>OX465276.1:16173875-17373875 GCA_949987645.1 Tachina grossa | reverse complement strand
TTCCTCACAAGCAGCCTATTTATCTAATAATTAGATTCCAATTTATTAACCTTCAAATTGAAATGTAAACTTTAATATGTTCTAACCCCCATCAGAGCTGGGTCCAACTCGTTCATTCGTTCATTTTTGCCACAAACCTATGATCAAACCCATGTAATTTAAATGAGTTTGTGGCAAAAATTAACGATTGAACGAGTTGGACCCAGCTCAAATCCCATATTCATAAAATTTAAAATAAGTTTGAAATGTACTTTATTTTAAGTTTTTCATACAAAGTTTTATAAAAATGGATTTCAAATAGATTTTATTTTTTATGAATATGGATTCATACATTTACAATAATTTTATAAAAAAAAAATTATTTTATTTGGTTTGAAAACTAGCAAATAAATTACATATATTTTTAATCAGATGAAACTCTGAAATTTTTTTCATTTTTATTTTGCGGATAACTTTAACAAGTGCTATTTAGGAATGCAAAGTGAAAAGTTATAAGACAGAAATGCAAAGATGCTTAAACGTTTTCAGGAACACTTTGCACACTCACTTTGCAGGAGAACGCAAAAACTTTGCAAAGAGATCAATTACTTTACAAAAAGTGCAAGAAATTTACAAAGAGAGCAAATTCTTTGCAAAAATAAACTTAGTGCAAAGTGAAATTTGCAAAGAATATTGTGGAACAGAAACACTTATCACTTTGCCAAAAAATGCAATTTGATAAGTGCAAAGTGAAAAGTTGATAAGTTTTTTGTGGAATAGGGCCCTGCATTATGATAAGATTAGTTAAATTTTGTTTGTATGAGTCACACCGACGATGCTTGAAGCAAAATCTAAATTTTTTGATTTTTGCACATGCATGTATACAATACAAACTTATCTAGATAAACTACTCAAAGCAGTGAGGTTTCAAAGAACTGTCAAATTCTATACGTAAAAAGTTTTTGTACGTAGTTTGACAATTGCCTTGCAATTAGCTTGTAACAATTTGCTATCAATTTATCGTGCAATGCATGCACGTATATGCTGAGTTCTTCATGCACACGTATACGATGTTTGTGTCATGCATTTTGACCGTGAATACTGCGCTTTACTGTAAAATTTTTGTCCAGCCCGGTCACGCTGATGGTAATAAATCAAAGTATTGCCAGATGGAAATTTGCATTACTTTTAAGGTACTCACATACATATTTCCAATATTATTGTTAAATTATTGATATTGTGCAATAAAATTGTCTATGTGTTCATTAAATCAGTAGGTGGTACAATATACTAGATAAAATCAAATATCTTTTCATTACGTATTATGTTACATTTTCTAATGAGTTGACAGACAACATTGTACGAAAAATTAATTTACAATTTTTTAAACGCAAGTGTGTGTGGTTTTTGCGCTGTATATATTTTTTAATATTGCACAACTTATTGATAATAATAATATCAATAATTTAATCAGGTTCTTTTATCATAATTATTTACTTGGCATGATGGAGTTTACGAACATTTTCAAAATACAACAACAACTCATTAGATCAGGGTTGTATTTTTAAAAAATCATATGATTGCGTAGGATAGTGAGTCCCAGCCTTTATAGTGTACTTATAAATTTTTAAAAAAGTTTTCTGTGTTTTTCTGCAAGTTTTTGCCTATTTAAAGCATTTTAAATTTTTTTATATTTTTTTTTTTTTTGGAATTATGTATTCAATATTTTACTGCTCTACAAAATCATATAAAATAAGTATGTGTGCAACATTTTACTAGCCACTGTAGATTACAAAATATTTTACACAAACTAAATGAGCTATGAAAAAAGCTATGTATAATAATAACAAAAATTTAAATTCTTTATTTTTATTTTTAGTTTCTTTTTGTTTTGTGGCAAACAGAAAAATAAAACACATAAGAGTAATTTTTAAATAATTATCACACTGTTAGGAAAGATTAAGAATATTTATTTTACGTTTGATATTGAACAATGTTTTTCGTGTTTCTTTCTTTTTTTTTAAATGAAGTGTTAAATTTATCTTTATGTGTGAAATATTATTTGATTGTTTGAAAATTTCACAAACGAAGGTCAATTTTTTGAGTTGTAAACGAATAAAATTATTTATAAGTTCAATAATCTTGCAATTATACTTTGATGTCACTACATTTATAATTAAGTGTATAACAATATTTTAGGGACAGTTTTTGAGTGCGTGATATTTTTCTCGAAAATATGCAGGGATTCCAGCTTTAAATGTTTTGAATAATTTATTGCACCTTTTACGTTTTGATAACAAGCAAATAAACAAAATTTTGCTTAGTAACAGCTAATGATTCCAAGGCCGGGCAAAGATCTTACCAAAGCAGAGTCATATAGGCCAATAAGTTGGCTGTCAACTATGTCAAAACTCTTCGAAAAGCTGCTCATGACAAAATTGTCCCCTTGTCTAACAGATAATATGTGCATACCGGAGCATCAATTTGGTTTTAGAAGTCAGCATAGCACAATTGAACAAACGCATAGATTGGTTCAATTTATAAGGAAAACATTCGAAGAAAAGAAGTATTGTTCTGCCCTATTTATTGATGTTTCTCAGGAATTTGATAAAGTTTGGCATGATGGCTTAATTTTAAAATTGAAGACATATCTACCAAATAAGATTCTAAAACTTTTGGAAAGTTATATTTTAGGCCGGAAGTTCTCTGTTATGGAAGGAGAATTTATGAGTGCGCCCGAAACTATCTCATCCGGTGTACCTCAAGGGAGTATATTGGGACCAGTTTTGTATTTGATTTATACTTGTGATATGCCTGTGAACAGTAATATCCATACTTCTACATTTGCCGATGATACAGCCTGCCTTAGTATGCACGAAAACCCTCATGAGGCATCCCGATATCTTCAGGAACATATAACACAGCTTGAGCTATGGTTAAACTTATGGAGAATAAAAGTAAACGAACAGAAGTGCGTACATATAACCTTTACCCTACGAAAAGATACTTGTCCCCCCATTAGAATCAACAGTCAAGTTGTTCCTCAACATTCACATGTGAAATACCTTGGTATACACCTTGATCGTCGGCTTACATGGAAACACCATATCGACTCAAAGCTAACACAAATGAAACTTAAAATAACTCAGATACATTGGCTGATTGGTAGAAATTCAACACTCAGTCTAGATTGTAAACTTTTAATATACAAGTCGATTTTGAAACCAATATGGTGTTACGGAATTCAACTATGGGGCACTGCTTCAGCTTCCAATATCGAGAAAATCCAACGAAAGCAAAACAAAATTTTACGGTTAAAAACATCGGCTCCATGGTACATAAAAAAAATTCAAATATACATCGTGATTTAAATATGCCACTAGTGACTGAAGAAATTGCAAACTACGCAGGCAAATATTTAACAAAACTCGAGTCACATCCTAATCCGCTGGCTCGTAATATTTTGAACTCTACTGGACACATCCGCCTTAAAAAGAGGGACACAAGGGCTCTTATATTTAACACTCCAGATGGGACTGCTTGAAAATATATTTATTTTTCCTTTTTGATTATCACTACTTATGTATTATTTATAACTATCACTAAGCTTATGTCCCACTCTGGTCGGGCCTAATAATTTTTTTTATAGATTTAAGATTTGAATACTTATTGTTAGTTCACATATGAAGATACAATAAATAAATACGTGTATTAAAAAAAAGTAACAGCTAAAAGTATATAAATCTTCCTCCGACTTCATTAGCATACATAAAGTAATTGAAATTCTCCTATAAAATCTATTTGTACCAAGTTCAGCAAAAAAAAAAAGAAAAAGTACCAAAAGTGCAAATCTTTATCCCTTACAAGTATCTATATTTTAATCTGGAGCATATGCTATCCTTCTACCCAATTTCATCCAATTATATTAAACTGTTTTCTCACAAAAATTCAAACTTTCTTATTTATAATATTAGTAGGATTATTGACCAGTAATGAGTTAATTCATGTCAAAAATCTTAAAACTTTTTTCTAAACAATCTTTCATTCTGTTACCAAAAATATGTCCCTGATTGGAATTTGTAAAGTTTTCAAGAACAACACAGGCTCACAATGGGTTAAGTCGTGTGAGTTTTGCGATAAAAAGTATCCTATGTTTCAGCATATAACCAATGTGTGTACCGAATTTTATTAAAATTCATCCAGCGGTTCTTTCGTTATAAGGTAACAAAAGCTTTCACATTTATAATATTAGTGGTGTTCACTATTTACGTAAAAAAGCGAACATGACTTTTATGACATTTTTCTTTCCTTTCTTTGCTATCGTCAATTTCCCGTGAATTTCCTTTTCATAATTTTTAGAATTGATGCAATTTTTTGTCATTATTGGAAAAAAAAATTAACGGAAATTAAATTAAATTTCTTTGAAGTTATTCACTGTACAGTAAGAAATAAATTTAAATATAAATTCCTAATATAATTATTTTATGTATCCTAACTTTTTAAGCTTTATAGGCTCAACCAATCTCAATTTGCTAATCTTTTGGAAATATTGAAAAGTTCCCCTCACTGCTATTTTTTTGAAAATGTCAGAAAAAATAAAATAATGTAAAATAAATAATAAAATTTCATTGTTTATCTAATTTTTCGACCTTTATTTATATGTTCAATGAAACTATTTTTTAAGCTTTAGGTCAGTAAATTTTATATATTTTTAGTTTTATATCGATATTTCGTTAACCTTTGGTTAACTTCTTCAGGATTATATTTATTTTATTTTTTGGTAATTAGTTTTTGTCTTTTTTCCTTTTAATCAGAAAAAAATATTTGTTGATAATTATAAATAACAATGTGTGTCATATAAAATTTTTTTTTTTAACAATTTTTGAAAAGTATTGGTAGAAAAACAAAATAGGTATAAGTCTACAATATTTTTTCATATTAAAAAAATTTTAAAAGAAAAACTTTTTAACATATACAATTTTGTAATGGTTTTTGGAAAAGGTAATAAATATTTTTAATAAATTTACATAACATTTTCAAACTTTGAAAATTGTTTAAAATTTTTTATTTTTTTGGAAAAATGTTAACAACATTGGTATTAGTCTAAAATATTTTATCATGGTATTGAATATTTACAGAGAATGAATTTAAAAGGGATTATAATATACATGTACATATATAATAAAAATTTTACTTAATTTCATATAATTTACATTTACAAAAAAAAAAAAAAAAAAAAAAAAAAATATGTAAATTTATTAAAAATATTTATTACCTTTTCCAAAAACCATTACAAAATTGTATATGTTAAAAAGTTTTTCTTTTAAAATTTTTTTAATATGAAAAAATATTGTAGACTTATACCTATTTTGTTTTTCTACCAATACTTTTCAAAAATTGTTAAAAAAAAAAATTTTATATGACACACATTGTTATTTATAATTATCAACAAATATTTTTTTCTGATTAAAAGGAAAAAAGACAAAAACTAATTACCAAAAAATAAAATAAATATAATCCTGAAGAAGTTAACCAAAGGTTAACGAAATATCGATATAAAACTAAAAATATATAAAATTTACTGACCTAAAGCTTAAAAAATAGTTTCATTGAACATAATAAAATTTCATTAAAAAAAATTTCCATGTGTAGACGCGAATGAAAGTTTAAAACATAATTTAAGAAAATTTCAAAAAGAAAATTTTCATAGTGTAAACAGACTATTAAATTAAAATGGGGAATAAATAAATTCCCACAAAAAAAATCACTCAAGATAGGGGAAACATGTTTCGAAGTTGCCATATGTTCACGTGAGCAAACTTTATGATAGTGATTTTGTGAACAGTGAAGAGAATACGAGGAAAATTTTATGCACGATTAGGATGATTGAAATCTTATGTATATGTACATACATAGTTTTGATTGAAAAAATATCAACCGAAAATAATGTTTATATTTCTGGTCGGGAAAAAAATTAAAATTTTAACTTCTTCCAAATTTTAACTTTAATATCTCCCCGAAAAAAAAATTAATATTAAATTTTGACTTTTATGTTTGCTTATAATTCTGACTTTGCTGAAAAAAGGTCTATAACATTTACGGTCCCTGTTATGTATTGCAAAACATATGGGAATCTCCCAAGAAAAATGCACTTTCATCAAATTACATCAACTTAATTAAACGGGAAACCAGTAACCACCCGCGATTTATTGTATTTTCTTTTTATCTACAACATAAACTGCGATTTATTTAGTAAAAAATATAATTCTACCTTATTACCAGCAACTAAAATTCGGTAGCGTGATGTGATTGTGAAATTTGCCCTATGCAATTTATTTTAAAGACTACACTGTAATGTAATTTATAATAATATTCATATTAAATTTTAATTTGCGATCATAAACACTGTCCGTCATTTGTATTTTAACTCATACATTAAATATTTATGAAAATAAACGATGGATTAAATGACCAGCTGTCATAAGGCAATTACACTTATTTTTTACACAATTGTTGGGATGATACGAACTAATTATAGATTTAAATTTAAGTAGTTACGGCGTGCATACGAGTATATTAACCCTTTAGATGTTATCGAAAGAAAATCATCATTTAAGGCCGTGATACACTATCATACAAAGTCGTGCGATCTACGAAAATATACAACCCTGGTGTGATGAATTGTTATTGTCTTTTGAAAATTTTCATAAACTCCATCATACCAGCATTGTAATTTTTCGTAGATCGCACGACTTTGTATGATAGTGTATCACGGCCTTTAAGAAGTATAAGTTGGTTCATAATTATGAAAATGGTCTAAGTCATATATTTAGTGGATTACATTCGAATAATATCAATTATTACAAAATTACAGAATTATTAATTTTTTTTTTTGAGACCGAGATTCTTTAATTTTTCAATACATTAGATGTTATTGTATCGAAATATATAAACAGCTCGATTAAAAGAAATGAGTTAGGGCCTTTCTACATTAAGGTACCGCTAAGTATTTTTGATAAATTTGTTGTTATTATGTCAGAATAAATATGTATGTTAATTTAAAAATATTTTTACTAAGCTTTTTTTTATTTATAGTTTTGCAAAAAGAAAAACATTATGGAAAAAATGTCACGTGCGACTGGGTATAAAAATCAATTTATTAAACAAATTTAAGTAATTTTCGGGTAAAATCAAAACCATTTTAGAGATACATCAGTGCACAACACTCGAAAGTAATGCCAATTACATATTAAGGCACTTTGTGACATCGCAATAGTGTGATTTGTGTTTGTGATTTCCCACATTTTTCGTTGTGGGCCATTGTTTTATATATAAAATCATAGTGAACGGCGTTGCACACATTTTAAAAATAACAACACAAGAAACGCCAGATGTGTACTCGGCTTAAGTCACATTAAAATATTGCCTTACTAGCTGTCTCCACTAGCTATGAGCTTGGTATGGGCATCATGTCGGACATCGCAAATGGTTAATGGCGACCGCTCATGTCCAACTTTCGTCCATGCTCTGACATGGATGCCCGAACATGTGTCTGAGCAACAATGTTCGCCATGAGATTCTCAGCCCGCAACCATTTGTAATAGAAAGAAAAGTGACATAACAAAATTGGTAAATATTCCATCTTTATTGCACTAACGCAAATCACTTTGATATGCCTGAACATGGATATCGCACGTATTTACCACAACAAAGAAGTTGATAAATTTTTCACAGTTGCTCTGCCGGCGTCATGTCCATGTCAATTCCAAGCTGATGGCTAGTGGAGATGTAGGGTTATTTTAGGTTAGGTTAGGTTTCGCTGAAAACAAACACAAAGAAAGCCTTGGTTTTTTTTTCTAAAAATTTACACTCAAAATCGAACTTAGCACCTATAATTCTAATTGAGAGGTATAGGTTACACTTATTACGAGTAGAAAAATGCGTTTTATTTTGACATTTCCCACTTTAACGGTCTGTCCCACGATGTCATCAGGAAACGGTCGCTCGATTACTTACATTGAAAACAAAAACAATTTTTTTTGTTTTTTTGTTGTTGATCGAACGTTTTCTGTCGACATCGTGGGACCATGATACAATAATACTAGGTACATGCCAATACGCATTTATTAGGTGGCAGCACTACACCAGGTGACTAATGTCATTATACCAATCTAAATTCCAAATTTGGATTGTGTAGGTATAAGCCTAAAAGCATGCTTTTGTTTGGGTATCCATTAACACCTTTCGAATATTCAGTTTTGTATGGTGTTTGACATTTCCTATAAGAAACAGGCAATCTGACGATACTACCCTGTTTTGAAAATTAAGAAGGTAATTTATACCAATAAAGTACATGTGGTTGTTGCTGTTGTAATATTTGTTGTAGAATCGCGGGTACCTGATTGATGTGCCTTGGTACATGCACGACTACTACAAAAATACAACACCAAAAAAACACATGTATTTTGTTGGTATAAGCAAATGGAAAATTGTCAGAAACAAATGTCTTTTGTTTATAAAAATAACAGTTACAGGGTAACTAAAGTACAATTGCAGACGCGGCATTCCTGCATGATTAGAGTTATTCAGTGTTCTGTGTAGTTAGACAGTGTGTAATTTCTACTCACATGTGTAGGCCATGTAATTAAATTCTTGTATAATCTGTGTGTAATTCTACTTTGGGTTTTATTTTTATTTATGTTTGTTTGAATTTTAACCTACAGAAAAGATATGTAGTGTAATTTTCTTCAATGTGTAATTGGAGACACAGCCATGTGTAAATTCATTGGCAACACTGTAATCATTTTATTCACACACATACACTAAAATTTTTGCAGCTTGTAAACAAAGTTTGACAACTATTTGCATTGTATACATTAACAATCTGGGCTTGTGCATGTACCTGTTATAATTGTATCATGCGTGGGACAGGGCGCTAAGCCCATGTCAGATAAAACTTTTGCTTCGCGTTGCGTTGAAGATTCGCTGTGACATATAAGATGAAATGTACGTGCTTATATGAAACATGTCACATAAAGAACTTTTAACGCAAAGTGAAGCGAAAAGTTAGTCAACTCTCCACTTTTTGCTTGCTTTGACAATCAGTTGGTATACTTTTTTAATTTGTTTGACCAAACTCCCATGTATGTATATATGAAATTTTTATTAAAATGTCGGTAAATTTACATGAAAAACGAGTTCGTGGCTTCAGAGTAATCGAATTGTGTTGTGTTTTATACATAAAACCGAATTGTGAAACAAACAGTGAATGCTGTCAAAGTTTTTATTGCGTCTGCACACTTTGCATCACGCTTTTTTCCCAAAGTTAGAAACGTCACGCAAATCGTTGAAGTTGTATCTGACACCGCCTTAATGGTCACGTTCGCCGTCATGGAATATATCCGTAAAATATTGTCAATTATGCCCAGTCTCTAAACTTAACTGCTACACTTTCAAAATCATTTTGATTCGCTCCACTGTGATAATAATGTTAACTTGATTTTTAATTCCAAAAATTTCTTCTCAAACTTCTTTTTTTTAAGGAAATTGTTTTAATATTTTTACGTTGCTAAGCAATCTTTTATATTAAATTTTTTAGTTTTATGTATTATAGTAGAAAATTTCACTCATAATTGGTTAAAATTAGTAACTCGTCATATAACTCACATTTCCTCAAACACAATTTGTAAAAGTCTTGCAAACACATGCATAGCCACACAAACACTCAGCCGCATATTTTGCAGCTGACATAAGAATATAATAAATGTCAGGGCATTTTCAACTTAAATGACATTGAAGACAAATTTATTTTCATTTTCAAGACAGCAGTTATTTTATAAATAAACTTTATTGTTATTTTTTTGTAACAAGGTTGCTGGCACAATTGCATACATACACTTATAAGTATTTATTATCCTTGTCATTAATTACTTCGCTATGAAATAATACACTTACAAAAAAACTTTAGCTTCTATTGCTTTAATTTTTAATCAATTCGTTATCCTCGAACTAACTAAGACTTTCAAATAAAAACGATGACTGTTGCAAAATCTGTTCGAAACTCTAAGTTTTATTTTTATATAATCGATTTTGTTTTTCTATCAATATCATTATGTGGCATTTTGACTTCATAATTTTTTTTTTCATATAATTTGATTTCTGGTTTTAATATTTATAATGAATGATGGTTCATTGTGTTGCTTTTCGGGAATTTTGCAAATTATGCAAATAAATTTGATAAACATTTTGCTGACGTCAAAATACCAATGGAATGTCAAATTTCTACTTTTTGTTAAGACAAGTTTATATATTTCGAATGCCATATGTGACAGCGCATAGAGAAAGGGACCTAAGTGTTCCCTCCCAGAGATATGCGCGTTTTATGATGTGATGGTACACCAAAGATACACGTATTTAAATCTTTAAAATGGCTCTCCTGAACAAAACCAGTTTTTACCCTTAGGTCCCTTTCTATTTTGCGCGTCACATATGATGAATATAAATATATAACGGTAGCAGTTTGCAAAAAAAAAAAACTTAACAAAAACAAAGTCAATTTTTGTGCTCTATCTCTCATTCTTTGTACGGTTGTGGTTGCTTGTAAAGTTGGAGACAAATTTCGGCGCCAGTATTTATTTGAATGGCATCTCTTGTGGAATTAAACAAATAAATTATATAAAAGATGCAACTTAATAGATTATTTATTTGTACAATTTCTATATTAATTTGTATTCGTTTGCATTAATTAATTAGCGTGTTAATGAAAAAAATATGAAAAAGGAGAGAATAAAATTTTAAAAGAAATTGATAAATTAATTTTTAGCGTTTGTAGGAATTTTGGGTTTTTACGTTAAGTTTTTTATGGTTCTTTTAAAGCACAAAATTAGCCCGTGGAGTGGGGAGATTAAAGTTTTATGGTCATGATTGTTTTTTTTTTCTTCATTTGAGCTATAGAAAGTTGAAGCTTTTTTATATTGAGGAAAACTTGTCTTTTAGAGGTACAAAAATTTATTTGCCATTTTTTTAAGTGCAAAAAAAACTTGCTCTTTTTTGTATAATTTATTATAACAGGAATGAGATTTAAGCCTGAATAAAAAGTGGTTTCTATTAATAAAAAAAGTTTTGTTATGAAACATATAAGAACATTTGTCCAATTATCGGCTACGAGGGTCGCTTTCAATAGTTTATGACAACAATTTATGAATAAAATTTAAAAACTTCTGTTTTGCCTCATTGGTAAACTTAAAGTTCCCATAAAACAGGGAAAACAACGTTATTATATGCAGATACATACATACATATGTATGTAAATACATTCATATATCGTTAGCTAAAATGCTAAAAGGCGTATCTCACAAAATATTAAAAATCGATTTTTTGATTGATTGTCATAAATGCCATTGAACTACAGGTCTTGACAAAAATTTACAATTTTTCGATCAAAAATTACGCTTTTATTAAGAAAAAAAAGGACGTAAAGTTTGTTAAGTTTTTAGTAGTTTTCTGCTTCTCCTGTTAGTTCTTAGGTACGCTTTTTTCCCCTTTAGCTAACGATAACAGACAGGCTGTTTGTTAGACAATTGTATTTAATATACAACTCCCAAAAATAATCTCTTAATGATGATATGACCAGTAACAATAGCAAAAACGTCTAATTTGTTCTTAATTTACACATTTTCTGACACGCTCGTCTTTTAATCTTGGCATGTTTAGCATGCAAGTCTTAAAAAAAAGTCTAACGATTATTTGAAGAGTACAAAAACAATAATGTTACACATTGTTTCTATTTCTTCAAGCTTTTTCAGAAACACTCGCCTTTTAATCTTGAAATGTTTAATTGACAATGATTAAAAATTTTTGTTATTCGTTTTATTTAAAACTAACAAAGTTGAGGCCCTATGCTCCTTGTAGGAACGACGGGAACCTATATAACAAACTTCCGAATTTAAAAGCCAAAGAAAACTAAATTATATATTTATGATTTGATTAGGCTTAAGTTCGTATCGCTTTGTAATCCAAATTCTGATAATTATTAATGAACAAATAACACCAAAGTAATTGTAAATATTCCGACAAGCACCAGTAGAACGGAACAATCAGTTGTTTTCGAAGGTCACATGCACTTTCATCATCAGCTTTCTTTGTGCTTGGTCCACCGTGTGTGGTGTCAGTTGATGTAGATTTCTATTTTTTTATATTAGCTGTCATCATTATCATTTGACATGATAAAAATATATCAGGTATAAACGTATCAAATTATTAGTGCGTTAAAAAATGTTAAAGCCTTATTTGTAAAAATTCAAAAAAAAAAAAAAAAATACTTGACTGCACCTGGTCAAAAATACTTGTGTGGCAACGCTCTATTCTTGCAAAAGCAATGAATAGCTTTTGTTGTTTTTTACATTTATTTTCTCTATATACTTCTTACAACTACAATTCGAGCGGAGAAAAGTCAGCCAATGTGGCAATGGTAAAGTAAGAAAATAAAAAACATGCTGACTAATGAGTTCTTGTTTCAACTTCTCATTCGTTTAAATGGAAATTTAACATAATATGTGCAGTTGTTCTATGAAATTGTTGCATAAAGGTTCCCTGATGAAAATAATAAAATAATAATTTGGGATTATTAGTGCGTTAACAAGTGTTAAGGCTCAGTTAGCCGACTATAATGGAATGTAGCTGCAACGGTAGGAAACAGCTGATCGATATTTTATATGAAAAGTAATGAAAATGGTTATATACCACCCTGTTCTGAAAATCACGGAGGTTTCAAAAACAAACTATTAATAGCTGACTTGTTATTGGATTTTTATTGTATTTTATCATGTATAATATACATGTTTTTGTCATGTATAATAGAATATTTTATTCCAACTTCTATCGCTATAAATCATTAAATTTACAAAATCAATGATTTAGTTTTAATTAATTTTTTGAAATCACCGTGATTTGACATATCATGAATTGCACAACAGCCCCGATAGATGTAATGTAACGTAACCTACTTTTCACATAAAAATTTCAACCAGCTGTTTCCTACGTTGCGATTACATTTCACTACAGTCGGCTAACTGAGCCTTTAAAATTAATTAGGCCTAGCAATAATCTAAAATTTCCAAATGTCTGTATAAAAACAATAAGCAACGTGTAACCCTTATTAATTCACGCTTAAGTGAAACGATCGGTCCATTTTTGCAGCATTTCTCTATAAAAATAAGCTTTGACTCAGTTTACTCGCAAGATAATTCTCAAAATAAAAGAATTTGTTTTACAAATGTTAATGATTAAAACTAAATATGTAAATGTAAATTTTTTGTCATTTTATTTTTGTTGATCAAATCTTCACAAGATTTAATCTGTAAAAGAATTATGTATTAATCGAATTTAAATTTGGTTAATCATAATACACATTTATGTACATATTTTATCTATTTTTGTAAAGATATAGATCTGATTGAAATTCTTACATCTGCTTACTAATTCTATTTAAGTTTATATGTAGGTATTTTATATTTGTTAACTAAGGAATTCACTTTTTAAAATATTCGTTAGTCGTTTGTTATACCCATTTTGTCAATAGGTTTCTTAAGAAAAGATTTAAAAATAGTTTGCATGTGTTATTTATGATCGTGGTTAGTCATATATTTTATCTTAGTTTTATTTTAAAATTAACATTTTTTTTAAATATTTTTTTTTTGGTAATTCTATACCTATGTATGTAACGTGTTTGGATCAATTTCATCAATGTTTTCAACGAAAAATTCGTTAATCATGGATCGGTAATAATCTGCATAAAAGCTGCTCTGCTGTAGGTAGTTAATCAAAAAATAACTTTTATTTTCTGAGGAATTAATAAAACTCAAGAAATCATGATTAAAAAGTAACTTATAACCGTCACACTCCTTGTGCAAGACGACAAAATGTCTTAAGTCTCCAATTAGTCATATTTTAATACATGCATCATTATTTTTTTCTAATACATAGTTGGCATCACTGTTTCATGGTCAATGTAATTTCTCATGTGAGAAAAAAAAGATGCCAGTGCAACATAACAAAAACAACAAATAAAACACAATGAGAAATAAAAACAAAATACAGGTCAAGGTTGTCGAATCTTTTCAAGATATAAATCTGGCATATTTTTGCCCTTATGGTTGCTGTTTACACTTGACAATTTTATAGAAATTATCGAAAAGAATTTCACAGCTATAATTAAAGAAGTAAAGATTACATATTCGTAGTACATAGTACTTTCCATAAGCATATTATGTAATTAAATGCTGGAAATTTATAATTTAAAATTTCTTTAAAAATAACTAATAACACTCACCATGATGATCAGTTGAAATTTTTTAAACCTTTTTGAACAGTAAATTATTTAATACGAACGAAATAATAGCAGAAACACTTGATGTCAAGTAGTTGCAGTTTCAAAGCACCTATTAGATATTTTTTATTTATTTATTTATTATCACACACAAGCACTTTTTCAAAGCGTTATTCGACTGAAGAAAGCGAACGTGTATAAAACGTTACTTTTCAACGTGTTACAATTTATTGCAAGATGATTTTTCTTTGAGTAGCTTTTTGCAACTGAATATCTTTTTAAATATTTATAATTTTCCTCCTACCTTTAGTGGAGTTTTTGAGTTGTTTTTGATTTTATCGCTCATTTTCTTGTTCTTGGCAAAATCTTGAGACCAATTTTCCTTTAGTTTATTTTTGTTGTTGTTTAGGGCAAAAATTAAAAAAAACAAATAAGATGTTTATTTATGTGTACATATGTATGTATGTAAATATATGAAAACTTTTTGTATGTTTATTGTTGGCAATGTTGTTTTTTATTTTGTATTTTTATACCACTCAAATTTTTTTTTGCCATCACAGTCAGGGTGACCGATGACATTTTTCAAAAAGTGGCACCAAAAGGGGATTTATCAAAGAAAAGGGGCAAAATTAAAAAAAAAACGAGAAAACTACACTAAAATTTTGATTTTTAATGTATTTTTATATAACTCACTCTAAAAAAAGTAAGACAAAAAGTGGCAAGGCAGTTAAAAAAGTGGCAAGGCAGTCGAAAAAGTGGCAATTTGCCACTTTAGTCGGTCAAACGGTCACGCTGATCACAGTCATAGTTGGATTTGTTTTATTTTGTCATATTGAGAGTAAATTAAGAGTTGCCAAATAAGTATGAAATGGCATGGGATTATAAAGCGGCCCATAGACACATAATGCTTACAGCTACTGCCGATGGACCCTTGGTATACATCTGTGACTGATATTTAACCACAAACTTGTCAATCACTATTTAAAATAAAAATTCATAAAATAAATATACGTTTGCGAATGAAAAAAATTATTGGTAGAATTCAAGAAATTAAAAAAAAAACGTGTTTTCTTTGCACATTTGTTTTCAAAACTTATTTTTTGTTTGTTTTACTTTCTTTTTTTCAGTAAAGCGTCAAATTTAAAAAATTACATATAAAAAAATTAATAAACTCATTTTTTGTTCATTTGAAAAACTGTCAGCAGTATGAGCTCATTTCAAAATCAAAACTATTTTGATTTTTCATACTGCATGTGGATCGATATATCCAAGGGCTAATAGTGCGTTTCCCAAAGCGAGTTTTGGGCCAAAAATTTGGATTTCCGCAAAACCCGTGTTTTGCTTCTGGTTTCGTTGTATATTTTTCATGTGAGGAAAATGACCTCAAAAAAGGCTCCAAAACAAGTCAAAACGACTAGTGCAAAGTAATGTCCTGCACAAGACCATTTATAAGACCTTTCAAGACATAAGAGATTTTTCAAATGCTTTACTACAGCGAAATATTCTAAAACAAACGCTAAACAACACTGTTGGCAAGACAAGCAACTGAAAGAAATGTCTTGCCAAGAGTGTTGTTTAGCGTTTGTTTTAGAATATTTCGCTGTATTAAAGCATTTGAAAACACTCTCATGTCTTGAAAGGTCTTATAAATGGTCTTGTGCAGGACTTTAGTGCAAAGCTATGCCTGCACAATGACACTTAAAACTACCGTTTGAATCCCACCTTGTTTGCGTGGGCATTACGACTGGTGACTTTCATGAGTAATATTAAAATATGTATATATATGTATAATTACAGTCAATTTTTAATAATTATATGGGGACAAAAGCAATTTTTGGGGGCAAGCTCAAGGCAAAGAATGGCCTTTCTAGACCTATACCTTTAACTAATATATAATGTATTGTAAGAAACAAAATAAATTAATGTAAATTTAATCGCACAATTTTTAAATCGTTAAATATATGTGACATAACCAGGGATAAGGCATCCCATACACTATTCAATTCAATTTTCAATTGAGTCGGTTGTTGTTCAAATCAAAGCGTGTATGGCTTTGTCAATTGATTAGTTTGGCAGTTGTCGAGTTGGTTGAAGAAAAATCAAAAGATTTTGATTTTTCATGTTGACTATTAAATCGTTCAATTCGATTGTGCTGTGTGTGCTCGAGTCTCGTGATTAGGTGTCAAAATTTATGTTTTTATCTTTATTTTGTATAGAAAAAGCTATGTATTTTTAAAATTGTATTTTATTTCATTGAAATTTAGATAAAAAATTTAAAAAGTGATGAATGAATGCAATAAAAGTTTTATATTTTTAATTTTGTAATTGTGAAAAAAATATAAATTTGGCAGTTGAATGAAAATCTTTCAATTCAGTTTATGAAGTGTGTGGCCAAGAACCAATTCAATTGAAAGACTCAATTCAAAATTGAATTGAAACGTGTATGGGGTGCTTAAGGAATACATGCATTTAAAAAAAGTACTTAGGCCGCCTAAAATATGACATCAAAAACCCAAAATATACACATATTTAAAAAAACTTTTATTTAAAAGAAAGTTTTCAATTTACATACAACTTTATGTAGTTTAGCTTTAGTTAGTTATTTAAAAATATTTTCTTTTCTCAAGACGTGCGTGTACATGACTACATGTATGTATATGTTTACACAATATTAAATATTATATAACATTTTTTCTGCATTATTAACTCCAAACACGCATTTTTCGAGATATGTTTATATTGCAGTAAAGAAACGATAAAAAACTAGAAAAAAAGTGTTGTTATAATATTATTTTCATTTTAAAATTGTATATTAAAACTTATTAAGGCTTTATAAACGGGTTTTAAAGCAAACGGGCTTTTACGCAAAATTTTTCTTATAAAGCTTTTATAAAACCTCAATAAGTTTTATAAATAAGGCTGTATATAATTATTTAACTCAACCATTACAATGAATTGAATATATATACATATATAGTATATATAGGTTCCCGTCGTTCCTACAATGAGCATAGGGGGTCAGGGGGTACAATGATAAGGCAAAACTTCTGATCGGTCCGATTTGACTATTATATTTTTTTTTTGTGAAATCCGTCATCATTTTTAAAAACTATATCAAGATTCTATAGAATTGTTTCACTACTTTCGGCCTCAATAGCAGACAATTTCCTTTTGAAATCATCAAAATTACAATTTTCATTAAATTTGGTAAGTGTGTCTGGTTGTACAATCGTTCTACAACTCTAAAATAGTGCAAAAAATAGTTTTGCATTAATAATGTGTCAACAATAATATTTTTAGAAATATTAATTTTTAACAAAATATGACACAAAACCATGAACTTATACCAAAATGTGAGACAAAAATTTTTATTTATGACCAAATTATGCAAAATTTGAATTTTCAGCGAACACTAACAAATTGATGACATTTTAACCCAAATTCATTGTTTCGTAAATATATTTTTTCGTTCTTGCCGTTATCAGGGTTAAGGCGAAAAACGTTCTTTTGAAACCCCTGTCCCTGCTCATAGTCCTAAATTTCCAACTTAAGCCCGCTATGGTCACACTAATGCTGAGGGCATTCGTTTGCTTTTGCACTCTCTCTTAATAGAGACGGCACGGTGAGTTTTAATTTCACTCAAAGAGACGTTGTTGTTATTCAATAAAAAGGAAATAGAATTATGAACATATTTAAGAAATTTTTAATATCAATTATTTGTTTGTCTACAATTTCTTACATCCTATTGGATGCAGATTTTAAAAAGTTTTATATCGTTACCTTAATATGGAAAGGCCCTAGCTTATTATTTTTTTGAAATCGAGTTTTGTGTACCTATATTTCGAAAGAAGAAAATCTAATGTACCGAAAAATGCAAAAATTTCGATTTAAAAAAAAAAAAATGAGTCAGGGCTTTTCTATATTAAGGTAACGATATGTATATTTATAATTATATATAAATATATTCATATCGAGTCTTTGCTGCAATATAGTCTTATCTCAAAAAACTTGATTTGCAGAAAAGGAATTAGAAGTCTTGAATTTACTAACATGGCGGTTTTACACAAAGAAAATTTAACTTGCAACTTCTTGAGTTTGTAACCACCCGACGATATGTATGCAATTTTTAAGCAATATGAAGAAAGAAATGACAATTAATTCTGCATTATTAACAAAAAAAAAATATCACGTATTTTGACTTATGACTCTCTTGCAGCAAATGATTCATACTCTTGCATATACCCACAGCGAGTGCAATCTTTTTAATTAATCAAATTTAAAAACAAACAAGCACATCTTGCTTCATCAATTAAATTTAAGATGCGAGACCTTAACATTGGGTACGTTAAAACAATAGCCATCCAAAAACAAATATATAAATAAAGATTTTGAATATAAACATTGATTTAAAACAATAGAAGACATGAATGAATTAATAAATGATGCGTTAACATAGATTATAAACAAATTATACTGATACGTATGTAAGTATATGGCACGTATCTACGTATAAACAATCTACAAATTTATACAGTGAATCCCACTTAATTGGATTTAAAAAAATTACTTGTGTTTGATGCAGTTAACTAATTCTTTTATTAGCAATTGCATGCTTTTCGAATTAATAACTCAATTAAGCGGAAACTACTGTGTGCTGACTTAAATTAAGATTTATTTAACTAAAATAATACAAAAATGCTTGCATTTGTTTGGAATCATTAACAGAGACAATTAATAAAGGAACGGGATTCAGCTGTTGCCGGTGTGTTAATGAAATTTCATCATGTGTAGGAAACCTTTGCTGAGGCTGCAATATAATCACTCGAAAATTGGGTAAATGTGGCGAGCTTTTACGAAAGCCCTCATTGTGTAAATAAACATCAAAGTTTATTTGAAATGTTGATACATTTTCTTGTTTGTTTTTCTCCTCCTCCTCTTCGCTTTCATTTTCACTACCACTCCCATCTTCCATTTCAGTTTCTTTTTCCTTTTTATTTAATTTGAGGGGCACTAAATCAAACTTTTCAAACATTTCTTTGAACTGTTTATAATCATCTTCCTCTTTGAGAAAATCCACCAAACTGTGTTGAAACACATTAACAGCATAATTGCAATTTCTTTTTGCTGTCAGCCATTCATTTGAACACTCTGCTGTTGCTTTTCGTTTTAAATTTGGTTTCAGTTTTTGAGAAAATTTCATATCAATTTCATTTATTTCCTCTATTGCCTCTACTTCCGTTTGGTTTCTAATTTTAGTTTTTACTGCTTCAAATTTCTCATTCACTTTTGCATAGTATGGCGTTTTCTTGATATAATCTGCAACAGTTTCATGTTGCAATTCAGCGTCCAAAATGGCCCAAACACAATCGGTTTCGGTATTGATTTGATGTTTTTGGAAGTGTTTATTTTGATGTTTTACTAATATATAGCCAACACGTGTAAGATTTGAAAACACAAAATATTCGTAGTATTTAGGAGAATGTTGCTCGCCCATTAGCAGTAAATACGCTTGTTCAATGGTCAGGATAGTAGAGTTGTATTCTAATTGTAGGCGATTCTGTAAAAGAATATACAAGAAATAGAATTATGAAATTTGTGTGTTGGGAGATGCTTTAAGCTAATGCGTATCTACTAAACTTACCACTTCTAATAAAAATAGTGCCTCAAAGTACTCCAAATATGTTTGTCCCTCAACATTAAATCCAAAACTACCAAATTTTCCATCTTTACGTTCCACACGTACCAAATTCTTTTCAGAATCCCAAACACCAACTGCTCTGCCTGCCAAACGTTCTATACGTACCCGGGCCAGTTGACGTTGTAAATTATCTTCAATTGAATGACATTATGTACTGAATTTTTGTTTTATTGTGTTAAACTTATTTACCATAAGTTTATTTTATTTATTTACCATATAGACTTTCCAATTCGTTTTCTTCTTCTGGAGTATTTTCTATTTTCGTTCTTTTTAAGCCGGCCGTAATTGCAGGTATTTCATTGTTTCTTAAAGTTGTCAATTCGGTGGCACTTGGGCAACAAGTAATGGTTAATATTTGTTTCTATTTATTTAATAATAAAAAACTTACCTTAAATATTGGGATTTTGGTATTATTTCTATAGTTTTTTGTGTAATTTTTAGCCACTTCTCGGATTTTTCTTCCATTTTTGAGAATTGCAAATATAAAAAACACTTGTTTTGCTTACATTTAACAGCTGTTGGGTGCGTGTGCATGTGTGCTTACAAATGTGTGGTGAGGTTATTTCTTTACAACTGTGTGGTGAGTTTCTGACTAACGGTTCTTAGGGATGGATTTTTATTACTATTGTGTAAACAGAATGTTAATCGTTGTGAAATCGTTCAGCTTATTTAATGAAGTGCTTGTTCTAAAATATTCATTTAATTACAATGCGCATAAATAACTTTTTTTTTAGTGTATAAATTGTGAAAAATGATGTGAAAATAGAGAAGTATAAGTGTTAATAAAATCTAAAGCATGATACAATAATACTGTATCATGAGCTAAAGTGTGAAAAAATTGCAAGCAGCCTTGGGTACATGTGCATTTCCATGCACTTACAGCCATGTAAGTACATACAAACCAGGGCAGGCATACATTAATATATACATACATATATATGTACATGTGCATTTGCATGCACTTGCAGTCATGTAAGTATGTACATACAAACCAGGAGCAGACATACATTAATATATACATACATATGTACATGTGCATTTGCATGCACTTGCAGTCATATAAGTACATACATACAGACATACATTAATATATACATACATATATACATATATTTTTATGTTCGTTTTTATTTTTACATATGTACTTTGCATTTATGGATAAAACAAAATATGTAAGTGCTCCAAAGTTAAATGTGGGGTTAAAAACGAAATTAATTAAAATTGTGGAACACACATATGGACATAAATAAGGCAAAATAAATAAAAAGAGTGAAGGAGGAGGAATATAGCACATATGTATATACTATAAAGAAAATATTAATGTACATACTTTGTATTTTAGCCGTGTGGATAAGTTTATGTAGCCTAAAATACAACTTAATTTATAAATTATATTACATGTATGTGTGCATTAGCAGGGTTCCCTGCAGATAAAAAGACTTCATAAAGCAGCAGAACTAGGCCAAAAATAATTCAAATAAACGTGTGGGGAGTAAACATGGCCATTTAACATTACGATGTATAAAAACATACCTAGCCCATGACTGCAACGCAGTAACTAGTCTGTTTCAGCTACAATACTATTTGCAGCTTCTTGAAATTTGGACCTTATTGTTAGTGGACCAGTTACATACGTATATCAGGTTGATTAAAATTTTTCAATGAAAACGGTTGTTATCGTTAGAACTTTTATTGCCTAGATATAAATAAGTCATTCAACTTATGTACATATATTAACACATACATACATATGCATGTATATATGTTCCAATTCGACGAAGTGGCGATCGGTGGAGATGAGCTAACCTCAGTAATAAAGATCATATCAACAATAATTTTCCCATGCGAATTGAAAAATGTCCATTTATTTTACCACATAACCTCTCAATAGACTTGGGTCACTTAGTTCATTTCAGCGACGTTCTTGGGGCTACCAAAGTTTAACATTTCGGCTTATATAAAATTGCTTGTAATGAAAATCAAATTATTTTTGTAAAGGTTTTCCATTTATTAGGATCGCCCGGTGGTCTAAATTAGATCACTTGGCACGTAGTGTGTTTTTATTTAATATAAACACGTGTGTACCAAAGTTGTCTCTTTTTAAGCGAATTTAAATCGCTTTCTTTAACACTTTTGAGCCAAAAATTTACATATATTGTGCATATCTACACAAAAATAGATTTTAAACCATACATGTTTCACCAATATTGGCGGACGATAAGGTACTTAAAAGTGTACGACAAAAATATGTGTGGTGTATTTATATATGTATGTATGTATAAGATTCTAGCTCTGGTGTTCTATGAAAACTTCTGTTTCCACAACTTGCACAGTGGGACTTTTTATACATATGAATATAGTAAAAAAAATTGTCATGATTAGTAATTCTATCAGGTATTAAATCTTATTTTTTACTTTTGAACATAGGGGCCAAATTACGGCATTCGATATAGAACAAATTTTTATAAAATTTTAATTGTATTTATATGGAGGTTTTGAACGATATCCAATGCCGTAACGCTCAATAACAAATAACAAAGTTGAAACAAGAACTCAATAATCAATTTCAATGTATTTTTAATAAAAAAAATATTTTACTTAATAAGTAAAATATTAATTTGGGATTATTAGTGCGTTTAAAAATTTTAAACTTAAATTGTAACAATTCCCATAAACAACACTAATTAATAATTTTTGTTAGTTTCTTGTTTTATTTATTTTTTTTGCACTTTCCATATACATATTCTATGTCTACGTCACACTAGCAGCTGATCGCTATACAACAAGATAACAGACCTGCGCAATACGAAATCTTTTTTATATGATTCATAAGTTCGTTCATTTAGTTCAATCGCACTTTTAAGTTCAATGATTTGACATCTACATTGATATACTGTAGACTTTGGCAGTATTAAGAAACGTTTGAGAACATAAAAATTAATTACTTTATTCATAAAAAAATTACTTTGCTTTTTTATAAAGTGTTTATAAAACAATTTTTTTATGGAGATCTGTTTTGAAAATCTCTTATAAATCAAAAATATTTTTGTGAATAAAAAAAATCATGGAACACATTTAGTTCATAGCTTTTGTGTTAATTCATTTTGTATCTTAGTTTTTAGTTCAATAATTGAACCTAGTAAGTGTAAAAATATTGAACTAGTTCACTAGTTCTTTCTTAAATTGCAAAAGACTACCTTTCAAATTTTTTAATAAAAATGTTTGGTTACAAATTACATTATCACAGATTGTTTACCATAAACTTACCATTCATTTGCTTTAAACTTTTAATAAATCACATACATATGTATTTATCTTCTTAATTTGTTGCTTAATTTTATTCAAAAATAATTAGACATGCACATACATACATACATACATACATACATGTGTGTGTACGTAAAACTAAAATGTATTTCGTATTTCGTTGCACTTAAATTTCGTTAAGGTCGTTTTTTATATTTTTAAACTAAATCTTCAAATAATACTCTAAACTTTGTTTTGTACAGGTGGGGGGTTTTTTTTTTGTTAAAGAAAAGAAAAAAAACTTATGCTTCCTTTTAAGCTAAACTACCAAAATACGATGCGTCCTGGTGAGGGAACTGTAGCTTTTGATAAAATTAAACCAGAAAGTTCTTCATCTTCGAAATCGTTACTAAACAAAAAACAAACAAAAAAAAAAGTTATAATATACAAAATTAAAATTAGTTTGAGCTTTTTCAAGTTACTTTCTTTTTTTTTTTAATAAAAGTCTTTTGTTTTTTCTTCTTAAAATAAACTTAAGCCAACAATAAATAATAAAAAATGATTTAAATAACATTGAATTGTACAATAATAATAAAAAGAAACATGGATTATAAAGTGGTGGTTTTTGATTGGATGAAGCACATTCCCACACTTCATATGAAGTCTCACACGTCACGTCACGTCAACAATTGAAGCTGATTGTTTGATGATTTTGTGTTGTGTAGCACCATTTAAGGGAAAGGAAAAAGAAAATGTTTCCTTTTGATGTTTTTTATGACGAAAGATTTGTTCAGGTCAGATCTTTTCTTAATGGAAATTTAGTAGAAAGGTTTCGATTTTTTTAAAAATTAAGGTCTAAACGAAAAGAGGTAAATGAAAGAAAAAAAGCAAATAATGAATATGTGTCCATACGTATGTATGTAATTATAATTTAAAAATACATTGTATATGTTTTTAAATAACTAAAAAATATTTTGCAAAAAATTTATTCGTAAACTTATTTCCAAGGCGAATTCATACCAGGTGCCCTCGACAGCTCAGGTGATTATTTTCGCCGCTTGAAATTTGAATCTCTTTCAAATGCCAACACACATATTTTAATACAACATTTTTTTTACATCTCAAGAATGCATTTTTCGGGCGAGTATAGCTTACATCAAGGCGAATTCATATCATTAATAGCTGATGACAAGGCAAATTCACATGAGGTATACTCAGCTAAAATCGCTTTGACAAATTTATACTTTAAATGTCAAAAAAATTTACTGAAAATTTTGTGTTGACATCCAACGTATATACAAATTACAAGCGGCGAAAATAGTCAACTGATCCATTGCGACCACATAGTATGGATTCGCCTTAAGCTGATGATAAGCTTATTTATTTCGGAAATTTTCCGACAGCAGGAAATTTTACACTAACAAATATGCAAGGCGAATATGCAGAGTTGCAAATCGAGACCACCTGGTATAAATTCGCCTTGCTTAATATGAATATGCCTTGCTTATTTCAAAAGCTCATAAACAAATTTTGAAAACTATAGTTGTATAAAATTTTCGAATGAGTTCTTCAAAGAGTTCTTATAGTAAAACAAAATTAAAAATCTTTTACTAGATATTTAAAATACTTTAACTAAATAACAAAAATTAAAAATTTTAAAAACCCCCGACTTTTTTCAGAAAAGATGTTATATCTTCTAAACGGCTGGACCGATTTTCTTCAAACATAGTTAAGAACCCCCTCGATCAAGTCATCTTTCAAACAGAAAAAAACTAAATGAAAATCGGTCCAGCCGTTTGGCCTGTACGTGGACACGGACAGACACACAGATACACAGACACATACACACACTACAAACTTATAACACCCCTTGTTTTAGTCGGGGGTTAAAAAAGAAATAGCTTTACAATAAATAGTTTAACATAAATAAGATTAATTTTAGCAAATCTTCAGTTAAAATTTGTATTAAATTTAAAAAATTCTGAAATTTGCTATAAAAAACTAAAATTTTTGTTTGAAACTGCAAACTTAAGCGAATAATAATTTCCAAAATGCCTGAAACATACTTCAAGCATTATTGTTAATTTAACATTTTTTAATTATAGTTGACTTTAAACCCGATATTCTGTGATATATGTATATTTAAAAATACAGAAATTTTTCTAGAGTTGAATAACAATTCCCCAAGAATTTTTCCCTATTCCTTGTTGCCCTATGTTAAAAAAAATCATTTGCGAAGCAATTGAAAACAAAATAGCTGATTTCGAAAAATCGAAATTCTCTCTCAATTATTATTTCTTTATAATTCTATCATTCGAAATTAAGATGTACTTTGTAAAGTAATTTGCTTTAAATATTTTCTAATATAATTTCGAATAACTGAAAGGATGAAACAGATTGCGACTATGACGTAAACTCAGGGAAATAAAAGCTAGCTACAAACATAAATTCCTTACTGAGTTTTCCATTTCATGTTCGAAAATTTCTCATGTAAAAGTTGATTTATCAAATCGAGCCATAACCGTCATAAAAGCTTAAAGAATATATTTTTTAAAGAAATTTTTTTGACGAAGTACGATTATTTATGATCATAGATAATCGCTTTTCGTAAAAAAATGAAGTTCGAAAATTATATAATAAAATAAATTATATAAACATAATAATTTTCGAATTTAATTTTTTGAATAAAATCGATCATTAGCAAATAATCGATTTTCGAAAAAAAAACAAGGTCCAATAAATTTGTCGCTTAATTTTTTTTTGCAGTTATGGCTCGAATACTTGATAAATAATCCTCAAATTTGACCAAAACTTTATGCTTAATTTTGCCACAAAATGTTAGCGACTTAGGCTCAAGTTCACTGCCTTTAGTTAACTAATGAAGGTGGTTTAATCACTGAAATTGATAATACAAATGGTTAGTTAAACCACGGGCGTTAGTTGACTATATAATGTGAATTTGGGCCTTAAAGTGTTTTCGAATTTCAGTGAAATAATTATTTTGTTAAACGGTTATTTTATTTTAAAAGGATGTTGTGCAATTTCAAACAATACTACATTATGAGGCAAGAAGGACAACAAAACATGCAAATAAACATATAAAGCAATAACAAATAATTAAAATTAAATAAACCAAATTAAAATTTAAATGGACGTAATAATGAAATAAAATGTAGAAAAACCGAATTTTTACTAAAACCTTGATTTTTTTTATTTATTTATTATTATTATTTTTTTTTTGTAATAAGTTACGATTATATGGGTCCTAATTAGACATAAAACAAACAAATAATTTATTTATTTATTTTTCCAATTTTTTAAAGTATTTATTTATTTTATTTATTACTATATATATTTTTTTAATTTTAATAGTGTTAGATTTCTTTAATGAAAGAAATTTTGTGTGTTTTTTATTAAATTACAATTAGTATAATTAAAACTTAAATGAAAAACATTAAATGTTACATATCTTGTAAACAGAAAAACTTCCCTAAAAGAAGTGTGAATTTTTAAAAATAATATAAAAATTGTTTCTGTTTCTAGCAAATATAAAAAAATAATTTAGCTTGATCTGGTTGATGTTTCAATTTGTTTGCTTTTAGGACGGTACAATTAAAAAGAAATTAAGAAATAAAAGAAAACTTTACAAAAACTTAAGCTCATTTTCAAGAAATTCCATATTCCCTTTCTCAAACAGTCATTTACATATTCGTATTTATTTATTTAAATTTTCATAAGAAAAATTCAAAAACTCAACAGTGTAATCACAAGGCAAATAGATTTATTCGGTTTTTTCGAGGTTGGTTTTTATTTTATTTTTGGAAAGGAAGCATTTATTTTATCAGGCCGTTTTTATATTAAAAATTAAACAGTTATTTTCAGTTTTAGATCGAAAGAGTTATGAACCATTCACCATTAACGAGAGCAGGAAAGAGATAAGTGGAGGAGTGTGTGGAGTGTGTTTAAGCAGAAGTGAGTTTTTAGCGCATGATAATGGAATGCTTAAAGCATAAAGTTTATATGTGTGCATGTATGTATGTTTGTATTTATGAGTATTTGTTAAAAACAGGCCAAGGCGAATTCACTCGTGATGATCAGCTGTTAATTTCTCTTGGTGTCAAATTTTTTGACAGCAGGAAATTTTACACTATCAACTATTTATATATTTTTTGCAGTCTAGCATTTCATTTCAAACTAAGATCATCTGTTATGAATTCGCTTTGGAATAGGCCTTGCAAAACATCTTTCACTTTTTTTTTAATGCTCAATTTTATGTACAAATCATAAGTAAAACTGAGAACTATTATTAAGAGCAATTTCAAGGCGAATTCATATCAGGTGATCTCAATTTAGCAGCCCATGATCAGCTGTTAATTTCTCTGGTGTTAAATCGAAGCAAAACGTTCTGAAATTGTACACTAACAAAGAATATACAAGGCGAATATACAGAGTTGCAAATCGAGACCACCTGGTATCAATTCGCCCTGACTATGCCTGGCTTAGAAGGAAATGTTAGATGTTAGTAGAGTGAGTATTAAATTAATGTGGGTGAGATTCTAATGTTTTCTTTTATACACCGTTAGAAAACCCAAAAACGTCTTAGGCACTTTATTTGTACTATTTTTTATGGCGAATTTTGTATTTTGTGTGGAAGCATGTAATTAAGGCACATTTTATGTTTAAAAATAAAAAGAAAGAAGCGGGCTTTTTTAAATAAAAACGTTTTTAAGTTTAGACATTTTTGCTAACAGATTTTTTTACTACTAGCCCTGGTAAAAATTTACACCAGTACCTAGGTTTAGTAACTTTTAGTACCGTGTTACCCTAGCACTGTATTACCATATCTTACAACGTGTTAATTGTAGCCAATGTTGCCGTTTTTATGTGTTTCAAAAATCTTCAAGTCGACAAAAAAAAAAATCTTTTTTAAATCGTTTTACAGCCGTATGGTTCGTATGTGGAATAAACTGCCTGCAGTTGTGTTTCCTCTCAGTTTCCACTTCGAAATGTTCATATGGAATATCTATGAAAACCACTTTCTATATCCAACTAAGCACAACATATTTTCCTAGTTCTAGCACAATGCATTGTACGGATTGGGGGGGGGGGGGATAGTCCTAGGACTGAAGTTTTTTTTCGTCAGTTGGTCATAATTATATATCTTTATATGAACTCCACCGAAGTGGCTGAACCTATATGAGTGCATAGGTGCGGAAAGGCCACTCTGAATTGCTATTGACCCCTCTACCTCCGTCTAATTATTAAAAATTGCATGTAACTATTAATTTTAATATAACTCATAAAAATCATCAGTCATAATGTCTCCCTTTTAGAAAAATTTCTGCTAGGCCAATGTTTGAGTAATTCTTTTGTGTATATATCCATGTGTGTCCATGAAAATCAGCAGTCATCCACCCTCCCCCCCCCCAAATCTAGCTGCGCCAATGTTTGTATGTACATATGTCTTTATGTGGCTCCATGAGTGGTTTAAATTCATAATTTACTCGGGCAGGTGGCGCTGCATTCGTGCTATGGATATCAAAGAAAAGGATTTGTTGAGAAAATTTCATTTTTAATTCAACATGGCTGACGAATAACTTTCTATGAAACTCCATAGTATGGGTTGGAAGCGAAAGTGTTTGGTGACAATAGTTCGATAAATTAATTATTTATACTGCAATTTAATGAAAAGCTTGCTGACCTTTCAAATAAAATTTATTTGGAGGTAAAAAGCTAAGATGGAGTAAAACGCTTCTTAAGAATTTCAACAGAAAATTGAACAAATTTACCTTAAACAGAACAGCTGACTGCTGGCTGCTGGCTTCGTTAGTTTTTTTTATATATTATTAATAAGTAGACTTAAAAACGTTTATATTAAGCTCTGCAATAAAGCGGGTCTACATTATTAAGGTATAAAAAGTAATGTAGACACGCCTTTTTACCCAGAAATACAAAAAATAAGTATGCAATATATGAATTGAATTTAATGCGAAAACAAAACGGATATTCGGGTATTTCTTTGAAAGCAATTGTGAATTGGGCAAAGAAATGTATTCAATATTAAAATAAAAATTATTTTTTTTTTGCTTTCAAGGGAATAACACAGGGAGGGGCTAAGAGATAGAATAGAGTTTTGGTAGATGATTTTGATGCTTACTTTTTCATCAGTGAGCGCACTTTTTTCAGAGTTCGATTGAATATGGTTTTATTGACAGGACTTGCGGAACCGCTGGTTGAGCCCAAGGAACTGTTAGATGTTGTTTTTGCCACACGAGTTGTTGACTCACCGCCATTCGCACGATTTCCATTTAAATTATTGCCTCGATGAATATGTGCGGCTGCTCTTGTCTGATTTTTGGCTGCGGGAGGTTTTAGGTTTATCGATTTGACTGACTTGACACTCTGACTATCTTCACGTTCATCTTCGGTGGAACTAATACCTTCAGGGCTCTGGCGATTAGAGGGACTATTTCGCAAAACTGTTACACGATCGGGTGTTATTGATTTTGAATCTCTGACTGAGGCAGTGCGCACCGGCAGGCCGTTTAGGGGCTTGGTTAAACTAGAGCGCATAGGCTCAGGTGTCATGGGCGTGGCAAGATTTTGCATACTTTGTGTACCGTCTGTGGGGGAGGGTGGCACCACAATAGCCGCCAAAGTCTGTTCATCGAGGAAATGATCAAGACTGCGGGATTTACGGTGCTGAGGATTGATAGGTGGTGCATTGGCTGGCTTTTCACGGCGCGGCACTAATACTGGGCTGCTTTGTAGCTCTGTTACAGAACTAACTGGACACTCGCAGTCTTCAGTGGGTTGTAGAGTACTAGTAGAACTGGCATTCGTTAAAGCCAAACTACCAGCTGATACCAAAGCTGCCACCTCGGCAATTTTTTTATCCGTACTCTCATTATTATCGAGTAAACCATCTACGCTGTGGCTTCTATAATTCTGCGCAGCAGACTTTGCCTTATTTTCATTGCATATGCCCACAGCAGAACTCCTTCTGGGCGGCTTGTAAGCCAAGGGCGAAACATTTTGCATGGAACCTCCTATAGGCAAAGCCTTATGCACCGATGTTTGCTGTGTGCGATACGGTGGCAACATATTGCGCTTGGAATTGCGACCAAACACGCTCAGCTGACTGCCTGTGCTGCCCAACTTCCCCGAACTGCTTAGCAAACGCTGGCGAGCTGGAGAGGCTGATTGCCGGTATCTATTTGCCTGATGATTAGCTGCTAGTTTGTGATTAGTATTAATTAAATGTTTATTATCAGTAAATATTTGCAGAGCTTTTGAATTTTTATTTGATAAATTACTACTAAAATAACTACTAACACTAGAAGAAGAAGGGAGACTGTTGTGAGCAGCTCGATCAGATAATTTAGTTTTTAATTTAGATTTTAGAATAGTTGTGGGAGAATTGGGAGTCTTGAAATGTCTATTACAACTGCTATTGCTATTGCTATTGCTATTACGATTACGATTACGATTACGATTACAACTACTACCGCTAGCATTATTAATAATATTCGAAGGAGAATTATCATTTGCTTGCAATTGATTATTACTTAAAGGGCAATCCAGTCAATCAACACTGGATCGTCCTGTATTTGAGGATGTGATCGTATTTTGTGTCCCACCTTGTCCGCCGCCATTCGTTGGTCCACCGTTGCCGCCACTGCCACCACAATTACTGCCAGCATTGCTCCCGCACACACTATAATCCGAATCATTGCTGTGCATTCTTTGGTAAGTCACCGTCGAACCTGGCGTTCCGGGTGTCATAGCTGCGATGCGATCAATATTCTTTTCGCCGCGCATAAATCTGCAAATAGTTAATTAAGAAATAGGAAATACTGTAGTAATTTCTGTGTGCAAAAGGTATTGAGAATTTAATAGAAATTCGATATTTTTATGCAGATGCAAGGCAAGTTTTCATATTGTATGTAGTAGAATATTTATGTATATATAGAACTTCTTTGAAAATTCAAAGTATAATTTTTTAGACTTTAACATCTTGAATCTCATAAAAATATTGAATTTTTACCTCTCATACCGTTGTGCGATTGCTAAGACTTTTTGTCACTATTCTTTAGTAGTTAGTTGAATAAAAAAAATAAAGAAAAAGATACAAAACAATAATACACATATGTTATTAATAACTTAAAACGAAGAACATTTCAAAACGGGATGCTAAGTGTTGCGTTTAATCGAACACTTAATAGAGCTTATGAATTACTTTGAAAAAGTTTAAGAAATTGCTAAGTGGCGAAAAACTGTAAAAGGCGCTTAGTTTTTGGCTTATCTTGTTTTTTTGTGGGGAATAAGATTAGATGCTAAGATTGGGCTAGCGATTTGCCATTGGATGATCTGGCCTTATACAATTAAATCATTTGTTATAATCATTCACATTCCCGTGAATATTCCATTAACTCGAAAACAAGAAAGTTCGTGAACTTTGATACTTATGACTACAAATCTGAATTTGCTTTCTTTCAATTTTCAACTGCGGGGAGGGAGAGATAGGGAGAGAGAGAGAGAGAGAGAGAGAGAGAGAGATAGATATAGATATAGAGCTACGCTGGCCAAAGTTACACCAATGAACAGTGATGCCAACTTTTTTGGCTCTAAAAGCACATCAGTACCTGGATTCAGTAACTTTTATTACGATAATCGTAATAAACTTTGCTATTCAGTTACATATCTTAACGATATTCGCTGTCGGTTGGAGGAAAACAAATTAAGTCACAACTTCAAATTTGTTGAGTTTTTCTTTATTATTCTTTGTGCTTTTCGCTTATTTTCACATTGTCTATACAGAGCTACCACATAATATTAAATTAATTGATAAAGAAAGAAACTATCGTAGAAAAGAAATTACAGAATCACATTATCGTTATCGGAAGCGAATAAATATGTCGATAAATATTACGATTTTCGGTTCGCAAAAAGTTACAGAATCCAGTACCAGAATTTTAAAAAAGCACTAAAAAGCGTAATTTTGAAATCTAAAAAGCGTAAAATGCACTAACGTGAAAAGCGAGTGAAGTTTAATATGTTTTCTAAGCTATTCTCTATTTCGGAAATATGTATTATCAGTATTTTTAATGAAATATAGCAGCGGAAGAAGGTATGCTTAAACAAATAAATGCACAAAGTTTTTATTTAAGTAATTTTAAGAAATACACAAATTTCTTAAAAGCACTACTTAATGCTTTTTCTTAGTTTGGCACTAACGCTCAAAATTTGCTGTTTTGATTCTTCAAAAAGCACTAAAAATAGTTCCAAAAGCACCAAGTTGGCATCGCTGCCAATGAATACACATACGCCCAGGCTGTTCAAACTGGCACCAGAGTGCCGAATATCAATCGGCTTTTTATACTAATGAAAACACATACGCTTATACATTTCTCTCGGCTTTCTCTCTATGGGCAGCTCTGATATATGCGAATACGTTTCTTTCGGTGGCCAGCATTGTTATAGAGGGGTAGAGATAGATAAAGAGAGAAAGAGAGTTGGAGAGATAGATAGAGAGGAACAGGGAGAGATATATAGAGAGAGAGATAGAGAGAGAGCTCTGAAAAGCGAAAAAAATAGTATTTCCAATTTTTTTCTTTTGAAGAAAAGTAAAACTCAGGCATTGAATGCTTACTGCTATTACTTGGTGTTACCTTCTTTTTGGAAGGGATAGTAAAAGAGAAGTTAGGTGATTAAGGAAGCTATCGAAGAAAGTTTCATTCTTTTACAACTCTGCTTTTTTTTAAATACTTTTAAATATGGCAGAGTGGCAGCGCCTCTGGTGTCAATGAGACGTATTAAATATTCGAAACAATAAAGATGAACGAGGGCGCTCTGATGTCACATTAAGCTAAAGTCGTTATAGTTCAGTGAGTAGTGAGACCTATGCCTTCATCACTTGAACTTTCCTACAACAACCGACACAAAGTTACACTAATGCGCCTCAGAAAAGGCATGGTGTTGTTATTTGATGAGTTTGTCGGTGACCGGGCTCGAACCCTGGACCTTCGATTTTGTCAGGCAACGTCACACTCGAAGTTCTGCACCTCAAAAAAAAACTGTTAAAACATGTTACTGAAACTGAATCGCTGCTCGAACAAATTAAAATTATTTAATATTCATAATTTTCTGGAGTTCGTAGACTCATAACTTTTTCACTAAATCTTTCTGCCAGAAACTAGCAGAACTTTATCTACAGAATTGTAGGAAAAGCATTTAAATCAATTTGTTCTCTTATCTACTAAAATTTAAAAACTTTATCCTACACAATCGCCCGATTTACTAAAAAATACAACCCTGGTATGATGAAATCTATGAAAATGTTCAAAAGACAATAACAATTCATCAGATCAGGATTGTATTTGTTTTTAGAACATCGTGCGATTGTGTAGCATCGTGAGTCATCATGGCCTTTAGCGGGGAAAAACTCTCGCTTTTATCTACAACTATAGTTCAAAATCATATGTGTCTGTGTATTTGTACCTCCCTGGTTTTAGAGATGAAGTCGACATGTGAAAAAGTGGACATGCAGTTATGTGTTACATTATAGAGCTTTTATTAAATGAATAAATGGCTGATGAGAAAGTATGGCGGCTCCTAGCTTTAATTTGAAAAAATAAATAGTGCTTTCATCTTCATAAAAATACGATTACCGTTTTTCTCTTTTAATTTTCTTTAATTTTACCCCAAAACTGGCATTCGACAAAACTCGACTTCATAAATCAAAATAACGCATCCCGATTGATCTTAGAAAGCATTTTCAATTTCGAAACAACTAACCTCTCTAACTTATCGATGCAGGCATCTTGGTAGTCATGTATCCACGTTACACCATTAAAATGGCAAACACTGCGCATATCTTCGGGTAATCTTTCAGGTTCTGGCCAATAAAACTGACTATCAATAATGGGTATAATATTGCAATTTGAATTTAAGGCGGCAACAATTTCCTATAAACAAAAGAAAATTACAAAAATAAATCTTTTGGCAATAAATTAGAGGCCTCTATTGTCATACTCAACTCGAAGTCAGTTTGATCGTCTGAGAATCGTCAGACCAACTTTCACTTAACCAATTATATTCTCTTTAAGTTGTGAATCGCAATGCTCATGTAAAAGTTGGATTGATTACCGGAGAACCAAACTGAGTTGAACTGAGAATGTCCTGATAAATTAACTTACTCGATGCACCCAATCCTTGCATTCATTATCATCGACACAACGTTCGAGAGCATTTGGTGTTAATACTAAAACGAAATTTTTCGCTTGACGAATACTGTTTAGCAAACCATTGTCAAATTTTCCCGCCTCTAAACGTTCCACATCTATGAATACCGAGAAGCCGCGCAATTGTAGATGGACCTGTTTTAAAATTGAACATAAAAGTTATAAATATCCATAGTATTTTCTTTGTCTTTGATTTAAAGAAGAAGGATGAAAGGAAAGAAGGGAGTGAGGGACAGAGGAAGGAAGAAAATAAGGAAGGAAGAAAAGAAGGAAGGTAGGAAAGAAGGGAGGGAGGAAGGAAAAAAGGGAGGGAAGAAAGAATGAAGGAAGGAAGGAAGGAAGAAAGAAAGAAAGGAAGGAAAGTTAGTATAGAAGGAAGGAGAGAAAGAAGGAAGGAAGGAAAGAAAGAAAAAAGGAAGGAAAGAAAAAAGGAATGAAGGAAGGAAGAAAAGAAGGAAGGAAAGACGGAAGGAAGGAATGAAAAAAAGTAGGAAGGAAGGAAGCAAGGAAGAAAAGCCTACTTACCTTAAGTAAGCTGGCCAATTGTGAACCATTTGAACGCCTATAACTAACAAATACATCTAATGTCTTGGCCATACTATCTTCCGAGGAGGACAGTATGGTGTTTTCCAAATTTTTTACCGCATTCAAAATACGCAGTCTATGTATAGAGTTCTTAATGCTACACTCTTGTATCAGCATATCCTCATTCAATTGGGGCAAGGAATTTTTATCAATGCCCGCATTAACCATGGAGTAGGTATAGGTACAATATTCGGGACCGATTTCCGATAGAAAATGGTGCAATTTGGCGGTATCTTTTGAGGAGTAGTCAGCCATGCGCTTAAGACTTTGCAGCTCACGCTCGAAACGCTTAAGCAAGATGCCATTTAAAATGCCAATATCATCACGTAGATTATTTTCGTTGAGCTTGAGCAAAAGGTCACCATCGACTTGTGATTCTTCGAACTGTCTGACGAACTGCCCGAAGCCGATTTGTTTAACCCACTCCTGCACGTCTTCAACAGACCAGAGTGGCACCTGTTGCGATAACTTGTGAGGCACGGTTTCGCCTATAAGGCGCAAGGCTTGAGCGGCGAATTTCGAGGCAATAGCATTTGGACAACTTGCAACTGTCTTGAGTGCTTCAATCGCCCCTATTTCACGGAAGATTTCGGTATTGCCTTGTTCACGTTTTATGCCCGCCTCCATGCAGAAATGAAAGGCGGCCAAACTGCGGGCTTCCTCACGATTTGAACTAAGCACAGGCACTAAACGTTGCAGCCAATGTTTGCTCTGGCCATGAGCATGAGCCAAATTTGATTTGGCAAACTCCGAGGGATCGTGTGAGGTCACAAACGGCTCTACCAAATCCAAGCAGCCGGATTTCAACACTTCAGCTTCGATTTCCTTGTTGGCGACTAGAACAGCAATAGCCAGACAGGCATAATACTTGATATTGTCATCATTGTGAAAGGCCAGAGGGAACAACCACATGGGTACTTTACGCAAAATCATGGCTTCCTGGTTCTCAGCTCCACCATATAACGACAGATTAGCTAAGGCACTAGCGCAGTGTCTCAAGGTCTCAACATCACTTGTGCGGCATTCGAATAGCACAGCATCCAAACCACCCAATTTAATGACATCGGAACAAGTACCCTCGGAGTGTTTGAACAAATGCTCCAAAATACCAGTACCAACGCGTGAGTGTTCGGTACTTTGTTTCTTCGTGCACACACAGGCCACATTCACCACCTTGTCCAAGCCATTGTCTACCACATGTGTGCGATTTTCAGTTGTTAAGCATTGCTCGAGTAATTTGGCCGAGGAAAATTTTATTTGCATGTCCCCTTGCACACAATTTCTCATGAGCAAGTCTAGACCGCCACTATTGCGCAGGGAATTACACAAACTGTAGCCCAATTCATGGCCATGGGTGGGCACTGCCCAAGCTCTGCGTATGACTTCATTAATTTTATCCAAATATAAAGTCTCATCGGAGGAGGCTTTCTTATCTTGCAGTGAACTCACGCACGACGTCAGCATATCGGAGTACTTGCTAATGGCCTGTTCTATATCCTTCTGGCCACTTGTAGAACTCAATTGCATAAGATCGTCCAGTCTGAAGTCGGCCAATTTGAAAAGATTGCCATTTGTGGTGGACATTTGTGAAGAGGAAGAGATCATGGTACTGCCGCCCGAGCTGGAGACACCTTTGCTCGTCATACTATAGTTGGCCTGGGCAGCCGATGAGACATGTTTCTCCTGGCTAATAATGCCATTCGAGGTCATTGTCTGTGACTGCTGGGATTGGGAGATGGCCTTCTTGTCAGCCGAAAATGAGTCACTTTGAACTTTAATACTAGCGGCAGCCACATTGTTGCTAGCCTGTTGCGTAACATCGCCGGCACGCAAAGAAAGAGCTTCCTAGAAAGTCAGATGAGATAAAGAATTAATTAAATTTAAAGTAAAACTTTTTTCAAAAAGTAGAAAGAGGTCTGATATGTGACATAAATTCGTTTATGGAAATTTCTAACAGTTAAACAGACTGGTCATGTGATAAGCGAACCTTAGAAATGATTTGAACGTTTTTCAATGAACAAATTTATCACAAAACCTTTCACTTGCTGCATATACGAGGGTGGGGATTATTCTAACCTTTTTCTGTTCAACTTCAATGGGAATTTCTCGTATATGTTTTAAGTTTACTGGTGAAGAACTTATGGCTTTGGGTGTAGTGTGATGATGATTATTGTATGCTGTAGTGGATTCTGACTGTTGTTGTGTAGAACAGAAACTCAATTGTGGAAAATTCGGGGGGAGAGAGTTTTTACGTACAGAACGCGATGACCTGCTAGCACAGGCGGACATACGACGTGATGCTGATGACGCAGAGGCGGCTGACGATTGAGACATTTTGTTATGGGCTGATGAAGACGACGACGAAGAAGAAGATGATGATGATGAAGACGACGAAGATGTGGTCTGTGATGAAGCTGTGGCGGCAGATTGTGAAGATAAGGAAGAGCACTGGGCGGCTGCTTTTGTTCTTCCAGTCATGATGGCATCTGTTGGAACTTGTACTATTTGTATTGGTTGTGGCGGTGGCGAGAGCGGAGAGTTGCTATCAAAACGAGATGGCGCGCGATTTTCGTCGATTACAGGTGGCGGTGAGAGTGGCATTTCCACAATGGGACTGGGTGAGCGTGTTGGTATAAAATCAGATTGGCCACTAGAACGAAAGATGCCCTTGCGTACAGGCCAGGGTGCTTTTGGATTTTCCATGTTTGTTTCTTGCATATTTGCTCTGTGTTGATGGTTATTTCGTTTGCGATTTTCGAATTTTTCAATCTGTCTGGATGATACTTAATGAGAGTATTGAAAACAAATATGAAAATACACCAAGACACATACAACGCAAGTTTAGTAGATACACAGCTGCTCGAAAAGAATTAGTTACAGTTCTAGAAGAATATGTACATATAAACAACAACAACAAGTTGGGTAAAACAAAATAAATGTCATGTTACTCGTAGAATGCGAACGAACGCCCAGTGATAAAAAAGCGTATTTCAATGTCAACCTTCACATAAACACACACACCTGCAGTCTTGAATGTGAAATTCCCTGGCCGTGTTAATTTTTCACTTAGTTTTCTATTTTCTTTAATAAACAGGAGAGTAAAAGAATTTAATGCTTTTAAGAAAATAAATTAATAACTGTTTTTTTTAAATTAAATTTTATATTATATGAAATCATGAATCGGGGGAAAAAATTTTTCTGCAGCGCATCTACATCTTCATAGAGAGAGAGAGAGAGAGAGAGAGAGAGCACATTCCACATACAAATGTATGTATGTATTTTGTTTACAGCACATATTCTATAACTACGTCATAAGCACAAAATAAAATAACGGATTTTTTTATTCATGATATCAAATAATATAAAATAAATTTTTTTTTTTTTTTAAATGAAAATATTTTTTTTTGCACTAGATAGTTTTTTTAAAGCGATACTCTAAGTTTTTAATTTTTTTTTTTAATTTCTATAAAAATATTTTAAGGAACGTAATTTGTACAACAATGAGTACTTTTATGAAAAAGTACTTTTATAGGGATTTTGTAATTTAAGAGAAAAATAATTTTATATATAGAAAAGTACTTTTTAGGCAAAAAAGTGCATTTGAAAAAAATATTTTGAAAAAAGTGTTGCTATGTAAATATTTTTTGGGAAAGATTTTTTTTTAGAAAAGTACCTTTTCTCAATTTTTTTTATATAAAAGTACTTCGGAAATGCATTTTCCATAAAAGTACTTTTTTCAAATAGTACTTTTTTAAAGTAGTGTTAGAAAATACTTTGATTAAAGTACTTTCTTAAAAAATTTAATTTTTGAAGAACTTATCTAGAAAGTACTTTTTCGGAAAAAGCTACTTTCAGAGAAAATTAGATACTTTTCTAAAAAGCCCTTCCCTCAAAGAAGTACTTTTTTCTAGAAAAGTAAATTTTTATAAAAGTAAAGAATAACTTTTTTATAAAACTACATTTTTAAAAAAGTACACTTATAGAAAGTACTTTTCTAGGAAAATACTGTGTTGGAGAAACACTTTTGTAGAAAAATACTTTTAAAAAAATGGTTTGTATAAAAGTACTTCTTTAGAAAAAGTAGTCTCTTAAACTTTTTCTTGTTTAGGTAGTACTTTTTTAAAACGATATTTTGAAAAAAAAAGCTTTTAAAAAATTTTTTTTAAGAAAATAATTTTTAGAACAGTGTGCTTGAAAATATGTACATACATTCTTATATAAAATGTACTTTTTTACAAAATTCAATTTATGCTAATTAACTTTTCGAAAAAGCACTTTTCTTCAAAAAGTACTTTTCTTTTTGGAAAAAGTACGGAAACTACCTTTTTCAAAAAGTAGACTGTCTGAAAAAATATTTTTCTTCGAAAAGTACTTTTTAGGAAAAGTCCTTTTTTTAAACTTTTTTGAGAAAAGTACTTTTTTGAAAAGTTTTTTTAGGTAAAGAACTTTTGCAGAAAAACAACTTTTAGAAAAGTACTTTTTTTTACATTTAGAAAATATACTTTTAGAAAATATACTTTTAGAAAATTACTTTTAAAAATGTACTTTTAGGGAAGTACTTTTAGGAAAAGTAAATTTTTATAAAAAGTAAATTCTGTTTAGCAAAGTACTTTTTTAGTAATCCTACTTTTAGATTTTTTTTTAGAAAATTAATCTTTGCAGAAAGTACTTGTTTAAAAAATTACTAATTAAAAAAGACGACATTTTTTCTTAACTTTTTTCTATCTTTTAGAAAATGTCTTTTTTTTAGAAGAGTACTAATCTAGAAAAGTTCTTTTCCAAGAAAGTATTTTTTAAAAAAGTACTTTTGTTTGCTGCTTTTATAAATAAAAAATATTTTTTTACAAAAGCAACTTTTCGATAAGTACTTTTTGAAAAAGTATTTGCTTATAGAAATGTACATTCGCAAAAAAAAAACTCTGTTGAGTATGAGTATTTTTTATGCCAATTTGTGTGTAAGATCATGAGTGAAAAGTTACACACGACTGTTCCCTTTATGAAAAAAAAAATTCATTTGGACTTCAAGATGGTTTAGTCAAAATTTTATTTTAACCCTCTCATGCCCAATGTTGCCTACAGGCAGCATTTCACTTACATGCTTCTAAGTCCCCTTAGTTTAATTTTTCTAAATTGTAGTTGTTTGCATTATGCAGATTCATGTTTTGCGAAAGCTTACAGCTACTTATTGTAAACTATGCAGGTTTTCATTTAATAGGCGTTGTTCATGGAGTGAAATACTCAAGATTGTTTTGTGAAAAAAGTATGTTTACATTTATTGCAAAAGTAAGTGCAAAGTATAATTTTACAATTGATAGAGAGTTATTTAACGTACACTTCAAAAGTGTCTCTACTTTGGAGTTACAAAATATATTTCTTCTTCTTCGAAAAAAAAAACAAATTCGTAAATATATGAAAAGGCAAAAAAGTCCTGTGAACAAAATTTCATGGGCCATATCGTGGTCGACTTTGGCCCTCAGTTTATTTCCGAAAGAAGTATGTAACTACAATTTTTTTTGTGAAATAATAATTTTCACATTGCTTTAAATTTTTTTTTATAAATATTTATAACTTTTTGGACCGCTTTTCAAGCTGTTATAAATTTTTCTAACAATATTTTTTTAACATACTCTTTTACAACTCTGCCACATCTCACGTCATCATTCTTGATATACATATTTATATGGCCAATATTTTTTAGACACAATTAAATTATTTTGATGAAAATATCAAAGTTAACAAAAAATAAATAAAATCACATATTTATATTTTACAGTATTTTAGCTACTGAGTCTCTCTCAATAAAATAAAAATTTAACGCAGAATATGCACACATACTTGCGTATGTACTTATGTATATAATTTCCTACGTACAAATATGCATACGAGCATGTACGTACTTACATAAATTATATGAGAAGTCGTAAGAAAATTTAATTTTTCTCTAATATTTAATTTTTCTGAAGATTATACTAATTCTAACAGTAATCTTACGCAAAGAAATTTTAATTTTTAATTTGGTTCATATTTAAAAATAAATAAATAAAAGAAAATTCAGTTTGTTTGCTCAATTTTTCCTAGAAAATTATGTGTTTGCATTTATAATTAAAATAAATGTTTTCTTCTTACAAAATTTCCTAAAAAATTCGAAATTCGTAGAAAAATATGGAACAGTTTTGCTAGAATTTTATGAAATTTTAATTGGTATCTATACATATTAAAATTAACTTTAATTTTTTTATTAAAGAAAAACTGCATACTGATTGCCAAAAGTCACTCAAATTGAAAGCTGTGGCGTAGGCTGCACGCAAATTGAAGGCAATTTAATTTTCAAGATCCCTTGGCCACGCAGCATTGTACTTATTATTTTATGCACAAATACATATATTTATTTTAATTCAATTAATAATAATACAATATTATTTGTAAGAAAAGAGCACAAAAACCGGCAGAATATTTGAAAACAAAAACGAATTGCTGTCTGCTGTCGTGCAGAAAAGTTAATTAAATTTCATAATGTAAATTAAGAATTTGTTTTATTTAAATTTTAAGAGGAAATTTTCATGAATATCAATAAAAAAACATCATGTAAAAACATTACAAATCATCACTACTTTCGGAACGCAATCTATATTATTATTTATTGCGAGAATATTATGGTTCGAATGACCATAAACGAGCTGGCACTTTTTACGTCCCTCTAAATAAAAATAAATAAATAAATTTAAATACTTTAAGCAAATGATCAGAAGTTGCACTACTTTCTGACTGAACGCAATCTATATTATTTTATTGTAACAATATTATGGTTCGAAGGACCATAAACGAGGTTGCGCTTTCTATGTCCTTCTAATATAATAAAAACTATAAAAATCACTACAAATGATCAGAAGTTGCAATACTTTCGTAACGCAATCTATATTATTTTATTGCGACAATATTATGGTTCGAAGGACCATAAACGAACTTGCACTTTCTATGTCACTCTATATAATAAATACAGAAGTTGCACTACTTTCGGAATGCAACCTATATTATTTTATTGCGACAATATTATGGTTGGAAGGACCATAAGCGAGCTGGCACTTTTTACGTCCCTCTGCTCAGAGGAAATAATATCAAAGAATGAAATTTTCATGAATATCAATAAAAAACATCCTGTAAAAACATTACAAATCATCACTACTTTCGGAACGCAATCTATATTCTTATTTATTGCGAGAATATTATGGTTCGAAGGACCAGAAGCGAGCTGGCACTTTTTACGTCCCTCTAAATAAAAATAAATAAATAAATTTAAATACTTTAAACATCATTGCAAATGATCAGAAGTTGCACTACTTTCTGACTGAACGCAATCTATATTATTTTATTGTAACAATATTATGGTTCGAAGGACCATAAACGAGGTTGCTCTTTCTATGTCCTTCTATATAATAAAAACTATAAAAATCACTACAAATGATCAGAAGTTGCAATACTTTCGGAACGCAATCTATATTATTTTATTGCGAGAATATTATGGTTCAAAGGACCATAAGCGAGGTTTCACTTTTTACGTCCCTCTATATAAATACTATAAAGATAATTCCAAATGATCAGAAGTTGCACTACTTTCGGAATGCAATCTATAGTATTTTATTGCGACAATATTATGGTTCGAAGGACCATAAACGAACTTGCGCTTTCTATGTCACTCTATATAATAAATACAGAAGTTGCACTATTTTCGGAATGCAAGCTATATTATTTTATTGCGACAATATTATGGTTGGAAGGACCATAAGCGAGCTAGCACTTTCTACTTCCCTGTATATAAATACTTTGGAAGCTGTATGTCTTTGTACCAGACCTTTAATACTCAAAATGAAGTTGTATGTTTAATTAAGTTGTTTTTTTTTAATTGTTGTTGTTGTGATTGTTGTTGTTGTTGGGTTTTTTGTTGTTGTCTTTTAACAAGACTTGGAGAAAAACACGGTCTCAGGCCACAGGTATTGTGCTTAGTGTCATTGACGCTTGTTTGTTAATTAAGAATTTTTAATGAATTGAGAATGTGTTTACAAGTATTTTGTTTTTTAAATACAATATTTTAATTTTGAATGCCTTTGTTTAGTAAAATTTTGCACATTTAAAAAAACGAAGAAAAAACAACATTTCACAGTTAATAAAAGCAAAAAAAAAAAGCTCACGTAAGTGCGAAGTCTATAAGTCATGGTGTTTTACATAAAAAAAAATAATAATTATTTTAATTCTTATTATAATTTTGTTTTTGTTTATTTATTTTAAAAGCCAAACGATTAAAATTAAATTATTAATAAAATGTAACGCTCTCTTTGTTTTCTGATTAACTCTTACACTCGCTCTCTTAACTCTCTTTTTTCTCTTTCAATTTATTTCTAAAATTTCTAAAATGTGAAAATTTTAAATATTTTTACTTTTAATTATTTGACCTTTTGACACGTTTTATATAAAGTCCTTGTTTTTTTTTTTTTGGTTTTTAATTTCCCACAAAAATAGACTTTTTTTAAAACTTTTATTTTTTTCTTTTTCTTAATTATGCTTTTCTATTTTCTAATTCACTTTTGATGACCACATGTGTTTATAAATAAAATTGAATTTAGACAATGTACAAAAATAATTTTATTTTTTTAGAAGAATAATGAATAAGGAAAAAAATCGATTTAGGAAGTGTATTTCGTTAGACAGACATTTTCAACGATTTTATTTTTTTTTTTCTTTATTTGCTGTATTTGTGTTATAATTTTTATTTTTGTAGAATTTTCTATACAATCGCTTGTTTTTCCTTTTTGTTATATTGTAGTATATATTTTTATTTTGTTAGATTTTGCTAATCGTAAAATTTTCAGAAAATAAAGTAATTTTTTTTTTGGTATTTCTTTTCTTTAAAATTTTAACACTTTCGTTGATTTGCGCGAGAAGTTAAAGCGCGCTCGTTATTGCATGTGGATCGTTGTAGACTGACTGACTGAATATTTAAATATTTGGGTGTCTTTTTTTTCAAACAAATCGGAAGACATTTTTTGCGATTGAAAAAGAGATAATTAATGGAAAAGATCATTTGTTGTTGGCTTTCTATTAATTACTTAGAAGCAAAGAGAAATTTTACTATCCAACTCTTATTAATTTCGAAGAGCAAAACATTTAAAAAATAATTTCAACAATTGTGAGGATTTTTTTTGCTTATAAAAATTTTTCTTCATTTGAAAATACGCACAATTTAAAATATACAACATAAATATTCAATTGAAATTTTTATGCAATATTTACTTAAACAATTGTTTATTTAATTTAGTTGTTGTTTATCATTTTTATAAAAATTTATACTTTTCTGAAGAGGGTCAACTCAAAATTTAGAAATTTTCACGTTTTGCATAGTTTTCTCTACTCTTTCGTCAAAAATGCAGTTTTTTTTTATTACCAAATTGTGCGCTGGGAACGGTTATGGGTTTAAAGAACAGTCCATGTTTTCTTGAAAAGGTACTTTTTATAAAGTCAAATGTTAAACTTTTTTAAAAGGCAGTTCTTGAAAAAGTTTTTTGTTAAGAATTTTTGTTAAATACATACATACTGGGGATGCCAGTCGGGATCGACTTTTGGAAATCCCAGGATTCGGGATTTTGTAATCCCGGGATTTTTCGGTTGTTACATATGTAAAGGGTGTTTTTTTTAGAGGTATAGAACTTCGAATTGAAATAAAACACAAGAAAATCGTTTTAATGTCCATCAATTTGGCTTTATTGGAAGGATAATTTTATGCCATTAATGTTTAAATATGATTTCGGGCATGTGGCCGCCGCGGCTGGCTCGAATAAAGCCAATTCTACAGGTCCAATTTTCAACCACTTTTTCGAGCATATGGGGCCGTATGTTGGCAATAACGCCACGAATGTTGGCTTCCAAGTCCCCTAACGTTTGTGGTTTGTTGGCGTAGACGAGCGACTTCACATATCCCCAAAGAAAATAATCCAATGGTGTCAAATCAAACGATCTTGGTGGCCAATTGACAGGTCCATTCCGCGAAATTATGCGCTCATCGAATGTTTCCTTCAATAAATCGATTGTGACGTGCGCTGTGTGGCATGTAGCGCCGTCTTGTTGGAACCACAACTCATCCACATTCATGCCATCCAATTCGGGAACAAAATAGTCGGTTATCATGGCTCTATACCGGTCTCCATTAACGGTAACTGACTCTCCAGCATTATTTCGGAAGAAGTATGGCCCAATGAGTCCACCAGCCCATAGAGCACACCAAACAGTCAGTTTTTGTGGATGTAATGGCGTCTCAAGGGTCTCATGTGGATTCTCTTCACTCCAAATGCGGCAATTTTGCTTGTTGACGTAGCCATTCAACCAAAAATGAGCCTCATCACTGAACAAAATTTTGCGATGAAAATCAGCATCGAGATCAATCTCATTTTCGGCCCATACACCAAAATAACGACGCATTGCATGGTCTCGCGGCTTTAATTCTTGCACAAGCTGGATCTTGTAAGGTCGCAAGCCAAGATCTTTGCGCAAAATCTTCCATAAAGTTGATGGACAAAGCTCCAATTGCTGTGCACGGTGGCGAATCGATTCATTCGGGTCCTCTTCAACACTTTGCTCTACAGCGGCAATTGTTTCTTCGGTGCGCACTGTTCGCGAACTGAACCATTATTTTCGAAATAAATTTGCACGATTTGCAAGCGTTGTTCTTTTGTCAACCTGTTCATGATGAAATGGCAAACCAAACTAAATATTAATCACTTGACAGCTGACAAAATGGCCGCCAGTTAAAAAAGTGATGCCAACTTAAAGTTCTATATCTCAATAAAAAACACCCATTATGTATACCAAGCATTATTTAATTTTTTTTTATCGATTTCGTTACGACTAATAAGGCTGAACATGTCGAAAAATTAAAAGAAATTAAAAGAAAATGTATACACTATTCTAATCAAATTCGATTAATTACGTCTAAAGATCACATTTTTATAGACACTTACATTAAAAGTTTGCCGGAGCACTTGAACAGTATTTTTGCTCTACTGAAAACTTTTAAATTCATACATACATACATAAGTTTTTTTCTACAAGTTCAACAGATACATACATATGTATGTAGTTATTAGTGTTGACATTGGAACAAAAATTATCCGAATATTCAAACAACTTTGTATCATATTTGTTCGAACGAACAAAAATTTTCAATTTAGAATAACTAATTATTGGAATCGTTTTTGTCGAATATTCGAATATTCGAACAATTTCCTTAACTACTTGTATAAAAAGATTTTTTTGGGTTATATGGAGTTTTTAAATGATTTTTTCCAAAAAATTAATAACATATTAAAAATGTTTGTAAATGTGTGTAAATACCTATACTTTTTAACTAATTTCGTTTCAGTTTTTAACTCCCGACAAAAAAAAGGGGGTGTTATAAGTTTGTATGTAGTTTGTGTCTGTGTATATATTTGTATGTACGAGTCGACGTACAAACCAAACGGTTAGACCGATTTTGATTTAGTTTTCCTGTTTGAGGGTGGTATTGGCTGAAGAAGTTAGCACGTTGACTACAAAACCAAAGGTTTTAGGATCGAGCCCGCTATCTGACAGTCATTAAATAACACCACGCATTTTTCTAATGTGCATTACTGTCCCTTTCTATCAGTTGTTGTAGAAAAGTTCAAGTGATGAAGGCATAGTCACTGGTCACTGAACTATAACGACTTCAAGAGATACTAATCCTAATGTAACACCAGAGCACCCCCCTTCGTTGTGAAAGAGAATCATCGGCGAAGTAAAATAACTACTAAACTGCTACTAAACACAGCTTCAAATAAATTAATACGACTCACTAACGCCAGAGGCGCTGCAACACTACATTATTAAAAAAAACGTGCAAAAATCAGAGCTGTAAAAAAATGAAGCATTCCCCTATCTATTCCTTCACCACCTATCTTTTCTGTTACTATCCCTTTCCTTATAATAGTAGTAGGCAATCATTGCCTGATTGTTACTTCTCTTTAATAATAAAATAAAAAATGACTTGTTCGAGAGTGTTCTTAGCTATGTTTAAAGAAAATCTGTCCAGCCGTTTAGGATATATCACATTTTTTAGATACATATATTCTGTTGATCTGCGTGTCTTTGACGCCGTAGCTCCCCAACGTCTTAACCGATTTTAATTTTGCTTTGTTTTCGTTTGAATGGTGACATGATCGTATATCTTCTAATTTATACGTGAAGAAAACCGGTCTAGTCGATTGGAACTTATCATAATTTTTTTATTTAATCTTATTTTTTGCGATTCTGTTACTTCAATAGTATACAATTTTAAAGTTTTGTTATTAATATTCCTAAATTTGTTATTTCGAATATATTTTTTTATTCTTTGTTCGTTCGAATATTCGAACAAAAGTTCAAAATTATTCGTCCGTTCGAACAAGAAAAAAATTATGAAATTTCATTCGAACAAACATAAAAGACGAATAATTAACAACACTAGTATGTATTCATACGTTCGCTAAGAGGAGTATGGTTTATTAGTGTCCTGGCCTTCTACTCTGCAACTCAAATACAACTATAATTGAGTCGAACTCATTCAGTCGGTCGTTTTTTACTAAAATTATTTATCAAATCCATGTAATTTAAATGGGTTTGATCTTAGGTTTGTATCAAAAACGACCTAAACGGTCAATGTAAAAAACATATATACACACTCCAGCAGTTTTTTAGACAAAATACTCCGTATTATTCTGTAAATATTTCTCGGTTTTACGTCAACCCGACAACAAAAAGTTTTCACTTGCCTTGTATTGTATTCCACTCCAATTGTAAGGAGGTGTCAATAGTACTCAATTGTTACCGAAAAGTAGATAAGTGCTAATTTTTTTAGCGTTGAGGATTCGACATTCAGATAGTTATACACTGCAATTATGAATAAATTTCCGCAAGAAATTTCTCCCTTTTATAATTAGATTTTTTTGTTTTCCCTATTATTTGCTACTGTTTGAAATTATTCCCCGGGAAATATTTCTCGTGGAATTTTAATTGTAATTGCCCTCATAATATAGAATAAGACGGCATAAATTTGTCAAACTTATGAATTTTTCAAATGTTATTTCCCTTCCAAAGGTAATATGTTTCTTTTGTTTTCAAAATAATTCTAAAATGTACATATATTGTAGCATTGTAGTTATTAATGAAAATAACCGTAAGAAAGTAGTTTATTTATTTTGCTCTTGTTGTTAATTTATAAGAAATATATCACGAATAGTCATTAAATTGTTAAAACTGTACGTATAAAATTGTATGGGACTTTTAAATATTATAAAAAATACCTTAAAATCAACGAAAATTTGAATTTATAAAGCTTTTATATAAAAGTTGCTAAGAAATCCCGAAAATGAAATCTCGGGATTGAATTTTACAAATCCTTAAAATCCCGGGATTTCCAGGTTCGGGATTTCCCGTTTGACATCCCTAATACATACATATGTATGTACTTATTTTTTTAACCGACTTCAAAAAAAGAGGATGTTAACAATTCATCTCTATATTTTGGGGGGTGTTACTTCATAACTCGGTACATTTTATACCGATTGTAAAAATTCTTTTTCTTGTCTGAGAGGGTATTACTGCCCATTGATACCATTGTAAAAAAGTGGGCGCAGGCATACACACATTTTTTTTATTTAATTTTATTTTATTCTGCTTATTTGATTGCTGCGAAACCTATCAAACACCTCTGGTTCTTGTAATTACACAATTGTAAAGTTGGAAAAATGCACCGGCTTACTTACGCCCATTAAAATTTACATAAATGTAATGGGTCTTTTTTATTGAGGTATAGAACTTTAAGTTGGCATCACTTTTTTAACTGGCGGCCATTTTGTCAGCTGTCAAGTGATTAATATTTAGTTTGGTTTGCCATTTCATCATGAACAGGTTGACAAAAGAACAACGCTTGCAAATCGTGCAAATTTATTTCGAAAATAATGGTTCAGTTCGCGAAGTTTACCGCAAGCTCCGTCCATTTTATGGTCGACATAATCGTCCATCAGAGCAATTAATTCGGTTAACCATGGATCGTTTTCGCACTACGTTTACTCTATGTGATAATACGCATCCGCAGAGACGTCGAACAGTGCGCACCGAAGAAACAATTGCCGCTGTAGAGCAAAGTGTTGAAGAGGACCCGAATGAATCGATTCGCCACCGTGCACAGCAATTGGAGCTTTGTCCATCAACTTTATGGAAGATTTTGCGCAAAGATCTTGGCTTGCGACCTTACAAGATCCAGCTTGTGCAAGAATTAAAGCCGCGAGACCATGCAATGCGTCGTGATTTTGGTGTATGGGCCGAAAATGAGATTGATCTCGATGCTGATTTTCATCGCAAAATTTTGTTCAGTGATGAGGCTCATTTTTGGTCGAATGGCTACGTCAACAAGCAAAATTGCCGCATTTGGAGTGAAGAGAATCCACATGAGACCCTTGAGACGCCATTACATCCACAAAAACTGACTGTTTGGTGTGTTCTATGGGCTGGTGGAGTCATTGGGCCATACTTCTTCCGAAATAATGCTGGAGAGTCAGTTACCGTTAATGGAGACCGGTATAGAGCCATGATAACCGACTATTTTGTTCCCGAATTGGATGGCATGAATGTGGATGAGTTGTGGTTCCAACAAGACGGCGCTACATGCCACACAGCGCACGTCACAATCGATTTATTGAAGGAAACATTCGATGAGCGCATAATTTCGCGGAATGGACCTGTCAATTGGCCACCAAGATCGTGTGATTTGACACCATTGGATTATTTTCTTTGGGGATATGTGAAGTCGCTCGTCTACGCCAACAAACCAGAAATTAGGGGACTTGGAAGCCAACATTCGTGGCGTTATTGCCAACATACGGCCCCATATGCTCGAAAAAGTGGTTGAAAATTGGACCTGTAGAATTGGCTTTATTCGAGCCAGCCGCGGCGGCCACATGCCCGAAATCATATTTAAACATTAATGGCATAAAATTATCCTTCCAATAAAGCCAAATTGATGGACATTAAAACGATTTTCGTGTGTTTTATTTCAATTCGAAGTTCTATACCTCTAAAAAAACACCCGATACTTTAAAAAAAGTTATTTTCTTAAAAAGCTATTTTTTAATTACTTTAATTTGTGAAAAGGTACTTTTTGAATAAAGTACTCCTTTTAAAAGAGGTAGTTTTAAAAAAACTTTTTGTTGCAAATATACTATTTTTACAGCGGTACATTTTTGGAAAGGTACTTTTTTGAAAAAGGTACTTTTCTAAAAAGGTACTTTTGTGAAAAGGCACTTTTTTGATAAGTTCCTATTTGTAAAATGGTACTTTTTTGATAAGGTACTTGACGTAAAATGGTACTTTTTTGATAAGTTACTTTTTGTTACTTTGTGTCTACCTAAACTTATAAAATCAATTTATTCTTTTTTGCACTTCCAGCAGCAAAACATTTGAAGGAATACCTGAACTTGATAATTTTTTGATTAGATATATTACTTTTTCAAAATTACTTGAATTAAGTAGGATTTAATTATGCAAATTTTTTTTTTAAAGAGAAGTAACACTGAGGTAATGAATGCCTACTACTATTACTAGGTGTTAACTTCTTAAGGAAAAGGATAGTGATAGTGAAGATAGAAGATAGTGAAGGAGGAGATAGAGGAAGGCTTCATTATCTTACAAATCTGCTTTTTTGTACGTCTTCTAATAATGCAGTTGTTGCAGCGCCTCTGGTGTCAATGAGACGTATTAAATTGTTTAAGCTTCAGTAGCCATTTTATTGGTTATTTGACTTAGCCGATGATTCTGCTATGCAATACCAACGAAAGAGAGCTCTCTGATGTTACATTAGGATTAGCATCTGCTGAAGCAGGTGCAGTTCAGAGACCAGTGTCTATACTTTCATCACTTGAACTTTCCTACCAGAACTGATACAAAGGGACACTAATACAAGTCAGAAAAATGCGTGGTGCTGTTATTTAATGATATGCTAACTACTTCAGCCAACGCTTGTTGATGTATAATTTTATGCACTTTAAGAAAGTACTTTCACTTTTCACTGTACTTGAATTGTTTTTTTTTATTAATCAAATGTTGAGAAAATCCAACGAAGGCAAAACAAAATTTTGCGCTTGATAACGTCGGCTCCATGGTACATCAAAAATTCAAATATACATCGTGATTTAAATATGACACCAGTGACTGAAGAAATTGCAAAATACGCAGGCAAATACCTAACAAAACTCGAGTCACATCCTAATCCGCTTGCTCGTAATATATTGAACTTTACTGGACACATCCGCTTAAAAAAGAGAGATACAAGGGCTCTAATAAACAACACAACAGATGCAGCTGCTTAAAAATATTTGTTTTTTATGTGCTTATCGCTACTTATGTATTATTAATAACTATCACTTAGTTTATGTCCGACATTGGTTGGGCCTAATAATTATACTTTAGATTAAGATTTGAATACTTATTGTTAGTTCATATTTGAAGATACAATAAACAAAAAAACGTCTTTAAAAAAAATAAATTAATCCGTGAAATCACCGCCTTTGGGCCCTATAAGCACCGATCGGTGCCAACTTACAATGATCTACAACCATTCCCTGAAATTTTTCCACAAAAAATTTATGAAGCATACCACTGTGCGTCTGATAACAAATATTCACACACATATGTTGAATTATGTTTTGATAAAAATATGATTTTTAAAAAAATTTAATAGGGGAAAATCTATTGTTAATATGCACTCTCGTATGTTTTGCAACAACAGATTTTATTGCACTATTTATTATTATTGATTAATAATTACCTTTAATTTATCCAATAAGGGTTTGTAACGTGAGTGTCGGGAATAAAACATTATTCTAGGCCGGAATAAAGTTGCCGAACAACCATATAAAAATAATAACTTTGAATTTAACATGTTATTTTTTTTTTTTTTTTTGTTAATTTAAAACTGAAGCAACCAAAATATAATCAATAGACTTTAAAAATATGTTTTAACACAATCCATGCTGTTGCAATGAAAAAATCACAAAGACATTTTAACAACTTTCGCCGACTAACATTTGATAACATACAAATAAAAATTAAAGTTTCTTCAAGCTAAAACAGCTAAAAATCCTTTTTGAACTCTCTTTGACGAACAGAGAGAAAGATAGAGAGAGTGAGAGTGAGAGAGATACATGTTGCTCTCTGATTGGAAAATCAATAGGATTGCTTTTGCTTGACAAATGGGATTTTCGGTATTTAGTTTTTTTTTTATTTAAGTAATAAATTTTATTCCAAGTATACTTTACATAAAACTTAATTACAAATTTTCACTTTCACAAAAGTTTTAACAATTATTATTTCCTAAAAATATTTTCTCTTAAACAATTTTTTTCCGCTGAATTTCTTGCTGTTTTATGTGCTCAAATGTCCTTGCTTATTGTTTCAAAAGTTTATGTTTTTGTTTGTTTGTTGGTTAACACTATAATTTAATGTTTAACAGACTTGTTAGAATCCTTAGATTGCGTGTGCTTGTCGCACTCTATAACAAACTGGCAGGCAGGGTTTCAGAGGCTAACACTCGTATTAAGGGCGTTGCGTGTTCAAACAATATTTGTGTAATTCTGTCCTTCTAGCGCAAAAATTCCAAAAATTGCACATCAAATAGAACAAAAAAAAAAATATGTATGTAAGTGTATGTGGTACTTTTATTACACACCCTTTTGATAGTCGGAGACAAACACTGAACTAAACAAGCAACGAAAATTCTTTTTGAGGTCAACATTGGTCGGGGAAATACCCTCCCTTTTTTTAACTTAGATACTACACATGCACAACAAGAAAGGGAGTGCAACAGGTTGACAAAAAAAAAAAAAAGGAAATCTTTTATAATTTCAACTGATTTAATAATTTCTAAGCAATTTTTTTTCAAAAATAAAAAAATAAATTTTTCAAAATATCCTGGAAAAGTTACAGTAGTAGCTCAGTTTTCAAAATTTACTTAATATCACTATGAAAAATTTTTAATTCCTTGGAGTCTATTTCACCAACTTATATAAATATCAATTCAAATTTAAATGTCCAATTTCCATGCAAAACTTAATGAAAATCGACATTTAAATATGAATTGATATTTAAATAGAGTTGGTGAAATTGGCCCTTGCTAATAATGCTTTCTTTTAAAGGAATATATTTTAAGGTAATTTATTCTTATTTGCTTTTAAAGAAAAAAATTTGTAAACATGTTATGCCCCCATATTCATAAAAACATAAAATGCATTTGAAATCCATTTTACAAATGCCTCGTGAAGCTTCAAAACTTTCCTTTTCTAAACTCATGTAACAAACATGTTTACTTAAGTAATTGTAGCATACCTTATGGCGCCTATTGAAAAATAAATCTTAAGCATATAGAGCGAAAAATATATATTTTTTTTGTACCATTAAAAAAACATTGATTTATTATGTCTTCTTTGTTTTATTGTTAAGTTTAAAAGAAATATATCTGAGCTTTTCTGTTACCAAGTCACTAATACCAATAAATAAACAGGTTGTTAGGATAAACAAAACTTTGAATACCAGCCGCCCAACCACATCTATTAAAAAAAATTTCACACGCTCCTCCATAAAAATTAAAAAAAAAATTCACGTGTAATATAAAATCTGCCTTGTTATTTCTGTTTAGCAAATGGGCGCGTGCAAATAAAAAGAAATTTCAAAGTGTGCATAATTAAAAGCGCTCCCAGAAGGGTTAATGTTTTTTTTTGTATTTATGTATTTAGTTACATATGTAGTTTGTTTTGGAAAACAAATTTATTACCAATATTTTATTATCTCTTTGCGGCAGATAATAATATTGTCCGATACTGATTAAAATCTGTGACATTTCAAGCATTTATTTTGCTCTGCATCATTAAATTTCATACAAACTCCGCATGAGGCTCCTAATAAAAGCCTGCATAGGGGCTGAAGGAGCCCACCTGATATGAACTCAACAGAAAAGTTTTCAATGAAAAACTCGCCTTCTTTTAGTGTTTCTAAAAATATGCATTCACGGAAAACAACACAGATGTTAGAAGAAGAGGAGAAGAATAAGATGAGAAAAAGAAGATGAGAACAAGAACATGAGAAGAAGAAGATGAGAATAATAAGATGAGAAGAAGATGAGAGAAGAATTAGAGGAGTGATGATGAAGAGGAGAGAAGAAGAAGAGGAGAGAAGAAAAAAGAGGAGAATAAGAAGAAGAGAATAAGAAGAAGAGAATAAGAAAAAGAAGAGGAGAATAAGACGAAGAAGATGATGAAAAGAATATGAAGAAGTAAAAGAAGAGGAGAAGTAGATTAAGAAGAAGAGCAGAATAAGATTAAGAAGAGGAGGAAAAGGATGAGAAGAATATGAAGAGAAGAAAAAGGAGAGGAGAAGAAGGGTAGGAGAAGATTAGATAAAGAAGGATAGGAGAAGATTAGAAGAAGAAAGAGAAGGAGAAGAAGAAGAGGAGAAAATTAAAAAAAGAACAGGAGGAGAAAATGAATAGAAAAAGAAGATGAGAAGAAAAGTAGAAGATAAAGAAGAAGAAGAGGAGGAGAAGAAAAAGAAGGAGATGAGAAAAAGAAAAGGAGAAGAAGTATAGAAGAAGATTAGTAGAAGAAGACAGGAAGATTAGAAGAAGAAAAGTAGAAGAATATTAGAAGAAATAAAGGGTAAGAAGATTTAAAAATTAGAAGACGAGAAGCAAAAGAGGAAAGGAGAGAAGAAGAGTAGGAGAAGAAGAAGAGAATGATAGAAAGAAGAGGCATGTTCAAATACCGCCAAAGTAGGTTGACAGGTTTCGGAGAAGAGAAAGTAAGTTTTCAACTCACTTGGTTACGAAAAATAGTGAAGTGATAGATAGATATAGAGAAGAGTAGCTTAATTAAATTTTAGTTTCTTTTTTTACAAATCTGCTATTGTGCCTGTTGTTAATTTTTAAAGCGTCTTTGCAGTGACGCGCGGTTTTAAGTGGGCGCGTTATTGTTTTATATTTGTTTTATTTCACCGACGATTCATGACTGCAAATATCGATAAAGAAGAGCGCTGCAAAAAGGATTAGCATAGATATCTACTAATGCGTGTCAGAAAAATCACTGATGTTTATATGACTATGTATGGTCAGGGTCGAAATCGGATCCTCGAAGACCGTCATTTGCTTTGTAGTCAACGCACGAACTGCTGCAGCCAGAAGCTCTGACCTATTTCAGGAAATTAAGACAGATCTCAAAATGTAGTGAATGCGAGAAGCATTCCTGATTTTCTCGATTTTTCTAACAGACCTATTTTATATTAAAACAAAAAATTCATCAAGATAAATTTACTTACATATATTACAGCAGCATTTTCCTCTGTCTTGACACCATCAACTTCCATGCGATTGCGTGAGGCGGCCGCCGCCTTCGCCTGCTGATAATCAATGTCAGCCGTTTGCAAACGTTTACTTTCGGCCAAATTACTGGTGGCCTGCTCCGAACTAAAACCGTCTGTTACAACTTTCGTCTTTGATTCGGTTTTTGTACGTTTCTCTTCAAATTTGACCGTATCGACAACGGCGCCCTTCGAAGCGCTCAAACCATTTGTCGACAATTGATTTGAGGCCTTAACCAGATCCATATTTAAATTCATATGATCGTCGTCGTGTTCATGATCATCGGGAAATGTTATATGAGGTTCACTATTGCCATCCACAATATTCTCCAAAGAGGATCGTAGTCTTAAAAAGCAAAAAATTCAATTAACTTCATTAGTCGTTTATTGTAAAACTTACTTTTTCTTAAGTTTATTTATGGCATCTGAACTGTTGAGCGCATTCAAATTGCTGAGATCGTTTATGGAGGGCGGCTGATGACTAAGAGTACCCGTGGATCCTGACAGGGCGGGTGTGTTGCTGCGGCCCAAGGCCAAATCGTTGATTTCTGACATGGAATTTTTGAATTCACTCATATCGCGCTTCAGTGCTGCCGCTTTCATTTCTGTCGAGGTGGATGAGGAGGAGGACGATGAAGACGTTATGTGATGTAAACGTGATTTCTTTTCAACACGCGTCGTTGTACTGCTATTGACAACCTGAGGAGAGGGGAAAAGAAAAAAACATTAAAAATACAATATTTGCAAAAAAAAATTTTTTTAATTATTTATCACATTTTTCAAAATTAATATTTTACTTTAAAATTGACTGCACCCGGTCAAAAAAATACGTGTGTGGCAACACTCTATTCTTGAATAGCTGTTGTTGTTATTTACATTTATTTTCTTTTTACATACTCTTACAAATACAATTTGAAGCTGAAAAAAAGTCAGCCAATGTAGTAACGGTAAAGTAAGAAAATAAAAAACACAATTCCCATAAAAAACACTAATTAATATTTTACTAGTTCATTACAATTACAAGGGGATTCAGAATGATTGTCTTGAAATTTGAATGTGGCATCATTAAGACATCTTAAAATGTTCATTGGGAACAGGCAATGATATAAAACACCGTTAGGGAATTCACAATGAGTATCTTAAAATTTTAATGTGGCAACATTAAGACATCTTAAAATGTTCATTGTGAGCAAGCAGGCAATGATACAAAACACACAGCTGCGCTGACTGTTTTAACTTGTTTAGTTTAACATTACCATATTGCCATATTGAAAATGCTTTCCAGACTTTTCAGTTCGACACTTGGCATTAAATTAGATTTACCCACAAAAAAAAATTGCCAACTCATATTAAATTATATTATTATATTATATATTATATTAGATATTTTTTGAACTTCGTTTTTGCCGAAAAACGATTATCTGTCACAGTAAATAATAGAATTTCCTAAAAAAAAATTAAGCTCGAAATTTATATCGGTTAAGCTTTTTTTTAAATATTTTTGACCCTCTTTCTATGCTTTGTTCTGTTATATATTTCACTTATCAAGATAAAATTTTTCTTATCGGCTTTTATTTTTACCCTGGATTTTTTATTATATTATTATGGCATAACAATTTGGTAAAATAAACTTTTGATTTTCGGCCTTTAACTGAGCAAACAAATAAATGTTAGATTTCAGGGCCTTAGGGCCGACAAAAACGACACTGACATTCAAAATAAAATAAAAAAAAACAAACAGCTCACACCTAAAAGTCTGTAGTAATAAACTATTTTTAGAACCTTATTTAGATGGACATATAAACAAAATATTTATTAAATAAAAAAGGAAAAATACAATAGTTTAAGTTTATTTTTGTTGTCTAACTAACATGAAAAAAATAAACACTTCACACAAGACCATAAAGTTTATGCTGCTCTTATCGGCCACAACTATTTAGCGGATGTTGTTTGAAAAGTGTAAGTGCCTTGATAGTATCAACAACAAAATGAGGCAGACCTTTATTGTGAAAGTAAGGTAAGTAAATTTTTGAGAAAAATAATCAAGATAGGAGTAGACTTGCAAAATTAATGGCTTTATTTACTTTTTATTTAAAAAAAATCAGCCTAATTAAACCCTCAATAATACTAAATATTTTTTTTTTTTTTCAATATAAATTTGCTGAAATGTTTAGTTTTGCCTGTTCTGTAAATTTATAAAATGCAGAGTTGTATTTTTTAGTACTTTCAGAAATGGTGTAGACAGCATTGCTACATTTAAACAATATAAATACAAGTAAGTCGTTTTTGATCTACAATCGATTGAAAAAGTAAGAATTTTTGATGCACTCATACACATCTAAATACATACAGTGCGCTCGGGAAAGCGTCAACTAATTAAAACCGAGAGTGTTGACGTTTAACAAATTGTTGACGTTTATGAATGTAGAGTAGAAACTTTTAATAAAAACATATTGATATTGTGCTTTAAAACGTTTTTATTGACTATAAACTAAAACGAAACATAAACAAATACAAAAAAAGAATAAAAAAGCAACTGAACATAAAAAAGACAACACATAGAGATGCAATTTCTTTTCTATTCTACATACTTACATATAAGGGGAATACCCAAATTCTTAACTAATTTCATAAAATAAATGTGTGTGTGTGTGATCAAAACTGTGTATTTTAACTGTTGCTTAATTCAAAATTTTGATTTATTTAAAGTTGACGTTTTAGAGCTTTGTGGTTTGGTTGACGTTTTAGAGTAGACAATGTAAAAAATTAAGGGTTGACGTTTTGGGATGTTGACGTAAACTAGTGTTTGTTGACGTTTTCCCGAGTGCACTGTATTTCGATTTCATTTGATTCGTTTTCGTTTTAAAGAGAAATTAGAAAGCAAATTGCGGCACTTATGGCAATTACTCGTTTCTGCTAAAATATTTGAAGATGTTAAGATTTTAAATTTGAAGCGTTTCTAATAAACATTTTGGTTCAATGAATTAATTTTTATAATTTCCATATATTGTGAAAATGAACAATGAACATCCATTCCACTTTGAATTGGTGTGTGTTGCCGTCACCAGAAGAACACATTAGAAAATTTCAAATAATTATCATTCATATTCATTATGGTCTCCATGATTATGTTGTTGTTACATTGTTTCTTGTTCTTTTAAATGAGCTGCATATGGCTTAAATTTAAAAATAGTTTGCTGGCGTCTTTTTTTTCTAATTTATTTGATAATTTAAATACATATAAACGTACATACATAGATATACTTAAGTGTTTTTATTTTGTTTCTGGTACTTTTCTATTAAAATATTCTATTTTTATACGATATGCACGTTGTCAATAAAATAAAAGATGTTGTTTGCATAAAGTTTGGCATACAAGTGAAATGTACACACTACTGATGTGATATTCACGAATACGAATACGAATATTTGCAACGATATTCGCGATTACGAATACGAATATTATATGCAATATGAAATATTAAAAGATTGTTATGAAAAAGGACTTCACACTCTTGTTGGCGTACTTTAAAGTTAATAAAAAGTACACAAAATTTTAATGATCTTCATTAAATAATATTTGAAAATTATACAAAGCAAAAATTTCTATAAAAAATTAATGTATTTGTACAAACTAACAACATTTTTAGTCATTTATTTAAATTTCGTTTAGGATTTATGCATTTATTTATTTAATTTCTTTGGAAAAATATTCGTATTCGTATTCGCCTGAAAATGGCCGAATATTCAACAATTCGAATACGAATATTCGTGCATCACTAGTACATACATATATACAAAGAAACATACATACATATCGCTCATTTACTCAAAGAACGTCTTAACTCAATTTAATTTACACGCAACTTAAAGGAAAAATGAAATTTTATTTTGCTTTCCAGAGTTGATTAAACAAGATATTTATTTGTATGAAATTTTTACATAATATAACCCTTTGAGACACGGAAAGTCTTAATTCAGCTGTGTGAAAGACAGAGGAAGGAGTACTATCTCTTTCTGTCTTTCTCCCAGCGGAATTAAGACTTTGCAAGGTAACCTTTGCGTGTCTAAAAGGGGTATTATGAAGAACGATATGAGAGGATTAATTCTGCAGCATTAGCTCAAAAATTCCATTTTTTTTTTAATTATGACGTTATTTGAGCAAATGAGCGAGATATGTACATATGTATAAATATGTAATTTGTTGAAACTATTTGAAAATTTAATCAAATTGCGCAAATTTCAATTGTAATAAAGAAAAGAAAGAGATGACATGACGATGATGTTCAAGGTCAAATAATAGTGATTTGCAGAATAAAAGAGTTGCCAGATTAAAAATTGGGATAAAAAATAATTGTCATTATAGAAAAGGAGAAGAACAACTACAGAGAACAAAAACTCTGTCATGAGACCGGTCAGCGCGCGCCATGCAATGGGGAACGGCGCCCAGTGTTACGAAATCCATATTAGAATTTGAGGCAGATAGCTCAACATGCTTTTCATGCACAGCGGTAACATTATGATGAAATGAGTTGGTTTAAAATTCCCCTTAGGATATCATATAAGGTAATAAGTTCAAAAATATGGAAATATCGCATTATTTACACTTCCCCGGGTGGTTACTGGTTTGCAGCACAAATCAATAACCACCCGACGATTTGTGGCGCAGTAGCCACATTTTTCATGCGAGACCCATAGTCATGATACACAAACGAAAGGACTCGACGATTTGAGGAGAAAACTCGTTTTAAATCCCCTGATATCCGTGCATATAGGGTCTTTAGGTTCAAGAAACTCTTTTTCCATAATGCATATCAAATTGAAATGTTAATTTAAACAGGAAAAATTTCTTAATGGGGCTTAGGTTCAGTACTTTCAATTCGTATAGAGTAAAAATATTTTTGTTAATTAATGTGATTTTCTAGAGAAGACTAGAAAAATTAAACTAGACTTTAGCTGGGGGAAATCCCGGCACTTTTCTGTACCCGCACGCACTTCACCAGCACCCACATCTATCTACTTGGGCAGAGATTGCTTGTTAACATGAGCTTTTTAACATGAATTTTTTTAATGAAATTGAATATGCCAAATCACCAGTAGATTAACATTAACACTTCTTTAAAATGCTTACAATCTTATCACGAAATAATTGAGAATTGCAAGAAACATATTTTCTTTTTAACTTTGGTACGATAAGATATAATTTCTCTTTAAATTATGTGTATTTTGTGCTAACGAGTTTTTTTCATGCTTTGGGTTTTAAGAAGCAAATATATAAACCAGAGCTGGCCACCGAAAGCAACACGAGAGAAATGTATTCGCGTGTGTGTATTCATTTGTATAATATGCCGATTGGTGTTCGGCACTCTGGTGCTACTTTGGGCAGCTCAGATATAAACATACAAAAATAATTCTAGTTGCCGGCAGGGTTGCCATTTGTGGCGATTTCTCGCCAAACGTGGCAATTTTTCAACTTGTTTGGTGTGTAAATTTTTGATTTGGTGACATGACGATTTTTCTGGCGATAAGTAAATTCGGTGGCAAAATTGAACTTCAAAATTTTTGTTATTCAGGAAACTTGGTTTGTTAAAAGAGCAGTTTCATAAATAAATCGTTACCTTAATATAGAAAGGTCCTAACTTGGGGTCTCAAAGTTTCCCTATGTTTTTTTGAAGAACACACTAATCTGCCAGCTGCTAAAAACAAGGCGTTTCACTAATTCATAATTTGTGTTATGTTTGTGTCATATACTCGTATAATATAGAATTTTTACAGATTTTAAGAGAAATTTTGTTTAAAAAAAACAACTGGCTAGGCTTTATTTGTTATGATATGTTAAATTTGTTGTCCACTCTTGCACGTGTTTAATGCAAATATCTAGTTCATTTTTGCAGGGTTTAAGGGAAATTTTGTTTAAAATTAATTTCCTCTGTGGCAACACTGTTCTGCAGTCGCATGAGAAACTGTCATTACATTTAAAACTCAGTGTAATAAATTAATCAACTTAAACTATATTTTGTAAATTTTTTATGATAGATTTTAGTTGTACAATTCGTGGGCGTTGAGATGTTAATAATGTTTTCTAAGAATTATTAATTATTATGCGAATACGTACTTATTTCTTATTAAACAACCTGGTCAATTGTTGTTGTTGTTGCTGTTGTTGTTGTTCTTTGTGCGGTGATAATAAATTATTTAAGTTTCTTTTAAGAACGTTTTATGTTTTGAAAATTTTCTATAGAAAATACTGTGTTTTTTTAGGTTTAAATAAATACTATAATTTTTTCACACTTTATGAATATTTTTTTCTAATATGTATTTTTAATAAAATATGTCTTTTTCGGTGAGGTATTATTTGACTTATTTGTCTACGTATGTATGTATACTTGAAAGATATATTAGCGACTTTTATACTTATTTAATAAGATTAAATTTTTTTTTCTGTTCCTTTCATATCATTTTTTTTAATATTATTATATTTGTTAAGACTTTTCCGCTGTTTTGCTGTATTTTTGTTATTGCTTTTGTTTTGTTATCATTTTATAGTACGTGGGACTCTAGAAAACTCTTTTTTTTATTTAATTATTTAAACAAATACAATTAATGAGTGTTGAGTAAATTTTATTTTTGCTGCAGCATTGTGCTCATTTATTTAAATTTTTATTTTAAACTACTAAAAAAAATGTATTTATTTAATTATTTTTCTTATTATTTTTTGAAAACTAAACTTAAATATTCTTTTGGTTTACTTGAATCTTTTTGTGGACTGATTTCTTGCTTTCTTTGCTTTAGGTTTTAACACTTTCAATGTGAATTGGCGACTAAACTAGTGAATGAAATATATGTTTTGTAGCCTTTTCTCCCTATTCTTGCTGCTGCTTGCTTGTTTGAATTGATTCGAAAGGTGTGTTAAATATTCGTTCGCCATATCTCTTGACTGTTTGCTTTTATATGCCCGTACTTAAAGATAATTTTTAATTATATTTGTTATAATTTTTTATACCCTTTACCAAAAAATGGTAAAAGGGTATATATAGGTTTGTCATTCCGTTTGTAATTTCCAGAATATTAATAAGGGAGCCATAAAGTATATATATTCTGGATCCTTATGCATAGGGAAGACGAATAAGCGATGTCCGTCTGTCCGTCTGTCTGTACGTGAAATCGGTTTTCCGAAGCTCCCAGAATAGCTAGAGACTTCGTTCTTGGACTGGTGGGTCAGAAATTGTCGAAATAAGATTGGTATTGAAAATCAGCAAAATCGAGCAGACGGTTTCAGAGCTGGGAGACTTAAACTTCATTTTGCCATACAAAATAACTACCGAAAACTAGTTTTTAATAATTTTTTATTAAATAAACTTATTTTATACTTCAGTATGAACAAAATTGGTATTTCTAACTAAAAAAAAAAATAAAAAAAAAATTAAAAAAATTAAAAAGACGTTTCCAGGGTTGGAAAACCTTAACTTTTTTTGTTATGCAAAAGTAACTTACTAAAACAAATTTTTCCTTTTTTTTCTATAAACTAAACATATGTAATGTTCTTAAAAGAAGGAGATTGATGTAAGAAATCAGAAAAACCAAAAGGATGATTCCAGGGTTGGAAAACCTAGGATTTTTGTGATATAAACAATTAATTACCGTAAACTAATTTTTTAATTATTTTTATTAAATAAACTTATTTTATACTTCACCACGAATAAAATTGGTATTTGAAATAAAAAATTAAACTTCAAAAAATTAATAAGATGTTTCCAGGGTTGGAAAACTTTAACTTTTTTTCTTATACAAAAGTAACTTACTGATGGCCAAAGTAGCCAATGCCTATATATATAAATTTAGTCTTAGAATTCATTCTGTAGATTAAATAAATGAATAATAACAATAATAAAACAAATTTTTCCTTTTTTTTCTATAAGTTAAACATATCTAATGTTCTTAAAAGAAAGAAATTGATGTTAGAAATCAGAAAAACAAAAAGGATGATTCCAGGGTTGGGAAACTTTCTCTTTTTGTGATATAAAAAATTAACTACCGAAAACTTATTTTAACTTTTTTTAAATAAATAAAATTATTTTATACTTCAGTACGAATAAAATTGGTATTTCAATTTAAAAAAGTTAAAAACACATTTCCAGGGTTGGAAAACCTTACCCTTTTTTATAGAAAAGTAACTTACTAAAGCAAATTTTACCTTTTTCTCTATAAATTAAAGATATCTTATATTCTTAAAAGAAAGAGATTAGTATAAGAAATCATAAAAATCAAAAAGTATGATTTCAGGGTTGGAAAACCCACACTTTTTGTGATATAAAAAATTAGCTACCGAAAATTAATTTTTATTTATTTTTTTTTAATAAACTTATTTTATACTTCAGTACGAATGAAGTTTGTATTTCAAATTAAAACAAAAATTAAAATATTAAAACGACGTTTCCAGGATTGGAAAACCTTATTTTTGATACAAAAGTAACTTACTAAAACAAAATTTTTCTTTTTTACTATAAATTAAACACATCTTACATTCTTAAAAAAAAAAGATTGGTATAAGAAATGAGAAAAATCAAAAAGGAGGAATCCAGGGTTGGGAAACTTACACTCTTTGTGATATAAAAAATTAACTACCGAAAACTAATTTTTATTTTTTTTTTATTAAATAAAATTATTTTATGATTGAGTACGAATAAAATTAGTATTTCAAATAAAAAAAAAAACAATTAAAAATTAAAAACACGATTCCAGGGTTGGAAAACTTTAATTTTTTTTTTGGACAAAAGTAACTTATTAAAACAAATTTTTCCCTTTCTTTATACATTAAACATATGTTATATTCTTCAAAGAAAAATATTGGTGCAAGAAATCAGGAAAATCAAAAAGTATGATTTCAGGGTTGGAAAAGTTACACTTTTTGTGATATATAAAAGTAACTAAGTAAGTCTAATTAATTTTTATCTTTGCTTTTATAAATTATATATTTACGTTTTAGAAATAAAAGTTTTTTGTAGAAAACTATAAAAATAAAAACCACAGCTTCAGAGCTAGAAAATTTGAACTTTTTTTCAGGTTATTAAAGTAAATAAATAAAACATTTTTTTGAATTTTCTTTCTTCACTTAACACACTTTCTATATTTTTTTAAGAACTACTAGATTGGTATAAGTAATCAGAAAAATCTAAAATGATGATTTTAGGGTTTGAAAGTTAATTTTTTTGTACATAAAAGTAACTAGGTCAAATTATTTTTTTCTTTTTGTTTATACTTTATGTATGTATCTCTATACTACAAAAAAGCACTTTGGTAAAGGGTATATAAGATTCGGCACAGCCGAATATAGCACTCTTACTTGTTTTTTTATCATACGTACATGTGTACATATGTATGCATAGCTTTTTAAAAAGAATTTTTCTTTTAATTAATTAGAATTTTTTGCTTTCTTTCTAAACAATTTACAATTGTTCCCTTCCATTTAAAAATTCTTGGTGTGTTTTGCTTTTTTAAATTATTTTGTAATATCTAAAACGGCGCCGTTTGTATTTATTACAGAGCAATTCAAAAGGAAATGCTTGAAACAAAACTATCGTGAGTGTTTTTAATTAATGAAAAAGTTATTAGAAAATAAACCCCAAGAATGTGTTTTTGATTTTAAGATTTAAAGCAAAATACTACAGATTTTATTAAATCCATTAAGTTGTGTAATCTAATCACATGTGGCGCCAAAAAGAAAAAATACATGAGAGCCTGGAAATGATAAAGAATTTAGATAAAAAACGGAAAAATAAGAGCAATTTTTGAAAAATTTTCAAAGTTGCACAAACTTATTCGCATCGCGTACTAGAGAAAGCCCAATGGGATTAAATTACACGATCTTGGTCAACAGTCGACTGCACAGCGTTGGCAAAATATGTAATTTTTATATCAATGCCGTGAAAACATGTTGTCGCATATTGTTGGCAATGCCCTGCTTTATTAAATGAAAAAAATCAGCACTGCATCACCTCCACAACAAGCATAGTTTTTTTATAGACGTTGCGGTGTCTTTAAAATCCCTCTCTTCGCTTATTTAAAATCTCTGGCCATATCCACAATTTGCTTAGCCGTTGTTCCATTCATAATATAATGGCGAATGAACAATGTTGCCAGAAAATGTGTGGCAAAAAGGAAAAAGTGCTTAAGTCATATTTTACTGTTTTGCAGGAGAGCACTTTTAAGCGTTCAAGGCGATTTTCATAAATTTTTTTGTTTTACAGTTAGATTGGGAAATTCTCTGTTAACCTCTATTTTTTAAACAAACATCATTCTACATACTATTAGTAATACATTTAAGTTGAAATATACCAAAGTATAACCTCAATTAAGCTATTATTCTAAATGAGATTAGAAGTCTAAAAAAGATAAGTCGCAAGTCCTAGTGCTATAACTTCCTGAAAAATCACACAATTAATTTGAAATTTTGACCAATGGTTCTTTCGAATATGCAGATTACGGAGGTACCATTAACTCAAAATCGGCTTATCTCGACTTAAGCACTTTTTCCTTTTTGCCACAGAAATTATGATAGGAGAATGCTAAATCGATGCAAAGTGTCTGCTAGAATGCTAGATTTTAAATTTACACAGTTTTTTTTAACAGATCTTTAAAAAACTTGAATGCTTTTTTAACAAAGAATACGTTAAATCTGCAGTGAAAATGCTAAAGTGGCAACAATGCCAATGAAAGGAAGCACAAATAGATCTGACAGTCCACTATGTTTCTATTTTAAATTTTAGCGGCGAAAATTCAAGTTTTCAACTTTCACTTTTTGAAAAAAAATAGGTTACGATGTCTAACACTTCGACGACACACATAAATGCTCAAAAATTTTGCCAGTTGGCAACTCAGCTTATGTGTGTATAAACATCTATGAGCAGGGTTTTCAAATATGGCGATTTCTCGGTAATAGTGGCAGCGATGCCAACTCGGTGCTTTTAGCACTATTTTTAGTGCTTTTTGAATACTAAAAACGCCAAATTTTGAGTGTTAGTGCCAAACTAAGAAAAAGCACTAAGTAGTGCTTTTAAGAAATGTGTGTATTTTTTAAAATTACTTTAACAAAACTTTGGTGTATTTATTTTTTCGGTACAAAGAATACCTTTTTCGTCTGATATATTTTATTAAACAGAGAAGAGCTTGGAAAATATTAAATATTATTAAACTTCACTCGTTTGGATCTTCACTCTTTTCGCTTTAGTGCTTTTTACGCTTTTTAGATCTCAACATTACGCTTTTTGTGCTTTTTTTAAATTTTAATGTGCTTTTAGATCCAAAAAAGTTGGCATCACTGAATAGGGGTGATTTTTCAACTTTTTTGGCGTCTAAATTTTTGATTTGGCAACATGGCGATTTTTCTGATGGTAATGATAAATAAATTTTTAAAATTAATTTGGTGAAATAGGCGAGAAAAATCGCACAACCCTGTTTGCATTGTCCCTCTCTTCGCTTTTGTAAGCATTGCTTAGGCGTTCCATTCATGATAAAATGACAAATGAAACTGATTATTTAGCGACGAAAATTAAAATTTTCAACTTTCTATTTTTGAAAAAAAAAAACGGTTCAAATGCAAACACTTAAGCTACGGTCACACTTGTCAAATATTTCCCCAAAAAAGCGTAACCACTAAATGCTAATGAAGACTCTTTATTTATTCAGAAAAGAGTTTGTCAGGTTAAACAGTATCCAATAATGTTGGATTCTATAACATTGTCTATTAATTGTGTTCGAAACTGTTTAATTTGATAAACAAGTGTCTGGATCAAAAATGTTTTCATGAGTGTTTAATGGTTACGCTTTTTTGGTCAAATGTTTGACAAGTGTGACCGTACCTTTAGACATACATAAATGCCAAATATTTATGCAAGATGGCAACTCAGCTTATGAGTAAACAGCTGTGAATGCTTACATTTTTTTTTTAATTAAGTTTTCAAGCTGTTGAGTGGTAAAAAATTTCAATAAGAAAAATATTAAAAAAAAACTTTTTCCAAATGAAATGAAAATTTATTCTTTGCAAACTTTTGAAATGTCAGGCTTTTTGATAATTGTGTTAAATGACTAGAATTATTATGAGCTTAAAAAATTAACAAAACACACAACCAGTGTTGCCAGAAATTTATTAGCACCATATGCCAGATTTCGTTAAATAAAATGCTAAATAAATTTAAAACATGCTAAATCTTATAAAATGCTAAGTTGCTACACTGAGTACAACACACCAGAATTTTTGGATTTATTTTTTTTCCAAACCAAAAAGAATTTCACCAAATATTTTTTTTTTATAAATTTGGAATATAAAAAAAAATTATACCAACTGTTAAACCTTCTAACTAAGATTTAATTCTTTGCTTTCACTGATTTCACATGAATATTTATTGGCATCTTTTGATTTGTGCATAAATAAGTGCCCATAAAAAGTTATTTTAGATATACATATTTTATTATAATTTCTTTATGTGGTTTATTTTTGTATAAAAATAAATGAGACAATAAAAAAATAAATACACTCTATGAATTTGCATTATTTAATGTTTAACAAATTAATTAGTGATTTAAAAAATTTAGCCTAAGCAACAAACGTTTGATTTTTTTTTATTATTTGAGTTTTATAATTAATTGATTCAATCGGGTCGAGTCGGCAATACCTTTCAAAAATTTTTTTAAAATTTATTTTTATATTTTTATTTATGATTTTATTTTATATTAATTTTTTTTATTTATTTAAGTTGTTTTTAAATAATTTATTGAGTTTTCTTCATATCAAACCATTCGTTCTAAATTTTATTAAATTCGTTTTACAATTTAAAAACACTTTTCTTCATAAACTATTTTATGGGTTTTTTCGTTGTAATTTAAGTCTTTTTTTATTATGTGTTAAGTTATTATTTTTTTCGATTTTTTTTTTCTAAAATTTCTTTAAGATTTAAGACTGCTTTATTTTTTTTAATGTTAGTTTCTTAAATGAAAATTCCGGCGCCTTTTTGTACACAACACACACGTTGCTTTGCTTGACGTTCGTTCGCTCGTTCGTTTAATTTCGTTTTGATTTAATCATTTGAAAAATTTTAAAAGTCTAGCAGTCAAATGGCTTAAGAAAAGCAAAAAAAAGTGCTAAAAACAAACGTCAAACTAATAGAAATTAACACATACATACTTACATTTGAGATAATCACAATAAATGCAAATACATATATACACACATACACGAACTTTTGTACCACAGAAATACATATATACATATGTAAATAGAAGAACAGCAACACTAAGAAACAGTTTGTATTAGTTTTAATGAGAGTAACAGGAGAACAAAATTTCACTGTTACGTGAGTAACTATTTACAGTTAAAAGGCACTGTGGGTATTTGCGGTATAATTGTACGACTGCGACTAATTTTGGTACAAGCTAAAATATACACTTAACAATTTTTTTAAATTATTATCTATAGCCTGTGCATACACAAAGTTCACTTTCCAAAGTCTTAATTCAGCTTATCTTTCTTTCTTTCTCCCACCTGCATTGAGACTTTGCAAAGTAAATTCTCCGTGTGTAAAACGCAGAGTAGCTAACGGTTTGTATGTATCTTGTTCAGCGATGTCCGGAATTCATACACCAAATTGGATGTTGTATGTAATCTTACTTCCGATAGAGACTTGATCGCTGTTTTACTGTCAGTACAAATTTAAATACATCCATTGTATATCCTGTAGTACGTAATTCAGTTAGCTGCTCTTTTTATGGCTGGTATTTCCGCCTGTATCACTCTAGATCATTGCTGGTCACCGAGAGAAATATATTCGCATATTCATTTGTGTAAGAAACCGATTGATGTTCGGCACTCTGATGCTACTTTGGCCAGCGTAGCTCTAGATTTGCTCTGTAGTTTAAATATCGTCCTCTGTTGGAAACGGAGAAGAAAGACGCCTCCATCCATGTCAAAGTCCAATCCGTCCGTATAGATCTCTAACACGAAAGTGTCACAGCAAAGCCGCCCACAAATTATGGGAGGTTTACACACATACACACACTTACATACATACATATATACATACAACATGCATATGCACATACACACATATGTACATACATTCATTCATCCATACGGATTTCAAAACGTGTACACCTGGAGAAAACTCGATCACAGTGAAATCACTAACTTGTAGCGGTAACCTATAGCTGTAATAATTTTTTTTTTTTTTTTTTCAAAACAAAATTTACATACACGTGTAGTATGTACGTACATACTTACATATATACGCATGTATGTACATACATATGTACATTAACATCATCACTGTAAACACAAAACGCTTCATTTAACATGAGGAAAATTTCACAGCAGAAACAAAAACACTTAACAAAATAAATGAGCTCATTTTAATTATGTTAATAAAATCATTATTAATTATAATATATTTCTAATGTGTGAAATTATTTAAAATACAGAAATTTGCATTTTCAATGACAATTAATTACACTGTGCTCGAATTCGAAACTTTTTTTTTTGTAACAAGCCGGAGAGCTGATGGATAAATCTAATTCGAGTACGCTGAATCCAATTGTGCTAACCACTTTTTTAGGTTACCTCTTGTTTAAAAAATAATTAAGATTGAAAACTTGGTTAAAAGCACCTAAGCACCCAGTTTTATAGCATTCATTAACCTTTATATGAATATATGTATGTATATCGATTGAAAAGACATGTATTGATGAACTTACGTCCTGAGAAAACTTTTTGGGGAAAAAATTGGAATATTTTTCCTTGAATTTTTTTTTCGTCAAAAATTTGATTTTTTTCAATTGAGGGTAATTAGGGTTCCGTACACCAAAGGTGAAAAGGAACCCTATCGTTTTCGCTACGCTGTCCGTCTGTCCGTCTGCCCGTCACACGGTATTTTCTCAGGAACCGTAAGAGCTACGGACCTGAAATTTGGACAAAGTATGTAGAACCTTGGCCGCTACAACAACAAATACATGAGAATTGAAAATTAAAGGGTGTTCCAAAACGAGCAACGAAAAATGTTAAAATCCGATGTAATATACATACATATAATTGTATGAACATGCATACATACATATGTATATTGAAACTTGAAATTTATTAAATTAGTGTATTTTTATACAGACTACAACAGTTAACACTAAAATTTAAAAAAATTTAAATTAAAGGGTGGTCCATCAGTTAATGCAATTTTGACTATGTAATTTTGACAATTTGCTATATCTTGGAAACCGTAAGAGGCAAACACTTGAAATTTTCAAAAACGGTAAAACTAAAAAAACCGAAAATTATAAAATCGCCAAACCAAAAAAAAAATCGCCAAAAATTAAAAAAAAATCGCTAAAACGAAAAAAATTGCCAAAATTAAAAAAAAATTCTAACACTAAAATAAATCGCCGAATTCGAAAAAATCGCCAAAATGAAAAAAAAACGCCAAAATGAAAAAACGCCAAAATCCGAAAAAAATCGCCAAAACGCGAAAATGTCGCCAAAACTAAAAAAATGTTTTAAATAAAAAAAAAATGCAAAAATGAAAAAAATCGCCAAAAATAAAAAAATCGCCAAAATGAAAAAACGCCAAAAATCGAAAAAAATCGCCAAAACAAGAAAATAAAGTGTCAAAAGTAAGAAAAAGCCAAAACTTAAAAAAATCGCCAAAACCGAAAAAACGCAAAAAACGCCAAAAAAAAACCTAAAAGACCCCAAAAACGAAAAAAAATCCCAAAACTATATACAGGGTGGGCCAAAAGAAACCAAGGGGTGTAAAAGTTTAATAACTTTTTTGTTTATTAATTTTTTTTATTTTTTCTCAGATTATATAATATACAAAATGGAAATTTTTTTGCACTAAGTATGAAAAATGATGTCTCTTAAATGACCGCCGTTTTCAGCTTCGCACTGATGGGCTCTTTTTAGAGCATTTTCCATAACATCTTTCAAAACTTGTGGCTGTAGCGTTCGAATTTCTGCAACAATGTTTGCCTTGAGTTCAAGTATTGTCTCTGGCTTGTTCACAAACACTCGCTCCTTCAAAAAAACCCAAAGAAAATAGTTGGGTGCTGTCAAATCTGGCGATCGCGCTGGCCAAATAATTTCCGAATTTCAAAATTTTGCAAAATTTAGACGTTGCCGATGATCTGCTGGGTTTTAATTCTTGGACCAATTGCACCTTATATGGGTATAACTGTAAATCTTTTTTTTAAATGCGCCGTAGTGACGTACGAGACATTTCTAGCTGAGCAGAACGCCTTCTGCCAGATGTTTCTGGTGCTTCGTTAACACTTTGCTGTACTCGTTCAATATTTTCTGCAGTGCGCCTTAAACGTGGTCTACCGGTTCGCGGCAAATCTCTTACGCTGCCATGTTAGTGATGACGATTAACTCAGCAACGAATCATCGCTTCAGAGGGCGAAATTCTGACGTTAAAATGTCGACGATATGCTCTTTGCGTTAAAATAATTGATCTCTGGTTTAAATAATAAAATTCTATTGTTCTGGTTCTCTGTTCAGTTGTGATCCTCTCCATTATAAATTCTCCAAGTGTTGTCTATATAATCTGAAAGAAAAAAAAAAAAAAAAAAATAAACAAAAAAGTTATTAAACTTTTACACCCCTTGGTTTCTTTTGGCCCACCCTGTATTATATAGGATGAAGTTTGTATTAAATTACATATCTAGTGTTCGTACGAAACCCTTCGTGCGCGAGTCAGAGTCGCACTTTACTGAATTTTTTTTTAATTTTTTTTATTATTGCAATTTTTTTTTAATCTCCTTAGAACGCATGTCCATCCATAAAAATTAATAAATGTTAGAATATTGGGGAAAATTGCGATTTTTAGGTGCTTTAACGAGGGATGTAACCGATAGCAATACCGATTCTGATATATCGGCGATATTTCTAGTTTGCCGATATCGGCGATATTTTACTGTCGATACGACGATACTTCTTAAATTTTTAGAGCTGTTTTGAACAAACAATTAAGTTTTCAACGTTTTTTTTTTTTTGCATAACAACTAAGAGAAATAACATATTAAAAGCTTTGCCCCACAGTAGTGAAATGTTGTATGTATGTATTTTATTAAGAAAATAATTTGTTTTTTGTTAACTTCTGAATGAATTCAAATATTAATTTTAAATATTAATAATCTCTTGTCTCTAGACAACTTTTAACATAAATTTTCAAACCATTTTTTGATAATTTTTTTGATGCCAATTTAAAGTAAAATATCTATATTTTATAATAATATAATTTTTTATACGTAAGCTTTTAAGCTTTATTTAAAAATATAAATTTGTTGTGCACTTCGAAGCATTAAGATTCATAGATTTGCACCCGTCATATTGCATCCGTCATGACTTAAAGAGCAAATTTCTTATTATTGTATTATATTTCTCTACGATGTTTGATTTGATAATCATCGTCTGATATCTCATCTTTCACAATAAAAAAGAATAATACAATAAAAGTTTAAAAATTAACAGAGTTTTGTGTTTTTGTGGTATGATATTATGAAAATGGGCCAATTTGGTTGCACCCGTCATGCACTTTAAAACTCTCTCGTGGCTATTTGAGCGTTTCATATAAATTATTGTAAATAGATAACAATAGTATATAAAAAAATGTTACCCCTTCTAGAAATAACTTAATTGAAAATGTGTTTCTTTCTATTGGTAAAAGGCGTTTAAAGCGTCTAAATGTTGCACCCGTCAGAATAGAATCGCCCAATAAAAGATTTACTCAACTTGAATTTTGTTAATTTTAACTTGAGTTTAATTTCAATATCCATATCGGTATCGGAATCGGTATCGGCGATATTTTTTTTTAAATAGCATCAGTATCGGCATCGGATCGGCAAAACGGCGAATCGTTACATCCCACCCAATAAATTCAAAATATGAACTGACCTAAAGCTCAAGAAAATAGTTTAATTTAACATATAAAAAAAAGGTCGAAAAATTAGATAAAAATATTTGTTACCTCCCTACTTTTAACCAAGTTTTCAATCTTAATTATTTTTTAAACAAGAGCTAAGCTAAGTAAATTGATGGCAATTCAGTACAATTTTAGTACAGAGACGGAACAATTGTACAAATTCCAACAGTTCTGCAAACCATTTTAATAATTTTGATGTTTTTTTTTCATAAAAATCTAAAACATCTTCGTTCTAAGAATACAAGAAAATATAAAAAATATTTTATGTGATTTGTTTTCGTATATATTTCCTTTAGGCCGAGTTAACATCTGTGTGCCATGTGCCCAAAAAAGTGTAACCAGTAATTACTAATGAAAAACTTTTAGATTCAGACATGTATATTTATTAAGTTAAACAGTTTCATTAATAACTAATAGACAATTTTATAGAATCCAACATGATTTGAAACTGTTTAAATCAATAAATACATGTCTGGATCAAATAAGTTTCTCATTAGTAATTAGTGGTTACGCTATTTTGGACACATGTCACACAGATGTAAAGGTGGCCTTACTCTTTCTGTGTGGTCAATTCTGCTTTTGCGTATGTATGTGCACATCCAGTGGTGCCAACTTTTTGAGAGCAAAAAGCACTTGAAAAATTAAAAAAAGGCATTAAAAAGTGTGTGTTTGTGTGCCTCCTATATTTCAATTTAAATAAAAGGTGTAGGTGGGACATCAACGACATTTTTTCTAGTTTTCTGGCTCTGACTCTGGCCAATAAATCAGGCTGAATTAGACCGATAGCATGGATTATTATTTTGACTATGAGGGTGGCTGTGGCTTGTGGCTTATTCCTGTAGGTCTGCGACTTAGGAAACATATAAACATATTTTTACTTTTTAGGGTTCCGTACACCAAAGGTGAAAAGGGTTCCGTACACCAAAGGTGAAAAGGGTTCCGTACACCAAAGGTGAAAAGGAACCCTATTGTTTTATCTACGATGTCCGTATGTCTGTCACAGGATGTTTTCTCGAAAAACGCAAAATCTATTGACCTGAAATTTTCACAGAATATGTAAAAATCCTAAAATAAAAAATATCCCCAAAAGGAAAAAATCGCCAGAAACCAAAAAAATCACCAAATCGAAAAAAACCCTTAGAACTAAAAAAAAATCGCGAAAATTAAACATAATCGTCAAAAATCTAAGAAATCGCAAAAAAACTAAAAATCAACACCAAAACGAAAAACGCCATAAACAGAAAAAATTCCAAAAACGCCAAAACTAAGAAAAAGCAAACTAAAAAAAATTGCCAAAACCCGAAAAAGAGATAGATTTTGAATTTATATGACGATATGCAGTGTCCTTCGTGTGCGAGTCAAAGTCCCACTTTACTAAATTTATTTTTGTTTCGCTAAAACGCTTAATTGATTATCACATACCTTCACTGGCAACCTCAACGATATTCTTTACCTTTACCGCAAACGAAGAGAAAGCAAAAAAGTACTTACGACACTCATTTCACATAAACGTCAATAAAACTTTGAGAGTCTTCTTTAAATAATCGACAAAAACAAATAAACAAATAAAATTATTATATACAAAAAACACCTCAGAGAACGCAGACCCATACAATTAAAACGAACTTTGTGTAGACATAACAATTTTTGTAAATTAAAAACAAAACAAACAAAAATACATATATAAAATTTTTGCAGTGAAGAAATGAAGTGTGTGTATATAAATTTATGTCATGACTTAAGTAGGAATTCTAAGAATTTCTCTTTAATATGAAAGTTTTTTTTTTATTATTATTATTCATTTATGCGAAAATAAAATGAAAGCAAAAATTAATTTAAAAATATATAAATTTGTCTTGCAAAAGCAACAAAAAAAAATATATTGAATATGCCAAAAGATAAATATTTTTTTTTTATAGTTTCATTAAGTGTTTTTATTTTTTTCCTCTCAATATCTGAATTGTTTTTAACCAAGTGTAAATAGACATTTAAATATGATTTGCATAAATTTATAAAACGTGATTTTATTGTTTATTTTTTTTTTCAATGGCTTGGCAGAAATATTTATTTGTGCTGTATTCTCAACAACTGATGATAGGACATTAGGCGGACCGGCACCTACTTTAACTAGAAAATAATTTTTTTTATTAAGGTAAGAGTATTTGAACTTATATGAGTGTACATCAAACATTTTCCGTATTTTTTCCGTTACCAGATTTCGATAATTGGCAACTCCCTAATAAAAAAATATTAGGAACAATAGAATATGATGAAAAATTTTGCATTGGTGGCAGAATAGTCACTAAATGATGCCAGTAAATATGCTAGACTAAATTAGACTAGTCTAGACTAAACTAGACTAGGCTAGACTGAATTAGAATAGGCTGGGTAAAAAAATGGAAGTTTCCATTAAGAAATGTGTGTTTCTCTAAAAAAAATTTTAAACGTAGCTCAAACGTTGGCATAAAATTTATATTGAAAAATATGCGTTTCTCGTTCTCTAACACATTTTAAGGTTTGTCATTTGAAAAATGTGTCTAATTTCAGATAAAATCCAGTTTCAAATTAACATCAATCACATTTTTTTAATTCAATGTCACCTTTTTCTCCTTTGAAAAAACTATATTTCTCGAGCTGTCTTTAATTGTCCTCATGCCTTTGAAATTTGCAAAAAAAGTGTTTTACTTGCAATGATACATTTAACATATACATAGGTGAGTGTTTAATCTTTATTGAGAAATGTAATTACATTTCTCGAAGAATTTGCTAACCTATCTCTAAGGTTTGCCATCCGAAAAATGTGCTTTATTCCAGATAAAATCCAGTTTCAAATTAATATCAGTCAAATTTTTTTTAATTTAAAGGGACTTTTTATCCTTTGAGAAAACTATATTTCTCGAGCTGTTCTCATACCTTTAAAATTTGCACAAAAAAAGTGTTTTACATCCAATGATACATTTGACATATAATTAAGTGTTTAATCTTTATTGAGAAATATGCCTTTCTCGAAGAATTTGCTAACATATCTCTAAGCTTTGTTATCCAAAAAAATTTGTTGGATTTCAGACAATATCAAGTTTCAAATTAGCATTAGCCACATTTTTTTTAATGTAATATAACTTTTTTTCTTCTTTGAGAAAACGACATTTCTCGAGCTGTGTTCAAAATGATCTCATGCCTTTGAAATTTGTAAAAAAGAAAATGTTTTGCATTCAATGATTTACTTAACATTAAGCTGAGTGTTTTTTACATATCAAAAAGATTTCTAACAAATCAGCAAAGCTTGAGAATAATTTGAGAATGAGTTAATTTCGCAATATTATACAAATTATCCATCAATCTAAATTTTTCAAATTTCATATGCTAGACTTAGGTGGTGGGGATTAAATTTGAACAAAGTGGCTAAAATTAGGGAATGTTTTCTTGAAAAGACGCATTTCTCTTCCTTATCTCTTATGTAAAGGCTTTAGTTCAAGGCAATTCATCTGTTTTCTTTCCTAATACTCTTGCTCTAGTTTAAATGAGCGGCTATTTGCCATGACTCACTATTTTGTTGATGATTATTTGCTTTTGAATTTCTAACAAAGATTTCCCTACTTAAATTTTTTTATTATTATTACTATCTACAGCTTCAATTAACACATATTGTTTTTTATTTGATTATTCACAGTAATTGCATTTGCATTTCATATTAAAAAAAAAATTATTATAAACATTGATTAATTTGTAATTATTGTAAATAAGCTTCACGTCTGTCGGTGAAGAAAAAAACCCTTATCTCATAAAAAATGTATTGAACGTAAAAATCTATTTTTATTTTATAATAAATTAGTAATTTCTTTAGATAATATTTTTCACAAACTATGCTTACTTATAGCTAAAAGCAAATGCTCCGTCCGTTTAATATTTCTCAAGCGTTTTATAAGAAATAGGATTTTGTCACTCACATTTTGTTTTCATTTTTGATGATTGAAAAGTGTTCGGTGACAACAATGAAAATTAAATAGAAGAAAATATGTTGGATTGTTGCAAAACTAAGTCAAACAAATTTCTTAAAAGGAACATTTTATTTGTTAAGAAATGACTAAGCTTGAGTAGTAATTTATCGATAAGGCACTTTTATTTTTTAGTGATTTTCTTACAAAAGTTTAGATAATAACATTTTTCTCGCAGAAAGTCATACTTTGTTCTCCCATTAATTTTTTTTTAATAAAAACATTCAGTAAAGTGACACTTTGACTCACACACAAAGGGTTCCGTACGGACCTACGAACTATGCAAACCAAAAAAGTTTGAGAATAATTTGAGAACATTTTTTTTTAAATATTATTATTAATTTAGCGTTTTTTTTTTTTTTGTTTTGACTATTTTTTTCGTATTCTTGACGATTTTTTTTTATTTTCAGCGATTTTTTACGTTTGGCGCTTTTTTCGTTTTAGCGATTCTTTTCGATTTTTGGCGATTTTTCGGTTGTTTTTTTAGTTTTGGAAATTTTTTTTTTGTTTTTGCAATTTTTTTTTTGCTTTTTCCTTTGCACTTTTAGTTTACGGAACCCTAAAGACATGTGTGCACCTACACACACATTTAAGAAACATTTCTTCGTGTGAACGTTAAATTTAGCTTAAAGTATAAAATTAAAAAAGTAAACTTTCATCCTCCAAAATAGGACAATGTTGCTTAACAAAAACATAGTAAAATATGGTTTAGTATTGCCATATCTAATTTTTTTTCTACACTTTCAACTGGGTTAAAACAAATACGACGAAAGTGTCAGAGCTGTTAACACGGTAACGCAGATTTTATATATTTAAAAATATCTATGCTTTTTTTAAATAAACTTTAAGATTATAGCGGCCTGTTTTTGCTTTGAAATGTGTCAATACAAAGAATAACTTGTCAAAAACAGTCACCGTAACTTTCATAATAATTTTATTTAATATTTTTTTTTTGATTACTTAATGATTTTTAACCTTTTTTGGTAAAAACTAAAAATTGTTGAAATAACAATAACCCAAAGATATTTACAAGATAATAAAATTCTATCACCTCCGTATAAGGAAAAAAAGTACAATATTTGTCATTTATATTATTATTATTCAAATGAGGCTTTTTCATATACAAGCTATACCTTTGAATTTTTTTTTCATAGTTTTTTCGCCGGTTTGTTTTTGATGTCATTATTTTGCACTAATAAAAGCCATTTGTTTTAAGTACAAATTTCTTCGTTTTTAATTTAGTTTAATGACTCATACATAGATTTTTTTCTAGCAGAATTATTCTTAAACAAATAAGCGATATGACGAGCTGTCTTTATTACTCGTGCCTGCAAATGAAACGAAATTTAAAACAGTCGAATGAAGATCTTCAAGTCATAAATATGAAATCTGTACAAACATTAGGTGTTAAAATTTAACCAAAAAAGGGTTTACAAACAAGTTAAAAGACATGAATACGCTACACTAAAGATTGTAGGCATTGAAATTACTGATCGAACTAACTTTCATTTGGTATTATGACGAGTATTCGAAAGAGAATGTCCTTATTGTGAATATAACTCAGTGATATTTAAAATTTGCAACAACTTTGCCAAAAATAAAAAAAACAATCATTTATAATAATTTTTTTTTTTCATCAAAAGCTGAATTCTGTTCGATAGAAAATTCGTAGCTCAACGAAATTTTCGATGCTCATAATATGAATTGAACTTTCGAATTTCGATAGCCAACAAAGATCGAAAATCGAATGCAATTCATAATAAGAGCCAAAGTATCACAAAGCAAAAAGTTAGAAATTTTGGGTTTCTCGAACGATTTTAAAATTTTTCTCAAATCTATTACAACTTAGGAAATGCTCTACTTCAGATCCTATAAAATAATATATTTTCCCCAAATATTTTCCTTAATCAATAAATGAATATAAAAGAATGTTTCTCAAGCTTCTTTCAAAATATTCGCTAATGCTTTAAATATGAAAAACATGACTGGTTTTCAGTCAAACCTCATTTTAAATCAAGCCAAGTAATATTTCTCAGTTAAAAAAAAAAAATGCAAAAATCTTTGAGAATAATTTGAGAATGAGCTTATTTCTCAATATGAACAAAATTAATAATTAATTAATCTTTAAATATGCCTTTCGAGATTGAAAAGCTTAACAAAACATTTATAGTAGAATAAAAACGGACGGACGGTAGACATGATTATAATAATATAAGATGACATATAAAATATAAATAAACGTTTCTCTAACAATTTCCTAAGGCGCCTTAAACTTTCGTTGTATGTATGAGAATGAAAACAATGCTCTTCTTCTATGGGTAGTTACTTTGCAAGAAAGCATTAAGAAAAAATTAAGTTATTTTTATTGCGAAATATGGATTACACGAAAAAACTTGAAGCTTTTCTCAAACGTTATGTATTTGATATCAGCAAAATGTGCTTGATTTTATTATAATAATTTAATACGGCTTCATGATCAGTTTCCTTATAAAAAAAAAATTTTAAAAAATTAAATATGCGTTTCTCTAACAATTTACAAATGTGCCTCAAACTTTTGTTATATGAGACTGTAACCAATGCTCCTCTTCTATGGGTAGATACTTTGTATGTTTGTAAAAAGTATTGATAAAAAAGCAGGGTTTTTGATTGCGAAATATGTGCTTCTCGAAAAATTTCAAGCTTTTGTTAAACATTATGTGTTTGATATCAGAAAAATTTGCTTTATTTCGAATAGCATCAAGTTTCAAATTAACATGCAATTTTTTCTTAATTGTATATAACTTGTTTTCTCCCCTGAGAAAAGGATGTTTATCAAGTTATATTCAATAAGTTTTCATACCTATGAAATTTGAAAAAGTCATTTTAATCATATGTAATTGTAAATCAAACTTAGTTTTTTTTCACGTTTTAAAAAAGATTTTTAACAAACCAAAAAAGTTTGAGAATAATTTGCGAAAGAGTTTGTTTTTCAATATTATAAAAAATAAACTTGTTTACAACGAAATTCGAAGGAAATATACATATATATAACTATATAAATAAATGTATTAGCAAACTATCTTTCTTATGAATATTTTAAAGAAATATAACTGAAGTAATTTCCTTTAGGTTCTTCTAGCCTTATCTAAATTTATTGTATAACATCCGCTATTCACCACATTGGTAAAATTTATGATTAGATTTAATAAGATGTTGGAGACTTTCTGGGAAATTAATAAACTTTTAATCATAATTTTTTTTGGAAACTTATCGTAAGAATAAAGATAATTTTTATTTCACACGACTAAAATTAAATAGATGAGGAAATATTATGAATTGATTAAAAAAAACACTATTTTTTGATGAAATCATTTTTTTTAAATAATTATTAGCTAAGGATGGATGATAAACAAATCGAAAATTAACTCTGCAATAAAAATCAATTGATAAAGTTTTTAAATTGAAAAAATGAAATGAAATAAATTACTAGCAGGAATATTTATTTTCGGGTATGGCAAAAAATTGCTGCTGTAAGGCAGCGAAAGTTTTTCTTTTTTTTAAATTTTAATTTAAAATTTTGTCAGTCCGTACAGGAATTATGTAATTTTTTTCATATTTTCCCAATGTTAAAACTTTTAGCAAAAATTTTTTTACATAAAAAAAAAATTATGAAAAAAGAATTTGTATAAAAAAAATTTCCGGATAAAATTTGTTTTAAAAAATAAAAATTTAGAAAAAAAATATTTTATAAAAAAATTATTTTATAAAAAAAAATTTTATAAAAAATATCTTTTATACAAAAAATTTTGTATAAAAAAATTATTCTTTATAAATGTGATTTTGGAAAAAAAAATATTTTTTTGCTTAACAAATGACTTTTTTCATTACATAAATATACCTAAATTAAGTTTATGCTTTTTATTCAACAACTCAAATTTGTTACAAACTCAATCTTACTTAAATAAAATTATGTATATATTTTTTGCTTAGACTGTACCTGGATTCAGTAACTTTTGTTGCGATAATCATATCGTTGCAATAAATATAATGAAAACTGATAGACTTTGATATTTCGTAACATATTTTAAAGATATTCGCACATTCCCAAACCAAAATTAATTCAGTTCTTTTTTATTCTTCTTTGTGCTTTTGTTTTGAATGCAGAGATGCCACATGTTATAGAGTTAAACAGTGACTAAAGCACAGTTGTATAATACTGTAAAAAAATAAATTACGGATTAACATTATTATTACCGCAAACACTGTACCGGTGTTATATGCACAATTTTTCATTGCCCCTTCCTTGAAATTTTTACCTGAAAGGATTTGATTGACTATATTACATAACATTTCAATTATAAAGTACAGTTTTGCAATAAATGTCAAATGGCTTGTAAACCCTTTCAAATGACAAAAGGGCAATGAGAGATTAAAAAGAATATTCTTCTTGGTCACTGCTAAAGCCATAAATAATAGCCCTCATCATTAAAAGCTGGACACTATTTTTTTTTTTTACAGTGGGCTGTAATATAATGGAAACTTATTTGAAAAAAAAAACTGCGATTTTCTTTTGTCTAATTTTGTAATACAAAATTAACCACTTGTTGCAGCTTAATAATAGTGCTCTGCATGAAAAACAAACGTTTTGTATTTTAAAAATAAACATTTTCATCAATGCAATAATTATAGGGAACATATGTAATTCCGTAGATATATTTAGATTTAAATTAAAAAAATATAAAAATAATTTAAATAAAATTATTCGTAGTGACGTCTATTTTGTATTAAGCATGATTACATTTTCATTTAAAAAAATTCCTCATTACTCTTACTCACATTTTATATATAAAGCTAATAATGTCTTTTATATAATAAAATACAATTTTATTTTATACTATTTAATTAAGACATTTTTGAAATGTTTCTTTTTCTAACTAGCACAAATAAACGTTTGTCTAAAAGATTAAAATTAAAAAGAATTTTTATGATTATTTCTATAATTAAGAAAGCAAATAAGTTAAAAAAAATAGTACAATAATTTTAAAGGAATTTTTATACATAACGCGTTTTGTCAGCTATGAAAATATTTTAAAAGAATTGTAAATTTGCTAGAAAATATCTAATGCAAGAGCTTTTTAAGCATATAAATCATATTTAAGATAATTAATTTATCTAAAAGCCTCTTTGACATTTTGCATTCAAAGTAGCAAATTTTTCTAAAGACCTTTAAATTAAGCAATTTAACTACCATACGAATTTAGCAAAAAAAAAAAAATCCAAACAAATACACACACACAAGTGGACGTATGAATAATATTTTTCCCATATAACTCACTCATAACACAATTTTATTACTCATACTCACAAACAACAACAACAACAACAACAACAACAACAACAACAACAACAACAAAGGGAAATTGATAAATAAATAACGGGGTAAAGGAAATTACTCTGCAAAAAAGAAACACTCTTTCACATCTTAAAGCATACCTTAGGGCTGTTCTAAAAACCATATTGTGCATTTTTGCATTATACAAACATGCCAAAATGTTTTTAATTAATTTAATTTAATTTTTTAATGTCAATTTATTTTTTTTCCTGCCTCCACTCACCTGTTGTGATGATGTTTCCTTAACGCTACTGCTTGAACTAGAACTAGTATTTATTTGACGGCCCATTGTTGAAGTGGACGCCAGTGAGCTGCTAGCATTTGACGCCTGCGTCATAATGCCACTGTTATTGCCAGCGGCGCCATTAGTACTACCGCCGCCTACACCATTTATGGACGGTGATGTTGAGGCAATAATACTGGGTGAACTGTTGGCCGACGAGCAGCCGGCTGTGCCATTTTTCTTATGGAAATTTTCAATGAACGATGTTGCCGGACTGATAACACCGTTCTGTGAACTATCCGAGAATTCTGACATCTGCAAAAAAAGAGAAAATATTCTAATGAGAAAACATTTCAAGGGAAATTTATAAAAAAAGAAATAACTGTTTGCTTCCTTAAAATCAGAAATGAGTTTTTTTTTCAACATAATAATACTTTAATACTATTTTCTTTTAAAGTAGCAGTGTGCTCATCGAAGTTTAAGGCGTCTATCCATTTGCCAACCTAACTTTATCAACCTATTTGTCAGAAAATAAATCGCTATTAGTTGGCCTCCACTTATTTGCCATTAATGTCTTAACAAAACGATTAGATGCATAAAACAATGCAAATAAATTAAAAATTAAAATAGAAGTGTTTTTTTATTTGTTGCCATCTAAGTTCGCATAAATTTTGTTTTATTTGAAATGCATAAAAATCAATGAGTAGATAACAAAAATGTTCAATGCGACAATAATTTGCAACTTACTTTGTATCGCAAACAACTTTTTTTTCATATTTCCCTGTATAGATATTTGAAACTGTCTGTATAAATGAAGTTTTTTGAAAAATTAATAAACACCAATAAGCACAATGGGAAGCAAAACAAAAGTAATGGTATCGTTACCTTAATATAAAAAGGCCCTAATACATTATTTTTTTTTAATTGAAATTTTCGCATTTTCGATATATTAGATAGATGTTCTTCTATGGAATTTAAAAAAAAACTGGATTTAAAAAAAAATAATAAGTTAGGGTCTTTAAAAAAATTTGTATACGGGATTTATAAATTCCATAAATAACGTAATTTTTCATGTTCACCGATTTTAATACCATTTTATTTTTCATAATAAACTTTTTCTTCATTTTTATTTCAACTTAGTAATTTTAAAAAATATAACATACTCCTAGTTATTTACAATAATATTCCATATTGTCTATGTTAAGGCTGATACTAAATTTTTTTTTGTATTTATTAAAGTAGATAACGAAAATGCAATATATGAAGCTCTTAGTAAAAGCTGCAGATGTTTAAATAGTCTTAATGCCACTTAAGACCAAAGATAACTTGATAAAATAGTTATTTTTATATATGCGAACAATTTTTTGTAAGCGCATAGAAAAATAATGCATATACGAGTAAAAAGCAGTTAAATGTATTATATGTAATTATATAAAATAAATATACGTGAACGTTAACGTGAACTTTAACTGACAGTTCTTCATAGAACACCTGCCGTTAAAGTCCCTGTTATCTTTTAATTGTACATTGTCAAAAGGGCCTTAGATGTAGCATAAATTATAATAAATGAGTCTATAGGTTTGGGTGCCACTCAGTTCTCCTAAAAAATCACATTTATTATAAGACAGCAAATTTAAATTGTGGTAACTATAATTTTTTGGTTGCCATACAGTACTAAGTAGCTACTGAAAATGACAGCTGTTATTTGACAGCTGATGTCGGTAATACAGTTCTTATCTCTGCATACGCAGCTAAAGTTTGGTTGCTATTTATAATCGACCAATGTGGTTCTAAGCCTAGTCAAAAAATTTTATACTCAAAATGATATTTTTTTCGAAAAAAAAAAAAATATATTCCCCCATATTGTGAATGGCGTCGTCGACGTCACATCAAGAAAACATTAAATATTGTCGCTTGTCTTCTCTTTATCGGCAACAATTGGATCTTATTGAGCTTGTTAATAGTTGGCGACAAAGAGTAGACAAGTGACAATTTTACTGTCGTCTTGATGTGATGTCGACGACGCTATTCACAATAAGCGGGATTATTTTTATAAAACATTAATTTCTAAACAATCACACTTATTCCAGTTGTCGACGTCACTTTAACACAATACCAAAAAATTGGGGCTTGTTCACTCGATCTCGAGAACAATCTATTTCCGTACCCTAAGGTCTAGAAAATAGCATAAACCTACCAAGAAGAGTTGTTGTTTTCGACAACGGGTATACAAATCCCAAATTCGTTGGTATTGTTTCAAAGTGACATTGTTGTCGACAACTCGAATAAGGGTGAACATTTTTTAAAAATCCAAATTAATGGAACTTATCGGGAATAAAAGGTGAACAGTTTTTTTAAGTGAAACTTTTTTCCCTGATAAAAAGGAATAGTCTTTTTTTAAATAATTTATTAGCTCGAAAATTATAAAAGATCTTTGGTGTATTCAGAACATTTTAATATTTTTGTAGATAATTATAATCCCTGATATTCCTGCTTAAAGGTCCTTTTTTGCCAAAATAAAAAAAAAGCTGTTCATACATTTTTTTGTGTTAATAGAAGAAAATCTGATCAAAAACTGTTGCAAAATTTGCTTAGGAAACTTATGCTGATTGATTTTTTTCTATTCCACTACACTCTTCTCTGGAGCTACTATAAGCACTAGAAGCTTGCGTAAACAGTCTTGAAATGTAAATGCGTCTTGTTTTTTAAATGTATTGTCGTGGCATGTATTATACTAAACCAATAATAAATAATGTCGTTTAATAAGCGAAGCACGATGGATGTATTGATGTACGTGTATATGAGTGTTTTTAAGCGAGGTCGCAAACAGTTCTTGTTCTTGAGTGTGTGCGTGTGTGTATGTTGTAAGATGTAGATGGTAAGCTATCCCAGTGGGAATTTGATTTAACTCAGAGCTATTGAATTATCAGCCAAAAATTAGTCAGAGGTGGTTAAAATTAGCAGTCATTCTGCATGTTAAAAGTGATCAGATTTAGCATTGAGTGGCCGCAGGACGAGCGCATCAGTTTTGAACTAACCATGAGTTAGCTCATTATGAGTTAGCTTGTGCCAAATAAAAAAAATAAAAAGAAAGTGTTATTTTTAGTTAATTATGATTTAGCTTATTATTTATTAACATTTTTTAGTCAGCTTAAAGTTTAAAAAATTTTAAATTATTTTTTTAAGAAACGAGAACGGGTTATCGAACCGTGATCACTTTGTTTGTCAGCCATCATACTTAACACTTTGCCATCGCGCCATATAAAATATAAACGGCACAGAGTTATTATAAACATGAATTTTATGCTGACATCTTCTCTCTGAACTTTGACTGACTGTATCAGCTTTGAGTTAGCTAAAAGTTAGCTCAAAACTTATCGAAAAAGTTAGTTGTACAAAAACAAATCACTAATCTTTGCATCAGTTATCAGGTTATCGGGAAGAAAAATCCGACTGGGATTATGTGTTTAAGAGTGTTTTTTTTTAAAGCAAGCCTACACAACTAATGTCAGTGCATGTGTGCGTTTGTATTACTACGTTTATACGCACACTATTTGCAAATAAAAATACTCGCAAATAAATTAACTCACTGTTTATACGACATAGCGAAAGTACTTAAACCTGGTAGCACTTCTATAGAAAACTTACTTATGTTGACAAAAAAATAGTGTAAATGTGCAAAATATCATATAACTATTTATTTTAATTGTCATTATTTGATTCTATTAACGTTTCTTGTGCAATATGAATCCATTTAATGTTCTTTGTTATCAAACATTTGTAAGCGTGGCAACCTCAAGCGTTTTATTTGCAAATAGTGCGTTAAACGTGAATAGTTTTCTGAATTAGTAAGTCGCAATAAAAACAGTAATATGGCAACAATTCACATTTTTATTTGCAAATAAGCCCTGCGTATAAACGTAGTATATGTGCGCAGAAAAATAAAATATCATACCCACAACGTGTGTGCTTATGTACATGCATGACTTTTGTATACGCGTACATGCGTATGAAGAAGCAAGCATCACAAATTTTTTCGTCACGAAGTATTTTCTTTTTTACTTTTGTATCTGCAATAACTGAAACAAATGTCTTGCCAACAGTGTTGTTTAGTATTTGTTTTAAAAGATTTCACTGTAGTTAAGCCTTTGAAAAATCCCTAATGTCTTGAAAAGTTCTTGTAAGTGGTCTTTTGCAGGGGTCTAATAAGCACATAAAAAAAGTTTCATGCAACTTGAAAAACTCTGGCAAATAATGCGGAGTCAAAACTTTCGTGGTATTCCAAATCTCACAGATTTGTATGAACTAAGGATTCGGGATTTACCAATCCCAAAAAATCCCTCGATTTCGAGATTCGTTATTTCCCGTTTGGCATCCCTTAGTACAAACATGTGTAACTTCTGCGATGTTGCCATATCGCTTAATAGACGAAAAAAAAACAACCTTGTGTGTGTGTGTGCGCGTGTTTAATTTCAATTGATTTTCTAAAACTTGTCAATAAAAAAAAAATATAAATATTTATATACAACATTTTCATAAATATTTGCCATAAAATTGATTTATTAACGGTTTTACTAATTCACAGTAATTCAAGTAAAAATAAATAAATAACCTAAATTTATTATCACTAAGTTTATGTAAGACACTGGTCGGGCCTAATATTTTTTTTTATAGATTGAAGATTTGAATACTTATTGTTAGTTCATATATGAAGATACAAATTCCGAATAGTCACAAACCTCTTATCTTATGCACAGACTCTCAAGAACTATTTGAGATTCACAAACAACAATATTCCCCGAAAATCACAAAAGAAAAATAAGCGTAGTAGGCTTAGAAACTAATACAAATGTGTGGTTAAGGTCTACTGATGATTTGTTACGGCAACAATGGGGTGTATAGACAACGCTGAACCACCAGCAAATAAATTTCAAATTAAAATAAACTTCTGACAATATGTCGAATAATAAATTTCTTAAATAAATAAATACATGTAAAAAAAATTATTAAAAAAAAACTGTTTCATTAAAAAGCAAAAACAAAAAAACAACCAAATGATAATTTTAAATTCAAAACACATTCTATAGGGTGTTTTTTTTAGGGGCATAGAACTTCGAATTGAAATAAAACACAAGAAAATCGTCTTAATGTCCATCAATTTAGCTTTATTGGAAGGATAATTTTATGTCATTAAATATGATTTCGGGCATGTGGCCGCCGCGGCTGGCTCGAATAAAGCCAATTCTACAGGTCCAATTTTCAACCACTTTTTCGAGCATATGGGGCCGTATGTTGGCAATAACGCCACGAATGTTGGCTTCCAAGTCCCCTAACGTTTCTGGTTTGTTGGCGTAGACGAGCGACTTCACATATCCCCAAAGAAAATAATCCAATGGTGTCAAATCACACGATCTTGGTGGCCAATTGACAGGTCCATTCCGCGAAATTATGCGCTCATCGAATGTTTCCTTCAATAAATCGATTGTGACGTGCGCTGTGTGGCATGTAGCGCCGTCTTGTTGGAACCACAACTCATCCACATTCATGCCATCCAATTCGGGAACAAAATAGTCGGTTAGTCGGCTCCAATTGCTGTGCACGGTGGCGAATCGATTCATTCGGGTCCTCTTCAACACTTTGCTCTACAGCGGCAATTGTTTCTTCGGTGCGCACTGTTCGATGTCTCTGCGGATGCGTATTATCACATAGAGTAAACGTAGTGCGAAAACGATCCATGGTTAACCGAATTAATTGCTCTGATGGACGATTATGTCGACCATAAAATGGACGGAGCTTGCGGTAAACTTCGCGAACTGAACCATTATTTTCGAAATAAATTTGCACGATTTGCAAGCGTTGTTCTTTTGTCAACCTGTTCATGATAAAATGGCAAACCAAACTAAATATTAATCACTTGACAACTGACAAAATGGCCGCCAGTTAAAAAAGTGATGCCAACTTAAAGTTCTATACCTCAATAAAAAACACCCTTTATAAGGAAATCCCACGTTTCTGACACACAACAGTATTCGGTCTGACGAGCTAAATTATTTATTTTGCAGTTGCATGCATTAAAATACTTTTTTTTTGTAATTAGCCAGAATCATCGTAAATCATGGTAGCGCTGCTCACTGTGCTATTGTCTCAGACTTGATGGAGAAATAATTGCTATTTTTATTCTCATATGTTAATTTTCCTACATTCTCACTGGGGCCAGGCAATAATAGGGTTTCATTAATATCTTTGCAGTTAAATTGACAGTTACACCTCTTTTTGTAATATTGTAATTTTTCTTCTTTTTAATCTCACGCTAAATACAATGCCGCAAATAAGGATGAAAATATTAGATGTAATTAATAGAAAAATCTTTTAATACAGGTTAATCAGGGCAATCATGAATGAAATTTCTCGAGAAATTTCTCGCTTTTCCAATTAGAATTTTCTTGTTTTCCCTGTTTTACTGGCTATTATTTAAAATTTTTCTCCGGGAAAAAAATTCTCGCGGAATTTTATTCATTATTGCCCTCTATGGGCATTTAAGAGTTTGAAAACTTTTTTATGATTTTTCTGGGACTAAAAATTTTTTGTTTACTAAAAAGTTTTAATTTTTTTTCAGGACCACTCTACAACCCAAAGTGTAATTGATGGAAGGGGAAAGGGATAGGGAATTCAAACTTTTTTTTTATTGCAAGCTTAGCGTTAAACTTTTTATAAGCCTGTACAAGTATATTTTGGTTTGGTTTCCCTTACCAAAATCCGTAGTTAGAACCCTGTACTTTCTGTGTGTTACACTATTATTTGCCATTACTGTATATGTTTAAATATGTATCTAGTATTTTCATATTATTCTTGTTAATTTATTTGATTTGCATTAATTGAGGAAATAATGCTGCAAATGTGAGTACATGTAATTAAAAATTAAAAAATAAATTATTTAATGGCACAGTGGGCTCTGTGTGCACCATTTTTTCTTGTATTTTTTTTACTAATTTTTTTTTTAATTCTAGTTTTGTTTTTTTTTTTAAATAACAATGATTAAGAACGGTATTGAAAAGTTATAAAAATTATAGTAATTTATCAAACAAGTTGTTGTGGTATTGTATTTTTTTATATTTTACAGCGCCATGGCGCGCCAGTTTCAGGTATTTCCGTTTAATTGCCTATTTATCATGCCAGCGCTGGCCATTTTATTTAAAAATAACATTTTATTTTTATTTATATTTTATATAAATATTTTATTGTTTTGCTTATTTAACAACTACTGCTTAATAATATTTATACCTATTTGCATACTGTTTTAAATTATTAATTACTTTTATTGTTGCATTGTAGTTCAACCTTAAAAAAAATACAAACAAACAAATAAATTTAAAAAAAAAACGTTGCCACCAGAGTTGAGTGTAGGCTGATGATGGCTGCTGTTCCTAGAATATGCGATAGAAAATTTAAATAAAATTAAAAGAAAAACTACAAACAAACAACTGTTGGTGTTTGTTGTTGTTTTCAATATATTGCCTCAGGCCAAAATAATTGTTTTCTTAACTTTTTATATGATCTTTGTTTTTGCTTTTGCATTGCAGTACCTGATGTTTGTTTGTTGTGTCTGAGACATGTGGGTTTTTTGGTGCCTTGTTTTAAGATTTTATTTTTTTTTATAATAATATTTCTGTTGCAATCACTCTTATACAATCTGTATACAAGTTTACAACTGCTTTATTTATACAATACATACATACATACATATGTATGTGTATGTATATATACGAGGGCGGTTTTAAAATTAGCTGACTTAAAGAAATTATAACAAATGGAAATATTTTCTTTATTTCTGAACATAAGCTCATTTTATCTCGATACACTTTTACCAGCACTATGTGTTCTTCAATAATCTGGACGGATATTCGTTAATAGCCGAAAAAGTTTGCATTATCAGAGCGAAAACTTCCTGCTGCTGGCTCGTAGTCGGATGGTCGCTGGTTGTTTTTAGGGTTCCGTACACCAAAGGTGAAAAGGAACCCTATTGTTTTCGCTACGCTGTCCGTCTGTCCGTCACACGGTATTTTCTCAGGAACCGTAAGAGCTACGGACCTGAAATTTGGACACAGTATGTAGAACCTTGGCCGCTACAACAACAAATACATGAGAATTAAAAATTAAAGGGTGTTCCAAAACGAGCAATGAAATATGTTAAAATCTCATGTAATATACATACAATTGTATGAATATATGTACATTGAAACTTGAAATTTGTAAAATTAGTGTATTTTTATACAGACTACAACAATTAACACTAAAATTTAAAAAATTTAAATTAAAGGGTGGTCCATCAGTTAATGCAATTTTGACTATGTAATTTTGATAATTTGCTATATCTTGGAAACCGTAAGAGGCAAACACTTGAAATTTTCAAAAACGGTAAAACTAAAAAACCGAAAACTATAAAATCGCCAAACCAAAAAAAAAATTCCCAAAAATTAAAAAAAATCGCCAAAACGAAAAAAATCGCCAAAATTAAAAAAAAAATTCTAACACTAAAATAGATCGCCAAATTCGAAAAAATCGCCAAAATGAAAAAAAACACCAAAATGAAAAAAAAACGCAAAAAGTTTAAAAAAATCGCCAAAACGCGAAAATGTCTCCAAAACTAAAAAAAAAATTTAAATAAACAAAAAATCGCAAAAATTAAAAAAAATCGCCAAAAATAAAAAAAAAACTCCAAAATGAAAAAACGCCAAAAAACCGAAAAAATCGCCAAAACAAGAAAATAAAGTGTCTAAGCTAAAAAAATTCCCAAAACTTAAAAAAATCGCCAAAACCGAAAAAAACGCAAAAATCGACAAAACAAAAAAACCGAAAAGACCCCAAAAACGAATAAAATGCCAAAACTATATATTATATAGCATGAAGTTTGTATTAAATTGCATATCTAGTGTTCGTACGGAACCCTATGTGCGCGAGTCATAGTCGCACTTTACTGAATTTATTTTAACTAACCTGCTAAAAAAATTATGCATGGTGTCCATATATTTTTAATGTATGAATGTATATAAATACATAGCGTCATTACCTTAATATAGAAAGGACCTAACTCACTATTTTTTTCTAAACGGGTCCATATATAGAAATACTATTTAATATATGGGGCCATGGATGTACGTAAGTATATCGAAATGCACCAGCGAATGAAAATAACTTCAATTGTGCTCATAATTATAAAAAATACTCATAAGTATTTATTCGGCTACACATGATATCTGTATGTATGTAGGGGTAACGGAAAAGCCAACTATACATATACAGTATAAAATCCACGTTGTTTTAACTTGAAATAACTTTGATTCAAGATGGTTCTTCATTTTGATTTAGCACTACTGGAATTTTAAATCAATATGAAATAAAGTTATTTTAAAAATTTACGTTAAATAGCTGATGTTAATAACAATCTCTACCCAAGTAGACAGACTAGGGGGCTTATGAAGTGCGTGGCTGTACAGAAAAATATCGGTATTTCCACCAGCTAATAAAAAGTCTACTTTAATTTTTCTTCTCTTCTTTAGACACTCACATTAATTAATAAAAATATTTCATTCAATAAGAATTGAAATTATTGAACTTAAGCCCGAATAAAGATATTATTTCTGATTAAAATTCACTACAGTTCAATTAAATCTAAAAAAAAAATCTCATTTATTTTAAAAAGAAAAATCTTCTTTGAATATTACTATGGAAATCATGTTGAATTACCATGAAACACATATGCAGCAAAATTATGTTTAAATTGAGCTTGTTTTAAAATTAAATTTGTATGTGTGTGGATATGGTAAGACCAATTCATCATTGTTTACTACTCAAATTAAAATTGTAATGTATAGTATAGTAGTAGTATAGTATAGTATTTTTTTTTTTTTGTATTGAAAAAGAAATATTGTGAAATCCAAGAATAACTGAAAAGCATTAATAACTATAAAAAATAAACATACTTTTTATAAAGAGTTTTTTAATGCCATTTAAAAGGATTTAATGGCCGATTTAATTTTAAGAGATTTTCAAGAGATTTATTTGTTATTTGCTAAAGTAATGGTTTTATGAAAACAAAATTTTAAACAGATGTTCCATGCTTTTTTTTTTTGTTAAAAAAAATCAGAAGCCATTTAAGCATATTTGATTGTTTAAACACTCGTCAGCTATTAAAAAATTAAATCTAGTAAAAGTAAACAAAATTTATAATAAAAACAATATTGAAATATGAACATTTGCTTTTTCTTTCAATATAAATTATCTTATATATCGCAAGATAAAAAGATACTCTTAAACGAAAAAAAAAATTCTATTATAAGTCTAACAATATACCCAGCTTCTTTGGAAGGGATAAAGCACCCATATCCAGATTAGAGAATGACAATGAGTACTCAAAAATAAATATATGTACATGCATAAGCAAATAGTCTTAATTTTAGTTATTGCGCATGAGTATGCTTATACTCAGGATATGGATATTTAATCGGATACTCGGGACATTTATTCATTTTTCGTCACGGTATATATATTATTATTATTTAGTTAGCACAAATAAGAAAAAGTGCTACTCCAGAGATGGAGTTTCCAGCGATTTTTTTTAATTGCATCGTTTCGTTGATAATGTTGTTTTTGTGCTTCGACCTGTCAGGCCTGCAAGCAACCTCCATTAAAGCTGGTGGAACGAATTTGTTTTATTCAGGATAGGGTTTCTCCGTTACCTGAAACCCTCCGGCAGGCAAACGGCAGGCGCTCATTTATTCAAACAACGTCATAACTCAAAAAAATCAGTTTGCCAGGAAACGAGTTTGAAGTTTTCAATTTACACACAACTTGATGCAAAAAGAAAATTTTGCTTTCAAGAGTTGATTAAACAAGATATTTGTATGAAATTTTTACACAATATGAAGAACGATATGAGGATGAATCCAGCACCATTAGCTCAAAAATTCAATTCTTTGAATAAATGAACGATTTGAGTATAGAAAATGGAATGAAAAATCTGTGGGTGTGGGTGTGTTTGTGCGTGGCTATTTGAAAATCTGCTTAATAAGGGCGTTTAAATAAAATAGCCCTGTATATATATACACTTGAGTATGCGATTAATAGTCAGAGTATTTTTATGCTAATGCGTATGATTAAAACTCATACAGTCTATAAATTTTAGTTGTTTTCGTTTGTGCTGTGTAATTAAAAAAAAATTGTGCAAAGGTAGTTCTTGGATATATATACTTATACGTTTTCGGTTTAAAATTAATGCGTGTGAGTGTGTATATGTGAGTGTTTTTTTATATTTAGCAGTACGCATTCATAGTTTGTATGACGGCCAATGCTCTAAGAGTACTTAAAATAATACTTTTGTCATTATCTGATGCATATTGCTTTGCATGTAACATATTCCCATATGCAACACATTTTGAGCAGAATTTCCCTGAATAGGGAAATTTCTGACAAATTAAAACGTTTTTGTTACAGTTTACATTCTGCCTCGTGTCTTTTTTTTTTTCTAATAATGTTTTCGCACTGAAAGTTAAAACCTGGTTTTAACGTTAAAACCATAAACAGCTGATTTTGCTTTCACACTAATAACTTTGCTAAAAATAAAATAAATCTCCTGCCGAAATGCGTGTATTTGTTGTTCCATTTTTTCTGCTTTTTAATAACACTTGTTGGACATACTGTTCAACTGTTTTTGTTTGTATGAAAAACTGAGATATTTCACAATGCGCTCTAAAATGGAAATTATTTTATATTTTGTAAAATTTTTTTAAATTATGGAACTTCTTATACAGAATGAAGAAGTGCTTGGAAATATTGTTAATAATATAAAAATGCACAAATACATTATAAGATAAACCTTTTTTATAGGCAGATGAATTGTCAGTCATATTGCGTATTTTCACTTTCCACAGTTCAATTTAAAATATTTTCATTGTTTTCCTTCCAAAAAACTCTTTTTTGTCCATAATTTTTTGATTATTGTTGCTGCTGCATTAATTTTTAAGTTGAAAATTTTTCAAGCGCCATCTATTGTTATTCACTGGCATACCATTACCAGCTGCTGTCGGTCATTTCAACTTGGCAGCACTGAATTTATCACAGCGAAAACAAGGTTGCATTTCTTAAAACCAACTTAAAACCAATTCAAAAATGGTTTTAATTTGGTTTTAACAAAAACAATTTGTATGGTAAAACCAGGTTTTAACAGTTGGTTTTAACGTTAAAACCAACTTTTATTAAAACGATGTCAGTGTGAAAACACTATAAACGTTTCCATCAAAACAGTGTAGTTGTAAATAATGATCAACATAATTTACATATTTAAATATTGGTGAAACATTTTAAAGGTGTTATTATCGTATTATGCAGTTTATTTATTTTTGGGTCTGATTTGACAGGTTTTTTTTTTTTTTTTTTTTGCTTGACATGGGTGTGTCGGATTAAAGAAATACATAGTAATGCAAACAATACCAGTGTAAATATTTTATATCTGATAAAAATTGTCAAAGTGAAGAAAAAAGACAGGAAACCAGTTTTATTTAATGACAAAACATAAAAATCAATAATTAAAGTCAGTGATAGTTAAGGAATGATACAAATTAAACACAGTGTTCCTTGTGTTTGCTTCAGATGAAAGATAAATGCAAGAAATAATTTATTTATTTATAATTTGATATACAATATAAAATACTCGTAATTTATTCCACAAAGTTTTCTTTTTTTAATTTTCAAAATATCTAAAAATAACAAAAATTAAAAATTTTAAAAACCCCCGACTTTTTTCAGAAAAGATGTTATATCTTCTAAACGGCTGGACCGATTTTTTCAAACATAGCTAAGAACCCTCTCGATCAAGTCATCTTTCAAACAGAAAAAATTAAATGAAAATCGGCCCAGCCGTTTGGCCTGTACGTGGACACGGACAGACACACAGATACACAGGCACACAGACACACACTACAAACTTATAACACCCCTTTTTTTAGTCGGGGGTTAATAATGATATATATTTATTAAGCCTATTGTTGAAGATATTTATAAAAAACAATTATATTTCTTATTTTCCAGACAAATTCGATTCGAACTCAAAATAATTTTTTAATTTTTTTTAATTTTTCTTCTTTCCCAAGCAAAAGGAAAAAACAAAATATAACTTCAATCCCAGAAAAAAAAAAAGATCAAGTAATTTTTCAGGAACTACATTTCCATTGGAGCGATATAAAACATAAAGGGTGTTTTTTATTGAGGTATAGAACTTTAAGTTGGCATCACTTTTTTAACTGGCGGCCATTTTGTCAGCTGTCAAGTGATTAATATTTAGTTTGGTTTGCCATTTCATCATGAACAGGTTGACAAAAGAACAACGCTTGCAAATCGTGCAAATTTATTTCGAAAATAATGGTTCAGTTCGCGAAGTTTACCGCAAGCTCCGTCCATTTTATGGTCGACATAATCGTCCATCGCATAATTTCTCGGAATGGACCTGTCAATTGGCCACCAAGATCGTGTGATTTGACACCATTGGATTATTTTCTTTGGGGATGTGTGAAGTCGCTCGTCTACGCCAACAAACCAGAAACGTTAGAGGACTTGGAAGCCAACATTCGTGGCGTTATTGCCAACATACGGCCCCATATGCTCGAAAAAGTGGTTGAAAATTGGACCTGTAGAATTGGCTTCATTCGAGCCAGCCGCGGCGGCCACATGCCCAAAATCATAATTAAACATTAATGGCATAAAATTATCCTTCCAATAAAGCCAAATTGATGGACATTTAAACGATCTTCTTGTGTTTTATTTCAATTCGAAGTTCTATACCTCTAAAAAAAACACCCTATATTAGTAAAAAATTTTAGTAAAATTTCAATTTCGTCATAAAAAATTTTTTAATGCCCTTATAGATTTACAGCCTTACTTATAAAACTTAAAATGTCTTTATAAAGGGTTTCTAAAACAAATTTTCATACAAAATTTTTCTTAAAGACTTTTTATTTTTAAGTTTTATAAATAAGGCTGTTAGAAAATATTCACGATGCTTTTTAAGAAATCAATTTTTTTTACAAGAAATTTATGAAGTAATTTTCATCTAAAATTTGTTTAAACGCTTAATGAAATATCCAGGGGAATAGCCCCTTATCGGGGAAAAATGGCACACAGTTTGTTCACGTGACATTTTGGCTGTTTTTCATACAAAATATCAGATTTTCGCGTGAACAAACTGTTCGCTTTTTATTTTCTATTAGGGCCAATGTTTTGTCTTTTAATTCGCATAATCCTTTCTTCTAAAAAAAAAGAAAATATCATTACAGTACACTAAAATGGCAATCACCCCTATTCTGCGTTTCGATTCGAATCGAAAGTTTCTCCGTTTGGCAACTTTGGTATTCTGCGTTCCGTTCTTCGATTTCTCTTTCGATTCTATGTATTCTGCATTTCGATCGTAACTACGTTTTTGTAAGTTGTTATTTTAGTGGCGGAGCGTTTTCAATTTTTGTTTGTTTAGCTTCAAAATGTGATTTATTCAAAAAATAATGCAAGTATTAAATGCAAAAGAAGGTTTAATTAATAAACTACACAGTTTGTTTTATTTTTCTGTACTGACATGCGATTTTTATTTAATTTATTAGAGGTAGAACAGTATAAAAAGTTTTGTTTACATACCTATTTAATGGCAACGAAAAACGATATTGTCTACGGATTTAATTAAATTTAAACAAATAAACTTTCGGCCATATGTATAATCAAAAATTGGCATGAAGTTAGCATAAGTGACAAAATTGAGCTAATTGTTGACGAGTTCCGCTATACAATTTGACATTAAAAATCCCCGCATAATGTAGTTTTAACACAGGATTACATCCTAGCATGATTTTTAATGTAAAATTATTATAAAACACGTTAAGATCATGTTAAATTTTGCCACTTATGCTAACTTCATGCCAATTTTTGATTATACATATGGCCGTTTATTTTTAACCCCCGACTAAAAAAAGGGGTGTTATAAGTTTGTAGTGTGTGTCTGTGTATCTGTGTGTCTGTCTGTGTCCACGTACAGGCCCAACGGCTGGACCGATTTTCATTTAGTTTTTTCTGTTTAAAAGATGACTTGATCGAGAGGGTTCTTAGCTATGTTTGAAAAAATCGGTCCAGCCGTTTAGAAGATATAACATCTTTTCTGAAAAAAGTCGTGGGTTTTTTAAAATTTTTAATTTTTGTTATTGTGTTACAATTATGTGTAAAAAATTAAAATATCACCTCCGGCGCCACAGGATTCTTCACACTGGATAAGTTTGGCCGCAAATACCTCTTGGTTATCCTGTTTTTTTAACGCTCTGTACTTTAATTTGCAAGAATTTATTTAATAAAAATTTTCACAATATTTATTATTTTTTTTAATGTTAAATCACTGTCTTTTTGCACTAAATTTAACTTTTTGCAAAATTGCTTAATTTTTCTGTTCCTATTTCACCCGTTTCAAAGCAAAGCAACATGTTTAAACATACTCTTCTCTTCTTCTTTTTCTTTCGATTCAGTTTTTTGGCAGAATACCTCTTTTCGATCCGTGCGTAACTGAATGCGGGAACGTAATCGAAACGCAGAATAGGGGTGCATTTTTCTTAACATCGCTTCCAATTTGGTGATTAGAAATGGTAAAAGAAAACTTTTAGCATATGAAAAAATCATTGTACGAGTACATTTTCATGACTTCTTAAGCTATGTACAGACGGTTGTCAGATCTTACAATATTGCCAGTAAAATGTGCTAAAAATTTCTTACAACCGTGTGAAGTGGCAATTTTTGTCAGACGACGTTGCCAGAAAAAGCGTTGTCAGTCCATTGCAAGACTAGCAACTGACAACATATTGTCAGACATCTTACAATCGTGTGAACACATTGTAAAATTATTGCCAGATATTTGTCAGACATTTTAATATTGTCAGATGTGCGAAGTTCATGCATCTGACAATGGCGTCATTGTAAGATAATTCTTTCTATGGGCAACGCTGCACACGCTTGATTTTAAAGAAAAAGTTTATAATAAAATATATGCAGACAAAATCATTGCAATTGCTTCTTTATGGTCCATAATAATTTATACTTTCACTTTTTACATTTAACACAAACACAAACGATAAATATTTAACAATTTCCAACAAATGGTTTAAGTCTGGCAACGCAGTACAACAGATCGAACAATTTGTGCATATGACAACCGTGTGAACTGACAATTTTTCTACTGACGATTTTGTCAGATGAATTTATTGTCATACAACCGTCCAGCAATAAATTGTAAGATTTTCTGACATCCCTGTGAACTGACAAGAAATATTGTGCTGGTAATTTTCGATTGCCAGTACATTGTCAGCACATTGCCAGATCTGACAATATTGTAAGATCTGACAATCGTCTTTACATAGCTTTAGGAATGTCTATTTGTACTGTGATTCAAATCTCGCTCAAATTAATGTTACCAGTCAAATAAAAGTTATTTTAAAGCTATGCTCTTTATGCCACGACACAGGAGCTAGGACGTGATTTTCGTAACAAAAATAATCGACACTATAATAGCATAGACAAACGACAGCGTTAATTTGCATTAATTGTCTTAATGCAAATTAACTTGTAAATTATGCTCATCCGTAAATGCACTAAATGACAGTGAATTAATACTGAATTCAGCTATATGATAACACAGTCCTCATATGGTAACACCGTCAACAATCAATCAAATGTTGGCAAATTGTTTTGGTTTTCAAAATTAAAATGCGATTCGGTCAGAAAATATACATAAGTTATTTTAATTGTTTTTAGAAAAAGAGCAAAGAAATACTAAAATCGAGACCCATTTTTTCCATTTTAAAATTACCGAAGTGTGTGGCACGAAAGGTATGTACAGATTTTGTTTACTTAATGCAAATACTGTCGTCTGTCAGGGTAAATTTTTAATTCACATTAGTGACATTTTAATGCAAATTAACGCTGTCATCTGTCTACGCTATAAGAGCCAATTTCACCAACGTATTTAAATATAAACTCATATTTAAAAGTCATTTCTCTCTTACAAAAATTAATGAAAATCGACATTTAAATTTGAATTGATGTTTAAATAGAGTTGGTGAAATTGGCCGTTATTATTGTTTTGATTTTTATAAATGAGTGTAAAAACACACCCACAAATACTCCAGTATTTTCTTTTTTTGTTTGTTTGTTTGTTTAACAAATACATATATTCTTTCATTCATTCAACATCCTCAATTAAACAATAGTGAAATATAATTTTAACAATAATGAGTCAAAGCATAACATAACTTTTTAGGACATGAGTAGTAAAGAAATCAATAACATTAAAATGAATCATCATACACTACTCTCTGTTGTTAAATAATACATATCTAGTAAGTTCACGTGTTCACTAAATTTGGGTTAAAAAATCTTCCAAAGCAAAAAAAAAAAAAAATTAAAAATGTGTGCTGGCGATGAGTCAAAACGCAGCAAGATTTTTGTTTAACTTTTTTTTATTTTATTTTAAGAAAAAGTTGTTGCCAAAAAAATCATTGTATTTCATAATTTATTGTCTGAACTAAATAAAACTTTTTCCAATTTGGGTAAATACGAGTGTTTATTTAAATATTTTTTCAATGACAAATAGCAAGACGTAACTAAATACTCCTAACTGATGATGACTTGAAATCATTTCGTTACACACAATTTTCATTTATAGGAATTGGTTTGATGCAGTTTTTTTTGCATTGACAGTAAATATTTACTTAAATGAAAAGAAAAGTTAAAAAAAATATATAATATCCCAGTAAAAAAAATGGAAGTCATTCTGAAGGAACCACATTTTCATTGCTTCCAAAAAATCGATATTTTTAATTTGCCGATAGTTAGCAGAAAACCAAGTAAAAGTTTATTTTAATCACACAAAATTTTGTAGTTTTTCCATAGTTTTAGTAAATACTCACCAAAATGTTCAAAAAATCGTTTTTTTTTTTTTGAAAAGAATTTATAAACTAATTTTGGCCTAAAATTTAGAAGTTATTTGCTTAAATTTACATGAAAACACTGTTTCGCGTTTAAATTCGTATAAAAAGAAATGAATTGTTAAAATATGTAACTTTTTAAAGTTTTTCCTAGATGAAAATATTACCATGGAACACAAAAAAAGGAAATTTTTCTTAAAATCGCTTCTAATTCAGTGACTAGGCATCGAAAAAGAGAACTTCTTGCAATGACAGCCCTATGTAAAAATCATTAGATCGGATCGAAATTTGAAGTACTTCCAGGCTGCAAACTCTACATTCTCATGACTTCTTTGGAGTGTCTTTTTTTACTGGGAAGTAATACATAATTTCATATTCCCTTAAGTGATAGAAACAGATCCGTTTTATATCAGCTGATTTGGCAAAACAAACAATACATCAAATATCTTCTTTTTATCAAAGCTATCTTGCTGAAAAATACCTCAACAGTAAAAAGTTCTTTTTCGAAAAAGATAGTACTTTTTTGGGGAAATACTACCAGTTGGAAATAAATTTAGTAAAAGTGCGACTTTGACTCGCACACGACGGGTTCCAACCGGACACTACATACATATAGTATGTAATAGTGTCCTGCACAAGAGTATTTATAAGACTTTTCAAGACATGAGAGATTTTTTCCAATGCTTTACTACAGCGAAATATTCTAAAAGAATCGCTAAACAACACTGTTGGCAAGACAAACCACCGAAAAAAATTACTTGCCAACAGTGTTGCTTAGCGATTCTTTTAGAATATTTCGCTGTAGTAAAGCATTTGAAAAAATCTCTCATGTCTTGAAAGGTCTTATAAATAGTCTTGTGCAGGACACTAGTATGTAATACGAATACTATACGAACTTTAGCCTATAAAATCGAATATCTTAGCTAATGTAGACATTTAAAAAAAAAATAAATAGAATTCGGTAAACTTTTTATCGGTTCTTGGCGTTTTTTCTTTTAGTTTTGGCGTTTTTTCGTTGTTAGCGATTTATTTTAGTTTTATTAATTTTTTTAGGTTTTTTTGCGATTTTTTCCGGTTTTTGACTATTATTCGTTGTGGCGACTTTTTATTTTGGGATTTTTTAGTTTAAGCGCTTTTGCAAACTTCAGGAGTTTGCCTCTTACGGAAGTATGTCAAAATTAAATAGCAAAATTACTTTAACTGATGAAATATCCTTTAAGGCTCCGTTACCCGACTGTAGAAATCGCAGATGTAAATGTAATGTAAATGTAAACGTTTGAGCGCTTATAGAATACTTGAAAATGTGTCATGTGTTTTCGACACAAAAAAAACTTCTTTGTGCACGCACACATACATACTAATTGCATTGTGCCCAGCAAACACGCATTTTTGATTTTAAATTGCGAGTTATTTGAAGTCAAACGCGTCAGTTCATGTACTTATGTATAATATTTAAATTCATGAAATTCATTTTGATTGAAATTTACATACATATGTATACGGACATACACACGAGTATGTATGTATGTATGTATTAGAACTTATAAGTAAATAATATATAAAATAGTAATCTTTTAGTTAATCCAAGATTTTTTTAATAATTTCGCTGAAATTATTTTAATTTACTTTCTTTTGATGGCAAGATTTAGCCTGTTGGAAAAAAACTAATTGAGTTTTTGAAATAACACCTTTTAGAACGAAAATGCGCCTAGAGGTTTTGAAAATTATTATTATTATTATTTTATTTAAATGAACTCAATTATAATAATTTTAATAGCAGCTGTAACCCTCAACCGTAATATTTGTCATTGTAACTATATTACCAGAACAGATTTTGAGCAACTTCATCGGAAAGACGAAGTATGTATTTAGCACTAGCACATCAATAAAATCTTTACTTTCTCGTTTTATCCTTTTCTTATTAATGTTCGTACCTACCCATAATAATTTAGTTTTATTTACAAACAATATACATAAAGGGTGTTTTTTATTGAGGTATAGAACTTTAAGTTGGCATCACTTTTTTAACTGGCGGCCATTTTGTCAGCTGTCAAGTGATTAATATTTAGTTTGGTTTGCCATTTCATCATGAACAGGTTGACAAAAGAACAACGCTTGCAAATCGTGCAAATTTATTTCGAAAATAATGGTTCAGTTCGCGAAGTTTACCGCAAGCTCCGTCCATTTTATGGTCGACATAATCGTCCATCAGAGCAATTAATTCGGTTAACCATGGATCGTTTTCGCACTACGTTTACTCTATGTGATAATACGCATCCGCAGAGACGTCGAACAGTGCGCACCGAAGAAACAATTGCCGCTGTAGAGCAAAGTGTTGAAGAGGACCCGAATGAATCGATTCGCCACCGTGCACAGCAATTGGAGCTTTGTCCATCAACTTTATGGAAGATTTTGCGCAAAGATCTTGGCTTGCGACCTTACAAGATCCAGCTTGTGCAAGAATTAAAGCCGCGAGACCATGCAATGCGTCGTGATTTTGGTGTATGGGCCGAAAATGAGATTGATCTCGATGCTGATTTTCATCGCAAAATTTTGTTCAGTGATGAGGCTCATTTTTGGTTGAATGGCTACGTCAACAAGCAAAATTGCCGCATTTGGAGTGAAGAGAATCCACATGAGACCCTTGAGACGCCATTACATCCACAAAAACTGACTGTTTGGTGTGCTCTATGGGCTGGTGGAGTCATTGGGCCATACTTCTTCCGAAATAATGCTGGAGAGTCAGTTACCGTTAATGGAGACCGGTATAGAGCCATGATAACCGACTATTTTGTTCCCGAATTGGATGGCATGAATGTGGATGAGTTGTGGTTCCAACAAGACGGCGCTACATGCCACACAGCGCACGTCACAATCGATTTATTGAAGGAAACATTCGATGAGCGCATAATTTCGCGGAATGGACCTGTCAATTGGCCACCAAGATCGTGTGATTTGACACCATTGGATTATTTTCTTTGGGGATATGTGAAGTCGCTCGTCTACGCCAACAAACCAGAAACGTTAGGGGACTTGGAAGCCAACATTCGTGGCGTTATTGCCAACATACGGCCTTATATGCTCGAAAAAGTGGTTGAAAATTGGACCTGTAGAATTGGCTTTATTCGAGCCAGCCGCGGCGGCCACATGCCCGAAATCATATTTAAACATTAATGGCATAAAATTATCCTTCCAATAAAGCCAAATTGATGGACATTAAAACGATTTTCTTGTGTTTTATTTCAATTCGAAGCTCTATACCTCTAAAAAAAACACAAATCTTAAATCTATAAAAAAAATTATTAGGCCCGACCAATGTCGGACATAAGCTTAGTGATAGTTATTAATAATACATAAGTAGTGATAAGCAACAAAAAGAAAAACGAAAAAAAAACAATGATGAGAGTTCAACATCTTCACATTATTTTTGATTGCATGCAAAAAGTATCAAAATTATTTAAATGGTATCAAATCATTATTTTATATTTGCAAACATTGTAATGACTTTGACATTTAGTGAAATTACAATTTAAGCTTTAAATACCCGTATATACATATTTACATTACAACGTATTATAATTATAAAAAATATTTATATTTTTAATCAGAAATAATTTTTAGTCAGGCTCAAGTTCAGTACTTTCAATTCATTATTGAATGAAATATTCATATTTAATAAAAATTTTTCTTCTCTTCTTTAGAAACTCACATTAATTAGTAAAAATATTTCATTCAATAAAGAATTGAAGGTACTGAACTTGAGCCTGACTAAAAATTATTTCTGATTAAAAATTCACTATAGTTCAATTAAAATCTAAAAATGTCTCACTCAAATGTTTATATTTTTATTATCATTATAATTATTATGATTATACGTACCTTTTTTTAACCCCCGACTAATTAACCCCCGACTAAAAAAAGGGGTGTTATAAGTTTGTAGCGTGTGTCTGTGTGTCTGTGTATCTGTGTGTATTCTGTGTATCTGTGTGTCTGTCTGTGTCCACGTACAGGCCAAACGGCTGGACCGATTTTCATTTAGTTTTTTCTGTTTGAAAGATGACTTGATCGAGAGGGTTCTTAGCTATGTTTGACAAAAATCGGTCCAGCCGTTTAGAAGATATAACATCGTTTCTGAAAAAAGTCGGGGGTTTATAAAATTTTTAATTTTTGTTATTATTTTTATTATTATTATTTTTAAATAAAAATAGTTTTTTGTACGCTTGAATGTATGTTTGTACGCACATATGTATGTATATTTTACTAATTCATACATATGTACATATACATATGTGTATGTATGTATATTAACAAAAAATAAACACATACGATTGGCAAACTCTGGTTAGATTTTATAAAAAAAACCAATGTGAGTCCGATCACAGAGGAGATGTGTAAACATCTAGTAATGAAATTTTTTTTAAGTTGGAAGTACTTATGCTTTTAGTATCTTTTTTTAAATTAATTAATTACAAGTATCAAAACTTTCAATATTGTAAATACATATGAATTTGTTGGTTTTTGTTTGTTTTATTAAACTTATTTGGTTAGTAAATGGGCACACTGCAGTATATGTATATGTACTGCATTAAAAATTGCAGTAAGCAGTAAATTTACTGATTACTAAAAAAATTCAGTAAATTTTTACTGCTAATGAAATTTAATTTGCATTACTAGTAAAATCGTAGGGCCGTAGCAAGTGGCAAAGTTTTTTCATTCAAATTTTGAAACTTTTGTATGAAAAACATTTAGCCACTTGGTAGAATTTCATTATGAATACGGGCATTACTGAGTACTGAAAATTCAATGCACCTCATCATATAACAAATCATTTAGGCAATTTATAAAAATTGTAGAAACAAAATTTTAGTAATCAGTAAAAATTTACTTGTTAAACATTTTTTATTGTTATTTTTTATTGTTTTATTGCAGTGTTACTGCAGTGCTCATCAATGGTAAATGCCTTTACTTTTACTTTTTAATTTTTAATTCCTGTTGTTCATTGTTTAGTTGTTGCTGTTCTTGTTGTTGTGTACGCATTGCAATTAAAATAAATTCAGTAAAGTGCGACTTTGACTCGCGCACATTCGGTTTTGATTTTTTATTTATTTTTATTTAGCTTTCTTCCTTTTTTAAGTTTTTTTCAGTTTAAACGATTTTTTTCAGTTTTATCGCTTTTTTCTCGTTTTGGCGTTTTTTTTTCTCTTTTTGCGTTTTTTTAGTTTTTGCAATTTTATTTTCAGTTTGGCGATTTTTTCATTTTGGCGATTTTTTTTCTGTTTTTGGGGTTTTTTTTTATTTAGGCGATTTTTTCATTTTGGCGATTTTTTCATATTGGCGATTTTTTTTGTTGAAGGATTTTTTTCATTTTGGCGATTTTTCCCGTTTTTCGCGATTTATTTTAGTCCTAGAGATTTTTTTAATGTGGTGTTTTTTTTCGATTTGGCGATTTTTTTTTTGTTTTTGGCGATTTTTTTATATTTGGCGATTTTATATTTTTTTGATTTTTTAGTTTTACCGTTTATGAAAATTTCAAGAGTCTTGCTCTTACGGTCTCCAAGATACAGCAAGTTGTCAAAATTACAAAGTAAAAATTGCATTAACTGATGGAACACCCATTGATTTAAATTTTTTAAATTTAGTGTTAATTGTTGTAGTCTGTACAAAAATACACTAACTTTACAAATTTCAAGTGTCTATATGTACATACAATTGTATGTATATTACATGGGATTTTAACATTTTTCGTTGCTCGTTTTGGAACACCCTTTAGTTTTTAACTCTCATGTATTTGTTGTTGTAGTGGCCAAATGTCTACACATTGTGTCCAAATTTCAAGTCAAGTAGCTCTTACGGTTCATTTTCACCTTTGGTGTACGGAAATATACAGAAAAATAACCAGCGGCGGCGCACCGTCGGTTTCGAGCCAGTCGACTTGTTTCTCTGCTTGGTATTGCTCCTTTCAAACACTAATACACTCATACATAGCTCACACCGATTTGACAATGCAAAGCAAAAGCAAAAAGCAAAGAAATCTCAGCAAAGAATCAAAGCCAAAAAATTTTTACCCCCTAGCGTATAGATGTTTACACATCAAAAACATTTTTAGAAAACTAAATTTATTAAATATGCCATGTACGTATACAAATTAACTATTGTGCTATTGTGCCACACTCTCATTCAATAAACATACATCCCATCACTGTCTACAAATGTCACGTAACGTCGTCATGAAATTCTATTTTCTGCAGGTTCAGACGTTACATTTACGTGCCATTTCAGTCAGGTAAGCGTTTGCATAGCTTTTCATGCAACAGATTCGATCAGCTGACACATTTACATTTACAGTCGGGTAATTCTGCCTTTAGTTTTGATTTTGTAATTTTCGGTGTTAATTGGTGTACATACATAGTTTGTACAAAATAACATTAACTTTGCAAATTTCAAGTGTCCATATGTACATACCCAGCAAAAAATTACACACTACCATCAGAACTACTTGCCATAAAATGACTTGCTTTTCTGATTACCAAATTTCGTTACTCGCTTACAAATCACATTACCGAAAATTAAAAAAAAAATTATGTACAAATTGATAAATAAGGAGAATGATCTTTTAGATTTAATAGATTGCGTGAACATGTTGACAAATAAAAAAAGTAAGTACTTCTTAAGAATCGATTGTTTTAGTCTCACGCCTTGTTAAAATCATTAAGTTGGTAATCCAGTAACCCTGATACCTAAATTGGAGCGGAAAGCGTTGCGTTAGCAACAGGGTACGCATTTTTAGTACATTTGAATGCGAAAATATTTTTTGATTTATTTAGGTATGGGGGTAAGGAACAACGAAAAACGATTATTTTTTTTAAAAAATACCGCTTTGAAAAAAATTAAATTTTTGGAAAAGAGTACCTTTTTAGAAAAAGTACATTTAAAAAAAATTTTTTTTTAAAAAATTTACCTTTTTGGAAGAAAAATTTACATATTTTAAAAAGTTCCTTTTTGGAAAAAACATACTATTTTAGATAAATTACATTTTTTGTGAAAAGTTCCTTTTTGGTACCTATTTCGAAAAAAAAATACCTTTTTGTAAAGGGTACATTTTTGTAAAAAAGTATCTTTTGGATTTTTTTTGGAAAAAAGTACCTTTTCAGAAAAATATTTAAAAAAAAGTAAATTTTTGGAAAAAATTCCTTTTTTGAAAAAGTATCTTTTTAGAAAAAGGACTTTTCGAAAAACATACCTTTTTAAGAAAAGTACCTTTTTGTAACAAAGTTACCTTTTTGGGAAAAAGTAAATTTTTAAAATAAAAGTACATTTTAGGAAAAAAAATAAATTGTTAAAAAAAAGAAATTTTTGGAAAAAATGGCATTTTTTTTTAAAAAAGTACCTTATGCAAAAATGTATTTTTGGGTATAGCTAACTTTAGCCAAACAGTAAATGATCGAAAAATAACTTTTCGGAACATTCCCTTTGAATAAAAGACACTTTTATGCAAAAGTACCTTTTATCAAAAGTTCTTTTTTGGGGAAAAGTGCTTTTTCGAAAGTAATATACATATATTTTGAAAAAAAAAAAGTTTTTTTTTATGAAAAAACAATGCATTTTTTGGGTGAAAATTTCGCACCCGTAAGAAATATATGCTAGTTTTCAATAAATTATTTTCTTATTTATAAACTTTGAAAATTAATATGCAATTTTTTACTTGATCAAATTATACGAGTAGTTAATACTCGTATTATTTTTAATCATCTTCTTTATTAACAAAATTATTCAATTGGAATTAACAAGTTACTGCTTACAGTCGAGTAAGTTCGATTGTAATCTTAAAAACATGCCCACATAGTCCCTATTTACACTATGCAAGTCTTATTGCTAAGCTGATTAGTTCTCCTCGTCTCTCTCTCCATGAAACTAATCAGCTTAGCAATAAGACTTGCACAGTGTGATTTGGGACATATGAACATGTCATAAACAAGTTCTAAATAAATTTAACAAAAGAAACAAAAATATTATAGATTTTATATGAGGCACTAAAATTAAAAAGGATAGATTATTAGTTTCTGAATGCTTCCAACAAGGAGCCAGCCATACACCAATAAATGTGGCGCCGTAATCGAACTTTGTTTTAGAGTAATTTCTGCTCCAAATATTTACTTATATAGTTTATGGCAAATAAATTTCATGGCACGCATTATTAAGAGAAAAAACAGATTTAAGATGCACTAAAATATATACATATATACATATGTACATATATGTATGTACGCATGTATGTACGCATGTATGTGTATGTATATGTGCATTTATCTTTATGCGTCTCACTGTCGCTGCTTTCAGCCTGCACTCACACATTTCCACTCACATCAACAAATTGCATGACGATCAGACATTATGCATTAATTTAATTTCTTGTGAAATTATTCTTGATTTTTGGTTTTGAAAAATTGCTATTTGTAGCTGCTTATATTTTTTTAAAATAAATTTCAAATTCGTTTGATATAACAATTTTCCCTTTCAAACAGTCACTACTATCTCAGTAATTTTATATTATTGATTTTTTAAAAATTTGCCTCACAAAAAAAAAAATACATAAAATAATTTAACTTGGAATTGAACTTAATTGCACAAATGTTTAAGTGTATAAAAACAACTAAGACAAAAAAAAAATACAGCAATAAAATTAAAAAAAAAAATTATTGCCAACAATTATTTATTTAATGATTAATTGAAATTTTTGCTAGTCGTTCGTTCTACTGTGCATAGAAACATACGAGTATAAAAACATTTTTGCATTTTTTTTTCATAGTATCATTAAAACAAATAGTTTTTTTTTTAGAAAAGTTTTGAAATAACTTGAACACTATTTTGCAAAACAAAACAAAAAAAAAACAAAATAAAAGAAGAGGAAACAATTTCATTGTTAAATCGATGCTTTGATGTTTAAAATCACATAGAAAAAATTTTGTTCATTCTTACTGCTCTTATTGCGCTTTTCGAGGCCATTGTTTTACTATAGAGACGGCGGATTTGTTGATCAGGTGCTTCTTGTGTAGACGCATGACTGCATCTCGTGACGATCATAGGGAATTCTAAGAATTTTGTCTTTTTTAATTTACAGTGCATAATACTTTATTTGTATGATTTTTATCTTAAGAACGGCATGATACATCACGTCATGACCGCCAAAAAGCTTTAGAGAGCTTAATTTTTTTTATCAAAATCGATTATTTGCGATCGTAAATAACCGATATTTCGTAAAAACGAGGTAAAAAGAAAAAAAATTTACCTTTAAGCTCTTTTGGCGATTATGCCTCGACATATCGTCACCTAGAAAGGTCTTAACTCATAAAATTTTAATAAAAAATTAAATTTTTTAATTTTTCGACGCATTAGGTGTTCTTCTATTGAAATATACAAAAAATCCGTTATTAAAAAAATTATAGGTTAGGGCCTTTCTATATTAAGGTCACGGTTATCTTGATGGTGTTTGAATTTGTTTTTGCTTGCGGATGCAACCTCTCTATCAAATTAAACAACGACTTTTTTAAAGTATTTTTTTATAAAAAGTATCTTTTTTTTAAAGTACTTTTCGTAAAAACTACTTTTTCCAAAAAGGACCTTTTGTAAAACGAACATATTATAAAATGTGTTTTTTCTAAAAAGTATTTTTTGTAAAAATAATGTAAGAAGTACGTTCTGTAAAAAGTACGTTTTGTTAAATATATTTTTTTGTGAAATTACATTTTTCGCACAAGATTCATTTTATAAAAAGTACCTTTCTAAAAGAGTACGTAATTTAAAAAGTGCCTTTATAAAAAAAAATTAACTTCTAGTAAAAAGTATCTTTTTGAAAAAGTGCCTTTTTTTAAAAAATTTACTTTTCGTAAAAAGTACTTTTCGTAAAAAGTACCTTTTTGAAATAGTACCTTTTGTAAAACGAACATATTATGAAATGCACTTTTTGCAAGAAGTATCTTTTCTAATATTAAAAAAAGTACTTTATGTTAAAAAGTTTTTTTTTTGTGAAAATTACATTTTGTAAATGGTACCTTAATAAAAAGTACATTTTGTAGCGAGTAACTTTGTATTTTTTAAAAGTACCTTTTAAGAAGTGTCAATTGTGAAAAATATTAAAAAAGTACCTTTTGTACAAAGTACGTATTTTAAAAAGTATATTTTGTATTAAGTACCTTTTGTAGAGAGTACCATTTATATAAAGAACCTTTTTTAAAAAGTACTTTTTGTATAAACTACCTTTTTTAAATAGTGCCTTTTTTAAAAACTACCTTTTGTATAAAGTACCTTTTTTAAATGTACCTTTTCTATAAAGCACTTTTTTAAAAGGTACCTTTTGTATTAAGCACTATTTTTTAAAAGTATCATTTGAGTAAAATACCTTTTTTAAAAAGTACCTTTTGTATAAAATTCCCTTTTGTAAAAAGTACCTCATTTAAGGATTTCATATTGTTTATAAAAAGTACTTTTGGTAAAAATACCTTTTGCTTAAAACACCTTTGTAAAAAACGTCTTTTATAAAAAGTACTTTTTTAATAAACACATTTCATATAAAAACCTTTTGTAAAAAGAACTTTTGTAAAAAGTACCTTTTATAAAAATTATCTTTTATAAAAAGCAACATTTTTAAAAGTACCTTTTGTTAAGAATATTTTTCGTTAAAAATACCTTATATAAAAATTACCTTTTATAAAAAGTACCTTTTATAAGAAGTATCATTTATAAAAAGTACCTTTTATAAAAATCACCTTTTATAAAAAGTACCTTTTATAAAAATCACCTTTTATAAAAAGTACCTTCGATAAAAATCACCTTTTATAAAAAGTACCTTTGATGAAAACTACCTTTTATTAAAAGTACCTTTGATAAAAAGTAGCTTTTATAAAAATTACCTTTGATAAAAAATAATTTTGATAAAAAGTACCTTTTATAAAAATTACCTTTGATAAAAAATAATTTTGATAAAAAGTACCTTTTATGAAAAGACTTCTTTAAAAAGTACTTTTAATTAAAAGGACTTTTCCTTAAACATACTTTTTTTAAAGCGTATCTCTCTTTTAAAATTATGTACCTTTAAAAAGTACCTTTGTAAAAAATATTTTTTTTTGTGTTAAACTTTTTTTTTTGTAAAATCTACTATTTATGTAAATTATATTTTAGTATCCATTGTGAAAAAGTACCCATTGTGAAAAGTGTTTTAAATAAAAAGTATTTTTTGTATATGTAAACTACCTCTCAGAAGAAGGTCATTATATGAAAAAAAACCCATTACATACACAATCTAGTCTAATCAAACCGAATGGTGAATTTAATTCACCAGGAACGAATCTTAAACAATACATTTTTGGAAAAATTATTAATATTTCTTCCAGCTTTACTACTATCCTTCTGCTATACCATAATTATTTTTTATATATATCTGTGTGACCTAAAAGTTCAATTAATGATCTGTCTGTGTTAACGATAACAACATTTATAACGACAAGATGTCGGGCAAGAAAAAGCAATTAAAAATTAAAACGTGCTTTAACCATAAAATGACAATTAATCATGTGTTTTATTTTTAGCTCGATTTCTCGCCGCTTATACGCGAATGTCTTGTTCTTAAAAACAAAATCAAATTGTACTTAATTGTTAATTTTTTGCAATTTATCATTTACTTGCTTTTACACAGATGTTTAAATAATAATAATAATTCCGTATGACTACTTTTCTCCTCTCTGATGTTTCGCGCTCTTTCTGCTGTCGATGAATATAAACAATTGTTGTTGGGGTTGTAGTGCAATTGCTCAATAAGAAATTTTTAGCTTAAATTGATTTAATGCGCCAATAATTTTTTTTTTACTGTGATTAATTTGAATAATTGGCAAATAGATTTCAGAGAAATTAAAAAAAATTATATATAAAATACTTTATAAATTTAAATTAACTCTGTCTGTACCTGAGTAAGCAGATGTGTCAAAGACAATTGCCAAAGCGGAAATAACTTAAAGGTTGCCAAAGAAAGTTTAAAACGTAATGAGGGGAAAAAAGTATGTATTTGGGTTAATTTGCTATGACGTTAGTTCTAAAGAACTGGGGGAATATTTTATTTCACAAAAACAAAAAAGTACGAATATAAAAATTTTAACTTCAACTTTATATAACACTTATTGCACTGCCGGGTTATTGTTCCGTTTACTTTTATACAAAATTACTTTAAAAATTATTTAAGTATTTGGTTGTAATATTGGTTGTAGTATTTGGTAGTTTGTACAGACCTATATATTTATTTACACCTCTGCGTAATTGACTGCTTAAACAAATGTCTTTTTTGACATTAAATTGCAATAAACAATTGGTGATTTTTGAACTTGCTGTCATTGTCAAAAAAAAAAAAAAAAAAAACAATCAGAGTGTTTAAATAAAAATTTTACACGAAAATTACCCAACAATATGCATAAATTTAATTTATCTTTTTATCTCTTTGATTTTTTTTTGGACTTTAGCCAAAACTCAAATGAAAAACATAAAACTACATCAGGTATAGACAGAGACATGTTTAACCAACCATACGAAATTATTGCATGAAGAGGAAAAACACAATTATATTTGCAAAAACAAAAAAAAAATAAAAAAAAAGTTAAAGAGTGCTTAAATTATCGACTAGAAAATTTTATTTCAATGATGAAAACTATTATTGAGGAATGCTTGAAATTAAAATGAATGAAAACAAAGAGCTTTTTTTTACTCAACTGAAATATTGCACAATGGGCCAGGGCTGTCAAATATGGCGATTTCTCGCCAAACATGGAGACTTAGGTACCCGAATCCACTCTTAAGTCCAAAACCTTTTTTGGACACAATAGGTCCCTTTTCTCGGAAAAGGTCACATATCACATATATCTTTTAATTATTATTAAGAAAAAACAACCCGGTTCACTGTCTCCAAACACCAGATTAAGTCGTTCAAATTTGTTTTCTTTTATACATAAACATTAAATCTCATATTGTCTGTGATTATAAATTGATTTTTATTGAAAAATAAAAACAAACATATTTCAATTATGAACTTTAAGACCACAACTACTTGTCTTGATAAATCGTGATTTAAGATTTCTTTCTCCTTTTTCAAAACAAAACAAACCACTTAAAAAATCGTGTAAAATTCTGTTAAAAAAATACAATTTAATTGAAATAAATTAAAAAAACGCAATATTATACGTGAACAAATTTTTAACTTTGAAATATTTCAAATGGCAAAATAAATATTCATGCTGGCATATAAATCTTGTTCTTTTTAACAAAGTTTCTTAAAATAAAAACCTGTAAACAAAGATTTCATTTTTTTTAATTAAATGTTAAAACTATTAAAATTGTAGAACATGAGAATCAAATGCTAGTGATCTTCAATATTGTAACAATACGACAACACTGCTGCTTAAGCTTCTCTTAATGGCAAAATTGCTTATCATTCTGCCTTAGTTTTCTTCCGGCATTGCCACATGTAAATGTTTTGTTTTTGATTTCAAGGCCTTTAATAAAAATAAATTCGACAACCAAACGATTTGTCACATATCTTTAACACAAAAGTCGAAATATAGATTTCCTTTTCGTTATTAATTAATTTTAAATTATAGATTAAAGAATAAAGAATGTGTATTCAACATCTATTGTGGAATATAACGAAGATAGATTACACAAAGAAAAACAACACTATTTAATTTACAAATAAAAAAAAACATTCTCCATAATCTAAAACAAAACCCATAATTATCACTTAATTATTGTAATTAAAATCATTTATAAAGGAATTTTTGTTTTTTTGTTAAACTAGTTTTTTTCTTCTTATAATTTTAATTGTTTTCTAATAATTGATTATTTAATTTATTTTATTTTTTTTTACAGATTAGAAATTGATAAGAGAGGTAAGTGATTTTATATGTTTAAATTATTCTATATCCGTTTAATGAATTTATTGATAGATATTAAGGGAATTTTTTTTAAAACAGTCTTTTTAAACAAATTGGATATTTATTGAAAGTCTTAAATATTTTAAGCGAACATAGTCAGTCTCCCTTATTCTAGTTATCATCATCAACGTCGTCATCATTTATGTGTCAACATCACTTTGTTTCACTAAAGATTTTGAAGATGGCGAGATGACATTGACTATTTTTCGTTTATGGCTTCAAAGGTAAAATTTTATAAATATGTTTGTAACAATTAGTAAAAAAAACGCAAAATATTTTAACTTTGAACCCCTATAAATCAGCCATTTTTTATTCGATAAAAACCAATTACATATACTTTGTTCGACGCTTAGTTTTATAACCTTTCAAACAAGATTATAGATTATTTTACTTGAACCAGGCTTTAATGCTGGATGAAGCTTTAACTGAAAGTATTCATCGGAAAACACAAAATGTACCGTTATCTCAACAATTGTAAATTTATTTTATTTTTCTCGTGATTAGCATGTTTTAATTAATTTAAAAAAAAATCCATTAGAAATTGCACACCTTGCAAATATCGAGCCATAACCGCCAACAAAAGTTTAACGGACATATATTTTGAACCTCCTTTTTTGGGTGAAAATCGATTATTTACGAAAGCAAATAATCGATTTTGGTTAAAAAGTGAAATTTTAAAATTAGTCTAAAAAATCTATACATTGTTAAAAAATATTAAAATTCGGCAAATTTTAAATATATTTCGAAAATTTGAAATTTCACGAAAAATTAAAAACTGAAAATTTAAAATTTTACCAGAGAAGTAAATATTCGCCTCTCCAATTTTTATAAGTTTAAAAATCTATATATTGTAAAAAAATATTAAAATTTCACAAATTTTAAATATATTTCGAAAATTCGAAATTCCACCGAGAAAGCAAAAAGTCTGTGATAATTTTAAATTTCACCAGAAAAGTACACATTCACGTCGCCCATTTTTATTAGTTTAAAAAATCTATATATTGTTAAAAAATATTAAAATTTGGCGAATTTTAAATATATTTCGAACATTCGAAATTTAACCGCAAAATCGGAAACTGTGTGAAAATTTAAAATTTCACCAGAAAATTGCAGTTTCAGTCCGCCCATTTTTATTAATTAAAAAAAATCAATATATTGCTAAAAAAAAGTATTAAAATTTAGACAATTTTAAATATATGTATTCCGAAAATTCGAAATTTTTAAAACTCTGTAAAAATTTAAAATTTCACCAAAAGAGTACAGTTTGGTCTCCCTTTTTTTATTAGTTTAAAAATCTATATACTGCGACAATATTAAAATTTGATCTAATTTTTAAGTACATATATTTCGAAAATTCGAATTTTCACGAAAAAATCAAAAACTCTGTAAAAATTTAATATTTTATCATAAAAGTGAAGTTTTGCCTCCCCCATTTTTGTTAGTTTAAAAAATCTATATTTGTAAAAAAAAATTTTAAAATTTTGAGAATTTTTCAATATACATACATATGTATGTATTTCAAAATTTCGAAAACTGTAGAAATTTAAAATTTAACTAGAAAAGTACACTTTCGCCTGTCTATTTTTATTACTTTAAGAAATCTATATTTTCTATATATTTGCCACAATATTAAAATTTTATCGAATTTTAAATATATTTCGCAAGTTCGAAATTTCACCGAAAAGTCGAAAACTGTGAAAATTTAAAATTTTATCAGAAAAGTGCAGTATCGTCCATTTATTTCGCGAAGATAAGTTTCACCTTAAAAAAAAATTCGAGAAGGTCAAAGACACCGAAGCAAAATTTGTCCTAAAACACGAAACTGGAAAAAATTATCACGAAAATAACGAAGTTGCCACATAAATAAAATTTCATAGATATAGCAATTTTTTAAATTCTTATTTTCCGCTATAAATTTAAAAAAATTAAATTCCTAAAAATTAAAATCACCATAAAATCTAATATTTATGTAGGTCTACCAATACATAAACATTTGTTTAAACTACTTAAAATTTGACAAAGCGAAATATATTTTCTATTTTCGATAATTAAAACGGGCCAAACATATTGAAATGTCACACACATATGATCGATCGATTGTTTCTCAACACATTTATTTTTCAAATAATTTTTCTCAAATATTTCTTTTACAAAATTACCTTTTAAATTATGTTTGTTTAGTTCAATTCATTTTAGCACTTCTTATTTTCATTTATTAATTTAGATTTTGAATTTATTCCTGAAGATACTTAGATAAGCACTGAATAACTCACTGATTTTAAATATTGTGCAATTTTTTTTTTCTTATTGCCTTATAACTTGTTGATTAATGATTGTTAAAAATTATCAACACTTTTCTAAAAAAAATTTTAAACCTAAAATTTCATTCATTTTTTGTTTGTTTTTTTAACCCCCGACTAAAAAAAAGGGGTGTTATAAGTTTGTAGTGTGTGTCTCTGTGTGTCTGTGTATCTGTGTGTCTGTCTGTGTCCACGTACAGGCCAAACGGCTGGACCGATTTTCATTTAGATTTTTCTGTTTGAAAGATGACTTGATCGAGAGGGTTCTTAGCTATGTTTGAAAAAAATCGGTCCAGCCGTTTAGAAGATATAACATCTTTTCTGAAAAAAGTCGGGGGTTTTTTAAATTTTTAATTTTTGTTATCATCTATTTTTTGTTTGTTTCTAAAATACATATTTCATTCACTTTCTGCGGCGTGCTTTTTTCTTTGCATGAACACACACACACACTATTCACTATTTATTCCTTTTTCTATTTATTTATTAAATACATAAATAATCTTTTGTGTTGTTGGTGCATTCGAAATTATTTTCATTCACTGCTCCAAGCGCGTTTCCCCGTACTTAAAAAAGTCTTGAACAACTTTACTACTCAAACGCATTCAGCAAACTAAGGAAATCTTATAGAAGAAAACAAAACCAAATCAAAAGCAACAATAAAACAAGCTTGAAAGCTAAAATAATAAAATTGTATCTGCTGCTCTGCGTGGCGACATCGTACTGGTAGATACATTTTCAGTGTACAGATTTATGTACGAGTATGTGTATACAATTCAAGGTACGTACACATTTTGAATTTCCATTTATTGTTGTTGCGATATTCGAACAACAATAGTTGCCGTTGTTGGTGTGGTGTGTTGGTTGCTCTCATAACAAAAATGCTTGGGTTTGTTTACTTCAATGGGATTTTTCCGTTTTAACAGAGTCTTAAATAACACAATTCACATTCACATTCAACAAAAAGTGGGCAAATTTGAGGTTAGAAAGTAAATTGGCTGTCAAATAATGAAATGTCAAAAATTGATCTGTCATCCTTTGACATTTATTTATTTATTTAGTAAAATGTTGGGATATTTTAACCATGTAACGCTACACTCTTGAACAAAATATTTTAATTGTGAAATTTTTGAATTTTAATTTGAAAGACCAAATTTGCATGAACAAACCAGAAACAATTGACACTCTAGAAGATGCAATTCTATGCTGCATGGACGAGATAAGCGAAGCTTTGTTCCAAAATGTGCTTCAAAATTTTGTGAAAAGAGCGGACGTCTGCCGACATGCTAGAGGTGGAGGTGGATTTGCCCGACATCATATTACATTATAAATTCTAACATTTCTACTTTACATTAGTATCAATAAAACTGAATTTATCAAAAAAAAAAAAAAGTTGTTTAACCAATTTACTTCCTAACCTTAAAGTTGTCCACCCTTTATATATGCACATACATACATAAGTAGAACTAAGAGATTTCCAAATTTCCTTTAAAAAAAAACAATGTTAGTCCGATCACAGGGGAGATGTGTAAACATCTAGTAATGAAAAAAATTTTTTTTAAAGATGGAAGTACTTATGCTTTTAGTATATTTTTTTAAATTAATCAATTAAAAGTATCAAAACTTTCAATATTGTAAATACATACCCCCATATTCATAAAAAAATAAAATGAATTTGAAATTCATTTTAGGAATATTTTGTATGGAAAATTTGAAATAAAATACATTTCAAATTCGTTTCAAATTTTATGGATATGGGGGATAGGAATTTCCTGGTTTTTGTTTGTTTTATTTAACTTACTTAGTTAGTAAATGGGCACACTGCAGTATATGTATATGTACTGCATTAAAAATTGCAGTAAGCAGTAAATTTACTGATTACTGAAAAAATTTTTACTGATAATGAAATTTAATTTGCATTACCAGTAAAATCGCAGGGCCGTATTCATAATAAAATTGTAGCAAGTGGCAAAATTTTTTTCATTAAAATTTTTGAAATTTTTGTATGAAAAAAATTTAGCCACTTGGTAGAATTTCATTATGAATACAAGCATTACTGATTACATATAATAAATCATTTAGGAACTTTATAAAAATTGCAGAAAAAATTTTAGTAATTAGTAAAAATTTACTGGTTAAAAAATTATTTTTACTAAAATTTTAGTAGTACTGCAAAGTGCCCATCTATGGTAAATGCCTTAAGTACAAATAATAAAATAAGATATATATGTACATTTTTGACTCTACTGTATTTAAAAATTAATGGAAAACCGCATCTATAGTAGTGGAAGTATTAGTTATGGGGGTTTGTGGAGAATTGCTCATATGCAAGTGGAAAACGTCAAATAAAAATTTTGATAAAGCTTGCGACTGTGGGTTTGCAAAATTTGTATTAAAATCTCCACCCATAATAATTGGCATAAGATGGAGATTGATACCCAATTGTCGTTCAGTGTAAGGCAACAGTCCGTAACGAAGATATGTTATAATATAATATTATTAATTCTTTATAAAGACTGATATATATCATTTAAGCAAATATTTGACATTTAAAACGCTCTTTTATTTAAAAGTTTATATATATTTCATTTATTTTATATTTTTCAACTTTTTAACAAAATTATGCCCACTGGCAACACTATTACACTTCACAAGCAATTTCTATTAAAATTAACTCCTGAAGGTATGCTTTAAAATTCGGATGAGTTATTTCTATGCAGCTGTTAAGTTTCTTTGTACTTCTTGTTCGTATGATTACACTAATAAAGGGTGTTTTTTATTGAGGTATAGAACTTTAAGTTGGCATCACTTTTTTAACTGGCGGCCATTTTATCAGCTGTCAAGTGATTAATATTTAGTTTGGTTTGCCATTTCATCATGAACAGGTCGACAAAAGAACAACGCTTGCAAATCGTGCAAATTTATTTCGAAAATAATGGTTCAGTTCGCGAAGTTTACCGCAAGCTCCGTCCATTTTATGGTCGACATAATCGTCCATCAGAGCAATTAATTCGGTTAACCATGGATCGTTTTCGCACTACGTTTACTCTATGTGATAATACGCTTCCGCAGAGACGTCGAACAGTGCGCACCGAAGAAACAATTGCCGCTGTAGAGCAAAGTGTTGAAGAGGACCCGAATGAATCGATTCGCCACCGTGCACAGCAATTGGAGCCGACTGACCGACTATTTTGTTCCCGAATTGGATGGCATGAATGTGGATGAGTTGTGGTTCTAACAAGACGGCGCTACATGCCACACAGCGCACGTCACAATCGATTTATTGAAGGAAACATTCGATGAGCGCATAATTTCGCGGAATGGACCTGTCAATTGGCCACCAAGATCGTGTGATTTAACACCATTGGATTATTTTCTTTGGGGATATGTGAAGTCGCTCGTCTACGCCAACAAACCAGAAACGTTAGGGGACTTGGAAGCCAACATTCGTGGCGTTATTGCCAACATACGGCCCCATATGCTCGAAAAAGTGGTTGAAAATTGGACCTGTAGAATTGGCTTTATTCGAGCCAGCCGCGGCGGCCACATGCCCGAAATCATATTTAAACATTAATGGCATAAAATTATCCTTCCAATAAAGCCAAATTGATGGACATTAAAACGATTTTCTTGTGTTTTATTTCAATTCGAAGTTCTATACCCCTGAAAAAAACACCCTATACAATTATACATAGCTCACACCGATTTGATCTTACTCAAAATTTGTGATTGTATTGTGAAAAAGATTTTTACCCCCTAGCGTATAGATGTTTACATATCAAAATTGATAAGTTTCTTAAAGACATCACTCCTTAAAAGCCCTGTCGAAATCTGTTTTTAATTTGGTGTGTGTGTGCGCTTTCATGTTCTTGCGTGTGTGGCTAAATAAATCGCCCTTTGTTTTTATAGTTTGAAATATTTATTAATTTCTGCTCTTTGTTATTATACATATTTACCAATTTTCTGTCTTTTCATTCCTCTCCCTATCACGCTCACATTTTACAACTAAAAAAGAATGTAGGTTCTAAAAACAAAAATATATGTATTGGTGTACATATTTTTATTGCCTTATTACTAACTTAAAAAAAAAAAAAAAAATCAACCCCAACAAAAGTATCACGGTGAATTCACATACATAAGGTGATGTGAATTCACCAGCTGACATAACTTCTTTGCTGTCAAATCAAACAAAACAGTAGGAAATATTCTGACAGCAGGAAATTTTACACTAACAAATATACAAGGTGAATACGCAGAGTTGCAAATCGAGACCACCTGTAGCGCGATTCAGTAACTTTTAACGATCAGACAATCGTAATTTGTGTCTACACATTTTGTCACTTGCAATAACGATTGTGTGATTCTGTAACTTCTTTCTAACGATAGTACGCAGCTGATATTTTCAATTGGTTTTTGTCGATAAAATTAACAGCACATAAATTATTGTCGCTTAAATAACGACACAGCTGACATTAACCTACAGCGAATGTCGTTAAAAATGTTACTGAATAGCAAATTCGATAAATTTTCGTTATAACTATTTTAACGATGCGATTATCGTTAAAAAAAGTTAGTGAATCGCAATACTGGATCAATTCACCTTAAAGAAGCAGAAACTAAAATAAAAATAAACTATCTTAACTTTTTTGCTTTTGATACTATTTTTTGTTTTTTCATTAGTAAAAATATGTATGTACCTAATAACTCATATTGTACTTCTTCATGCTAAGGTTAATAGGTATAATCCTTATTTACAATTACATACATACGTAGATTTGTATGTAGTTCAAAGGTCTAATATGAAGCCAAACTTTATAATGGCGCATACATATATGCAAGTTATTAAAATGTCGATTATATCAAAACTTTACTTATGAAATGCAACTTTTAAAGAGACTTTTAGATATTTAGTTAAATTCCACATTTTAACCTTTCAGTTGAACTCGGAATTTCTTATTGAGATTTCACAAATTTTTTATTCATACAGGATTTACACTACGACTTTCTTGCCTTGCCTTCTACTTTACTTTTCCTTTGTGTTGCTTCACTACTAAACCTAAATCACCCTTTGTGTATTGGTAAGGTCAGATAAACAAAATAGTTTTCTGTTTTTATTTATATTGAATTATGTTGCTTATTTTAAATGTTGGTAGTTGGCATCACTATTGATTGTTTGTTTATTTTGTTGCTCTTGAAACTTGTTTGTCTGCAAGCAGAGTTACCGTTTACAAAATTTCATAAAGGTTCTCCAAAAGGGGATTTTCCAAAAACAAAGGTGCGAAAAATGTGTATTTAAAAGAAAGAAAAAATCAATTTTATTAAAAACGAATAAATTATAATTTTGGTTTTATATGTCTATCAGAATAATAAACATATGATTATAAAAGAACTATTACATAAATAATAAAAAAAAATTGTTGACTAGAAATCAACACAAATATTTTTTATATAAGAAAAACTCTGAAATTTATTTGCTGGTGATTCAGCGTTGTCTATATGCATTTCATTGTTGCTGTAACAAATCATCAGTAGACTTCAACCACACATTTTTCAAATTACAATAAACTTCTGACAATATGTCGAATAATAAATTTCTTAAATAGAAAAACTCTCTACATTAAAATCAGAAACACAGTCGAACTTCTATAACTCGAATCACCATTATCGATTTACAGAATTTGTTTGATGAAAGAAATAAAATCAGTTGCAAACATGTGTATATATTACCATACTTTATTTTAACAGGCACTAAGATATTAAGAAATTAGTGACTGCAAATTTACTTTTTTCTATTTCCAGTACAAAATTACTCAGTTCTCGATATTCTTAAATCTCGTTGAGGCCGTTTATCGTTAATCTACCTTCGACTTATTTTATTAATTTATATATTTTACGCAAATGTTTCAATTTTATTGTTATCGACCTTTTTTATATTCTATGATTTTCATGTTATTTAATTTTATTCTCCAAAATTCAGGCTTTCATTTTAAATATATTATATATTTTTCTTCAATTGACAAAAAGCACGTTTAGTGTCATAATAACCACGATTTCAACATTTATTATCTTGCGCGAGTGAAATTTATGCATAGAACTAACATGTACGTACGCACACAAAATGAAGCAAATGATGTACTAAAACGGACTTCCCCGAACAAGGAATGGAAATGAAATATATAAACCAGCTAAACAAGCATAAGAAAGCAAAATAATCAAACCATAACAAACAAACAAAATCAACTTTTCTCATTTTAAGGATTCTAATTTATGATTCGCATTCATTTCAATAAAAAACACTTTGCGTTCTAAAAAAAAAACAAATTTATATATCAAGTGCGCTTTAGTCAAAATTTAAATTAAAATTTTGTCGCAGCATACCTTCAAACATTTTGCTTCAATATCACCCCTTTTACACACGGAAAGTTTACTTTGCAAAGTCTTAATTCAGCTGTGTGAAAGACAGAGGCAAGAATATTTTCTTTTTCTCTCAGCTGAATTAAGACTTTCCAAAGTAAACTTTCTGCGTGTAAAAGGGGTATAAGGGCTCTAATAAAAAAATTTTGTTCTGTTGTAAATGCTATTTCTCAACAAAGAAAAAGACAGAAAATAACATGAACTAGTAAAAAATATTTAAAAAATGTAATTTAAGAAAAAGATAATAAAAAGTTGCATAGGCTTCAAAAAAAGAGTAAAATTTATACTTTAGTATCACAACGGTAACGCTGTTTGCAACGGTTTTAATTAATGGCTGAATTGCGAGTGCAAGCTGTTCAAGAGTAAAAGCAATGAATGTGTGGGTTTTGCGGGTGTGTGTGTTTTAGTTGTTTTGTGGTGGGGTATTGCCAGTTGCAATGCGAAATTTAAACAATCTGGCAGTTATATATTACAGTGGATTTTAAAAACTAAGAGATAACTGCATGATATACATAATAAAATAAAGTAAAATCAATTAGATAATATGAAATAAATTAAAAAACTGACAATGAAATAGAATAGAATAAATTAAAGTAAAGTGAATCAGATAAAATTAAATTAAATAAAATACAATAGAATCAAATACAATAGAATAAAATAAATAAATAATATAAAATAAAGTAAAATAAAATAAAATAAAATAAAAAAAAAATAAAATAAAATAAAATAAAATAAAATAAAATAAAATAAAATAAAATAAAATAAAATAAAATAAAGTAAAATAAAATAAAATAAAATAAAATAAAATAAAATAAAATGAAAAAATAAAATTAAACTAAATTAAAATGATAATGAAATAAGATAAAATAAAATTAAATTTAATAAAACAAAATAAAATAAAGTAACAAAATCGAATGAAATAGAACAAATAAAAAATAAATTAAAATATAGTTAAATTGAACTAATTTTAACTAAATTAAATATAAGAAATTAGGTAAAATAGTGCAAAATAAAATAAAGAAAAGTAAAATAAATTTAAGGAAATAAAGTAAAATAAAATAATAAACAAATTCAAATAGATAAAGAGGAGAATTATAAAGAAAGTAAATATGTAGTTAATGGAAACAAAAATTATATAAATGTAAAATTTATTATAAACACTTTTAATACGTTTTAAAAATTTCTCATATCATCTTCAAAACTTCATTTTAATAAAAAAAATTTTAATTTAAAAAATTCTTTCATATAAAACGGCCGTATTCAAAAAAAATAACTTTTAGTTCTTAAAATCAGCTCACAAATTATAACAAAGCTTAAAAACTATGGGGCATACTCATAGTCAAAACAAAGTAGACTTTAAGAATATAAAACCAGTATTTTGTATGGTAATACTGGTTTTAAATACATAAAAGTATACTTTGTTTTGACTATGAGTATGCGCCTGTGTATTTAGATTATAAGTAGTCTTAGGGCCATTATTATGACTTGACGATAAAGTTCCGGATAGTTAATCTTAACTTTAGCAAAACTGAACTGTAAAGTGACCGTTAAAATTTGTACATTATTACAACTGTCCGATAAAATAAATAATACAGTTTTTGTTTGGTGGCAACATTTCTGTGGATTTTGTGGATATTGATTGTTAAAAATGCTTAGTGGCAACTTGCTTTTGTTTATTTGTCAAATTACAATCTAATGAAAACAGTTTTGTCAATTCTTTTGTTTTTTGTTTTATTATTATGTGTTTTGTGTTGTATTGTTTTTGTTTTATACCCTATTTTAACCAAATAAATTTGGCATTAATTTATGAAGTAGAAAGTGTGGCAAGGGATGAAAATATGGCAACTTCGAATGACTATACCTCACAATAAAAGTTACAGGTAGGATGAGCTTGTCTTTAACTTATCGTTCACTTTTGGTTAAAATGAAGATGTAAGAATGAAAAAGTGTTTATACATCCAATAAAATCCTACCTTTAGCTAACGACAAGTTATAATAATGGCCCTTAGGGTTTAAATGACCATAATAGTGATAGAGGGATGTACTGGTGCTCATGAGGAAACTAATTAATTTCAACAATGCCAATCTAACTCCTTAATTACCACTATGTCTCTTAATCAAGCCAAATTAAGTGGAAGAAAAAAACCTAAACATTATTTTCTTTTTCTTAAACTGACCCTAGAGGTTAATTAATTTAACTCTTCGCACTTGCAACAGACTTCTTTTCACACTTTCTGCCAATAGTTATTTAAAAGACAAGTCAAATGGAATTTTATGAATGAATTCCCTGCTCATTAAACTACAACAAATTGTCGTCACAAATTCTCGCCGAAGGCTTCAAACTTTTCAAAATTCATTGCACTAAGCGTTACTTTTTTTTTTTTTTTTTTTTGTCTCTCAATAATATCAATGAGTTTATCTCTGCCAGACAGACTGCATGTCTGTCTGTCTATACTCGTATGCCTGCCTGTATATCTGTCACTTAAATGTTAAAATATGCAGAGCAGTGGTGCTAAGAAAGATAAAATTGCATGGCAGTCGTCAGTCAGTCAGTCAGTTAACGATTTAGTAAATGTCGTTTACGCCCCAAAGTTGTCTATCTAAGATCAGAAAACAACTTACATATGTACATTTATGTACATATATGTAAGTGCTGTGTGTTTTTGTGGCAAGACTATTAATTAAATTGATATGGAACAACTCTCTTGTGAACATAAATATGATACAAGATCATTTGGAGTTCGTATTAAAATATTTTATAATAATTTATATGATTTAATTAAATCGTTTTTTTTTTCATAGGACTTTTAAAATTAATGTGAAATGTTATTGGTTTAGGCAATTTATTGAAAAAATAAGATAATAGTGAATAAAATTTGTGAGAGGAAACTTGTTTTTAAAAAAGTGTTGATAATTGCAAAGGCTTTGTTTATAAAAAAAAAATATTTATGATTTATGAATTAGATTTCCATACCAAATTTGTTTGATAAATCTTTGAAAAAACAAATAAAATTATTTTTTATAAATAATTCAGCAAATATTTAAATGAAAATTAATAATAAAAACCTTAGAAATTAAAAGAAATGTTATTTTCGGGTAAATTTTTTTGCACTTATTTGAAATAAGTTTTTCACACATATGTATCTCTACTTATGGATTTGGACAGATTATTTTGGTGGGAATGGCCATCCCCTGTAATGATGTTTCTTCCTTCCCCCAATATTTTTGAAATGTTACAAAGAACCAATTTGAAAATTAATTTAATTGTTTGCTTGAAAATATTTTATATAAAATAAAATTTCCATGTGTGCTTTCATTCCATTCACTTGTCCCGATATTTTTGTCCAACCCCTTTTGCTGTGCTGATTTGCCTTAACCACATTTATTTATGAACTTTGAAGCATGCAGACATATGCTGTGCTCATGTTCTTTACTTTTAATTTTAATTTTTTTTACTTCTGTTTTGCATCTTTTTTTTTGCTCCAATAAGTGATTTAAAAATAAATTTGAAGTTTTTTTTTTTTTTTTGCTCAATGGATGGATGGTGCCAGAAATATTTTCTTCTCTATTAGAGATTATTTAAGACTGCTGGCGAACGAATGCTCTACATTAAACTAAAACTAAAAAATTATAGCCATGGTTTTCATAGAAGAAAAAAAAAACATAAAAGGAACCAAAAATTATTTATTATAAAAATGTGCATTTGATTATGTGCCCATAAAATTATCGCACAGTAAAATCTTCAAAATAAAGTACAATATTAAAATCAACTATTCAATCGTAAATTGGACTTATTGGCTCTGCTTGGAGAAAATAAAATATGTAGTTTTTATTTACAATAACACTGTACAACAGAATTATATATTTTTTGTTGCAAAATAACAAAGTTCTATGATGGATCGTGGGAATCGTAATAACTCTTAAAGTAGTCAGCACTTTTATGTAAAATCCTATGAGAAATATTTTTGCCTTTGCTGCTTATGTGTATTTTTGGTTACTATCGAAATACAGGTAAAAAACAGAATGTAACGCGTTAAAATTATCTACAAAAATATTCACCATAAAATTTTATTAAAAGTCTCTGAATACACTCAAACTCGAAACTAAAGTCCCAAATCACACTATGCAAGTCTTATTGCTAAGCTGATTTGTTTTAGGGAGAGAGAGAGACGGGGACAAAAGAAACGGAGAGAGAGACGAGGGGAACAGAAACGTTTCTTTTGCCCCCGTCTCTCTCTCCTAACAAACTAATCAGCTTAGCAATAAGACTTGCATAGTGTAAATTGGGACAAACTAAGTCCCCAGATAATCATTAAAAACTTAAAATGTTTTTAAACCTTAATTTCATACTTATTCATGCCCGCATTTTCAATATATGTAGCATCACTAACTGATAGCAGCTATCATTCTACAGTACACAGTACTGCCAACATTAACATTTTCATTAACATTAACATTTTCATTAACACTCAGCGTTGCCAAATGTGCAGATTTATCTGTATGTCGCAGTTTTTTGAGCTCTTGAGCTGTCTTCCAGTTTTTTGATTAAAAAAAATCATTTTGGGGAGGTTTTTCTTCTCGTAAACAGTTTTTGCATTTGGTACAGGCAGTTTTTTCTGCAAATATATATGGCAATACTGACAACAATACAACAATCAACGCGCAACGCAATGATTTTTGTACATTATTTCATCCTTTTAATTTTTTTTTTTTAATAATAACTCATTTTATTTCTGAAGAAGAAATGAAGAATGGTTATGAATAAAAAACCAAGTTATAATTTAATGAATTAAGTAAAATCTTTTTATGTTGTGTAAACAAAACCGACCAAACCGTAACCAAATATATAATATGCTCCCCAGTTTTGTGTGTAACTATTCGAAATTAAGCCTCAAACACTTTTTCATGTTTTGTCAAAGAATTTCATTTATATAAAATTTTTTATATATTTTCGTGCACCCACCGTAGACATTTTTAGCACTTGCATCTACAGTTCACTTTAAAATTTATTGTGCGAGGTCTGTGATATTTTTTGTTGTTGTCTCATATATTTTATTTCTAGCATTTTTTTTTTTTTTGTCACGAAACCATTTTACAAAAATACTTCCTTCAATATTGCTCAAATACAGCTATTTCCAATGTTTCTGAGAACGAAAAAATTAAATAGATAATATTTAATACTCAGTGCCTAGAAGGAATTTAAATATGTCTCAATAAAAATAGGATTTTCAGTATTTTTATTGTAATTTTCGCCTGCCACAGATAAGATTAGCGCCCGCCCACTTTGCTAAAATCCAATATCGCTTCACTTTTTAAAGCTCAAGGTGTGTGTCAAGTTTCGCTAAAATTAGTCAGGTAGAAACACACGAAATGTATTTTTAATTTTTAATGGGCATGGTCCCGCCCACTTATTTAAGCACAAAATTATGTTATTCTAAAAGGAGAAACCATTTGCCAAGTTTCATGGTAATTACATAAGTAGAAGTTCCAATAATTTAATACTAACTTTTCATGGGCGTAACCCGGCCCACTTTTTTGCTCACAAAATTAACTATTTTTCTGAGCTCAAGGTTTGTAGCAAGTTTCTCATTAATCGTTTAAGTGCAAGCACGTGAAGTATTAAATTACATTATAGTGGGCGTGGCTCCGCCCACTTTTTGTAAAACAAAATAAGTAATTTTTAAAGCTCAAGGAGGTGTAGCAAGTTTCGTAAAAATCGGCAAGTGCAAGCAGGTAAAATATAAAATTCAATTAAAAGGGGCGTAGACCCGCCTACTTTTTTGTAAATAATGTTAAATATTTTTCAGCGCTCAAGGTGTGTAGCCCGTTGCGTTAAAATCATTTAAGCGCAAACACGTCGAATATAAAATGAAATTCTCAGGGGAGTGCCCCGCCTACCTTTTTGAAAGCAAGTTAGCGTATTTTTGGAGCTTAGGTGTATGCCTAGTTTCGTAAAAACGGTCAAATGTAAGCACGTGGAATAAAATATTATATTTTAGTGGGCTCCGCCCATTTTTTTTCAACTCCGATATTGTGTCACTACGAGAAGCAGCAATATATATAGTCCTTTAATTCCTAGTGGAACATAGGCCCGCATGGTATCAGTAAAAGACCACAAAATTAAATATAAAAAAAATTAGTGGGCGTATACCCGCCCAATTTTCTAATAATAGGAGCAAATGAAAGCTATACCCTCACATACAAAAAATAATGTTTTAAATCGGTCCAGAAGGTACCGCTCCATGAAGCAACAAACACAAATAAACCCAGACTAATTGAAACACTTTCTCTTTGTTTTGAAGTCTCTTAAAAAAGTATTTTAATCAGATCAAAAACATCAGCTTGGTACAGGTTTGAATTTTCCATTAACCCTACGTGGCCCACTTTAAGGTCTCGTAGCTCCTCCTTTTCTAAAGCTATATTCAAACTTCAAACTTAAGTTCTATATTACCTGCTCAAATGCTGTATGAAATTTAGCAATTTAGCAACTCCAGAATTATTTTTCCTACTTTGAGACGTCATCTTGGTGAAAATTGGATAAATCACATATACTCGAGAAATAAAGCTAAATAACCACAATTATTAAATAATTTATTACGAGTAAAATTTAAAATCCTATTTTTCCTAATGAAAGACACTATGAATTTTTCATGTTGATCTAATCCCTAACTTTCCATTTATCATTTAGCATAATACTTTAGCATATTTTTTTTATCTGTTTAGCATATGTATTTTCAGCCTTAGCTACTTAATATAAAATATTTTAAAGAAATTGTTTTCATTTCATATTTTGAAACTCCCACCATAACTAATTCGTATTAAATATTCCTCATATTCATTTAGCATCATAGTTTAGCATTTTTTAGCATTATGAAAAATACACTTCGCATTACTTAATATAAAATATTAAAAAAAATTGGTTTCATCTCATATTTTAACTCCCGCCATAAATAATTCCTTTAAATATTCATCATATTAAATACCCCATCATACTTTCGCCTATTTTTATCTTTTTAGCATATTTAGCACTAGTTAATACATAAAAAATATTTAAAAAAATTATTTTATCTCATATTTTAAAACTTCCACCATAACTAATTCGTATTAAATATTCATATTCATTTAGCATCATACCTTAGCATATTTTTAGCATTATCTACTTAATACAAAATATTAAAAAAAAAATTGGTTTCATTTCATATTTTAAAACTCCCGCCATAAATAATTCGTACTAAACATTTATAATTATTAATAATAATTTTTAGATACATACTTAGCATACTTTTAGCATTACAAAAAATTCACTTAGCATTATGTAATACATATTAAATATTAAAAAAAAAAAATATTGATTTCATTTCATATTTTTAAACCCCGCCTTGTCTTATGCGTATTAAATGTGTGTATTTATTTAGCGTAATATTTTAGCATATTTTTTATCTGTTTAGCATTAGCATTAGCAAAATTGACATCATTTCATCATATTTTAAAACTCCCACTATAACTAATTCGTATTAAATATTCATCACATTCATTTAGCATCATACTTTAGCATATTTTTAACTATTTAGCATTTTTTAGCATTATGAAAAAACCACCTAGCAGTACTTAATATTAAAAAAAAATTAGTTTTATCTCACATTCGAAATATTAATGTTCATTTAGCATTTCATGATATAAAATGTATCAAACAAATTTGAATTCATCTCATATTTATTTTAAGACGCTCAAATTAAATATTCACAGCATACGTTGGGTGATACACTGATAAATTTAAATCGATTTTTAACTTCAAAGACCAAATAAATTGAATTTGGAATGAAACATTTTCAATTACAATTCTTTTTAATATCTTTTATATTTAATTTTGTTTTGATTACAACATAAACTTTTTATTGAAAAAATTTTAAATACTGTTTTTTTCCTGTGTAGTTGTAAAACCTTTGTGCGTAGATTCCTATAAGAGTTCCATTGTAGTCGTTATCTATAAAATGATTTATGAGCCCTTGAATATATTTGTCCCTCAAAATATTTAATTCTGTCTGCCCTTTACTTAATGACTTTTGAAATAAGTGTGGCAAAAATGTTAAAAAATTTCTTTAAAACAGATTCTAAAGCGATAAAAGGTAATTGTTGAATTACAAAAACGAAAGAAATAAATACTTACTTATACCTATTTAAGATAAAATAATTTTTTTTTACTTTTTTATTTTCATTTACCTGATTGACATGGTGTATTGTGGTGCGTGGATAGATCAGTTTCGATCTATAAATGGTAGATGTTGTATTATTTGTTGCTGGCTGCGGTGTCACCAAGTGACTGCGTGTCGAGGTAACCACCATAATGCTTGAGTTGCAAACACTTGTTCCAATATGAAAGTTATGGTTTTTTAATTAGATTTTTTTTAAATAAAATTTCTTTTTAAAAAAATTGTCACATTTTCTACTAAAATTAAAATGATATACATACATATGTATATTTTTTTTTTAATTTTTCCTTAGAAGCCAAGTTTCTTATTTCATTAGTTTACAAAACACTAAAATGTGTTAATTTTTCAATTTTAAATATGTATTTGGCTCTGTGTGTATGTGTGTGTGTTCATTTGCTTGAGTGTTTAATCTGTAGACAAAATTTTCGGTTAATTCCAGTATTGCCAGATGAAATCAAAACAATATCAGGGATGGTAAGTTCAGCACTAAGCACATATTCAGTATTATATTCATAAAAATATAATGGGCCTAATTTTGTAAAACGGGACGCTTAGCGTTCACAAAATTTTGTATGTATTTTGTTTTTGTAATTTAAATTTTTTCTATATAAAATTTGTCAACGCTTGGCGTTGTGTTTTACAAAATTAGGACCAAAATGTATATGAAATGCATTTAAAAAAAAATTGTATGCACAAATTTAAATAAACTACATTTCAAACTCATTTTAAATTCTTTGAATATGGGGATTAGTTTCTAAAGCTCATAATATTTCTCTATGCTCATGTAAAAGCTTAACTGCCTCTTCCACTATTTCGAAAGAAGGCATTCTAAGGGAAAGAAAACTGATTTCCATTTCTTTATCTTACTTCTGTACGAACATTGATTCGAACGACGACAAGTCGCAAGAAAACGTAAGAGTTTTCATACAGATTTTAATACCACTAATTCGAATGAGTCACCAACAAAGCGAACACTATGTCAAAATCAATCACTTGCTATTTTGCTTTCGTGTACTAAAATTTATTTGCAAAGAATTGTAAAATTTCTTCAATGTATTTTGTATTTGTAGAGAAAAGTCATAAAATATTCATGAAAATATTATTGAACACTTTTTTTTTGATTATTGTTTTATGTTCATTATAAAAAGTACTCGCACATTTTAAACAAAACAAATGTAGTTGTAAAGCAAAACATGCTGTTGCTGTGCGACTATTTTGTTGAATTCTTTTTCGTTGTTCAATATGGTTGTATTTATTTTCATGTAAATGTTAGTAAGTTCAAAAAAAATCGCTAGAAATACTTGAAATATACAAATTGGCACTACTTTAAGTTATAAACACGTAAAACAAAAAAATGACACGTAATGACAAGCCATTTTGTAATTATACAGGTGACAGCGTAAGGATTCGTTATACAAAAATACGGCAACCGTAGCTGTGTAAAGAATGTCAAAAGCACAAAAATAATTGTACTAAAACCAAAACAAAATCGAAGTTTTTGACATTCTTCGGCTACAAAGCACATAGAGCAAAAAGTTATCAGCTGAAGTAGCGCTGCCACCTAGTTAGATACACCTTGTCAAAAGCGAAAGAAAACTGACCACATAGTGGAATGAAAATGTATTCGAATTCGAACGGCTAGGTTTCTTTCGCAAAGCTTTTCTTTCGATATAGTGGAAGTGGCAGTAAGAAAATAAAAAATCATACAAGTCTCGTTGGAAATACTTCACACTTATGTATTAATAACTCATTTCCTTTTAAGCGTCAGCATTACAAATTCTTATACCGTATTTAAAAGCTCACAATCTCCATGTCTGCTTCATAATTTTACATACAAACCTGCATTCACACACATTCATCAGTCAATTAACCTTAAAGCGTGGGTTTTTCTCGTATTCAAAAAGCTAAAAATATACATACATATGTATGTATGTGTGTCGGTACATACATGTATGTATGTATATAGAAATCTTGTTTTTCATCTATACTTAAAATTAAATTTATGTTGAAAGAAAAATAAAATGCCAATTGACTTTGTTAGAGCGTTACGCCCATGCATATGCAGAATACTAATATTTTTACTTAAGAAATAAAAGCCAAGCTAAGCTTAAATTAATTTTTAAATACCCTGCAGATCAAAAGCGTTCTTTGGCTGCTTCAAAGATTTCGTTTGGGAGTCGAAGCTTTTTAAAGGTGCAATCAGACGTGACAATCTATGGTTAATAGACATAGAAAACAGCCGTTCGAACCAAACTAATGGGCAACACTGTATTTGATTATACGTGACTCGCCATAACGCCATAGCCATTACCATAGAAACCAATTGAATTTTGGTTTGGTTATGGCTATGACATTATGGGCATGGCACGTCTAATTGCTCTAGCTCCCTACGGACTAATAAAAGTTATTTACGGTGACCACCAGTCCAAGGATGAGCCAACATAAATAACTCACAAAGCACGATTTAAATTGTAAAATGTTTAGAAGGCTTTAAACTTGGGGAATATGGAATAAAGTTTTAAAATATATCTATACACAAAAATAAATATTACTGCAGTAAACAATTTTAATTGAAAATAAAACCAAAAATCAATTAAAAATGTTATTAAGTCAATTAATCTTTTGTTTAGCCATAGTAATAAATATATTTGGTTCTCCTATTAGTGCTGCTATAATCATAAACATTTCAAAATGGCAACAACAAATACGTCTGTCTAAACATCAAACAGCTGTTTCCGTTTATGATTACGGCGAAAAACCAAAATTCAATTGATTTCAAATTGAGCGAATACAGTGTTGCCCATAAGTTTTGTTCGGTTATGGCACGTTTAAATGAACCTTTAATAGGCAGAATTTTTTTATTTTTGTTTAAAGCTAATTTTTCGCATTTAAACCCACTGTTCACTACTTATTTTTAAATCATGCTTTCAAAAAGTCAACAAACTTGTTTTAGCCCAAAGCTTTGCTTTAAAAGTCCCGCGTTAAGAAATTTAAAAACGTCACAGAAAACTTTTTTTTTAGCCACAAATGTTTATTGTTGCACCAGCAAGCACGAGTACGAACGAACGAACGAACGAGTGCGTGTATTTATTTTTAAAACATTGTAACTGAAATGCATTTATGTATTTTTTTATATCTTTCGGCCACAATGAATGAATTTAATTATTTGGCTCGTCGTATTCTTTGTTGTTTGTTCTTTTTTGGCGCTTTATTATGCAAAACGGAAGAGTTACTTTAATATTTTATTTATTTTTATAAATATATTGTTGCTTTCAATACTTCTTTTTTATTTAATAGTTGTATTGTTTGTTTGGCTGTCAATATTAAAATATTGATAGACTTGCAAACAAAAGTACGAGTACGTTTACATCATGCGTAATTACTTAACGGACGTCATTAGGAGGTTTTTATTTTATTTTTATTTTTGTTTAAAGAGAATTGTATGTGGGGTTTTGAAAGGAAATGCAATGTGGAAAAAAGGAAATATTTTGTATAAATAAATTTAATCGTGAAACACGCTTTAAAGTTAAATTAGGCAAAGTATTGGAACTTGGCTATTTTTAGCTTGTGTGAGTAATAGGAAATCTGTGAAATCAGTCTTAGTAATGTACAAATTATTTTTAGCACATTCACATACATACGTATTAAGTACAAAAATAATAATGTCATTTTGTCTTCCACAGTAACTGTAAAGATATTTGGTTTCACTTTTGCGTCATTTCAAAATGCTCTTTTTGGAAACGGAGAGGTTTAAGTATGTATTCATGTTTTCTTTCTTAATGCTCAGTTAGCCGACTGTAATGTAAAGTAACTGCAACAGTAGGAAACAGCTGATCGATATTGTTATGTCAAAAGTAATGAAAATGGTTATAGAGATGTAATGTAACGTAATCTACTTTTCATATAAAAATATCAATCAGCTGTTTCCTACTTTGCAGTTACTTTACATTACAGTCGGCTAACTGAGCCTTTAGCGGATTTTACAAGAAAGATTTTAAATGTGCAACAAATGATGTATCCACTACTCGTATGTACAGTAGGCTCTCGTTAATGTGAAGCTCAAAACTCAAAGAAAAAGTTCAACTAACTAATGAGAAAAAAAATTAAATAAGCAAAAGAAATATAAAAAAAGTCTAAATAAATAAAAAAATATTTTTTAGTGAAATGGAAAAATGTTCTTCAATCTGACGCTGCAGATTGATGACTTTGATCAATGACTTATTTTGAAAATAATAATAAAATCTTTATATCAAGGAGAAAAAAGTGCTTAAGTCGAGATAAGCTAATTTTGAGTTAATAGCATCACTATAATCTTCATAATCAAAAGTGCCTCTGTGCAAAATCTCAATTGTTTTATGCTATTTTTCAGGCAGTTATGGCGCAATGCTGCTTATCTTTTTCTGACTTATAAGCTCATATGAATCAAAAGCTTAATTAAGCTTATACTTTGTTACATTTCAAATTTAATGTATTATCTATAACGTTAAAATCAAGAAACAAAAAAATAATAAAAGCGTAAGGAGCCATTGAAATATTACGTAACGCTATTTTCGTTCAAATGTCAGGTTATCGGGAGTAGACTGTATATTTAAAATATCAATTTAATTGACCCAGTGTGTAGTAAAAAAAATTTAACTGAAGAAATTCGTTTCAACGCTTTTATTTATTCTTGAATAAAATAAAAATAAATCCAATTATAATTCTCGTATTTTAGATGGACTCGTGCAAATCAATACTTTCTTCCACTATAATTTAGAATCAGAAATAATTCCACGAGAAAAATAAAAATTAAAAGAGAATTTCGAATTTTCGAAACCAATTGTTTTCTTTCCAGTTGTTTTATTTTACCGTAAAGTTTCAAAATGATTTTTTTTAAATGTGGCAACAAGGAATATGTAAAAAGTTGCCAGAGAACCATTATTCAGAACAGAGCTAAATACTAAATACATCTGGCAGCTTCATGGCGTTCCATTAGTCAAAAGTCTTAAACGAAAGGTACTCCCTGCTATTTCCTTTTTCTTTAACTCGCACATTTGCTGTTTTAAATAAACAAATATAAACAATTAGATTGCCCCAAAAAAGCTTTAAAAAATTATAAATAAAATAGACATGAAATTTTTATGATTTTTTTTACAACAAAAACAAATAAACAAAAATCAATTAAAAAAACACACACGAAAAAAATACAAGAATAAAAATTGCGCGTTAATCGCACCTCGTATCCGTTCAATACGTCAAACTTAATGTTAAATTGATTTTTTTTGTTTAATTACTAAAAGCTTTATATTTTTTTGGCTGCACGTGCCAATGGAAAAGGGATTTATTATTTATTATTCTATAATATTTTTCTTTTTAAAATTATTGCATTTACGTTAAAACTCACAAAAGTTTTTAATTCTATTTCGTGTGGTAAATTATATTGTACATTCAGTGTTGGCTGGCTTTAAGTTCGAAAACTCTTTAAAATATAATATTTTTCTAAAAATTTGTAAACAAATAATTCTTTTCCAAGTTTCTGTAGAAAATTCGATCATGTTTTTATTTTTATTTTACCTTTTAAAAGCAGACATATGCTACTCTCTGTTGTAAACATATAATTTTTTATTGGAAGACATATTTTTTAAACATTTATTTTATATTTTTGCCATACCAAACTAATTATCAGAATTGAAAAATATACATACATACATACATATATATGAAAGCAGAAAAAGTTTTAAGGCAACACAAATTTGATCTGCCTTTTATGTATTTCGAAACGAAAAAAAAACGCTTTCGAATTTGCATATTATTAATATACAGTTCGAAAACATTTACTTGCATTTCGAATTACAAAGTAAATCCACTGGAAGGTGGAAATTTATATTTCTTACTTTGGAATTAAAAAATATTCATTTTAAACAATGTTCGAAAATTGGAACTCGAATTTCGATTTTTGATTTTTATAAAATATTAGTTTTTAAGTTAATATATTAGCCATTATAACAAAAAATGTAGCATAGTTTCGAAAAATTTTATAAAAACATGGACAAACAAATTTTTAACTAGAATTAAACTTAAAAAAATTTTTTAATGAGAAAATTATTGAGCAAGTGCAAAATATTAAAAAAAAAATGCATGCATTTACTAAATAAAATTTAAAGTTCCTCGCAAGACTGCAGGTATATTAATTGTTCGAAAATCTATTGTTACTTATCGAAAATGAAAACAAAATTTCAATTAGCTATTTTTAAGTAATAACATCGAGCATTTGAAATAGCTGAGAACTTTCTATGATTTGCAAATACTGAGATATTAACGTTCTACAATGTTCGAAAATTCGAACTTAATTTCGAATTCTTTTTATAGTGATAAAGTAATGCTTGGGCGAGTAATTTGTCTATTTGACTAAAAAAAATTTATAAATTTTCACCTGCCATCGCGTTTGAAAATTCAAAGTTTTCTTCGAAATTAAATAGTGTTCCTTTTCACGGTATTGATACAATTTTAAACTTTAACATTTAATATCATTTGTATTTGAAATTAATTTAAATAGGCTACTAACTTTTACTTGCAAGTGCAATAATATTAATTTTAAACAATGTTTGTAAATTCGAACTTAATTTAGAATTTTTGTTTTCTTTAATTTTTGGCCGAATAATTTGTCTATTTCAATAAAAATAACGTAAATTTGCACACGCAACCATTTTTGAAAACTTTGAGGTTTATTTCGAAATTATGTAGGATTCCTTTCGCATTTACATGTTATTAACACACAAATTCGAAAGAATTTTCTTTCATTTCTATTTAGACAGTACTCGCCTAGACTAATAAATTTTGCTATCTCGATATTGGTAAAACTTAGCATTTTATATTATTTAAATTCGAAATTAATTTGAAAAGGCTATATATATAATTTTATGCAATAATTGCGAAAATTTATTTTACCAGAGAACTTTTAATAGCATGTAAAACTATTGCTTTTCCTTGCAAATGCAAAGATATTAATTTTAAACAATGTTCGAAAATTCGAACTTAATGTCGAATTTCAGCAATATAAAATTATTGCTTTTTCTCGCAAATGCAAAGATATTAACTTTAAGCAATGTTCGAAAATTCGAACATAATATCGAATTTCAGTAAAATATTAATATTGAAGAATTAATATTAATAATTAATAGTATGCTGCCTTTTTACTATAAAAAATTAAGTTTGTGAATCTAATCGGTTGCGAAAATTCGAAGTTTATTTCGAAATTAAATAATTTGTTTGTAAATTTTACTCAATTTCGAAATAAACTTCGCTTTTTTTATGCAAGAGAACGTTAGACAGTGGTTATATCTACCCACTTTATGTATGTGTATTAAATACTTTGCTCCCCCTTTTGCAAAAAAAAAAAAAAAAACAGTTATATCCTTTTTAGGCATCTACTGAGCATTTTATAAATCTTGAATTGGCCCCTTTTAGAGAAACAAATGCGATATATACTCATATTGAAAGTGAAACAGAAATATTTGTGGAAATAAGCGTAAAGTTTATTATTTATTTATTTATGTTAAAAATTACAAGAAATAAATGAGAATTATTTGGAACATAAAATTTGCCATCAAACAATTTTCTACACTTGCTGAAATATTCTGATATTTTAAATTACAGTTTTCTTATCAGTAAATTAGCTGTAAAGAAATTTAAAATATAAATTGCAATATTTGTTAAGAAGAATCTTATATTTTGGCTAAACATATAAAATTCAGTTTGACCTTCAAAAAGTCGATTTCTCTCCGAATGTGTGAAGATTTTTTTTGTTATTATTTTATTTTTTATTTCATAATATTTCTTTAGAAATTTCAGTATTTTTACAAATAAGGCTTTATGACAGATAGCGGATTAAAATAAATGTTACTCATTTATAAAAATAATAAAATGAGTAAAAAAATTAGTTTCTTAATTTTACAAAAAAGGCGTTTATTTTATAAACCAGTTAATTATGGAGACTTGTGCAAAATGGTGAAATTATTTTTGTCATTCATTTGAAAGAAAACATGCAGAAATAAATAAAAAGAAATCTTCTCGAATTGCTTAATCTTTCATGAGCAGATCAAAAAAAAATTGCAACTCTGTAGCGCGTCCAAGAAAATTTTACATGAATTTTTTTTGCGTGAAACTTTTTTTTTTGTCAACAGGAATCATGGAAAAATGTTGCCCGAAAAGCTTCAGAGAGTCATGCTACGCTATCTTATTCTATGTCAGTCACTCACTCTCTTCTCTGGCGCCTTTATAAATAAGCAAGCTTCTGCAACAAATTTCATATTTTTTTTTTTTAAATTCATAAAATCAATTACCAATAAATTTCTTGGCAAACATTATCCAAGCGCTTGTTACTTTTTCAATTGCAGCATATCCTTGACTTTACAATCTTGTTAAAGCGGAGTTGCTTTCAAGTTTTAACAAAGGCGTTATATAATGTCTTGATTTCTAAGATTTTTTTTTGCTTCTTACTAAAACATGCTTGCCATTTTTTTGTCTATCAAACTTAATTTGTTAAATTTTAAGAAACCTCTAACAAACCCACACTCTTAATAAGCTTCTTGTCGAATTTGTTATTAAAATGTTAAATTTGTTTTTCTTGTTTTTTTTGCGCACCTCCCACATTTATAATGGCGACGACAAAAAAGTGCAACTTCCGTTTTATATAAATTTCATTGAAAGAATTTAAAAAAGGTCTTGTCGCTTGCAACTAACTATTGATTTATTAAAAAAAAGAATATATGTGACCTTCTCCGAGAAAAGGGACCTACTGTGTGAAAATGAAGTTTTGAGAAAAACTAATTTCATCTTATTCTAAACCCTTTTTGGTACCAGAATCCACTCTTAAGTCCAAACCCGTTTTTTGACACACTAGGTCCCTTTTCTCGGTGAAGATCACATAAATTGAATAATCGACCCATCTGTAATTTTTAAATCGAAACAATAGTTGCCTCATCAGCTATCCATACCCATACATCTGATTTTATTGCCAGTCAAACTCTTTAAAGTTTGAGAATTGAAATATAATACAAAAATTTGTTATGCAAAAATATTGAATAATATCGATGTTTTGCAATTACCTAAAAACTTCCGTTGATATGAAAAAATAAAGTTTTCACTGGCAAATGAAAAAATATTAATATTTTACAATGTTCGAAAATTCGAAGTTAATTTGGAAAAAAAATTTTCGCGAAAAAGTAATTTTTTGAGCCACTAATTTGTTTATTTCAATTAAAAAATAATAAATTTGTTTATTTCAATTAAAAAATAATAAATTTGCACATGCCAAGATGTTCGAATATTCCGAGTTTACTTCGGAATTCAGTAAAATTTCTTTTGTCAGCTAAAATACTAATTTTATAATCTCTGAATCCATAAAAATTTAAAGTTTAACATTTTATATTATTTGCAATCGAAATTATTTTAAATAGACTACATATCGTTACATTAATATAGAAAGGCACTAACTCATTATTTTTATGAAATCGAGATTTTTGCAGTTTTCGATACATTAGATGTTCATCTATCGAAATATACAAAAAAGCCGATTTCAAAACAAGAAATAGTTTTGGACTTTCTATATTAAGGTAACGATATGCATGTATGAACATACATATGTACTAGTCTCCTGCACAAGATATCTTATAAGAACTTTTAAGACATGAGGGATTTTTCAAATGCTTTACTACAGCGAAATCTTATAAAACAAACTTTAACAACATTGTTTGCAAGAAATTTTTTTGAGTATTGTAGGAATAGGAGTAAAGAAGAAAGCACTTCGTGACGAAAGAATTTGTGATACTAGCTTCTTTCTACGCATAAGCGCGTGTACAAACGTCATGTGTGTATGATCTTTTATTTTTGTGCGCACATGCAAAGGCACACACATGCATTAACATTAGTTGTATGCGGTTAATCACATAAAAGCTTACCATCTACATATTACACGCACAGTCAAACGTACAATATGAAAAATAACAAGCGTACACTAATCAAGCAAGCTTTCTTGCGACATCGCTTGTTACAACTGATATACACATACACCAATACTTCCATCGTGCTTCGCTTATAGTGCGACAGCATTTATTATTGGTTTAGTATAATACATGCGACGTGAATACATTTAAAAGTCATGACGTTTTTACATTTCAAGACTGTTTACGCAGCTCTCTAATATGTACATATGTATGTATGTACAATGTACATATATTAATGTATATAATTTTATTCAATAATTGAGAAATGTTATTTAGCAGTGATCTTTAAGTAACATGTGAAATAATTGCTTTTACTTACAAATACAAAGATATTAATTTTTAGCAATCTTCGAAAATTCGAACTTAATTTCGAAAAAAAATTTACTTTTTTCAACCGGATTACTGATTTTTTTATCTCAATATCCATAAAAACTTAAATTTCGAAATTAATTTTATTCCATTATAGCGAATTTTTTTTTTGGCACTGAACTTTTAATAACATGTAAAATTATTGATTTTACTTGCAACTGCAAAGATATTAATTTTAAGCAATGTTCGAAAATTCGAACTTAATTTCGAGCAAATGTTTTCTGCGAAATCATTTAATTAATTTAAAAAGTTTACATGTATAATTTTAATCAATAAATGCAAAGATTTGCTTTAGTAGTGAACTTCAACTAATATGCAAAAGAACTAGGAGCAAAATGCGGCACTCGATATCGAACGAAACTAAAAAAAATTAATGTAGAATTTTTTAAAAATCTCGATCCAAATCGAGTGCCGTCATATGTCCCTTATGTCTTTACGTTCGAAAGCAAAAATATTAATTTTAAGCAATGTTCAAAAATTCGTAGATAATTTTGAAATTGTTTTTTAAAAAGTAATTCTTGGGCGAAAAAATTGTGTATTCGAATAAAAAATAGATAAATTTGTTTGAAACTTTAATATTTTGTGCCACTTTTATTCGTAATTAATTTAAAAAGTTTCCATGTATAATTTTAATCAATAATTATAAAGAACTGGGGCGAATTACACACTCGATATCGTACGAAACTTCAAAATGTTTCCATGGAATTAATATAGAATTATTTTAAAATTTCAATCCATATCGAATGCCGCCATATGTCCTTTCTGTTTTCACGTTCGAATGCAAAAATATTAATTTGAAGCAATCTTCGAAAATTCAAATATAATTTCGAATTTCAGTAAAATATTATGTTTGAGCTGGTATCTTGCATATTACGATAAAAATTAAATTTGTAAATCTTATCATGTGTGAAAATTCGAAGTTTATTACGAAAATTAAATAAAATTTACAAACATATCGAGCCATAACCGCCAAAACAGCTTAACCTTCTTTTTTGCTTTACGAATATCGATTATTTATAATCGCAAATAGTCGATTTTTGTAAAAAAAATTAATTTCGAAAATTATGTCGCTTAAGCTTTTTTTTTTTTTTTTTTGCGGTATGGCATGATATATTGAGGGTAAAACAGTACTATGTGCGGAGCTAAGTGTAAAATTTTTTGTTTTTTTTTAATGTAAGTATTCCAATTTTTTTTAATATTTGCATTATTTTGCGTTTTTGCGACACAGTGCAATATGAAAAAAATCGGTTAATATGTAAGCGAGTGGTGAGGTGAGTTCGACTCCCACCACAGACTCTGGTCTACTTCACTGCAACGGGTGAAGGTCTCTGTTACAATGTTCATTAAATTTCAATATGTGTATTTATTTAGAAAAGCAATAAGCAAACTTGGCGTTCTAGTAAAAAAATTAAAAAAAATAAAGAAAAACTTTAAAAAAATTTTATATTTTTCTAAAACACAAACTGCAAATACATATTTGAAACAGCCGAGTACATTTGTTTCATTAATTTATCTTTTTTTTTATCCCAAAAAAAAAATTTTAAATTTTCCACAATAATAATAATAATTTACCTAAATTTTTTTTTATTTTCACAATTTTTATTTTATTCACACCAAAAAAAAAAACACTTGTTACTCGTGTGTGTTAAAACACATTTTGTGTATGTATTTTTTTTTTAATTCTTTAAAAGTATAGTATTATTATGTTACAATTCTTGTGTGTACTTTGAAATCGCTGTCGCCTTTGAACACTTGTAAAATAAAGCTGAAATCAACTTTAAATCTGTTTTATTTAATCAATTTCTTTTTCTTCTTTTTTTTATTATATTCTTTTACATTTACAATTTATTTATTCTGCTCTTTGTGTAATTTTTCGATATGTGAATTATTAAAGTGACTTCTTCTTTTGTTTGTTTTTAAATTAAAATATGTACAACAAAGCAGAATAAATTTCGATCTTGTGTTTTGTTGTGGTAGTTTCCATCTGTTGAACTTTAGTTTTAATTTTAATTTTAATCTTCTGTATCCAAGGAATACTTTGGTCTTCACTGATTCGTATGTACACGCACACAGCAAACACTTGAATTATTATGTACTTTTAAATATGGACATTATTTGAATTGTTGTATGCTGTTTTTTATTTTATTTTTATTGAATATATATTTTTTTTTTTTTTTTGTATTTTTACGTATGAGACTTTTACACTTCGTACACGCCGTGTCAAGATCATTAGACGAACCGTTTCGTTAAGTGTACGATCACAAACTGAATTGTTTCCGTTTGGCTTGTGAATCGTTAAGTGCGTCGTCGTCAATTGCTGCTGCTCAGTGATCATTTATAATTTGTATAGTTTCAAGTTTTCACAGTGTGTTTTTCTTTTTGTTTCGAGTTTGTTGCAAGCGTGCGTGTATTTCAAAGTTTGCTTTTCGTTCAAATGTATCTATTAGATACATATGTTTTATGTACGAGGGCGGTTCCGAAACAAGTCGAGATCTGACGCATTGATGGGAAAAGTTCTTAAGTTTTATATTGATGAACCTATAAAAATAAATGATCTCAGTGAATTTATAAATGTGGACAAAAATTTGTCCTTGCGTTGTGTAATTCAATATATGTATGTATTTGGAAGTTCTCAGTTCAGCCAATATTAAAATCAAGCTACATATGCATGTATGTAGATTCTACTCGCGCGAGTCTGCTGCTAAAAAAAATATTGGGTGTCAAAAGCTTAAACGAGGCCTTTTACGAGCTTCCAAGAAAAACACATAAGTGGTCGACCACTTGGGGTTTCCACCCCAGAAAAGGTTAAGTAAATCCACAAAATGGTATGGGATGATCATTGGCTGAAAGTTCTTGAGCAAGGAATTCCAATTCGCTCGTACTGATCGAAAATTTTAAGATGAGAAAGCTGTGCCTAAAATTAATGACACGTTTGCTCACAATGCAAAAAAACAGCATCCTGAAAATGTTTCAGTAGAGTACTTGGCCTTGTTTAGCCGCAATAAAGCCTAGATTTAACCTCGATTTGTAACCATGGGGTGAGACACGGGACCATCACTTTACAACTGAGACAAAAGAACAGCCACAGCAGTGGATTGAAATAGGAGATTTGTGTCCAAAAAAGGCGAAGACAGTTACATCTGCAGTATGTGCGTGGGATAATTTTTATTGAATATGGTAAATATATAATACCATACGAACTTTAGCCTAAATAATCGAATATCTTACCTGATGTAGAAATGTAAAGAAAAAATTTAGTACCCGGTAAGACTATTTTCCGTTTTTGGTGATTTTTTTAGTTTTGGCGCTTTTTTTAGTTTTAGGAATTTTTTCGGCCTCTGACGTTTTTTTTCGGCTTGTGGCTACTTATTTTATTTTTTTTTGTTTTTTTTTTGTTTTTTTTTTTTTTTTTTGTTTTGACACTTGTTCGGTTTTAGCGATTTTTTAGTTTTGGCAATTTGTTTCGGTTTTTGGTGATGTTTTTAGTTTAGACGTTTTTTCTTGGTTTGGGCGCTTTTTTGTTTTTGGCTTTTTTTTAGCTTTGGCGATTGGCGATTTTCTCGTTTTTGACGATTTTTCAGCTTTTTGCGATATATTTCAGTTTTAGTGATTTTTTTTTTAGTTTTGGCGATATTTTTCGGTTTTTGGCAATGTTTTCTAGTTATGGCGGTTTTTTTCTTAGTTTTGGCGCTTTTTTCGAATTTTTTTTGCGTTTTTTAGTTTTGGCGTTTTTATTTTGTTTCTGACGATTTTTTCTGCTCTTGGCGTTTATTTGATTTTAGGCGATACTTTATTTTTAGTTTGACGACTTTTTCGGCCTTAAGCATAGTACTCTGTTCAAATTTGTGAAAAATGTTTGTCAACATTGATTAATTCGTACGTAAACAATATTAATAAATGCTCCTGAAACTATGCTACAATTTATAATGTTTATAGAATTATCCCATGTGTTTGTTGTAAATTCCGTACGAAACAAGTGGCACTCTACTTATTTCGCGTGAAAACTTAAAATGTTGAGATACATTTCAAATGTTTTCCCCAAGATAAACAGAGTACTATTTCTGCAACATTTTTTCATGAAAAATTCGTGTAAATTTTTTTTATATGTACTTTGGCAGCATTTCGCGTGAAATGTTGAACAGAGTACCAGGCTTTAAGGATTTTTTTTTAATTTTAGCGATTTTTTTTCGGTTTTTGGGCAATGTTATTTAGTTTTTGCGCTTTTTCTTAGCTTTGGTGCTTTTTTCGTTTTGGAATTTTATGTTTGTGATGTTCTTCTCAGCTTGGCGTTTTTGTCGGCTTTTGGCAATTTATTTTTCTCTTAGTGGTTTTTTTTAGTTGAAGCGTTTTTTTAGTTTTGGCGAATTTTTTCGGTTTGTGGCGATTTATTTCAGTTTTAGAAATTTTTTTTAAGTTTTGGCGTTTTTTTTTCGGTTTTGGGCAATTTTTTCGTTTGGTAATTTTTACCGGTTTTTTGCGATGTTTATCGGCTGTTTTTTTTTTATATATCGTTTTTTTAGTTTTGACACTTTCTTTTCGTTTTGGCGATTTTTTTTCGTTTCTTTTGGGTTTTTTCGTTTTTTGGCGACCCTTTGGTGATTTTTTTGTGAATTTAAGCGATTTATTTTATTTTGGTGATATTTTTCATTTAAGCGCTTTTTTCGGTTTTCCAAGATTTTTTCGTTTTGGCGTTTTTTTTTCTATTTTGGGATTTTTTTTTTAGTTTTAGCGTTTTTGGAAATGTCAAGATTTTGCCTCTTACGGTCCCAAGATACAGCAAGTTGTCAAAATTACAAAGTCAAAGTTACATTAACTGATAGAATTCCCTTTAATTTTTTAAATTTCAGTGTTAGTTAATGTAGTCTGCATAAAAACTCACTAACTTTGAAAAATTAAAGTTTCTCTATATAATTTTTTCTGTTTATTACATTAGAATTTCAGCATTTTTCATTGCTCGCTTTAGATCACCCTTTACTTTTTAACTGTCATGTATTTGTTGTTTTTTCTTTGCCAAACTTTTACATATTCTATGAAAATTTCAGGTCTATAGCTCTTACGGTTCTAGAGAAAACAGCCTGTGACAGACATACAGACGGACATCGTAGCGAAACCCTAAAAAGTGCGTATTTGGTGAAAAAGAAAAAGTCTCGTTTCATCATTTCACATTACACCAGTTAACACGTCCAGCATTGCAATGGGCAAAATTAATTAATTAAAGTTCGAATTGGTTCATCACTCATCTTATTCGCCAGATTTAGGCCCCAGGGATTATTTCCTATTTTCCAGCTTAAAAAAAAAATGGTTCGGTGGTAAAAGATTTGCCAATTAATGCGGTTGATGGTTTTTTAAACAGGACAAACATTAATATTTAATAATGTCGCTGGAAAAAGTGTATCCAGCCAAAGGGAGATTATACATATTGAGAAATAAAGAAACATTCTTCCCAAATTTTTGTATGTTCTTCGTTAGGTCGGCTAATTTTACCACTGCCCTCGTATATATGTACATACATATATAATAATGTGTGTTTCTTTCTTTTTATTTATTAATATGGCGGTTTACTATTTCTTAACTTTTGTTTTGGTTTTGTTTCTAGAAAACACCATATTGATATTGTTGTTTCTTGTATTTATGTTTAGCAACATGTTGCCGTATAAACAAAAAAGTTGCAAATGTTGACTAAAATGTGTCGTTGCTTAGTCCCAATTTACACTATGCAAGTGTTATTGCTAAGCTGATTAGTTTATTAGGAGAGAGAAACGGGGGGAAAGAAACGTTGCTGTTCCCCTCGTCTCTCTCTCTCCTAATAAACTAATCAGCTTAGCAATAAGACTTGCACAGTGTGATTTGGGACTTAGCGTTAATAATAAGGCATTAATTAATATGCATATTGAAAATGAAAAATAAATTTGACATTTTAAAAAAATGATTTATTGGTAAGAAATTGACAAAACTAAAAACTTTAAATCGTTAAGTACAATAACCTACAATAGTTATGGAATTAATAATTAATTAATACTTTCTATGACGCACATTATTAGCCCACTATAACATATATAATGCGAGTAAGTGTGCACAACTTGTTTATTATCGAATTTGTATCTAGTTTGCATAATATACAAATTTATCATTGACTTATTGACTCTTAAGCTTATTAAATTTTTGGCAAAATTTATTGTTTTCATATATAAAAAAAATACATTTATTATCCAAAGAACTTTTCTACAGTAACTCTGTTTGTTGTCTGCTAAGCGGGTGACTTATTTGCATACAAACAAACAGTGGTGGTCAATAAAATAGCGCACTTTTTCAAAGCATTTGTTATATTCATACCCCAAAAAAAATATGATTTTGTTGTTTTTCTCACAATTCTAATTCAAGGTACATAAAAGGGCCCAAATCGGCCCTTAAAATTTAACCACCCTTTGTTAGTTAGAATGCAGTAACAATATTTAGTCTTGCGTGTCGTTACACGTGTGAATTTTAAATAATTTTGTGGCACCACTTTTGAACTTGTCATACATTTAATTTTACAAAAATTGTTCATAAAACTCGTAAAAGGAAAACTATTGAAATTTTCAAAATCGCTTAAACTAAAAAAATTCAAAAATTAAAAAAAACCGCAGCTAAAAATCGCCAAAATGAAAAAGCGCTTAGGTGTAAAATATCACCAGAATAAAATAAATCGCTAAAATGCAAAAACTTCGTTAAAAAAAAGTAAAAAAAAAAATCGCCAAAAGCCGAAAACTAAAAAAAATCTCTGAAACTTAAAATATGTACATATTGTAAAAAATTCGCCAAAAACCGAAAAAAATCGTCAAAACAAAATAAATAAAATAAAACAAAAAAAAATCGTTAATACTTAAAATATGTACACATTTTTTAAAAATATCGCCAAAAACCGAAAAAAATCGTTCAAACCAAATAAGCACCAAAACTAAAAAAATCGCTAAAACTTAAAATATGTATGTAAAAAAACTAAAAATTCAAAAAAATCATCAAAATGAAAATAACGACAAAACTAAGAAAATCGCCAATACTAACAAAAACGTGTCTAAATAGAAACAAACGCCGTACGAAACCCTTCGTGTGGGAGTCAACGTTGCACTTAACGATTAAACGACAATAGACCCGGTTACACATAACAATTAATTAATTAAATTTATTTTTCAATATGCCGCCACAGGCAAACAAATTTTTCAAATTTTATTTTCAGTCAAGTAATTGTTTGAAATTCATCTGAATTTTTCCTGTGATTCAGTAAATATTTTATTTGAACTCTTGCTTACATTCAAACAAGCAACCAAATGTGTTGTTGTTGACTAGATAAAAATTTTTGTGTTATTTACTCGAATAAGTTTCAGCAAAAAATGTATCTAAAGTTGTTTGGTATTTAAAATTTTTTTAATTTTTTTATTAAAAAAATTTTTAATAAAAAAATTTTTCTGAACCTATTTTGCAAACAATTTTTTTTTTAAACAACTATTTTATCTTAACATTTTTTTGTAAAAATTCTCAAGATCTTTTTTTCAGTAAAAAAGTTTACAAAGGTTCATACACAACATCTATAACAATGTTATAGAATCCAACGTGATTGGAAACTGTTTAACTTAACAATAAATTCAGTAAAGTGCGACTTTGACCCGCACAAGAAGGTTTCCGTACGGTCTTTGCTTATTTTTGCAGACTTTTTCGGTTTTGGAGATTTTTTTGTGGTTTTTGGAGATTTTTTTAAACCAAATTTCTAGTCTAACGTCCCTTTTCACAATGTATGGTTAAGAGTTAACGTGAACTTTAACTGACAGTTCTTCATACAAAACTTGCCGTTAAATTCCCTGTTAGCTTTTAATTGTGCATTGTGAAAAGGGCCGTAAGAGATTTTTAAGTTTAAGCGTTTTTAGTTTTAGCGATTTCTTTTGGTTTTTCGCGCTTTATTTTAAATAAAATAATTTAGTTTTAGCGATTTTTTGGTTGTGACGCTTCTGTCTATTTTTGGCGTTTGCTTTGACGATTTTTTTCGGTTTCCGCGCTTTTTAAACCAAAATTTTTAGTTTCCGCAATTTTTTTGTTTTTTTTTTTGTTTTGGGACTTTTATTCTGTTTTGGCGTTTTTTTTAGATCTTAAATCAAAATTTTTAGTTTCAGCGATTTTTTTTGTGATTTGAACGTATCGTATCGCTTTTTAAGCCAAATTACATGTGATAATTATTAATGAACAAAAACACCAAAGTCTGTTGTAAACATTCTGACTAACAACACATAGTTGAACGGAACTGCCAGCCATTTTCGAAGGCCACTAAACCTTCATCATCAGCGTTCTTTTGCGTTTGGTCCACTGTGTGTGGTGTCAGTTGATGTAGATTTCTGCTTTATATACTTAGCATTTTATTGCAAATGGAATATGTGAATTGTTTTGATTGATCGTATTTCAATTTGCTGAAAGCTTTTTTGTATTGTAAGCTCAATTTTACCATCACTATATTTACAACAGTCTTACCATTGTCGTTTTGTTCTTTTTACTAATTATACACATGTTACTTAATTTGCTAAAATGCTAAGTATATAAAGCAGAAATCTACATCAACATCAAATGTTTTGGCCCTTTTTTTTAGCGATTTCATTCGGTTTTTCGCGCTTTATTTTAAATTAAAAAATTTAGTTTTAGCGATTTTTTGGTTGTGACGCTTTTGTCTATTTTTGGCGTTTGCTTTGACGATATTTAGTTGTGGCGCTTTTTTTAGTTTTGGTGCTTGTTTTTTGTTTTGGCGATTTTTTCGGTTTTTCGCGCTCTTTTCAACCAAAGTTTTTAGTTTCAGCGATTTTTTGTTTTGTTTTGGGGTTTTTCTGTTTTGGCGATTTTTTCGGTTATAAAAATCAAAATTTTTAGTTTCAGCGATTTTTTTAGTTTTGGCGTTTCTCTGTTGTAGCGCTTTTTTGTGTTGGTTCTCTTTTGTTTTAGTGAATTTTTCAGTTTTTTGCGCTTTATTTTAAATAAAAAATTTTAGTTTTAGCGCTTTTTAATTTGTGGCGCTTTTTTAGATTTTTCGGTTTTTCGCATTCTTTTAAACCAAAGTTTTTAGTTTCAGCGATTTTTTGTTTTGATTTAGGGCTTCTTCTGTTTTGGCGATTTTTTCCGGTTTTAAATAAAAAATTTTAGTTTCAGCGAATTTTTTTTGGTTTTGTCGTTTCTTTCTGTTTAGACGCTTTTTTAGTTTTGGCGCTTTTTTGTTTTAGCGATTTTTTCGGCTTTTACGCTTTATTTTAAATAAAAGTTTTTAGTTTTAGCAATTTTTTAGTTTTGGCGATTTTTTTTTGGGTTTTCGGGCCTTTTTAAATCAAAATGTTTAGTTTTAGCTATTTAGTTTAGTTGTGACGCTTTTTTATTTTGGAACTTTTTTTCCTTTGGCGATTTCTTTAGTTTTTTGTATTTACTTCTAAATAAAATTTTTAGTTTTAGCAATTTTTTATAGCTTTAGCAATTTTTGTAGTTATGGCGATTTTTGCTTTCGCAATTTTTTTTTTTTTTTGGCGATCTTTTTTAGTTTTTTTGCCGACCTTTTTCCTTTTGGTAAATTTTTTGCATTTAAGCGATTTATTTTGTATTTGGTGGTATTTTGCATTTGGTGATTTTCTTGGCATTTTAGCGGTTTATTTTATTTTTAGTGATATTTTTTATTTAAGCGCTTTTTTCATTTTAGCGATTTTTATATTCGAAATTTTTTAACTGTGGAATTTTGCTTTATAATACCCATTAATTTTTTAACTGTCATACATTTATTATGTGTATTGATATAGCGGCCAAGGTTTTGCACATTCTGTGAAAATTTCAGGTCCGTAACTCTTACGATACTGTGACAGTCAGACATACATCGATGTGAAAACAATAGAGTTTGTTTTCAACAAAAGGTTTTTCATGAGTGTTTAGTGGTTACGTTTTTTTTTAGGCAAAGCTTTGTTAAGCTTTGTGCACGTACCTTAAGAATCGGAAAGAAAATGTTTAGTTTAAATTTTATTTTGGTTTCTGGTGTTATTTTTCTGAATCACCTTGGTGAAAATTACTAAATATTTCTCATAAGTCACAGAATATGTGCTCAATTTCATTGAAATCAGTTTTAGAAATAAGCTACAAAAATATATAAATTGTTTTTATATGTAAAGAAAACGGAAGTACTTTTGAATTACTTTAAAATAATTTTTTTTGTTCATCTAAAACAAATTTTGTACTTAGTATTATTTTAATACTTCTTGCTTTACACATGAACAATTTTAAAAAACACATAAAAGCTGTCATAATTCTTAAGAGCTTTTCACAAAAGTACGCACACTTCAATTAACAAAAAAAAAAAAAAAAACGTTTACTTTTATGCTATAAACACAATCAAAGGCTACCGACCATCGACTACCGACTACAAAAGTAGCTGGCTACAAAAATAGCCAAGTCGCCAGCTACTTAATTCTTTTAACTAAATACTACCGACCACTAACTACAAAAAATAAACATCTGTTTTGACATATGTATTAAAGTTAACCAAAACAAAACAAACTTGATTTTTTAAGTGAATTTGCGTGAAAAAAAATTTCAAATGTCTCAAGAAAATTTAATTAACTTTATAAGTACTATTGCTAAATTGTGGAAAGTGGTGCCACTATAATAGTTTTTCGCGTTTTTAATAGCGATATTTAATGTATTGCGTTTTTAAAACCACCATTTCATGCATTTATTGTATTGGCAGCACTAATTTGTTTTTTTTAGCCAAGAAAAATAGAAATTAGCCTAAGTTGGCTACGGGCTACAAAAGTAGCCGTGTAGTCGGTAGTCGTGTAGCGGCTAAAAGAATTATTCTCATAAGCACGCATGTATTCTATTTTTGACATCTTGTAGTCGATGGTCGGTGGACTTGATTGTGTTTATAGTATTAAAAGAAACTTCTGTGTTTAGCCCTTGTAATCAAGTTTCATTGCAATAAATTTCACAATTCCATTTCAAGGTGAGCAGCCAGCCTGTGCATGTCCACAAAAACATCCTCCTTGTAAATGACAGTTACAATTAACACCTTTTACCGTTATATTGGTCAAGTTTGACAGCATGCGAGTTATTATTAAAGTAAATAAATTTCACTCAGGCTCGTGTACTTGAAAATTTTTATACGTACATACATATGTCTCATTATTTTCCTACTTTTTGAAATCATATAAATTTATTGTTATCGTTACAATATAAAGCATTTTTTTTTTTTTGCTTTGGCTTAATTTTTCTTTCCGCACGCAAGCAAGCCCAGCATGATGCAAGCAACATGTTGCGTAATGCCTTGATAAAATACAAACTAGTACAAAACAGTGAACACGTTGCACAGAAATCAAAGAAAACCCCAAGGAAAAAAAAAGAAAAGAAACAGAGACATGCAATGTAAAACTTTGTTAAAGATAAGCAACAGTGGATGCTCGTAAGATAATACGAGTAGATAGATGGTGGTTTTAATGTTAAAACCAACTGCTGTTTAAACCTGGTTTTACCATACAAATTCATTTTATTAAAATTAACTAAACCCTTTTGTTGAATTTGGAGTTTAAATGGGTTTTGGAAAATGCAACTTTGTTTTTCGCTGTACTAAATTCAATGCTGCCAAGTTAAATTGGCCTGGAAGCAGCTCAGTATGTTTATTACTACGTTTATTTGCAAATAAAACTGGAAATTGTTGTCATATTATTGTTTTTATTGCGGTTTAGTAATTCTGAAAACTATTCACGATTAACGCTCTATTTTCAAATAAAATGCTTGATGTTGCCACACTTACAAATTTTTGCTAATACAAAACAATAAATTGATAAATTTTGCACAAAAAAAATTAATAGAAGAAAGTAATGACAATAAAAACAAATTATTATTTGTTATTTTATATACATATTTACAATTTTTTTTTTCTGTAAACATAAGTAATATTTCTATAGAAGTGCTACCAAGTTTTAATACATTTACAATGCGGTATAAACAGCGAATTAATTTATTTGCAAATATTTTTATTTGCGCGTATAAACGTAGTATATAACATTTATTAAGACATGATATCGATTAAACGATTTTCAATTTAAAAATTAATGCTCCTTCAACAAAAATGGAAAAATACGGAGGAAATGAAACTACGTAGAGCTCTTAAAACAACAAAAATATTTTCATTCACCTCTGGCAGGAGAAAATAGACAATAAGTGAAGCAATCCATTTAATTATTTTTCGGTTAAGCGAATGAATGACGAATAAAAATTCGTAAACGAATAATCAAACTTATATCAGTTGTCCACATCCACGTCACTTTAACACAATACACAATAACACAATACAAAACATTGGGGTTTATGTACCCGTTGTCGAAAACAATATACTGGCGTATAAAGGCCATTCTGGAGGAGGTGCATTGCCCTCCCCCCCCACAAGAATTACTGTTGCTCCCCTAGAATTATTAAAAATTGTATGTAATTGTTTATTTTACGAGTATTATTGCTCAGGAAAATCACGCTCGCCCCACCCCTATAAAAAAATGTATAGCTACGCCAATGCCTGTTGGCAGGTTTGTGCTATTTTCTAGACCTTAGAGAACGAAAAGAAATTGTCAGTAGCTCAAATTTTTTGGTATTGTGTTAAAGTGACGTCGATGTCGGTAACTGGAATAAGGGAGGACAGGTTTAAAACAATTTTATCCGATTAATCGGATAATTTTAAATTTAAGTTTTCTTCGTTTGTTTGAATAAATCAGAAGTGAAAAAGAAATTTGCATCGGAGTAATAAGTAATAGAAATTTAAATTTAATTAATCGAATTGAATTTAAGTTTTATTTAATATCTTGAATGAATAACGAATAAAAAAATTTTACCCAAATAATTAGTTTAAAAACCCCCGGTTCAAATAATCGATTAAACTTTCAGTTTTATTCTGTAGCTCGAATCAATATCGATTAATATATATTAAACGAATAATAAGTTTGAAAAAATTTGTGTCCGATTTTCAATTTTATTAGAAAAGCAAAATAAATAACAAATAAAAGATTTTATCTGAATAGGTCAAAAAATATATATATAATTACAGCAGTCGATCCAAAGAAAAACTAAATTTTATATGAGTAATAAGTTTAGAATCCGGTTCATCTGAGGCTATTTAATCAAAGATTCGATTACTCGAATAAATAACGAATAAAATTTTTTAGTCAAATAAAAAGCTAAAAGCCTGGCTATTCTGACGACATAGAATCAAGATTCGAATGTGTCGACTAAATAGGCTAGGAAGGGTGGTGCCATACCGCACCTTCACTCGGATTATCGACAAATTTGAAGTTATATGATTACAAAAACGAGTAAAGAGCACTAAAATTGTACGCGTTAAGTGAAGTATTATTTGATTAAACGAATAAAAATTTTTACACGAATAATTGTTTAAAAAAAATTTCCGATTAATCGGGTAGTTTTAACTCGAATGCACATCGAATAATATATATTAATCGAATAATTTTAAGTTTTCTTTGTTTATTTGCATCGAAGTACTAAGTAATAGAAATTTCAAATCGATTAATCGAAAAAAATTAAATTTTTATGTGATTTCTTGAATGAATAACGAATAAAACAATTTTTAAACAAATAATTAGTTTAAGAAAACTCGATTCATGTAATCGATTAAACTTTCAATATTTTTTTAGGTAACTCGAAATGAATATCGAATAATATATATTAAACGAATAATAAGTTTAAAAAAATTTATATCCGATGAATAAGAAGTTCAAAAAAAAGATTCGATTGCTCGAATCAATAACGACTAATTTTTTTTATATTTTTACTGAAATAAGAAGCTAGAGCCCGGCTATTCTGAGGGCATAGAATCAAAGATTCAAATGCGTGAATATGAACGAAATAACGAATTAAAGTTTTTATTCGATTATCCACAAATTTGAAATTATATTCGATTACAAAAATGAGTAAAGAGCACTAAAATTGTAGACGACAAGTGAAGTATTATTTGATTAAACAAGTGAATAATTAATAAAAATTCTTACGTGAATAATGGTTTTAAATTTTTCTATCCGATTATTCAGATTAATCGATTAATTGGATTATTTCGATTAATCGAAATAAATAAATTTTTTTTTGATTTCTTAAATGAATACCGAATAAAAACAATTTTTACGCAAATAATTTGTTTAAAAAAACTCGATTCAAGTAATCGATTAAACTTTCAATATTTTTTTCGGTAACTCGAAATGAATATTGAATAATTTATATTAAGCGAATAATAAGTTTAAAAAATTTTATATCCGATTAATCGAACAAAATCTTAAGTTTTACTCGAAATCCCGAATAAATAACATAAAATTTATGATTACTGTAATCGTTCCAACGAAAAATATAATTTTATTTGAATAAGAAGTTTAAAAGCCGGTTCAACTGAAGCTATTTAATAAAAGATTCGATTACTCGAATTTTTTACTCAAATAAGAAGCTAAGAGCCCGGCTATTCTGAGGATATAGAATAAAAGATTCGAATGTGGCGAATAAATGACGAATGAAAGTTTTTACTCGAACAAGTAAAATAAAAATATTAATCGATCTATACAATTACTAAAATTTTATTAGCTTAATAAATTGAAAAAATTTTGTAATCGAAGTACTCTAAGGAATTTTCAAATTCACTCATTAAAAAATTTTTATACGAATAATAAGATACAAATATTTTTGATTAAGAAATAGAAAATATGACTGACATCCATCTGCCGTCAAAAAAACAAACAAAAAAAAATTTAGATGTCAGTTGTGTAACGTATGACAGATTCTATATGCCTTTAGCCTTCAGAGTTGTATTTCTGGAGAGCTGCTACTGTACTTAGCCCTTGTCTTTGCTGTCTTTAGCATATTTTTTATTGCAGTGTAAACTGTTAACTCCAAATACTCGTGCTTTGAAATTGATTTAATAGTATGTACTCGTATGTATGTAAACAACTCTAGAAACATTCCAATGCTCTAAATCATACTCTTCAAATACGTGTACCGCAAGAAGTAAACAATTTATCTTGTCTAAAAAAAATTTTGTTGTAATAAAAAAAAAAGAAAACAAGAAACCAGATAAAGTTCATGTCAAGTATCTGTTGAATTCTTCCGCTACCTCAAAGAAGAAGCACCACATACATTCTACATGAACAAGAGTGAGTGTGTATCTTGCTGTTAACTTGATTTTAGCTTAAATAATTGAAAACATGGTTTCTTGGATAATGATGATTCATGTTAGAAAAGCGCGTGCCCTCTCTCTCTCTCTCTGTCTCTGGCTGTCTGTCTCTGTCGTCCTGGTATTTAGTCACATCTAGCCAGTTTTTATGGACAAGAATTTTTATTCAAGTTCACACGATAAAAAATGCTGATTTTGAGAAATTTTTTAAACTTAAATAATCAATCACTTGGTTTTTTTACGATTTTGTTTTATATCAACAAAATGCCTAAAAATGTTATTTTGTGATTTGATCACTAAATTTGTGGGTTTTTTTTCTTCTTTCATGCAATTCCAGTTTTAAATGTTTGAGTTGTATACAACTCATGTATACTACAATCTAATTCATTAATAAGAAGAAAAAAGTGTGATTCATTCATTCATTGATATAAGTGAGCAATTTGTTGTGATTTTTTTTTTTTTTTTTTTTGCTTCCAGAAATTCACACATTGAGTCAAAATGTAATAAATAAATAAAAAAAATACACAAACTCAATATATGAATGAATATGAATAAGAAAAATATTATGACAAGCCGGCTGGGCTGGCTGCTGCATCCTCAATTTATATTAATTTGTTATTTGTTATGAAACTTGGATTTTTTCCCATAGCCAAAACGTTACAGTGTGAACTAAATTTAATTGCTGCTCCAGCCATTCATAGTGTTTTGCTATAAGTATTACACTGAACCACTTAAATAAATACTGCATTTTATTGCACATTAGTTAACTAAACATTCTCATTCATATTTCGTGATTACATCCTCAACTAACAAGAGATAAAAGCAAAAAATCTTGGAAATGAAAGATTGTTTTGCGTTTAAAAAAAATACATAAAAAAATTTGTTTATTCCTAAACAAACTGATTTGAAAACTTTCACCGGTATTCATTTCACGATTGTTAAAGTTAATGTTCACTTAACGTAAGAATTTTGTAGGAGAAAAACGAATTAAAGAATATGTGCTGATGAAGTGCGTGGCTGCACAGAAAAATGACAGTATTCCCCACCCCCCCCCCCCCCACCCAAAGCTAAAAAATGCAGCTTAATTTTTCTTCTCTCTTCTTTAGAAAATCACATTAATTAATAAAAATATTTCATTCAATTAAGCCCGATTTAGAAATTATCCATGAAAATTATCCACTAAAGCATACTTTAACTTAAACAATGGAATAATTTGAATATTTTGAAATTTGCTTGAATTCTTAAATTTACCTCAATTTAACTTACAATACATCCATTATTTTTAACTTACCTAAAAAGAGAAAAAAAAGAAAAAATTAAGTTTCTTTTATATGAAAATAAGCAATGCTTAAAAAAATATATAAAAATTAAAAAAAAATATTTTTTCGAAAACGAAAGTTTAAATAAATTATTATAATATCCACACGCTTCTACTCCAGGCGAACTGAATCATTTTGAACTCATTGTGATATTAAATATCACCCTGCTGAAAAAAAAAGTTTATATTTATAGTGTAAAACTGCCTGCTGTCAAAAAAATTTACGAACGTTTTGCTTGATCATCATCTGCTGAAATGAGGTAACGTAATATGATTCGCTTTACTTTTACTGATTCCTGCAAAAAAAAAACCTAAAATTGGCCTTATTTTAAGTTGCTCTCTCAGTTTCCAGTATCGAATGCAAAAATTCGTATTATAAGCTGGCAACACTCATCGAAGTGTTAACTCAGCAACGAACTGAATGTATTTTACTTATATCAATCACAATAACTGAAATTCACAATAGAGACATTCTTCGTTGAATGAGTGAACGAACAGCTTTCGAATACGGAAGAACATCAAAAACTGCCGAAAATAATTACATAAAATATCATAATATACTGGGAATTATTATCGTTGGCGTATTTCGCCATCGGTTAGGAAATTTTGGTTTTAGATTTCAGGAAAAAAAATGTTGCGGTGTTATTTAATGTTACAAGTACATTGCAGTCGAAGTGGAAATATGTACGTCCATTTAAGTTCAAATAATATAATGTACGTATATACGTAATATAATGTAACGTAACGTAGCATAACAGTATAAAATAAGATAATATATAATATCATGACGTAACTTTACATAGCATAACGTAACTTAACATAACATAACGTAACTTAACATAACAACGTAGCTTAACATAACATATCGAAACTTAACATAACGTAACATACCACAACATAGTATGAAATTACACACCTAAACATAGCTGAACATAACATAACAGAAAATAATATATTGTAACACAAAACGTTAAAAAAAATAAAATAACGTGTTAATAACATAAAGTAAGATTACATATCAGAAAATAAAATAACATAGCATAACGGCGCTAAATAGCACAACATAAAATAATATAAGTTAGTATTTCGTAACTTATCGTAACAACATAAAATAATAGCATAACATTACGTAATATAACATAACGTAACACAATATAATATAACATCAACATAATATCAGATAAAGTAACAAGATATCATAAAATAACGAAACATAACAGATATAGTACAACGTACCATAAAATAAAATAACTAGTTAACATGACGTAATATAACATAACATAACTTCATAACATAATAAAATAACAAAATATAACATAAGAGCATAAACATCATAAACTAACGACGTAATATAAGATAAAAACATAACATAACATAACATAAAACGTAACATATTGACATAACATAAAACATAAAATATTGACATAACATAATATAACGTTATATAACATAACAAAATATAATATCAAAAGTATCAACATAAACTAACATAACATAGACTAACATAACATAAATTAGAATACTATATGTATCATCCATAATAATATAAGATAAAAACATAACATAACATAATAACAAGTAGCTTATTATAACATAAAATATCAACATAAACTAACATAATATAAAACAACATAACATAAATTAACATAATACATCATGAAATAACATAACATAAAAATATTACTAAATGTAATATAACAACATAACATAAAATATTATAAGTTAACACAATGTAATATGAAATAAAAACATAACATAACATAATATAATTGGGTCTTATATATATTGGGTCTTATTACGAGTGTCGTATTACGACTTCGACTACGACGGGTTTGTAATAGCTTAAAGAATATTGCAGCATTTTTTGTTAAGCTAGTACAAAATCGCCGTAGTCGTGGTCGAAATACGACATTCGTAATAAGGCCCATTATAAAATATCAAAATAATCTAACATAAATTAAAAATTAAATTAACATAACATAAATTAAGATAATCTAACATCACACATGATACAAAACATAACATAACAAGTTTGCATGACGTAACATAGCATAACATAGCAACATACCTTAATATTTTAACACAACATTTCAACACATAAGGTATTATAGCATAACAACATAATAAAATATAACAAAGTATATCACAACATAAAGAATTGTAACAACATCATATAATACAAAATAACGTAACATAATATAACGTAATATAATACGAGTATGTAATATATGATGAATGCGTTTTTATTAAAACATATAATAGTTTCGAAAATTCTTAAATTAAAACTTCACCAGATGTTAAAAGAATCTTTAAAAAAAATCGAAAGTTCACTAAAAATCACAGTTGCGCAAAAGAAATTGAAATTTTAGTTAATTTTAATAATTATGGTTCGAACTTCATTTGATGCTATATTTATGATTTGATCAGGCTAAAGTTCGTAATTCAAATTACATGTGATGATTATTAATGAACAAATAACACCAAAGTTAATTGTAAATATTTTGACTAAACACGTAGTAGAACGGAACAACTAGCTGTTTTCGAAGGCCACTAAACCTTCATCATTAGCATTCTTTGTGTTTATTTAGTCCACTGTATGTGGTGTCAGTTGACTTTTTATATACTTATGACTTTATATACTCAGCCATTATTGCAAATGGAATATGTTAATTATTTTGATTCATCGTATTACAATTTGCTGAAAGTTTTTTTTGTAATGAAAGCTTAATTTTATCATCTCTAAATTGAAATTAGCTTTTTCGAACGCAGACACTGATCAGCTCAAATCAGAGCGCTGTCCTTCGTAGGTATTGTGGGGCAGAATCATCGGCAAAGTAAAGTAACCAATAAAATGGCTACTGAACACAGCTTCAAAGATTTAGTGCGTTTCATTGACACCATAGGCGCTGCAACACTGCTTTATTAAAAATATGCAAAAAAGCAGAGTTGTAAAAGAATGAAGCTTTCCTCTATCTCTTTCTTCACCACCTGTCTGTCTTCTCTATCTATCACCATCCTAAAAAATAAACCTAAAATTTTAGCCAAAAATCAATATTTTACAAACAACAAATTAAAGAAAATTATCAAAACTGAAATCAACAGCCGTCAAGTAAACTAAAATAAACCAGAGAAAATCATGAATGTATTCTTCAAAAATACGAATTCTCGAAAAGACTAAATTTTCCAAAATATACCAATAAATTTAAATTTAACGGAAATCACAACAAAAAAAATATATATTTCGTACAATTCGAGATTTTTTAAAAATTCAAAAACATTTTCGACTGAAATTTATAAAAAAAAAGATAATTTAATATCTGCAGCTCTCAAAAAAAAAACAAATTTTAACCAAAATAAATTTTAAAAATATACACACTTTGTTTATATTTATGCATTAACTAATTAATTAAACAATACAAACGTACATTCATACATACATAAATTTATAAATATTATTTTTGGCCCACTAGTAAAAATTTTTATATTATTTTCGCTTTTTAATTTTAGCCAATAAGTTAGAAAAATTTTCACACAAAAAAACGCTCGACTGGCTGTAAAATAATTTACATCTGGTTGTATTTTTCTAAGAAATGAAAAATCCTAGAAATATAAAAAAAATTAGCACAAATCATGTGCGATTGAATTTTAAATGTTCAACTCATTTTATTTGCACATGAAGATAATTTTTTAATTTTTATGAATTTTAATTTTTATTTTTTTTTTGCATTCGTTTTAAATTTTATATACAAACATTAAGGCAAAAATAAAATTATAAACATTATGAACATGAAAAAGAAAAATAAAAATTAAACAAAATAAAGCAACAGAAAAAAAGACATTTACGAGCTGAACAAACGAAAGCACACTTCCATGGAAGCAGACATACAAAACTTGGCAAAAATTAAATTTATCAAAAAAAAAAAAAAAATATAAGAAAAACATACATTTGAAAATTGCAATAAATAAATACGTTTTGTTGTTAAAACTAAACAAAAACAAATAATAATTCAAACTTTAAAATAAATAAATAAAATTTCGTTTGCAGCTGAAACACTTTAAGAATCACTGCTCAATGACTTTGAACTAATTTTTAGCGATTAATCAAACATGTTCACTACACATTTTGCCAAAAAAAAATTTTGAGTGAATTCACAAAACTTGAATCATAATTTTTGTCATATTTTCGGGCGTAAATAGTGCCAATAATTTGTGTATTTCAGGAGGAAATGTTTTTTTTCTTCAATTATTACAATTTAATTTTTATTTGATAACAGTTCAGAGATTTGTTACAGATCAAGTATATCAGCTGGGCCACAAGGCTAGAAAAAACATTCATTCTCAACTCAACTCACCTTGGTCATGTGAGAGTCAAGTCAAATTTCAAATGGGTATTGCCATTCATGATAAAAATAATAGTGTGTTTGTATTTGTCTTGTGCCATAACAGCTACAAGTAAAAATTTGTTCTGGCTGATAAGACTGATAAATAATTTATTTGTGCGAGAGTTGGGTTGAGTCTCAGACGACGAAAATGACTTGAATTGAGAGCGACAATAGGGGAGGGCAGGCATGGATTCATTTCCGCTTTCATACAACATTTTTTTCTGTGACGTAGCTAAATGTAATGGGTGTTTTTTATTGAGGTATAGGCGGCCATTTTGTCAGCTGTCAAGTGATTAATATTTAGTTTGGTTTGCCATTTCTCATGAACAGGTTGACAAAAGAACAACGCTTGCAAATCGTGCAAATTTATTTCGAAAATAATGGTTCAGTTCGCGAAGTTTACCGCAAGATCCGTCCATTTTATGGTCGACATAATCGTCCATCAGAGCAATTAATTCGGTTAACCATGGATCGTTTTCGCACTACGTTTACTCTATGTGATAATACGCATCCGCAGAGACGTCGAACAGTGCGCACCGAAGAAACAATTGCCGCTGTAGAGCAAAGTGTTGAAGAGGACCCGAATGAATCGATTCGCCACCGTGCACAGCAATTGGAGCTTTGTCCATCAACTTTATGAAAGATTTTGCGCAAAGATCTTGGCTTGCGACCTTACAAGATCCAGCTTGTGCAAGAATTAAAGCCGCGAGACCATGCAATGCGTCGTGATTTTGGTGTATGGGCCGAAAATGAGATTGATCTCGATGGTGATTTTCATCGCAAAATTTTGTTCAGTGATGAGGCTCATTTTTGGTTGAATGGCTACGTCAACAAGCAAAATTGCCGCATTTGGAGTGAAGAGAATCCACATGAGACCCTTGAGACGCCATTACATCCACAAAAACTGACTGTTTGGTGTGCTCTATGGGCTGGTGGAGTCATTGGGCCATACTTCTTCCGAAATAATGCTGGAGAGTCAGTTACCGTTAATGGAGACCGGTATAGAGCCATGATAACCGACTATTTTGTTCCCGAATTGGATGGCATGAATGTGAATGAGTTGTGGTTCCAACAAGACGGCGCTACATGCCACACAGCGCACGTCACAATCGATTTATTGAAGGAAACATTCGATGAGCGCATAATTTCGCGGAATGGACCTGTCAATTGGCCACCAAGATCGTGTGATTTGACACCATTGGATTATTTTCTTTGGGGATATGTGAAGTCGCTCGTCTACGCCAACAAACCAGAAACGTTAGGGGACTTGGAAGCCAACATTCGTGGCGTTATTGCCAACATACGGCCCCATATGCTCGAAAAAGTGGTTGAAAATTGGACCTGTAGAATTGGCTTTATTCGAGCCATCCGCGGCGGCCACATGCCCGAAATCATATTTAAACATTAATGGCATAAAATTATCCTTCCAATAAAGCCAAATTGATGGACATTAAAACGATTTTCTTGTGTTTTATTTCAATTTGAAGTTCTATACCTCTAAAAAAAACACCCTATTAGGGATGCCAATACCGAAATCCCGAATGCCGAAAACCCGGGATTATTCTAAAAAACTGAATCCCGAGTCCCAGGATTTTTAAGCAGAAATCCCGGGATTTAGGTAACACTAAAAATCTGACAATTTTTTTTATTAAATGCAACTATGTTTACGTTTGTAAATAAACATGAGTTGAAATTTAATCATAGTAGCCATGAATCAAATGCTTTTTACTGGTTATAAAAAGAAGTCGTAGGCGAAAAAATTATTAGTAATGAATTTTGTACCACACACAAAACAAAGTCGGAAGCTTGGTTTGGTGTTTTTTCTTAGTGGATGATAATGGAACTGCACACGCAAAAAGCAAATTTTGCAAAAGGTCTTTTGACACATATTAATGTAAGTATACTTTGTCAGATAAATATATGAAAGAAAATGTTTTAAATATTTTTATAGACCCATGATATTCAGCTAGAAGGTTTTACCTTAAGCAAAAATACTAAAAATAACTAACTTTCTTGGCCCACAAAGAGAGGTGTCGCTTGGCGCTATCAAATAAAGCCCACGGAAATAACGGCCAAATAAGAAAATGAAATAAAGCCCAATAAAATTAAGGAATTTTTAATTGGGCTTTATTTCATTTATATTGGGTGTTATTTCATAAATTTGCTCTTTGCCTCAATTAATTTTTTTTGGGGTTTTATTTCATTAGGCCTTATTTCATTTCTTATTTGAGCGTATTTCCTTGGGCCTTATTTCATAGCGCAATTACAACAGCACCAAGCGAACGTTTTTTTTCGTCAGCAGCTTATATTTGCAATAAAATAAGATTTCGATTGTCGGCTGCCACCCTAGATGCATTAATTTTTTTAAGAAGTTTCTTAAGAGATACGACTTAATATACAAATATTACTTCCATATTACTTTAAATTATTCCTAACAATAATACATCAAAAATGTTTTATTTGGTTCTGTAATGAATTTAGCTTTCTTCATGAATTAAGAATTTTTTTTAATACTTATACATACTTACATCAATAATAAATTATAATTATAAAAGCTAATAAATGAAATTATATAATATTTTTTAGATTATAAAATCCCGATCCGTCCCGGGATCCCGTTTTTATTAATTCAAAATCCCGAACCCCGGGTTTTAAAAAACCTAATCCCCTTTGGCATCCCTAATATATATGTATTCACTTTTATAAAATACTAGGAGCGTTGCCAGCTTGGAATTAATTTTTGGATAACAACATATAGTGCCGTAACCGCCAAAAAAATGCTTAAGCAATATAATTTTCGAACTTAATATTTTTTCTTACCAAAATCGATTATTTGCGATCATAAATGAAACATTTTCGTTAAGAAACGAAGTCCAAAAATGTGTTGCTTAAAAAAAGAAAATTCTATTTATTCGAATTCGTCATGCGATTGGTATTCGCACATAGACTTTAGCAAAACTGTAAAATTTTTAAAATTTTTGTTTTGTTTTTTCTTTTGGTTCTTTCAAATCATTCCGAAAATATTTTAATGCATAATAAATTCAGTAAAGTGCATATATAACACAATACGAACTTTAAAGTAGTGCGATCGCATCGTTAAAATAATTATAACGAATATTTATCGGATTTGCTATGCAGTAGCTTAATATCAGCTGTGTCATTATTTAAGCGATAACAATTTATGTGCTATTAATTTTATCGACAAAAATCAACAGAAAATATCAGCTGCGTACTATCGTTAAATAGAAGTTACAGAATCACACAATTCGCTATTGCAAGCGACAAAATGTTTAGACAAAAATTACGATTGTCGGATCGTTAAAAGTTACTGAATCGCACTACTGATGCAGACATTAAAAAAATTAAGAACCGGTTTAGTTTTATTTCGGTTTTTGGCATCTTTTTATTTTTTGCGTTATTTTAGTTTTGGAGTTATTTTTTTTAATATGTGATTTTTCGATTTTTGGCGATTTTTCGGTTTTTTGCGTTTTTTAGTATTAGGGTTTTTTTTATTTTGTGATTTATTTTAGTTTTAGCGATTTTTTGAGTTTCGCGCATTGTTTCGTTTTTGGCGATTTTTTTTATTTTGCGATTTTTTAGTTCTAGCGTTTTTTGAAAATTTCAAGAGTTTGCCTCTTACGGTTTCTAAAAATACAGCAAATTGTCAAAATTAACATTAATTGATAAAATACTCTTTAATTTTTATTTTTTAAATTTAAGTGTTAATTGTTGTAGTCTGTATAAATATACACTAATTTTGCAAATTTCAATTGTATGTATAATAGATGGGATTTTAAAATTTTTCGTTCTTCTTTTTGAAACACCCTTTAATTTTTCGAAAGCTCAAAGTTATGCATATTCTGTGAAAAAATTTCAGCTTCGTAGCTCTTATAGTTCTTGAGAAAACGGCCTGTGACACACAAACGTACAGCTTAGCGAAAACATTAGGGTTCCTCCTTTTCACCCTAAAAATCATCATTTATGGGAAAAATAATCAAATTGAAAAAAATCATCCAAATGCCTAAAAAGCATGAAAGCTGATAATTCCGCGTGGCCTTAAAATATAAAGCCTGTGAGTTCTTTTAGGCGCATATCTATCTATGTTTTAAGTTTCATCGAAATCGGTTGAATAGTTTTGTAGGGACAGAAATTGCCCTCTACCATCCTGTCGATCCTAGTGTTTTGTTCTCTTAGACGCTTCCATATTTATTTTTTTAAGTTTCATCAAAATCACTGGAATATCTTCGCAGAGGCGGAAATTGTATTTATGTTTTGAATTTCATAAAAAATGGTTGGATAGATGCGGAGAGCAGATATTTCCCTTGGCCACGTTTTGGTTCTATAGGCGGTCAGACTAGAAACGAACAGTAATCTCATATTAATAAAGTTCTGCTTTTCTATTGAGTATGGAATCCTAATATCTTCTGCTAAAAAGATAATAAATATCTTAATAGGACAATAAATATCTTACATATGTCCGTTGGGAGGCTCCATTCTAAAAATATGTTGCTGAAGAAAATTGTAGAAATTGCACCGTGGTTGCCTAAATGCTATCTTTACCTCTTTATAATAGCGGAAATCACTCTTCTTTGCATACTGCCCTTGCAAGTCCTGCAGATATTGCAAATGTAGCATACGTGCTATTTCTGCAAGACCACAACAACAAGGTACATGCAACTGAGGTTTGCATCACTTGAATAAATATGCCTAACCAAAAACCATTGCATATTGAAAATTGCAAATGTTCTCAATGCTAAAACAGCTGTGTTTTTGGTTTTTTTTTTTTTTGCAATAAAAACAAGTAAACCCCTGCGTTTAAAAAATTTTACGACTGCAGAGCCGCCACAAAGACTGCCTGTGCTGAAATTAAATTTTTGGCTAAAGCTGGTCAAAAATTATTTCTAAAATAGTAAAAATTCAATTCACATAAAGCTTTTATAAAGTTTTATAAAAAGACACTCACGCTTTGTAGCAAAAAATCATGCTATGTTTGCTAAAATTGCAGATGTGCAACAAAGGGTGATTTCCGCTAATATTAATGAATTAAACACATTGACCACAACGGGTACTTAATTATTTTGGAGGCTGCCATAAGTAGCGAATATTCAAGTATAAATACATATTTCAGTGATGCCACCTTCAATTATTTCACATTTATAAAAATAATATTTTCAATTAAACTATTATTTCAAGAATTTTCCGAAGGTTCGAAATATCGAACTAAAAAATAAAAATATAAACAGACCTAAAACTTCAAAAAATAGTTAAAAAAAAAAATACAAAAGAAAAAATTATAAATATAAAAAATTAGATTAAAAAAAGTTTAAAAATAATATTACTCTTTCAAAATGTAGTTATGTATATCACGTAAAAGTATAAAAACCCAGGCTTTAACTTTAGGTCTGAAAACACTAGCTGAATTCACAATATTGTGAAAATGGTCTTGCATCATTGATACTCACCACTTAACAATTCTTAATGGTGAGTATCAATATACTATACCATTTTGCACATGCAACGATGCAAGATCATTTGCACAAGATTGTGAATTAGGCTTATGTATCTATCAATTAATTCCACATTTTGTATGATATTGGCAGCACTGAATTAATTTGAGTACAACGGCAAAACTAGCAGGGACAACAACCTGCCACCGTGTTGCCGTAGTATAGTGAAAATAATGGTTCTCATTTGGAAATCTATATTCTGTTTCTGAGTTTAATATGCTTAAGGCTTGAGTATAAGTTACATTCATTGAAATGCAAATAATTATTTTTATCATTATTAATGCAGTGTAGCGTGCAAAACGAATAAAAAAATCTAAGAAAATGTTTAATTTAACACAAAGCGTGTGGAGGGGAGAGTAGTGCCAGTCAAGGCACACGTGTACAATACGAATTTGTCAAAAAGAAGCATTAAAAATTTTATTAGCTAATTACAAAAATAATAAAAACATATAAAATTTATTTTTGTTTTGCTTTTGCTAAATGCTAGAATTTTTTATGACGAAATCTGTAATTAAAAATTATTATTTTTTATTTCAAATAAAAAAAACCAACATGAAAATAATATTGGGTTTTTTGTCCAAAGCAAATATTTGATTAAAATAAGCATAATCGTGAATTGTCTATTTTGTAATCGTCTATAATCATATACATGGAATTAAAAGGGTGTTCCAAAAATTAGTTTAGTTAATGGAAACCAAAAAAAAAGAATTTATTTAAACAAAATGTAGCACAAGGCTTAAAAATTTTTTTTGAATATTTACGCCGTCTGACAAAAACCTTGATTAGAATTTTTAATTTTTCTTATACGACAGCAGAATTATTTGCATATACGAGTATTTTTGAATTTTATTTTTAATTTTGCATACTAACAAATTTATTTTTAGCTTTAAACTGGGTATGCCCACTTAAAAACAAATGCCCCTGAAAAGTATACTTATTTTCATTTATTTCACTAAAATTAGCAGATAACAATTTAAGTAAAAATTTACGTATTTGAATTTAGATTTTATGGCTCGGGCCATGTTGATAATATGCTGCGCTTCAATTTTGATTTACAGAAACGCTTTTAGAAAAGCAAAACAAGTGAAGTTATTGTTATTGTGCCGTCTTGTCTATGGACGGAAAAAAGCCGCAGTTGTGATTCTTTAAAACAATTATTAGTAATAGTCTCTGCTAGAAGGTTCGTGTATTTGCTTTATGATTTTATTCCAAACATTATATCCAACATAATATAATATTTTTCAAAATATTGTATAATACTTACATTTAATTTTTATATTTTAAAAACATGGTAATAATATTTTTATTTTTCATTATCAAAGACAACAATCATTTTTGAAAAAAAAAAATAATAATTTAGAGAATTCAAAAACAAGAACTCAGAAGTATTGTTAAACAAAAACGTCCTAAATCTTCTTACTGAATTAGGGCCAGTGTTTAAAAAACTGCAGTCGAAATAGCAGAAGTCGTAAAATTGTGCTATTTTATGGACTATTCCTTTGTGTGTATGAACACCTCTGCTACTAAATTTCAAAGTGTCGTAGTTGAAGTTAACACAACAAACGAATAACTATACAAAATGAAGAGCTTCAACTCTTGACATGTTCGAAAAGTTTTCGGTTTGACCGACGGCTGCTTTAAATAAATACGAAGTTAACGAAGCAGAAATGTTTGTGTGTATGTGTTTGAATGTGTGTTTTGCTTGTGTATGAGTGTTTTTTTTTTCCTATATGTACAAATATAATAGTAAGACAACAACAACAACATTTCTTCCAGCAAGCAATTGAATAGCAATTGAAACTGCAAAATCAAAAGAAAAGAAAAAACACACAACATCTCTACTACGATAACTTCAGAATTTATTTAAAACAGCGCGCTGACGAACAGAAAACTTTTCGAACATGTCGAATGCTGAAGGTTTTCGTTTTGTATAACTATTCGTTTATTGTGTTAACTTCTACAACGACACATGAATTTTCAGAAGTAGGGGTATGAGCAGAAGAAAAAAAATACACAAATGGGATGTTTTTAAACGCTGATTAGGGCATAATTTTGGTATTAACAAACTTTTTTTACGTCTTTGGCTTGTTTGCTGAAAGACCAACCGACACACTAACTGAGAGCGGCAAACGTTGTCTTAAGCCTGGTACTCTGTTCAACATTTCACGCGAAATGCTGCCAAAGCACATATAAAAAAAATTTACACGAATTGTTCATGAAAAAATGTTGCAGAGATAGTACTCTGTTTATCTTGGGGAAAACATTTGAAATGTATCTTCAACATTTTAAGTTTTCATACGAAATAAGTAGAGTGCCACTTGTTTCGTACGGAATTTACAACAAACACATGGAATGTTTCTATTAACATAAGAAATTGTAGCATAGTTTCGGGCGCCAATTAATATTGTTTACATGTCAAATTTTTCGTACGAATTAATCAATGTTGATAAACATTTTTCAACAAATTTAAACAGAGTACTATGCTTTACACAAAAATTCATTCGAGTCGATCTAGGCGTTTAGTTGCAGTATATATAAATAACCTAGATAACGACTGCAGCTCCATCTGCCGGGCTGATTTGTTAATCTAAACCAGCCAGGGCGCCACCCAAACACATGCTAAAAAAATTCATTCAAATCGGTCCAGCCGTTTAGGAGGAGTGCAGTGACATAAACATGTACAGTAGAATTCTAGTTTTTGAGCCAAAAGTATTCGAATAAAAGTTTAAAGTCATATTCGAATAATCGAATAAATTTTAAGTTATTTTCCTTCACTCAAATGAATATGAATAAAAAATTGTACCCAGCTAATAATAATACGATTAATCGAATACTTTAAATCTTATTCGATTATTCGAATGAATAAATAATATAAAGACTTACTCGATCAATTTAATTTTTTTGTGTGAGGAAAAAATATTGAACTTGAAATTGATTACTAGAATGTATAACAGATAAAAAGAATATTATCCGCATAACAAGTGAAGTGATTCCAGCGATCGAAAAAATTTTAAAATTTTATTTAAGTATCCGAACAAATAAAGATTACTAAAGTTAAAATTCGAACTTTAAGTTTCGACGATTAAATAATAATAAAAATAACATTATAAAAATGTTTCATCAAAGATTCGAATGTATGTACCGAATAAATTATTAGTTTTGCTATTAAATACTCTTAATACGAAATAAAACATTTTATTCGATTAAATATATATACCGAATAAGTTTTTACTTTTATTCGAATAATAGAATGTGTAAAGAACACAAAAATTTTATTCGAACAAAAATATTGAAAAGTGGTTTTAATTGAAGTAATCTATTTAATTATAAGTATTATTCGATTAAACGAGTGAATAACGAAAAAAAAATCTTATGCGAATAATAAGCTTAAAAAAATTATATCGCAGTAATTGAAAAATTCTAAGTTTAAGTTTTATTCGTTTATTTGTATGGGTAAGAAATGAAAAAATCGTTTCGGAAAAATAAGTACTAGAAATTTAAATTCGATTAATCGAAACACAGTTTCTTGCAATAAATCTACTAAATTACGTAAAAAAATATTATGCGAATAAGAAGTAAAAAGAATATTTACTAAAGATTCGAATAAGCAGTTTAACAGCAAATAAAAATTTTTATTCGAATAAATATATGTATCGAATAATTTTTTTAGTCTCATTCGATTACTAGAATGTATAAAGGATGCAAAAATTTTATTCAAAAAATAAATAGAAAATTTGTTTTATTTGAAGTAATTCATGTAATTGTAAGAATGTTTTATTCGTTTAAACGAAAGAATAACGAATGTTAAATCTTACATAAGTTTAAAAAAATATTATCCCAGTAAACTCAAAATTCCAAGTTTAAGTTTTATTCGTGTATTTAAATGAACAAGAAATAAAAAACATTGCATTGGATTAATAAGTAATAAAAATTTTAATTCGATTAATCGAATTAAATTAAAATTTTATTTCAATTCTTTAATGAGAATAGAATAAAAACATTTCTCCAAATAATTAATTTAAAGAAACTCAATAAAAGTAATTGATTAAAATTAAACTCGATTGAACATCGAATAATTTTTATTATACCAATAAGTTAGAAAAATTTTATATCCGATTAATCGAAGAAATTTAAAATTTTAGTCGTTTACGAGAATAAATAACAGATATGAGAGTTAAACCGAATAATAAGTAAATAAAATTAATTCGAATAATCGCTAAGTTCAGAAAATTCTTGATTCACGTAATCGATCCACCTTTAATATTTTTTTTTAAGTCTTCCAAATAATGAATTAAAAATTGTAAATTTGTAACAAGTTTAAAATCAGACACATCTGAGGGTTTCTAATCATAGATTCAATTACTCGAACCATTAACGAATACAATTTTTTATTCGAATAAGCAGTAAAAAGTCGAATGCTTATCGAACAATTTATATTATGCGAATAACAAGTTGCAAAAATGGTGTATGCGATTAATCGAAAAATTTCAAGTTTTAATCGAATAGCCAAATAACTAACAAATAAATGATTTTAACAAAATAATAAGTAAACAAATATATATTTAATTACAGCAATCTGAATACTCTTGATTCGACTTATCGATTCAACTTTAAGCTTTATTTAATAACTCGGCGAAAAACAAAATTTCATCTGAATAATAAGTTTAAAAACCGCTTCATCTTAGGCTATATAATCATAGATTCAATTACTCGAACTAATAACGATTAAGCTTGTTATTCGAATAAGAAGCGAAGAGCTGGGATATTCTGAGGGTATAGAATAAAAGATTTGAATGTTTCCAATAGCAAACGAATCGAATTTTTTATTCGATTATCGAAAAAATATGAAGTTCTTTTCGATTACTAGAATGAGTACAGAACTCTGAAATTGTACTCGCAAAATAAATTGAAAATTTGTTTTGATTAAAGTAATATAACGAATTATAAAATTAACTCAATTAAAAAACTTATGCGAATAGTAATTTTAAAATATTTTTCATTCAAGTAGGCGAAAGAAATTCAGATTTCATTTGGTTATACGAATGAATATCAAATGGAATGAATGGCGAGCTCAAAAAAATATTATTTCGATTAATCGATTGAACTTAGTCGGCTATTTGACCTAATACCGAATAAACTGTTATATAGACTAATAAATCTGAAAAAGTTTACAACCAATTAATCGCATAAGTTTTAGTAGTTTGTTCTGAGCGATTTGAAGTTTTCTAATATGGCATGTTGCACTTGTAGCCCACATAGGGGCAGCATAAAATATTACAGCCTGGAAAATCAGTTTGAATATAAGCATTTTGTTTTCAATATTAAGAGAAAAATTTCGGTTTATAAAATGGTAGAGAGTACGTTTTAGAATATTCACTTTATTTATTGAGTATTGTACATGCTCTTTAAATTTAATTTTTGGATCGAGAACTATTCCTAAATATTTTACTTTTTGCTCCCATTGTATTTCTGTATTTAAAAAAAACAATGTTTCTTTGGGGAATATAACAAGGTTTTCTTTTCCTTGTAAAGTATATAGCCCGAGTTTTATCTGCGTTTAATGTAATTATCCATTTATAAAATATCTTGTTAATTCTTCTAGTTCTCTTAGTAAGTTTGAAATTATGTTTTCGGAGAGTATATCGGAACATAATATTGCAAATACTGACATGATGCAACTTTCAAGGTGGGGTAAATCAGAGGTGTACAAGTTATATAAAATTGGGGAGAGACAAGAGCCCTGGGGGCATCCTGCGGTTATATTGAAACTCTCGGAGCATGATGATCCGATATAAACTTCTATTTCGAATACAGACACTGTCGTTGTTAGACTAAATAAACTAACTAGAAAGTTTTACTCCAGATGCTCTTGGCCAGAACACACCCATATCAATGACTTGACGTCAGATTAGGTAGAAAGTAGGCTTAAATTACTTAAATTAGTTTTAATTAAAATATCAAAAAAAAAAAGTTCAAATAGGTCTTTTTAAAATTTTGCCTCCAATAAAATTATAATGCAAATATGTATATAATTTTTTAAATTACTATGAATTATTAAGAAGAAAAAGTGCAAAGCTTGAACTATTTAAATATAATTCTAAGATGTAAATGCCAATGTAAATATCATATGAAAGACAATAAATCGAATCGAATCGCATTAGTTTTATTCGAATGCCCAAATTAGTACCAGAAAAATTAATTCGAGTAATCGATAAGCTCAGATAATGATTGATTCGAGTAATAGTAAATAATAAAGCTGAATATTTAATAATTCAGCTATCTAATGAAAGATTCGATTTTTTTTTAGAAATGTTTAAATTTTTTAATTTTTTTAATAGATATTTTTATCTAATTTTTCGACCTTTTTTTATATGTTGAATTAAACTATTTTCTTGAGCTTTAGGTCAGTTAATATTTTTAATTTATTGGTTCAATATTTCGTTAACCTTTGATCCGAATAAAGAATATTTTTTGAACTTCTTTTTTTGACAAAAATCCACTATCTACTATTTTTATCTAATTTTTCGACCTTTTTTTATGTTTTAAATTAAACTATTTTCTTGAGCTTTCGGTCAGTTTATAGTTTGAGTTTATTATTTTCAATATTTCGTTAACCTTCGGTTAACTTCTTCAGGATATATATTTTTTGGTTTTTTATGATATCTAATATTTTTCTTTTTCCTTTCGATCAGAAATAATCGATTTTCGTGAAAAAGAATTAAGCTCGAAAATTATTTAGCTTAAGCATTTTTTGGCATTTATGGCACAAATAAAAAACTTAACCCAAATAATCATTTTAAAAAATTTATTCTTATTATTCGATTAAATTTAAAGTTTTGTATGTAAAAAAAGAAATATATTTTTCTGATTACTCGAATAAATTACTTACAAATTTTTTCTCGATTAAAAATTAAAAATCCCAATTCAATTAGTTAGACCAATAAATTTTAAATTTTATTCGCTTATGCAAATGATCAAAAATTTAAAAAAAAACTTTTTTTTTTATTTCAACTTCTATTAGATTACACGAATAAAAATATTTAATTATGGGATTATTGGATAAAGGAAAAAACTTATTCCGGCATTATATACTAACCGTCTTATTCATAAACGCTTCATATCAGCTTAATAAGCAAAAATCGAAAAAAGACTATTCATAAATGCTTAATAGCCTATTAGACGTTTAATAAACGTTTCATAACTCAGAGATTTTTAATGTAGCCTCTATGCTACTTTAAGCGTTTGATAAACAATTATAAATAATACAATATAATATATATAATATAATACATTTGCAATAAAATGCTAAGTATATAAAGCAGAAATCTACATCAACTGACACCACACACAGTGGACCAAACAGAAAAGAACGCTGATGATGAAGGTTTAGTGGCCTTCGAAAACGGCTGGCTGTTCCGTTCAACTATGTGTTGTTAGTCAGAATATTTAAAACAGACTTTGGTGTTATTTGTTCATTAATAATTATCACATGTAATTTGGCTTAAAAAGCGATACGAACTTTAGCCCGTTCAAATCAAAAATATAGAAACAAATGGAGTTCGAATAATAATTAAAATTAACTAAAAATTATAAATAATATTTTCTTGATTTTTGTATCCCGTATGTGAGATTTTCTGTGGTTTCTCACTTTTATGTATCTTGTTTATTCTTATGCATGTCTCCTGAATAATGTTCTTGGACAAATGTATTAATTTATGTAAGTCGGTACATGTACATATATATGTATGTATGCATAATTGTACAAAAATAAAAATACATACATACATATACATCGTTAAAACCCTCTAATCAACCTAGAACCATATGTCTCTATGTCAATACTCTTTCTCCAGCGACAATTGCACTAGTTAAAATGTCGACAACTTCCCTTTTATGCGCGAGTAGAGATACGTTAGAGACGACAGTTCTAGTGTATTTCTGATGATATTGTCAATGAACGCGTCAATAGTTTGTTTTTCATTTTTATTATGTTGTGCAATAATATTAAATAAATATATGTAGACGAGGGCCACTAAAATCTACGAGTGAATCTTCGGTTCAAATATCTCCATATGGTCGTAAAAGAACTACCTTCTCAATAGTGCTAAAGTCTACTGATAGAATTTGAATGACAACCCTATGTTATTTGTCAATAGGCATTTGCATTGGCTGGGGTACACGTAGTCAGTAGCACTATTGACAATGTCACTAGAAAATCACTATAAGTTTACTATTGACAACGAGAGGATATATCGATATTGTAGACTAGAGCCCCTAAAATTTACTAGTGAATATTTGATGTCAATGTCTCCATGTAGTCCCGAAAGAACTACTAAGTCAGTAGTGCTATAGTCTAGTGGTGGATTTTCAATGACAAGCTAATGTTAAATGTCAATAGATGATACCATTGGCTGGGGTACACATGGTCAGTAGTGCTACTGACAACGTCACTAGTAAATCACCACAATTTCACTATTCGCACTTTCTGCAGGGAAATTAAAGAAATCCCATTCATTGGCAAAAAGAAAAATAGAATTATATATGTACATAAGGGCATATTTAAGTACAAGCATAAGTATGTTTGTATGGTACTACATGCTTACATATGTATGTATGTATGTACAATAACATTTTAAAATTAAAACAAAATAGTGATGCATAATCGACTGCAATAAAATGGGTATTTGCCTACCCCTGTACTCAGCCGAATATAAATGTGTTTAAATACAATTTTTTGTAACATATAAATTGTTTTTTAAGTTTATTTATTAATAAAAAGTGAAACGCCTACTTTTAAAGTTAATTTTTAATAACATTATGCGTAATGATATACCTTTTTTTTCGACTCAAACAGACTACCTAGATAATCGATTCTTCGTTGTATGCATCACTAAACATAAAGTGAGAGCGAAAGTAGCATGATGTTACCAACATAAAATTGCAAAAGAAGCAAAATCGTTTAATAGTTAATTCACTGATATTAATCAGTTATGAATACAAATTTTTATTAGAGCTTAATAAAGCAAAATCTGTTTCATAAGTAATGTACAGATTACAGCTGAAATAAGGAATTTTTATGAATAAGGCCGTAAAAAAATAATTTTTCTAATTACTCGAATAAATTTTAACTTTTATTCGCTCATGCGAATGATTAAAAATTAAAAAAAGTATATTCGAAAAAAATTCAACTTCAACTTGGATTGCACCAATAAACAAATAAATGATAAATTTTAATCGAATAAATTTTAAGTTTTATGTCATTATTGGATAGAGAAAAAAAACTTATTCCGGTATTAAATACAAAAAAATATATTTTTTCTGATTATTATTATTGTTATTACAAATTGAAAATAATTTTTTTTTTCGAATAAAAATTAAAAATTCCACTTTGACCAGACGAATAAACTTAAACTTTCATTCTCTTATGCGAATAATTAAAAATTAAAAATTAAATTATTAGAAAAAATTTTAACTTCCCTTGGATAACTCGAATAAACAATAACTGCCTTATTCATAAAAAATATTTCAGGTTTATTAAGCGCTTATTTGACATATTTCTATAGGAAATTTTTTATATAAAACTGTAATAAACCTAAAACATTTTTTTATGAATTAGACCGTGAATATATAAATATTATTTGTCTATATAAAGAATAATTATTTAAAAAAAAAATTATCCATAGTAATCGATTAAATTTAAAGTTTTATGGGTTTATTGGAGGTAAAGAAAAAAATCTTATTCAGGCCTTAAATATAAAAAAAAAATATTTATTTTTAATTACTCGAATAATTAGCGTACACATTTTTTCGAATAAAGATTTTAAATTCCAATTCGATTACAAAAAAAAAATTAAAAAAAAATTATTCGAATAAAAAATTCAACTTCTCTTGGTTTAGTGAAATAAACAAGAAATAAATAAATATTTGTCTATGTAAAGATTTTAGGTCTTCAACAACTTCAATAGGCATAGAAAGCCCATTCAGAGGTGTGCATTACCCCAGCCCCCAAGAATGGCTATTGTTCCCCCCTACAATTATTAAAAATTGCGTGTAATTTTTTTTTTTTGTTTGTTTATTCTTACTCCTGAAAATCACCAGTCATAATGCCCCCGCCCCCATATTAGAAAAAATTTATTGTTACGCCAATGACAACTTCAAATTTTAAACTTTTATTGATATAAAGAATAAATAAGTTATTTTTTTTTAAACAATCCGCCATATTGTGAATGGCGTCGTCGACGTCACATCAAGACGACAGTAAATATTGCCACTTCTCTACTCTTTATCGGCAAAAAGTGGCTCTTATTGATGATCTCTTACTAATCTCTAAGGCTTTGTAAATTAAAACAGCATGTAAATAGCAGTCAATTGTTGTCAACAAAGAGTAGACAATGGACTATTTTTACTGTTGTCTTGATGGGACGTTGACGACGCCATTCGCAATAAGGCGGAATGAAAAAAAAATTTCTTGTTTCAATTCATAGTTGGAGTTTTTTTTCGTCTTTATTTGTAAAATTTTTTACAATAAATCTTTTTCTACTTTGTTGTTGTTTTATGTATAAAAAAAGTAAACAAAACAAGTGAATCGACAACAAAAACAAAGGTAGCAGCAGCAGCAGCAGCAGCAGCAGCAAAAGCAAACAAATGAATCTTACCTTGACAGTGACTGAATCCGAATTCAATTTCATGGCAGCAGTTTTCAAAGAGGAAATATTACTTGTTGTACACGTCAATTTCTCACTTGTTAAAATATCTTGAGTTCTTGTTGTTGCCAGCACGCGAATGGGTGGCGAATCTAGCGCATTGCTGGTGCGGGCAGAGGAGCAGCAGGTCTTTGAAGGTGATGACAGCGACGAGATGGGCTGGGAAAAAGAAGTAGTATTCAAACCAGGTTTCACTCGATTGACACCAAAGGAATTTAACTTCGAGTTGTTAAATGGATTTGTGTAAGAAACTGGTTTCTGGTCTTCTTTGTGGTCGTCGTTGTTGTCGTCTGGTGTTTTGTGGTCTTTTTTAGGGCTGGGGCTGATGAAAGATTCTTTAGTTGAATTGTCGTTTAAGTTTTGAGATTCTGTTATTTCGAGTGTTGTTGATGATATTTGTGCTAAAGCTTCTGTTTCGTGTTGATCTGGGTTAATAGCTGCTGGTCTTGAACTCTCTTCGTTTGTGGAAAGTTTGGTTTTGCGTGGTAAAGTGGAGGAGGAGGAGTAGGAAGAGGGCTTGTGCACTAGTACGGGATCTTGTGTAGACTTGGCACTATCTTCACGTGTCATGCAATTCAAAGACAGACGACGTTGTTTACACCGACGTTTCGATTCAGCTTTATTCGTTTTCGTTGTTGCGTCTAATTCTTTATCTTTTATGGCCAAATTTGTTTTTTTACACCACAAATTGCTAGCACGATTGCCCATAATAAACTACTGCTATTATTTGAATTAATTTTTTTTCTTCTTCTAATTTTTCTTACATAAATAAGTAATCGAATTTTTTTTTATAAAATTTTTTAAATAAACTTAACATTTTCAGCAACATCAATTAGCTTTCTTTAGCAATTTCTAACATTTATTTGTATAAGATAAATTACCCACTTTTTATTTATAATTTGTGTTTAATTTGTATATAATAAAACTTCGTTTTGTCGCTTGTGGTACATATGTACATACAACCAACCCTGCTCAACAGTTAAATAACATGAGTATTTAATTGACCAACAAAACTAACCCGGCGCGATTCTCAATTCGTTATAAACTGAATAGCAAGTTCTTTCGAAACTAAAAAATAACTCAACTCTCAACAACAGGCTGACATTTAGCGCCCAACAGAACACAAAAAAAAATATTAAAATAAAAAAAAAAATGACGAAACACAACAGAAATTATTGCCACTTTTTTCTATAGTATAAAACAACAGAAAAGCTAAATAATATTTTGTACGAAAAATAATAAGTAAATAAAATTTTAACTAAATGTGTGTGTATGCACATTAGGGAGGAACAGATTTCTCTACATTCCCAGGCGTGCACTATATTGGGATATAAAAAAAATTCTGGGATTAGTCCTTACTAATCCTAGCAAACACACAAATTTGAAAAATAGTAACTAAGTTTAAGTTCACTTGCAGCAAATATTTGAAATAAAGAGCAGAAAAAAAGGCCTCTCAGGACTGCTTCGGGACGAAGAAGTCCTAAAATTTGACTTGTTTCAGCATTTTGAAAGTTAATGTATGAGCCTCTTTAAAAATTGTTGCTGAAGTCTTCTATCGGAAATTAAAAAGTTTACATTTAAAGCTATTTTAAAGGCCTGGAAAGATGTTTGTTGTTCACCCCCTCTTTAGGGTTTCGTACACCAAATGTGAAAATGAACCCTATTGTTTTCGCTACGCTGTCCGTCTGTCGTCACAGTCTGTTTTCTCGAGAACCGTAAGAGCTACGGACCTGAATATGTAGAACTTTGGACGCTACAACAAAAAATATATGACAGTATATGGCTCCTGTGTCTCCCATAAAGAGCATAGCTCTAAAACGTTCGGTATAGAGAAGGGCTCGTGTCATGTTTTGTTTTTCGAGACAAAAAATCTGATTTGGTGCGTGGTCGGGTTATTTCGTGTTGAACCAAATTGACACGAAAAACACCATACGATTTTAGATGTAAAATATATATATACACACAAACAATTAACACTAAAATTAAAAATAAAATCAAAATTATAGGGTATTCTATCAGTTAAGGTAATTTTGACTATTTCGTATTATTGATATATCAGCTATGTTCTAAAAATTTCTTTTATCATACATAATAGGCCTGAGTGTTTCTATGAAAATTTTGATCGTTGAGGAATGCTGTAATTTGACCCCTGACTTCTATTTTATTTATAATTAAGCTAATTATTTATTAATGTAGCTCTTGCCGTGTGTGATGTTTCGAAAATCACTGCCTTCGAGAGAAGTAAACATCCGTCGGCTTAAAGTGTTGACTTGCTAACTAACTTGGACCAAATTTTGTAGGAGAGACAAAAAACTTTCTACCTGTTCTATACATACAGATGTGCAATTGCTTTACGTGAGTACCTGCCGTTACGGCCTTATCTCACGTGTGCCAAAGCACCGGGTGTGGGTTAGACGCCAGACCAACGCCCCCATGCACCCTTTTAGAATGAACCTATGGCCCACTCCATAAGGCACATATGTTGCAATCTTTAATATAGTTATCCCTGTTCTATATTCAAGTACCTTGCTGAGGTACTTTGAGCTATCTAAACTCTGCTGCTATGTCCGTGCCCATAGCAGCTCTGTTGAATGGCAACAGCACCTAGAACAGTGTCTGGCTGACCGCGTCAGACCAACCACTAGCATTGATTTAACACTGGGAAGCCAAGACTATTCTCCCAGCGATTTTGGTAGCAACCACAACCACCACGATAATTCTCCGGCTTCCACGCTAAGGTGTTGTGTATACACCTTATCGAGGTCACCAAGAAAATTCCTCAACCATTGCCGGCACAGCTAACCACTCATCCATAAAGAACGCATGCCTGTGTGGCCAAATAACCAGTGCCTACTCCACACCTACCAAAATCGTCCCTTTAACCCCGTGGGGTATACCCCATTGGGGTAGGACGAACTCGGCATTTTAGCAAAGGAAACTGACGACCGCTACATGCACTCAGAACTTCAGAGCAGCGAGGACCACTTACGCGAGAAGAATGCAAGCACGCCACCTAAGTTTCTGTGCCTACTACGGCAAGACACTAAAAAGTGAAAGAGTCCTGGGGTCGTATCCAGGGCAAAAGCCATTTTGGACCAGTAATTTCCGGCAACCGCAATGCAGCCCAGCTGTCGGGCAACCGGCACCCGTGGTACCAGAAGTAGCCTCTGGTTGGACCTCGAAGTTCCACCACAAGGGCTTCACCTCTAGCGTCTTTTGAACTCAGGGGCAGTTCTAGGTGACGCTGCACCTAGCTGACAGCAACGGGCGTACAATATTTGTTTTCCTTTTATAAATATGTGCACTCTGTTTATGTTCAGAGATTGGGTAGTAACACATAAGTTTTACGGGTAATGAGCCAAAGGTCCGTCAGCGGAAAAAGTTACATTACCCTAGCTGGGGCCCCGAGATTGCCACACCCGTAGTCAAAAATAGACTCCCCTGGGGGTTGTTCTATACATACATAAGTATGTATGTATCTTAAGAAATTATTTCAATAAATTAGTTTTTTTAGACTGGCACAATTTCAAATTAAAGTAAATATTTTAGCCGGTGGATGCGGCAACTTTTACTCTGCGCTTAGACGTGAAAGTACTTGCATAGAAGTTCTGTGTATGTCTTATCAACGAAAATTTCTGTCTTACTGTCTTACAACTTTCATGTTTACTTTTTAGTGCAGAGTTGTCCATAAGTCCCAATTTACACTATGCAAGTCTTATTGCTAAGCTGATTAGTTTGTTAGGCTAGAGAGACGGGCGGGAAAGAAACGTTGCTGTTCCCCTCGTCTCTCTCTCCCTGAAACGAATCAGCTTAGCAATAAGACTTGCTAAGTGTGATTTGGGACTAACATTAAACAGTTTCAGTGATATTTATGTTTCAAAAATTCATTAACTGATTGATTTATGAATATTTTTAGAAAAAAAAAAAAATATTAAATCAGCTTTCAAATAAACTTAAAATAAGTAAAAACTGAAATAATATTGCACTCCAATCCATTTAATTTGTGCTAAAGTATTAATGGGGCAACACTGCTAGCTAGCTTTTCATTTACTTGCTGCAAGTGAAACAAGTCAATGTCGTGTAAAATTCCTTGGCAGTTGAGTTGGAAATAGACTGCAAGTGCCGAAAGTGTAGCTGTGTTAGTAACAGATTTTGAGTGTGTTTAGTTTTCCAACTTGCACTTGCACGTGTAAACCTAAGGTTAAATTCACCAATCCGGGTTTGAATTTTAATAAAATATTCAGTCCACCCTAATGCACATGTACACACACAAAACGTACATATTTGATACATACAGTACGATTTATATTCCACCACTACGGTAAATACAACGGCTAAAGTCAACCCAATACCACCACTAACATACTTTTTCACCCATTTATTGTGCATGTGTTCATAAGAAATATGACTTGCAGAGTCATCAAGGTATGCAATCTTCATTTGTAGTAAAACAATCTTAAATTTGAGAGTGAATTTTTTTTCAGAAATCCATTACCTTTGGCTTGAAATGGTTATACTTTTAAACAACATTTCAAATATAATTTATAATGTTTTGTGTCTGGGATTATTGTATGCCTGCATACATATTTTTAAAGCGTTACCTTACAACTATAAATAATTCTTCAGAATTTTGGCTGGCAAGCACCTTTAAACAATTAATTCTTTCAAATCACCGGGCATAATTCAAGCAAAAGTCATTTGTTTATAATTTTAGTGTTTGACTTTAGTTGAAAATTAAACATTAAACGACAAATAGTGGGAGAGGAGAATTAATAATACACACATACATACATATATACATACATATGTGTGTATGTACAATTTGGTTATACATATGTACGTTTTTCTTTCTAATTTATTCATAATTTTTGGTTTTTCGAAAAAAATAAAAAAGGTATTCACATCAGTTTTTTTCTTATTGGAAAAATTGAAAAATTTAATTTTTTACAACAAACACAGGGAAAAAATTCACCAAAAGTTGAATTTAAAAACTCAACTTTAGGTGGAATTTTTTTTCCTGTTTTTGTTGTAAAAAATTTACATTTTTCCGTTTTTCCAACAAGAAAAAAACTGATGTGAATACCTTTAAAAAAAAACTTTATAAATAAATATTCTGCGATTTTCACCAAATCGATTTTTCGGCATTTGCTTAATTTGTGTTTGAAAATCAGAAATTATTTCGAATTTGGAAACGTGTGAGGCTAGACGAAAATAATTGTGAGAGTAGACACACACACACACACAAACCAAAAAACTAGATAAATACAGGGTGATTTTTTTCATCTATGGCTTTAAATAAATAGTATTACTCAGTGTCCACAGCTAATGAATTTTTAACCTGATGAATTTCAAATTCATTTACCTACTTTTTCATATCTTAGAAAACTGGAATTTTTAATTAATTCTCATATCGTTCTTGATATTCTGTAATACAGGGCTGCGTAAACTATCTTGTAAATACGTCTCGTTTTTAAAATGCATTGTCGTAGCATGTATTATACTAAACCAATAATAAATAATGTCGTTTAATAAGCCAAACACGATGGATGTATTGATGTATGTGTATTTGAGTGTTTTTAAGCGATGTCGCGAAGACTTCTTGTTCGTAACAAACAATCAAAAGAAATAGTGTTGATGCGTGTAAGCTTGTTGTATTGCATATTGTACGTTTGAGAGTGGGTGTGTTAGATGTAGATGGTAAGCTATCATGTATTTAAGGGTGGTTTTTTAAAGCAAGCGCACAGAACTAATGTCAATGCATGTGTGTGCGTTTGCATGTGCACAGAAAATAAAATATCATACACCCAACGTGTGTGCGTGTGTGCATGCATGACGTTTTTATACGCGCCCATGCGTACGAAGGAGCAAACATCACAGATTTTTGCGTCACGAAGTATTCGCTTCTTTACTCCTATACCTGCAATAACTGAAACAAATGTGTTGTCAACCGTGTTGTTTAGCGTTTGTTTTAGAACATTTCGTTGTAATAAAGCATTTAAAAAATTCCTAATGTCTTAAAGTTCTTGTAAGTGATCTTGTGCAGGGGTCTATTTAGTAAACACAAAATAAAATGTTCTCTTTCTCATTAAGTTGTGTGTAAATCGAAAACTTTAAACACGTTTGCTGGCAAAATATTTTTTAAAGTTATGACATTGTTTGAGTAAATGAGCGAATGAGCGATATAACTAACGGCCTTATTTTTCAATATATATCTAGCCCTAACCGCCAAAAAATAGCTCAACCGTCACATGTTTTGCACCTCGTTTTTTTTTTTTTGTCTAAAATTGACTATTTCCGATCTTAAATGATCAATTTTGGTCAAAAAACTAAGTTAGAAAATTATGTCGTTTAAGCGTTTTTGGCGGTTGTGGCGCGATATGTCATTGATCGTGGGACAGGCCATAAATATAGCTCTTTTTAAATATGGATTTTTAGCAGTTATCGTGACTAAAATTATCATTTGAGGACACTAAGTTATTTGAGAGGCGATTTATTTTTTATTGTTTATAATTTTTTTTTACAATTTTAAAATAAGTTTTAAGAAAATCGTATTGATTTTTTTTGTATTTATAAAATTTATTGCTAGTTATATTGAAAACTTACTTTGGAAATAGTTTAATTACAAATTACCATGAAGTGAAAAAATTATTTTCAAAAATTTCAAAATAAAATTAAGGAAAAAAAGGTTTAATTTTTTTTTTTTTTTTTTTTTTTTGACTAATACATACATATTTATTTTGCGATCAATTTAATTTACTTTTATCAATTTTTAAATTTTCTTTTACTAAAATATTTTTTTTAGAAAATTCATAAATTCAATTAAAAAATGTGATGTTTGTTAAAAAAGATCTCAAATTTAATGCTAATTTTACCAATGAATATTTAATTATTTTACGATCTATTTAATTTACTGTTTTTTTAAATAAAATTTATTTTACAAAATTTTTAAATTAAATTAAAAAAAAAATAGAAGAGAGGTGTCTTAGTACACCCGGTTATAGCTATGCTACTTAGTTATATAAAACAAATTTCATGTTTGAAATAACAATGCAATAAAATTATATTATATCTGTGGCAAGAAGGAAAAAAGTGTTCAAGTCGAGATAAGCTGATTTTTAGTTAATGGTATCTTCATAATCTGCATATTAGAAAGTACCCCTGGTCAAAATCTCAATAAGTTTGTGGGACTTTTCAGGAAGTTATAGCACAATGACTTGCGACTTATCTTTTTTGGATTTCTAATCTCATTTGGAATAATAGCTTAATTGAGGTTATACTTTGGTATATTTCAACTTAAATGTGTTGTTACTTATAGTGTATAGAACGACGTTTGCTTAAGAAAATAAAGTTAAACAGGGAATTTCCCAATTCAACTGTAAAAGAAAATTCTGAAAATCGACTTGAACGCTTAAGAGTGCTCTCCTGAAAAACAGTACATAGAAATCAAGACAAAAATAAATTTATAACTGTAATAGTGTCGATTATTTTTGTGAGGAAAATCACGTCCTAATAAATAGCATAGCTATAAAAATAACTTGAAATTTTCTTTAAAAAAAAATCACACATCGCTTTATAAAGCCAGTTTTGCTAATTATTATGCGATGAATTTACTTTTACTAACTTTTACTATTTTATTTATAATGGTATTTTCTTTTCTGGAAAAAATGTCACACTTATTACACTTTTCAATGAAAATACGCAATTAAATGACTTTCTGAAATTAATGTATCATCCCTTGCGAGCTTAAATTTTTTTCCATAAAAGAAAATGCCATACGTTTTTTTTTTAATTATTTTAGAATTTTCAAATTTCAAAAAAATTTTAAAAATTAAAAAAATCGACTTGAACAAAATTTATTGTGCTACTGAGCACAATAGAAACTCCTTCAGTTTATCCGTGACTTTGGACAACGATTGGACAAAAACCACGTCCTGAAAAGTTACCCTTTCGTCTAACAAAGAAGACACTAAGAAACAAGATTTTATTTTCAAATATTTGGCTTTTATTTTATGAAAATATTTTAATGGCTGTCTAGTATTTTGTTGACGTTGTTGTTGTTGTTGTTGTTGTTCTTGTTGTATTTTTTATGACAACATTTAAGTGTTAACAGCTAAACATTTTTAAAATATTTTATTATTATTAAATCAAACAAGTATTCCCAGATGTACATATGTATGTAAGAGCCTAGGCGGCCCTACAAAAACAAACATAAATTATTCAGTTAAAGTAAATATTTTACTTGTAATAGAGAATTGAATACTACTCTTTTTTTTTTTTGTTTTTTGAAATATCTCAAAGCCGCTAAGTCAATACCCAACATGTTTACTTCTTTGGTTTAAAACTGCTAATTAATATGCATAGTAAAAATTATTTTTTAGAATTTAATTTGCTTTAAATAGTTTTTTTTTTACAGGAATTTATTTACATATTTTTAGGCCTGAACATTTGTGTACAGTAATATCCCAATAATTTATACCCGTTTAATTAAATTAAAAAAGTATGTGATAGTGCTAGTGAATTAATTAATAGAATATAGTGTAAATGGTTTACCTCGTGAATGCCTTTAAAGACTTTGTATTTTTGAAACATCAATTAACCGGTAATTACTGTAGCTAATAAATATTTTATATTTATTATATATTTTATTTAAAAATAAAACGAGTTTGCCCAGCACTTTGTGTAAGATTCAAGAAATATATTGTTATTTGTGTGAATACCAAAAAACATGATTGATATATTTTGTTTAACATGAAAAAAGAACGTCATTGACGATCTATCAAAGAAATATTTTCTTCCTCTGGAAGTTACAAAAATTAAAGAAACTTAAAACGCCCGAAAATTTCTATTGACAATACAGAATTATATCAATAAGGCTTTATAAAAACTTTTAATACTCTTATCTGCTAGTTCATTATTTTCTTTGAGCTCGAAACACTTCATGTCACAATTCTCTAGCCCACTCCATCCAACACCTCCTCAAAGTAAAATTTCTCAATGCTTTCAAAATGCTTTAACCATGACTTTTTCATTTCATTTTGGCCCGTTATTTTCACTTTACTTAAAAATCTAACAAACCGAAAGCTGCTGAAAAATCACCAAAAACTAAAAAATAAAAGAATTTGGGAATTACAAGCTAAAATCAATCAATAATACAGGAAATACCCTAGTACATATATTTATTTGACATAAAGATTTATTTAATTTGAACATTTTGCTTGTTTTTATGGTTAAGGAACTCATCAGCAGACTTTAACGAAATGCATATAGACAAGTTATTTCAAGTTAAATAAATCTTTATGTCAAATAAATATACTTCGGTATTTCATGTATCATGGATTGATTTTAGCTTGTAATTCCAAATTCTTTTTTTTTAGTATTTGGTGATTTTCCAACAGCTTTCGGCTTGCTGCAAGCTTATTCGGGTTTCCCTGCCCATAATTAAAAACCTTTTATTAACTTGCTTATTCTACATTAATTTTGTTAAGTTTGACTGCCTCCTTAATGGATATTTTTTTTATGGATTTTTAAGCCACAAATACCGCACCACGAAAATGTGTGTCAGTCAACGTGTAAGTGAATCAATTTTTGTATTTGTATTTGAAACGACGAATATAAAAAATCTACACAACAGAAAGGGAGTGCCATTTTAAGTTAAAAACAAAGTTGACAACCAAAATAATTTATATGGTTTCGTACACCAGTACACCAAAGGTGAAAAGGACCCTATTGTATTCGCTACGCTGTCCGTCTGTGCTTCAGTCTATCTGTCTGTCGCAGGCTGTTCTCGAGAACGGTTAGAGCTACGGACCTGAAATATGTGAAACTATGGCCACCAAACAATAACAAATAGATATATGAAAGATAAAAATTAAAGGATGTTCTAAAGCGAGCCACGAAACATATTGAAATTCTAATGTAACATATATTAGACCCCTGCAAAAGACCACTTACAAAAAGTTTTAACACATGAGTGATTTTTCAAATGCTTTACTACAGCGAAATCTTCTAAAACAAAAGCTAAACAACACGGTTGGCGAGACATTTGTTTCAGTTATTGCAGGTATAGGAGTAAAGAATAAAATACTTCGTGATGAAAGAATTTGTGATGCTTGCTTTTTCATACGAATGGGCGCGTATACAAACGTCATGCATATATGTACAAACGCATACAGGTTTTGTGTATGATCTTTTATTTTTCTGCGCACATACAAACGCACACACATGCATTGACATTAGTTGGGTGCGCTTGCTTAAAAATACCACCCTCAAAAACACATACAGTCGAATCCGTTTTAGCGCAACACGCTTTACCGAAAAAAATCGGATTACTGAAAGCGATACAAATCCCCGCACTGGTTTTAAACGAAGCTAGTCTTATTCACTTTGCTTTAGCGAAACATCGCTTTACTGAAAATATCTTATTACTGAAAACCAAAAGCAAGCCCACAACTACGTTTTCTATGAAACTTGCTTCACTTTAGTGAAAAAATAAACAATGACAAATATATTTATTAGAAATCGATTGCATAAATTAAGGCTGAAAAAATTGTGCATGTGTTGTCCGTTAAAAAATTAAATAGCAAAATGTATTTGTCCTTTTCGGTCTTACGTACTTTATTGTATTTTTCTATTATGTTGTCAATTAGTGTCCTGCACAAGACTATTTGTAAGACCTTTCAAGACATGAGAGATTTTTTAAATGCTTTACTACAGCGAAATATTCTAAAAGAATCGCTAAGCAACACTGTTGGCAAGACATTTTTTCGGTTGTTATAAATAGTCTTGTGCAGGACACTATAGTCAATGCAAGTGGCTAGACATTTCCTGATTTTAAGCAGTACGCTTAACTGTAACAAATTGCAGTAATCAGAACTACGTTTTAGAGAAAAAATCGGATAATTGAAAAAAAACATTGGGTTTTGGTTATTTCCAGTAAAGCGGAGTCGACTGTAATAGCTTACCATCTACATCATACACACACACACACACGCAAACGTTCGATATGAAAAATAACAAGCATACACGCATCAACACTACTTCTTTTGATTGCTTGTTACGAACAAGAAGTCTTTGCGACATCGCTTATTAACACTCATATACACGTACATCAATACATCCATCGTGCTTCGCATATTAAACTACATCATTTATTATTGGTTTAGTATAGTAAATGCTACGACAATACATTTAAAAAACATTTCAATACTGTTTACGCAGCCCTCTAATAATCATTAAAAAAAGTTACAATGAAGTAAAATATTACGAAATTACTCGTAGTGACTGAAAATTAATTATTTTTCTATTATTCTCAATACAAAATGACTCAGTACTTGAAATTCTTTAATATTGTTGAGGCCGTAATAGCTGGGATATTATAATTAATTAGCTGTTTGCTTTTTCGTTAATCCACCTTCGACTTCTTTTATAAGTTTATATATTTTTTTATTCAATTGACAAATACCTTAAAACACGTTTTGATACAGATTATCATATAAAACAGTTTCGAACACAACTAAAGGACAATGTCATAGAATCCAACAATGTTGGCTACTATTTAACGTGACAAACTTTTGTCTGAATTGAAAAATTTTTCACTAGCATTTGGTGGTTACGCTTTGTTTTGGCAAATATTTGACAAGTGTGACCGTACCTTTAGTTTAATGCATGCTACGACAATACATTTAAAAAACAAGGCGTATTATTTACATTTCAAGACTGTTTACGCAGCCCTCTAATACACATACAATTGTATATAGACAATTGAACTTTGCAAAGTTTAGTGGATTTTTACAGACTACACTAATTATCACTGAAATTAAAAAATAAAAATAAAACTAAAATTAAAAGGTATTCTATCAGTTAATGTAATTTTGACTATGTTATTTTGACAACTTGCTGCATCTTGGAAACCGTGAAATTTTCAAAAACTCTAAAACTAAAAAATCCCAAAATTAAAAATCTCCAAAACGAAAAAAATCGCAAAAACCTAGTGAACTGAAAATGTGTTTGAAACACAAAAATTAGTTGATTACTCTAATAAAATTTATAATCTATTCGATTTGAAATTATTTTCTATTAGCTGAATGAAACGTGAAATTTATTGAGGTGCTGCACTTAACAAACTAAAGCTTTATATAGCGAATAGTGTCCTGCACAAGACTATTTATAAGAATTTTCAAGACATGAGAGATTTTTTCCAATGCTTTACTACAGCGAAATATTCTAAATGAATCGCTAAACAACACTGTTGGCAAGACAAACCACCGAAAAAAATTACTTGCCAACAGTGTTGCTTAGCGATTCTTTTAGAATATTTCGCTGTAGTAAAGCATTGGAAAAAATCTCTCATGTCTTGAAAATTCTTATAAATACTCTTGTGCAGGACACTAATAGCGAACTATTTGCTTCGTCGGTCCGTAGCTCTAGCTGGTAACTTATTAACCGATTAGTGAACCAACCTTACAAATTGTATTGTATTGTGTTGTAAACTTTTTCATATAAAAAAAATTTAATTATTTTTCATATTATTAAAACTTTTTATGAATATAAAATTTTTCTATTTATAATCTTGTAATTTATTTAATCAATGATCATTAGCTATTTTCATGGTTCTCAATCGATTTAATTAAAACCTCTAGGGAAGTGGAAAGTGTATATGTTTAATGAACGTATTTGTAACACCACAATGCAGCAGAAGATTTAAAATAAGCTACGGGTGACCCCTTTTAAAATTTGATTATGCGCAGTGTCCAAGTTACATATGCTGGACTTTGTATGCTTTCTGTTAGCGTGACTTTTAGTAGAAACTCTAGAAGAACATTTTAAAAAGTAGAGTGGAGTTTCCAATTTTTTTTACCACTCCAGCAATATTTTTATTTACTTCAATTCTTTGTTTATTTTCATTATTGTTACTGAAGTGTTAACAACCGTGTATTCAAACTATTGAAAACTTACTTTGTATTTGTTTGTCGTTCTTCTTTTTTTATACTAATTTGGTAGTTAATATTCTTCACAAATAGGAACTTTGTCCATAATCAAATCAACATTTCTGTAGAATATTTGTGTATACATTTTAATACAGTCATCTCCCCTTAATTGAAAATGCGCTCGTATTGTGGCCTTCAATAGCATAAATCATTTATTTAAGAAATTTGTTATTCGACATATTGTCAGAAGTTTATTTTAATTTGTTGTCTATTTGATTGTTGCTGTAACAAATCATCAGTAGACTTCAAGCACACATTTTGAATAGTCACAAACCTCTTTCTTATCTTATGCACAGACTTTCAAGAACTATTTGAGAATTCACAAATAATAATATTATTATTATTTTTCCTGAGATTTTCAAAAATATTATTTGTGAATTCTCAAATAGTTATTGAAAGTCTGTGCATAAGATAAGAGGTTTGTGACTATTCAAAATGTGTGGTTGAAGTCTACTGATGATTTGTTACAGCAACAATGAAATATATAGATAACGCTGAACCACCAGCAAATAAATTTCAAATTAAAATAAATCATTTATTTATTAATTAGTTGCTTTTTATGGGAATTGTTACAATTTAAGTTTAAAATTTTTTAAACGCACTAATAATTCCAAATTAATATTTTACTTATTAAGTAAAAAATTTTTTAAATTAAAAACACATTGAAATTGATTATTGAGGGGTTTAGCTGGATCATATGTGCATTTCACTGTTGCTAATGCAGATCATCAGGGAACCTTTACACAAAGCTTCTTAGAACAACTAGAGTCATTATATTATAAACTTTCATTTAAACAAATGAGAAGCTCAATAACAAATAACAGAGTTGAAACAATTTATTAATTTTTAATTTCTTTACGAATGCAATTGCTTTTTGTTTGGAATTAATTAAGCCGATAAATCAATTAAGCGGAATTTACTGTATCGATTATTTAAATTACCTAAACTTTATGAGTATAAGCTTTTAGCTTTTTAGCTGCTTGTTGGCCTTAAGCAAATTATTATTTGTTTTATTGTGATTTCTGTGTAATTAATTAAGTTGCGTTTCTAAAGGTCGTAACATTATTTCATTTGCCATAAATTCTAGGGAAATTTGTGTGTTAACATATTAGAAGAAGAAGAAGAGGAAAAAAATAACTAATGTGTTGTAAGAAATTACAATAAAATTAGAATATTGTATCGTAATTTCCGACACTTAAAGGAAGACAGGAAAAATATTATTGGTGTGTGTGTGTTTTTTTTTTTTGGAAATGTTCTATTTTGGTGTTTAGTGTGATAAATTTAAATTCATTCTTCATTTTCATTCTTTAAATCCATCATTCCCATTCCCAAAGAATTATTTTCTTTCTTCCTTTTTTAAATCCATCTGTCCTTTATTTTTTTAGAGAGTAAAATCCTGCTATTCTAAACAGATGACGAGAAAAATAACAACTCAGAGAGAATTTCGAATTTTCATAGGTCAATAATTGCATGACTTTTTTAAAGAAATTTTTTTAATGTTAATGGTGTAGGGACTTGAACTCAATATCCAGAACGTTCGACATCTTCCGTGCTTATGCGGCTACAATGAAATTAAGTGAACCAATTTTTTTATCATTGAAGTTGGCAGTGTTGATAGTCCACATACTATTTTCCAAGGTTAGCCTTGATGTGGGTGATGGTTTTTTTCTTCATACGAAATTCACTTTTTAAATTTTTATTTATTTTTAAAATCACGCAATAGTCTGAGTAAGGCAGCTTGTTCCAATTTTGACAGGAGTCAACTGACACTTGGCTGTTGACAGGAACAGTGTTGCTCTCTCAGCTAAAAAGCGGGAAATTCAAAAAGTCACGAAGCACTACAATTTTCATTTACATTTTAATTCTTTATTATTTTTTTATTCGTGTTACTTCTTAACTCGGTACATTTTAGACCGATTATAAAAATTCAATTTTTGTCTGAAAGGGTATAGCTTCCCACTAGTTCCATTGTAAAATTTTTTTTTTAATTTAATTTTATGATATTCTACATATTTGATTGCTGGGAAACCTAGCAAATACCCTTGGTTCTTGTAAACACATAATTTGAAAGCTGAAAAAATGGGCAGGCTTACGCCCATAAAAATTTATTATATATCACGTGGTTCTACACAACCGATTTGTGCGAAACTTACCACACACCTTGAGCTCTAAAATGCATACAATCCTCTATCTAAAAAAATGGGCGGATTCACGCCCATTAAAATTTAATATTTTATTTTAAGTGGTTCTACACTACCGATTTTTACAAGACTTAGCACGCACCTTAAGCTCTGAAAAGCACACAATCTTGCATTTAAAATATGAGTTCTCCACTCAAGGCACTCCCAATAAAATTTAATTTTATATTTCACGTACTTCTTATCTTCTTCTATCAGATCTTTGCATTGAAGTCGGTTTTTTTTGGCAGAATTATTTTAGATATAAAATGGATTAAAAATGTCAGCAGTCACTCTTAAGGCCCAACTATAATATGAATAAGCTAGCTTAAGCAACTGTGCGGTTACATATAAAACGTATGTGGCAAACTATAATGTACTTAACAAACTTTTCGTCAAGTTTCGTCAAATGTCATTTGCTTAAGTAAAGTGCCAAACTGAACGCACATTCCGTAAGGAAACAACTGTTTGTGCATTTTTTAAACTCAAACAAGCAACAGCAGAAACTATTCATTGATTTTAAATATTTTTTTATTGTTTCTTATTTTGAACTCAGAAAATAAAGCAAAACTTTTATTTTCATTGTATGTTTTACAATACACATATACACACATACACATGTATTTACTTATGTATATTCACTGTTGTACTTTTTAGTAGGCAAAACAAATAAAACAAGTAATAAGGTAATGGATATATTTATATGTGAATTTTTAATAGATTAGGACATTCTATCAAGTTAGTTTGATTGAATTGCATTCATTTATGAGTTATGAGAAGAAACAATATTAATACAAAATTATTGACAATACCTAGATGTGCAGCTGTGGCTAAAGAATACTTAAGTGCATCTAAGTATATTGTGGCCACCTAAAAGTCACATCTGAATTGTTTAAGCATTTGACAGACTTATCGTTCAATTCTGACATTAGCTTAAGTCAGCTTATTCATATTATAGTTGGGCCTTTAATGCGAACGACATTTGGTTTTTATTTATACAGATTAATTTTTTTGTCTATATTTTTACTTATTCAAAATCGTTTCGTTTCCTAAATTCAAACGAAACTGTGTATGTGCATATTACTTACACCGCTTTCTAAAGGATATTTGTTTTCAAATCCCTCTTTTTTGCGTTATTTTCTTCAAAATCGCGCTTTTTGATCGATCATGTCCCGTTTTTTTTCAAAAACCATCTGGTCACGTTAATCATGGCATACATACGATTGCAAAACGAATCGTTATTTTTACTAATATTCACAATAGTTTTTAACTTGCTCAACATTGTGAATAGTACATTAAATTCACAATAGATTTAGAACTGTTAAAATAATTAAAAAATTTAATTAGAATTTACCAATGTAAATACGGAGACCGTTTTTAGTGAAAAATATGGAGGGCAATTATAAATAAAATTCCGCGAGAAAATTATCCCGGGGAACAATTCCAATTAATAGCAAGTAATAGGGAAAACAAAAAAATTCCAATTGGAAAAGGGAGATATTTCTCGCGGAATTTTATTCATAATTGCCCTGATGAAAAAATAAAACGGAGATACAGTTTGGGAATCTGAGCAAACTATTGGCACACTGTCGAACATAGAGACAGATTTTAAAAATGTCTTTTATCGAAGTGATTTTTTCATATGTAAAGGTAGAATTAGTAAAATCGTATCATTCTACTTTACAGCTTGCCGTATCGTTCAACTTTGTGCACAAGTTATAGAAAATGTAACAGTTTGCATAGCACATTTTTTTTTGTCTGGCATTAAATACGACGTTTTTGGCATTCGCTACAGAAAAATCTCTTTTCTGCAGATTCCTATGTCAGCAGTGCTACCACCACGTATTTTATAACTAGGTAACATGCATTGTACACAGAAAAAATTATTCCCAAAAAATTTTCAAACAAACGTGTGTTTTGAAATATAATTTAGTTTCAGTAAATATTTTTTACTGTTCCAGTAAATTATTTGTTCCAATTTTATTTTATGTATGTAAAAAAAAACTGTATAGAATGAAAATTATCTATATAAAGTAAAATTCGTAAAAAAAATTTAGATTTATTTTTTTTATATTTAAATTTGTTATTTTCAGTTAAATTTATTTTTAACCCCCGACTAAAAAAAGGGGTGTTTGTAAGTTTGTAGTGTGTGTCTGTGTGTCTGTGTATCTGTGTGTCTGTCTGTGTCCACGTACAGGCCAAACGGCTGGACCGATTTTCATTTATTTTTTTCTGTTTGAAAGATGACTTAATCGAGAGGGTTCTTAGCTATGTTTGAAAAAAATCGGTCCAGCAGCTTAGAAGATATAACATCTTTTCTGAAAAAAGTCGGGGGTTTTTAAAATTTTTAATTTTTGTTATTATATACTGTAAAAAAGTTTTTGTGATTTTTTTTAATTTTTTCTACAAATTATTTTATAGATATAAAAAACATTTTTTTTTTAATTTTTGTTTGCGGTTTTCAAACTTATTATGTTTGTATATTGTGATTCTCAATATAGTATTAAGAGTCTTACTATAAACATACGGAGTTTGTTAGCTAAATTAAAGAATTTTTTAGGTTGAAGTCTACTGACGAGTTCCAAAAGCGGGAACGAAATGCTTAACCATAAAAACAAGCCAATTTTTGAAAGTAAAAAAAAATAGTTAAACTTGTCATTTGATTCAGCTATTTTTTGTTTCAAATAAAACTTTTACTAATTTAAAAAAAAAATTGGAAAGAATTGTTATTGATACAGTTAATTTATTTTCTGATAATACGAAAAATTTTAGTGAATGTGTTTGTAAATTATGAAAAAAAAATTGCTGAATAATACAAAAAAAATCTGCAAAAATGTTTTTCTGTTCCTCTTAATAAATTTTACTGAAAATATTTTGAGTTTCAGTTAACTTTTTTCTCTAAGTTAACTAAAAATAAAATTTTTTAGTTAATTTTAATTATTATTCGAACTCCATTTGTTTCTATATTTGTGATTTGAACGGGCGATACGAACTTTAGCCCGTTCAAATCACAAAAATAAAATTTTTTTTTCAGTTAAATTTTTACAAAATTGTTATCAGAATCTACAAATTTCTTTGTAGGTCCGCATTCACACAAAAAATTTACTGATTAAATGAATTTGGTTACTGAAAACGAAATTTAGTTTTTTCTGTATATATATCGTACGGTTTTTGTCAGCTGACACGCAACATCACGATACGATTTTACTAATTCTACCTTAAATCCTGGATAAATTAGTTAAATTTAAACAATCGCTCCCATACATGACAGTTTGTAAAACTCGTACCTTCAGCTATACGATCACTTATGCCATAATCGTACAGTACGTTCACATATGTCACAATACGGAAAATGTGCTTATACTTGACAAGTTCTACGTTCACGGAAGTAATGGCAAGAAGTAGAGGGAAAAATCCCGTGTAATTTTTATTCAAAATAGTGCTGAATGTCTTATTGTGAATTGTACAATCAAAGTTTTAATTGTCTCTCTTGTTCTACTATAGATTTACTCATTGTATTCGTAATCTTAAATTTATATATGGAAATCTTCAACTAAAATATTGATATTAATTCAATTGATTTTTTTACTCATGCAATTAAAACTTTGGTTAAAATTGTATATCTTTTTAAATGTAACTGAATTGTCAAATTCGTTCTTTTTCTGATTAAAAATCTAGCGGCAAATTCACAGAGAAAAATTGTACAAATAAAAAAGTTGGAAGCTACTTACATTTCCATAGTTTCTCAAAGTCGAGGGGCTCATATTAAACAAACGACTTAAGTGATTTGTGGGCGAGCCGGAACTTGCCGTAGACGGCGATATGGAGGAGGCGATCTCGGCAAAAATTGGCGAATGATCTGCAAATAATAATAAGCCATGAAATCTAAAATTTTATTTGCTAAAATCTGCCAGAACTTACCTCCTGCCGAGACGGCGGGCGAAGAAAACTCCTTGGCGAAGGCAAAAAAATCATTATTGTTGTTGCAAGAAGCATCCGAAGTACTTAAAGTGATGCTGGGATTACGCACTCTTAAGTATCGGCTGTTGCTGCCTCCGCCGCTGGCTGGAGTTGCCGTGCACAACGGCGTATTCGAATGATGCAAAACATTTGGTAAATTATGAGACTCCAAGGGTGAGGCTGATTTCGGTATGTGTGAGCTGAATGCTGCAGAAGTGGGCGTGGAAGTAAAATTGGGCGTATTGACGGGAGTTCTTCTCAGAATAGGTGCTGGTGGCAGTTGTGAGGGCGAGGAGCGTCTAAATTGTGCTGTAATACTGTTGGCACCGGCAGTTGTTGCTGGTGCTGTTGCGTTTAATGGTGAATGCTGCTGTGAATCACCCGGTTGTTTGGGTATGGCCAAACGTAAAGTTTGCCTGGCAGCTAGTCTACGTGCAGGCGCAAATTTATATGATGCGGATGTATTGGTGGGCGGCGTTGACGACGAAGACGACAACAACGACGGCGTTGTTGGCGACGCAGACAAAAGACCAGCCCCCACATTGTTGTTGTAGCTTTTTATTGTTGTTGGTGGATTGTTTTGGGTGTTGGTGTGCGATTTGTTCATGGTATTGGCAGCAGAGAAGCCGCCGGCATAATGTTGTTGTTGTTGTTCATTTGTATTGTAAGTGTGGAAGTTATAATTAGTTTGATTGTTCTTGGACGTTGTGTTTGGCATTTTGGTTGTAAATGTGCTTGTTTCTGGTGTTGTTGTTGTTGTTGTTACCTGTGGTTGGTGGGAATTGTGATGATGTTGATGTTTATTTATTGGGCTGACCAGATGTGATGAATTCATAGCTGCTTTTGTTCGGTGGTTTTTTTTTTTTATTATATTTTTCTTTGTTTTAATTTTAATGTAAAGAGTTTTTTTCTCTCTCAATAAGTTTTAAAATTTTTCTTTTGTTATTCTCTGGTGTTACAAAGTATTATGAATGAGATTATTTGTTTTGTGCACATTAAAATATTAAATAAAATTGTTTTTATTTCTTTTGTTCAGAAATTGTTTGCTTGGACGTTAAAACGATTTACATGTCAAGTATTTTTTTATTTTTATTAAAAAATTTTTGTTACTTTCAGCATCTACATAATTTATTTGAAGAATTTTTCTATTAATTTAGTCGGTGTGTTTTTGATATTAAATACTTGCATTTATTTTCTGTTTGTTTTTAGCTTAAACGTTTTATAATTATTGGGTAACATTGCATTTTGTGCTAATTATAGTTAATTAAACATTGGACGTGACTTTCTGGGTGGTATATTTTTGTAGTGTTTTGAATGTCATTACATACAGACATACATATGAATGTATATAAAATGTATATTATGTATACATATATGTATGTACATATGTACATAGGTAAAAGCAAGTGAATATGACGGCTTTTCCACACTCAAAGCTTAATTTTCAAGGTCCTGAGTTTGTTGGATAGAGGTCTCTCCTACATACTTTAAATAGCACTATAAGTAACTTATATAAAAAGGATTTAGTGAACTACATCTAAATTATTTTTAATTTTTTAGTGCTTGTTTTTTAAGTCGGTTAAATTCTTTCAAAAGCTTTATTTTTAACTTGTTAGGCACTAGCATATAAATTTTCCATTTTTGTTGCAAATATTAGTGATCCCGCTCTCTTCTAACTGCAAGATATCGACACTTACAGAGATCTTAGTGTGTTTAAAGTTTCATTTGAATCGGTCAAGTGGAAGCATGTGAAATATATAATGGACATGGCCCTGCTCAATTTTTAAGCAGAACATGCCATTCCAAGATTCCAAACTGTTTGCCAAGTTTCGTAGAGATTGGCTAAATAGAAGTACTTGTATTTTAATACTAAATTTTAATAGACGTGACACCGCCCACTTTTTTAAATGCAAACTCGTGTTGTTTAAAAACCTCAAACTTTGCCAAATTTCGTGGAGATCGGCTAAGTAGAAGTTCATATAATGTAATTCTATCTATAATAGGGCTGGCCCCGCCTACTTTAATAAACCCAATATCGCATCATTCTAAGACCTTAAACTGTTTGCCAAGTTTCGTAGAGATTGCTTAAGTAAAAAAACTTATAACTTTAATGGGCGTGGCCCTATCCACTTCTTTAAATGCAAATCGTGGTATTTCAAAACCTCAAACCGATTAACAAGTTTCGTAGAGATTGCACAAGTAAAAGTACTTATTCATTAATATTAAATTTTAATGGGCGTGTCCCCGCCTACCCTTTTAAATACAATATCGCATCATTCTAAGACCCCAAACTGTTTGGTAAGTTTCGTCGAAATGGCATCAGCAAAAGTACTTATAATTTAGTACTAAGCATGAATGGGTGTGACCCCACCCACTTTTTTAAATGCAAAACCGTGTTAATCCAAGACCCCAAAATGTTTGCGAAGTTCCATGAGGATCGGATAAGTATAAAAACTGAAAATTTAATATTAAACAGTAATGGGCGTAGCCCCGCCCACATTTTTAAATTCAAAATCGTGTTATTTAAAAACCTCTAATGTTTTTTCCATGTTTCGTGGAGATCGGCTAGGTAGAAGTTCATATACTTTAATTATATACTTTAATAGGCGTGGCCTCGCCTACTTTTTAAAATGCAAGAATGTGTTATTCCAAGACCCTAAACTGTTAGGAAAGATTCGTGGGGATCAGATAAGTAAAAGTATTTATAATTGAATGCTAAACTTTAATGGGCGTGCCCCGCCCACTTTTTCAAATGCAAGATCTTAAGTTGGAGATTGTATCATTGCGAAAGGCCAAGACGTGTGCTGAGTTTTATAGCGAAGACAAATAAAAATACATAAAATCGAAAGAAAGAAATTAATGGGCGTGCTCCCGCATACTTTTTAGCAATAGAAAAAAAGAATTAAAAAAAATTTATTTATTTAGTTTCGCATTCGAATTTTTTAAAACCATTAAAAAATTGCGGAGTTATGAAGTAACACACATAAAAAAAATTAAACGAGTTGAAGTCCCTTTTCGAAGTCGGTTAAGAAACATATTTTATGGAAGGGCATTTCAAAACAGAAGAACAAGGGTATAATCGTCGCTTTCGATAACGAGTTGATTCGATCACGGGTTTTCAGTAAGAGATTTGGCATTGGCTATCGAACAATGTAATAATATTAATCGATATCGAATGCCATAATCCCAAACTGAAGAAACGTGATCGAATCAGCTCGTTATGGAAAGCGACGCTTAGACTCAGTTAACTCTCGCCTCTAAACCTGCTTCAGCATAGCAGTACTTTTTAATGGAAAGTAAGTGAAATCTCAAAATTTATTTCAGTTATAAAAGAGGCAAAAGCGTGTACACTAAAATTCTTTCCTACTGAAAAACTAAAATATAAAGTTAGAGCATTAACTGCTAAATTTTAATGTTTAATTTATGTACAAGAAATGTGCAAGTAATACATATCCCGTATTGTCTAGTGGTTAGGATATCCGGCTCTCACCCGGAAGGCCCGGGTTCGATTCCCGGTACGGGAAACTCTCTTTTTAATTAAAATATATAAACAAATCTGCTGTTATAGAGGAATTTTATTAAATAAATTGTACAAGAAAGATACAGAAGATTTTAACGAAAATTATAAATTGTTAAAAAAAAAGCTTTTATAACAAGACAGTGTAGGGACGGTGGGAGCTAAAGTTCTCTTCATGCCATATTTTCCTGTGCATAAAATCCGGTAAAATTTTTCAGCTGCCAAGGAAAATTAATGAGAAGCTTCTTGTAAAAATTTAAAAAGCTTTTTTTCAATCTAATTTTATATCACTATTGAGATATTGTGACGTTCGTTACTAATTGTCAGTTTAATTTATTTTACTAAAAAATTTTTATTTCAAAAGAAACAGAAATATATATTTGAAGCTTCAAATAAAATGTAACTTTTAACAACGATTTCTTTTGTCTCACTTTGTTGTTTCATACGAATCGATTTTATTTCTTTGTACATTTTGAACGCCTTCAAATTGCGAAATAAAAATTACATTTTGCAGTTTTGACCCACTTTTATTGTCTGAAAACTTTTTCATGTTTTATTTTTTTCATTTATTTTATTTTTTATTTTTTTTTTTTACGTACAAGTATTTATTTCATTCGGCTTTTTTTCGTCTTTACGGTTTATAAAAACGTCTAAACGTTCACATGGCCGGCGCATTTTGTTAACAAGAGATTCTATCATTATCAAGATAAATGTGGCCCCATAGTCGGTCGCCATTTCCAGCCAGTCAGTCAGCCAGTCACTGTCAAAAGTATATAGACAATAACAGCGACTGTTGGCAGTAATCTCATCGGACCATTTGTCGTCGCTTTTTGACGAGTTATTAAGACAAGAGTTTGACTGAGGCTGTAAGTGTGTGCACAAGTTTTATTGGCGATTTGCAGAAATGCGCTTTTCACCTTTTGCTTGCCGCTAATAATTTATTATGCTTAAAAAAATCTTTAGTATATGCAAACATATATTTTTTATTTTATTTAATAAAAAGATGAAAACAAAAATCACCGGCTGGGCTGGCATTTGAATTTTTATTTTATATATCTTTAAAAAAAATTGCTTTTATTACTCATGCACACAATGAACTTGGCTGACAATACTCGAGGTTTTTTTTTTTTTTGCTTTTCTGTTTAAATCATTTTAGTATTTAACACGAAACAGCGACACAAATTGCAGCACATAAATAATTTAATTTTAATTTTTTGTTTTGTTGCAAATTTTTTTTTTCATTCTCGCGTGGGCTTTTTTTATTGTACATTAATAAATTGTATATTTTCCATCGACTGTTGAATTTATTTCATGAATTACCTTTTATGTAGCTTTGCATTGCACTTTGTTCGTTTGTAGTATTTATTTATTTTACACAATTTCAAGATCATTAGCCTTTGGCTGGGAGCAGACAAACAAACAATTATATCACTGTAATGAAAAGAAGAAAAAAAATTAAATGAAATTATTAAGCCATTAGCAAAATAAATAGTTCTAGGAGTCAAGGTTTGTTTGACAATTGCCTGGTAATTTGCGAATGTTTTTTTTTTGGTACCTGAAAAAAAGGGTGGAGCTTTTAAATCGCTATTTGTTATATTACTATAACAATCCCGTATTGTCTAGTGGTTAGGATATCCGGCTCTCACCCGGAAGGCCCGGGTTCGATTCCCGGTACGGGAAATATTTTTTTAATAATTTTTAATTCTAATATATATTAAAGTTTTTATTTGAAAATAATGTATTTTTGTTTTTGGTCTATGTAAATTTTATAAAAACTTGAGGGCATATTCTACGATGTCGACAGAGAACGTTCGTTCGACAACTTGTATAGAATACAAAAATAATTGTTTTTGTTTTCAATTCATATAAGTATTCGATACAACTTTTTCTGTTGACATCATGGTGGTAAGGCGTTAATTTTTGAACTGAAAAAATCGGTTTACAAATGTGCCCAAGACATTTACTGCCAGTTTACAGAAACCATGTAAAAATTCGCGCCTTTCTATTTATATTGAAAGCAAAAACAAAGCACTCAAAATTTGTTTTTGTTTTCAATATAAATAGACAGTCGAGAATTTTTACATGGCTTCTATAAACTGGCAGATAGTTTTTGAAATAAAAAAATTTATATATTTATGATTTGATTGGGCTAAAGTTCGTATCGCATTGTAAGCCAAATTACATGTTATAAGTATTAATGAGCAAATAACACCAATGTCAATTGTAAATATTCTGACAAACACGAACGGAACAACTAGCTGTTTTCGAAGGCTACTACACACATCATCAGCGTTCTTTGTGTTTGGTCCACTATGTGTGGTGTCAGTTTATGTAGATTTCTGCTTCATAGACTCAGTTTTCAGTGCAAATGAAATATGTGAATTATTCTGATTCATTGCCTTACCATATGCTGAAAGCGATTTTTTTGTAATGAAAGCTCAATTTTACCATCGTTTTTCAGGGTTCCGTACACCAAAGGTGAAAAGGAACCCTATTGTTTTCGCTACGCTGTCCGTCATACGGTATTTTCTCAGGAACCGTAAGAGCTACGGACCTGAAATTTGGACAGAGTATGTAGAACCTTAGCCGCTACAACAACAAATAAATAAAAGTTAAAAATTAAAGGGTGTTCCAAAACGGGCCACGGAAAATGTTAAAATCCCATGTAATATAATTACATACATTACATATGTACATATGTAAATATATTGGCACTTGAAATTTGAAAAATTAGTGTATTTTTATTTGTTATTGAGCTTCTCTTTTGTTTAAATGAAAGTTTATAATATAATAACTCTAGTTGTTCTAAGAAGCTTTGGGTAAAAGTTCCCTGATGATCTGCATTAGCAACAATGAAATGCGCATAGGATCCAGCTAAACCCCTCAATAATCAATTTCAATGTATTTTTAATAAAAAAATATTTTACTTAATAAGTAAAATATTAATTTGGGATTATTAGTGCGTTTAAAAATTTTAAACTTAAATTGTAACAATTCCCATAAAAAACACTAATAATTAACACTAAAATTTAAAAAAATTTAAATTAAAATGTGGTTCATCAGTTAATGCAATTTTGACTATGTAATTTTGACAACTTGCAAACTGTAAGAGACAAACTCTTGAAATTTTCAAAAACGGTGAAACTAAAAAATCCGAAAATTATAAAATCGCCAAACCAACAAAAAATTGCCAAAAACCAAAAAAAAATCGCTAAAACGAAAAAAAGCATCAAATAAAAAAAAAATTCTAACACTAAAATAAATCGGTAAAACTGAAAAAATCGACGAAATGAAAAAAATCGCCCAAATGAAAAAAATCGCCAAAATAAAAAAAAATCGCCAAATTGAAAAAGTGCCAAAAACCGAAAAAAATCGCCAAAACTCGAAAAAAGCGCCAAAACTAAAAAATCGCTCATATGAAAAAAAATCGCCAAAATGAAATAAAAACGCCAAAAACCTAAAAAATCGATATAACGGACAAAAAGCGCCAAAACTAAAAAAGCGCCAAAAAGCGAAGAAACGCCAAAAACACCAAAACTAATAAACGCTCAAAACCGAAAAAAACCAAAAATGAAAAAAAGCAAAAACTATTTATTATATAGGCTAAAGTTAGTATTGAATTACATATCTAAAGGGTCCGCCAGATAACTTTTTTTTTTTTTTTTGAAAACAGGGCGCAAAACATCGAGTGTAGCTTCGGCTGTGTGGCACGTAGCGCCGTCCTGTTGAAACCAAATGTTGCCAATATCCTCCTCTTCAATTTTTGTGAACAAAAATTCGTTCGACATGGCCCGATAACGATCGCCATTGATTGTAACGGCCACTCCTTGCTCATTTTCGAAAAAAATGGCCCAATTATGCCTCTGGACCAAAATCCGCACCAAACAGTGACTCGTTTTGGGTGCGTCGGCTTTTCAATGTATGCGTGCGGGTTTTCTGTGCCCCAAATGCGACAATGTTGCTTGTTTACATACCCGCCAAGATCAAAATGAGCTTCATCTGAAAAGATGATTTTTTTTGGCAAAATCTGCATCTTTTGGCCCACTTTCCCAGCGTTGTTCAAGCGTATACACAACCATATTCGTTCAGCGGAAGGATAAAACTAATTATCTGTCAAATCAGACATGAGCTAATTGTTACCATTCACGAAATAAGCACTAGTTGAAAAAAAAACGTTAGATGGCGGACCCTATAGTTTCCGTACGGAACCTTTCGTGCGCGGGTCAATGTCACACTTCACTGAATTTATTTGTTTACTATTTGTGCACATGTGAGTTAGTTTTCTTTTGGCGATTTTTAAAATCAATTTTTGCGAAAAATTTCAACAACCCTTGTGAGAACATGTTTTAATATCAAGTTTTTTTATTTAGACAATAAGTTACTTGCTTCTATTTAAATAAGTAATTTGTGCATGAAAGCTATATCCCGTATTGTCTAGTGGTTAGGATATCCGGCTCTCACCCGGAAGGCCCGGGTTCGATTCCCGGTACGGGAAACTGGTCTTTTTTTTTGTATACCAAAACTTATTGGAATCTTATTTCCTGTTTATATGCCATCCTGTATCGAGCTATCCTGATTTATTTGATGTGTCAGAGGCAAAATAAACTCCGCTTTTCGAAAATTTCTCAATTTTGAAAAATGTTTTTTTTTTTGTTATTGTTGTATTAGCAGCACCGAAATGTTTCTAGACTTATATATTTAATTTATATTAAGCATTTGTTTTGAAATTTCACTTTGGGCAAAACTGATAGACACGGGTCTTTGGTTTTGGTCTTTTATCACGTAGTGGTGTCCGTATATGGTTGTATTTCCATGACTTAAAAAATTACGCACAGTGTAATAAAAAAATATTTTTTGATTTGATCAAATGTAATCTAGTAAATATCTCCACGCAAGAAATATATGACTCAGATCACTTACATAATTATGGTCACATACATATCGTTACCTTAATATACATATGCATGTATATATTTTTGAAATCGAGTTTTTTGCATTTTTCGATACATTAGATGGCATGACATTTCTATAGAAGAACATAGAAATGTCATGCCATAACCGCCAAAAAAAATCCTAAGCGATATGTGTAATTTTCGAAGTTATTTTTTTTTTTTTTTACCAAAATCGATTATATGCGATCGTAAATAATCGATTTTTGTCAAAAAAAAAAAAAAAAAAAAACAAGGCCCAAAATTGTGTCGATTAAGCTTTTTTTGCGGTTATGGCATGATTTAGAAAAAATTCGATTTAAAAAAAAAAATAATGAGTTAGGGCCTTTCTAAATTAAGGTAACGATATGTAGCTCTTCAATTTGTAATACTCGGAATCATAATGAGCGACCTATCAAAGTATCAAACACCTTTGTAACATTAGTAAAATTCCTATACAAAATCATTCCTTTAAATGTCTGACGCTTAAAAACCACTCCAACAAAAACCGGTAAATTTCTGTTTAATTAAAATATTTATGTGAATTTAAATGATAAAAAAAGTATTAATTACAATTTCTATTGATTAAAACGCCATGTACATAATTTGCCATATTTGTAAAATTTGTTTTTTTTTTCGTGACGTTTCTTTGAGACTCCGATCGTGATTTGCACAAATCAAATGGTTGGTTAATTTACAAAAATCACTTATCTAAACAAATGTCTGGGCAGAAACGAAAGATGTGTAAAAAAAAATATTATTAAAAAAAAGCAAATAAAGTTGATACGAACATTTGTGTATTTTACGGGTGCGTTTTTTAAGATAAAAATTTTCAGCATTTAGAGTCATTTAGTCAGAGTGTGTAGGTCTATTATGCATTGAAAAATATTATGCAAATACTCGTACAGTAGAAGACCGGTTGGGCGAATGGTTTAATAGTTACTTGCCTTGCTTTATATTTGCAAAATGAAAGATTTAGGCGGGCCTTACAAATTAATTAAATTTTTTGTTACAAATAGAGCATACATAGCATCATAACGTTTTTAGAGCTATGCTCTTTTTGTTACACACAGGACAGGAGCTAGGACGCTACTATTACAGTTATAAATTTCTTTTTGTTTTGCATTTCTTTGATTACATTTTTTAGTTTTCGTTCTCTTTATTTTTCTCTAATCTCTGTAAAGAAGGAAATGCCAGAAACAGCGGTGCTCTAAGTCTGCGTTTACATATGCGAAATGTCCACACATGCAAATATTTGCGGCGAAATTATTTTGTTTTATTAATGGTAATAAAATAAATTTTATGAATATTAAATAAACAGTTTTAAAAATAAAAATAGTTTTATTGCATTGATATTTAAAGCCTACAGTACAAGGCATGTAAAAAGCCACATGCGTATGTAGCGATGACGTCACGAGAACTTTCAGCATGTTAGTTGCATTTTATAAAATTACTAGTAGTGGCTAGATTCCGTAAAATTTTTATAGTATTTTTGTTCCAAAATACATACATATGTGGCACATGTAGCCGAATCGAAGACATTTTCTGGGGCAGTTCGTCTGTAAGCCTGTTAATATATACATGTACATATGTTACTAGTACACGGACGGCATGTAGCAATGTAGCACCGTGATGACGTCAAAACTACATGCGCATGTGGTTTTTTACATGCCGTGTACTGTAGGCTTAACACACGAATTTTGTTTTATATAGCTAAGAAGCATAGCTCTTACTTTAAGTATCCTAAGACATCTTTCTTCTTTTTTTTTCAAATATAACTGGATCATAAAAATTTAGTTCTGAAATTTTGAGACTAACAGCCATGTCTTGTTTAGCGACAAGCGTTTTTTAGTTGTCAAAAATTTATTTTTTTTGTTACAAATAGAGCATACACAGCATTATAATGTTTTTAGAGCTTTGCTCTTTATGTCAGACACAAGGGCTAGGACGTTAATTTCCTAACAAAAATAATCGATAGTAATGCAGCTATAAATTTATTTTTGTTTTGATTTAAAGAAGAAGATGCCAAATTACTTACTATTAAGAACTTTAAGAATACAGGCATGCTAAGTCTGCGTTTACATATGCGAAATGCCCACACATGCAAATATTTGCAGCGAATTTATTAAGTTTAATTAATAATAATAAAATAGTTAAATTTTATGAATATTAAATAAATAGTTTTAAAAATACAAACAGTTTTATTGCATTGTTTTTAACACATGAAATTTCTTTTATATACGAGTAGCTGAGCAGCATAGTTCTAACCGGGTGTTCTAAGACATCTCTCTAATTTGTTTTAATATAACTGTATCATAAAAATTTAGTTCGTAAATTTGGAGACTAACAGCCATACCTAAACAAAAGCAACAAGCGTATTTAGTTGTCAAAAACGCGGCGGCAACACTTTGCAATCAGAAGATCAGATTTTGAAAGCTTGTTAAGTAGTGAAGTTGGCTGCTAAAAACAATTTTTCCTATTCAGAATACTGTTAATAACATCATGGACATATTTTCTAGTCAATGCGCCCATTTTTGTGCAACCATATTCAGCAAATTTACTTTCAATGTATTAATAAATAAATAAATAAATAAAGAGGCAGACGAGAATTTTTAATTGTCTTCGATAAACTGGCAGTAAGGAAAGTTTTTCCTTGAATGAAAAATAAAATGAGTTAAATGAGGCACTTAAAATGAAAATCTTAACAAATATTTGCCGGCAACAGCTGGTACGCAATCAAAGTTTAATTGCTATAATATTTACTTGAAAATTTTTTTATATTAAACTTTAGTTAAATTGCATGTTCGTTATACCTAGATGGGACTGTAATAATATTATAAACATTTTCAATTTATTTTTAAGCACTTGTGTAATTAAATCGGTATTATATTTATATATTTTTCTTTTTAATTAAATACGAATAAATGAGAGATTAAAGTCTTTAAATAAACTTTTGAGATTTTCAATGAAAACTTAGATTTTATTTTCAATGAAAAGTTTATGCAAGAGTTTTGGTAATTAATTTTAAAGCTTAAAGCGCAGTTAGAACTACAACTTTGAGTAGAAGATTGTAATAATAATAATTTTGACTGGTAAATTCCTTTCAAGCACTTAAAATCGAGAAAATATATATTCATAAAATTTTAAACGAATTTCAAATTCATTTTATTTTTTTTATGAATATGAGTGATAATGTTTAATTTTTAAAAACAGAAAGTGCTGACAAAAATGAAGAGTTCCGATAAAAAAAATAAGAATTAAGAATTTGTATTATCCCATTGAACAAGAGCAAAATTTTGGGAGAAGAGATGAATTCTGGAAGCAATTTAGACCCAAACAATTTTAACACTGAAAGTAAATCGTTAACCGCTCCCGGCTCTGGCAAAAGGTATCGTTAAAAACAAGTGTTTTAAGGGTTTATTTATTATAAAAAAAAATCATTTGTTTAACTTGAGCATAAAGCGCCAATATCTTAATTTCCATCATATCTTGCAATAACCGTCAAAAAAGCTTAACCGACACATTTCATTGAACTAGTTTCTTTTTTTTACGAAAATCGATTATTTACGATCGCAAATGATCGATTTTGGTCAGTTCGAAAATTATGTCGCTTAAGATTTTTTTTACCGATTATAGCACGATAAATACTTTTCTTTTTTTCAGAATAGTCATTCAAAGAGCTTGATCGCGAAATACCAACGGATCGAATGGTTTGGTGTTAGGGTAAGAATCCCCAGCACTTTGTTTTTTTTTCGGTTAATATTTCTAAATAAGCCAGCAAACTCCCCAATTATAATGACTTAAAAAGTACATTTTCCCGTACCGGGAATCGAACCCGGGCCTTCCGGGTGAGAGCCGGATATCCTAACCACTAGACAATACGGGATACTTTTGTCTAAAGGTAAAAATACTAAAAATAAAACTTTATAAAAAAAATTATTAAGAAATATTATTAAACAAACTTTTTTTAAATAAACAAAACAATTAAATAAATAAAGAAAACTATTAAATCTATTAATAGAAATGCCATATTATTGTTCATTGTTAAATTTTTATTCGAGTATTGGCATACAGTGTTCAACAGTCAGGATGGCCGAGTGGTCTAAGGCGCTGCGTTCAGGTCGCAGTCTACTCTGTAGGCGTGGGTTCGAATCCCACTTCTGACAAATCATTTTTTATGCTTTTATTTACCAAACTTTTTCTTTTTGAAGGTCTTGAAATTAATAAAAAAAAATTGGTCGGCACATTCTGTACTATTTGAAGCTAAAAAAAATTTATAAGAAATTAACAAGCAGCCATATGTGTGACCTATTTAAATTTAATTAATGTAGCTTTTTTCTTACACGCGAGTATCTACGAGTATATAGTTTTTTTATTTGGCAGAAGATAAAGAAAAATGCTTCGAGAAAAGTTTATTTGCGATAAATTTTTTGTTTGCTATATTTGCCGTTTATTTTAAGTATTATTTTACCAGCAAACCCAAATTGAATTTGACCTTGAACTATTAAATTTTAGCATAAAAACATTGAAAAATTTTATCTTTTAATAATTGGCCATTTGTCTATGTAAACAGTGTTGCCAAGAGGGAAATTCATAAAGAAAGAATTTGTTATAAAATTATTTAGCGCCAAAAATATAAACTTAAGGTTTTATTCATAGATGAAATAATTTTGTAAAATAATTCAGTTCACTGTAAGCAAAAAGAAATCACATATTTTTCCCAACAATGGTTACATAGGCAACCTGTGTTGCCAAGGAGAATTGTTTTCTTTTGAGTTAATTTTTTTAGAATTCATTTTATTAATATTTTAAGAAACTTTGATGTTATATTTTTTATAAAAAAAATAATCACATGCAATTTGGCTCCAAAAAATAAAACACAAGAGAAAAATGCGAACTTTACTCCAAAAAAAAAAACACAGATTTTCTTATTTTTCATAACAAACTGAACTTTTGTAAAAACTAATTTTAATTTGCGATTTTAGCAGGAAAAATTATTTATTAAATTAAAATCAAAAACGGATTTATTGTAAATAACAAAACAATCTTATCTTTTTCACCACAATGGTAACATAGACAACCAGTGTTGCCAGAGAGAATTTCTTTTCCTTATTTACAACAAACTGCAGTTTCGTATAAAAAGTTATTTTAATTTTTTGCTTTTTTAAGGAAAAGTTAATTTAAACCTGAAATCACAAACAATTTTTAATAATAATATAAAAAGTAAAAGCTCTCACTCAGTTTTAAATATCGAATATTTGACGGAATTACATACCTAAATTCGAACTAGTGACTTGAGAAAATATTTTAATTTACATATTATTGGAGAATAATAATTTTATGACATGAGGAACATTGTTTTTTTCCATCTTTCATTTGTTCTAGCATTGGATTTATCTTTATTTAAATTCAATAATGATATTATTATCTTAATTGTATAAACATGAAGTAATACAGTCGCAGAAAATTGTGAATCTACACTTGGAGCTTATAGTACGTTTCCATATATGTACGTATTTTGGAGCAGAAAACTTGTTTTGCTCAGGACCAATGTTTTGCTACATGTTTTCCCATACTGTTTTCATATCAGCAAAACGCCTCTAATAAGTTGTTTTCCTCCAAAACATGACAAAACTTGTCAATGCAACACTGCGTTGCTGGCTGAAACTTCGAAAAAAAGCCGTAATATTCTGATAGAATATGGCACTAATACAGAATATTAAATTTTTTAAGCAATTGCACAAACCACATCAGTTGTATTTATATGTTGTTTATATGTAAATGAGTGAAACATTTACTAATCTAAATAATAAGGTTTGCGGCCTTGATAATTAAATCAAATTGATTTCGAAAATTCGTATAACCAAGTGTTCTGAGAAAAACAACTAGTATTGCTCATAGTGGAAACGTACTATTAGAGTTTAAAAATGTAATGAGGAGTTTAATTAATATTCAATTATAGCTATAAAAATTTAACTCCATGATAAATGATATAATTGTGCCCTTAATTATGAAAGAAGTCCAAGTCATATATTTCTTGGTCGGCTTTTTATACTCAAATACTCAATATTTTTTATAGTGCCTACTCTCTCGCTTACCTAGGGGCAAATCGTCACATCCGTGAACGTACAACTCGTCACGTAAAAACACCATTTTCGGATTATGACATACGTGAACGTATTGAAATCCCATTCAGTTTATACGATTGACGTATGACTTAATTTGTTTTCGTACGATTGCCGATACGATCACGTATGTAACGATTTGAACCCTGGATACTAATTTGGATGCGAATGAGATTTTTACTTCGTGATTTTAGTTTTTATTTTTTAATGGAATTGTGTATGAAAATAAATATGTGCTTCGGTAGGTCAGTGGGTAGTGTTCTTGCCTAACATGCGAAAAGTAAGAAAAGGTAAATGATAAATGTACATTAATGTTCATAATGCATTATTTATGGAAGTTTCAAATATTTTATGAAATCACTACATACAAATTACACTGAAATAAAACGAAATGCTCCAAAGTAAGACATGGCGAAGAAATATCATGCCATACGTAAACCTTTTAAGCAAATAGCAGCTTGATATTACCTCAAGAACCTGCTCATGGCGAAGCAGTAATTTTTGCTGCGTAAGTGCTCCGTATGACTAGTGACCGGTAAATACCGCTTTGAAATTTCGTATTAGGAATCTAGGAAGGTTTATCGCAAACCGCGTTCTCTTAGAATTTCTTTCCAGTTAGATTTTTTTGGTCCGATTACCAGCATTTATTCGCAATTTATTGAAATTTGTGTGAGATTATATATCGAATTTAGGGCATTTTATTTAGTCTTATTACTGCAGATAAGTAAATGATATACACTCAGAGAAAAAACATCTTAAAATCAATCAAAACCATATTGAATTAATAAGAAACATTAACGAAAGTGAAATTTCTTATGTCAATATGGAAAAATATTAATTTACAGTATGAGTTTATTAATTTTATTTATTTTTAAGTACCTCAATATACATTTTCTATGATATTGAAAATTATTGAATTAATGTGACGCGTTCTTATTTTTAAGTTTAAGTTTCCCCTGAGTGTAATAATAATAAATAATTTCGCCAACTTTCAATCTCGTACAGTCTTGGAAAAACTTTCTTCGAATATGCCATAGTTTTAATTTATTCAAAACGAAAAAATAACTTTAAACCATCCTTTAGCTTCTGATGCTTTCATAAAAGTAATGAAATCTATTCACAAGCAATTAATCACCCTCTTAATTCCTTTATTGTATAAAAATTGCTCACACTCTCAACTTCGGTTTAAATTATACAATAACCCAGCAAAAAATTAGACATTAACATCAGAACTACTTGCCATATAATGAATTACTTTTCTGATTGCCAATTTTCATTACTCGCTTGCAAATCACATTACATAAAATTAAAAATGGTGTAGAGCTTGATTCATGAGAAGAATCAACTTTAGACCAATCAAATCATAAATATATAAACAAATGAAGTTCGAACAATAATAATAAAATTAACTAAAATTAATAGCCATGGGGCTAACATGTGCATAATTAGTAAAGAACAAACGACAATGATAATACTCTTTTAAATTTAGAGATGGTAAAATTGAGCTTTTACCCCTTTTAGACACGCAAAGTTTACTTTGCAAAGTCTTAATTCAGCTGTGTGAAAGACAGAGGGAGGAATACTATATCATTCTATCTTTCTCCCAGCTGAATTAAGACTTTGGAAAGTAAAATTTCCCTGTCTAAAAGGGATATTTATTTCATTACAAAAAAAAAAAAAAACTTTCAGCAAATTGTAATACGATGAATCAAAACAAAATCACATATTCCATTCGCAATAATGGCTGAGTATATAAAGCAGAAATCTACATCAACTGCCCCCACACACAGTGGACTAAATACAATAGAACGCTGATGATGAAGGTTTAGTGGCCTTCGAAAACAGCTAGTTGTTCCGTTCTACTACGCGTTTGTCAGAATATCTGCAATTAACTTTGGTATAATTTAGCTTGCAAGGCGATACGAACTTTAGCCCAATCAAATCATAAATGAAACAAATGAAGTTCGAACCTTGATAATAAAAAAACTGCTTTATTCCATAACCGATTACCTTTTTTGAAATTTTTTGCTGGTAATTTATATGGCTGAAGCAACAGCAGCTGGTCAATAAATCAATTTTTTTTAAATATTTTATTAGCCTTAATAAATTAAAGAGCAATCAAAATTTTTGTGCAAAATCAAAAACAAACAAGAACAATACAAAGTATTTGATTTGCTTTAATGGCCCACTGTAAAAGCCAAACTACTAAATTTATTGCGGTTTATTACACATACACACACACACACTCGTTTTTCGATAACAGTATTTCCTAGTTTTGTGTTTCTTCTCTTTTACTACAACATTTGTTTTGTTTTAACGACTACATACTTAAATACCCAGCAAAAAATTTCAAAAAAGGTAATCGAGTTTGGAATTAAGGCAGAATTAGTTTGTACGTGCCGTTCTGTTTTGAATCAGCTGTTTTGTTTCTGTTGAGTTGAAAATCTGTATGTGTGGTTAGTTTTTACTTTTTCGTTCTGTTCTGTAGCGGACAAATCTGTAGAAAATAGAATTCAACGTTAAGTGACAGCCAAAAGTGTGTATGTATTAGTGTGTTGTGATATTTTGTGTGCAAGTGTAATCAATTCTATAGGTTGCCAGCTGATTTTTTTTCACAGGCAAAGTAATTGCAAAATATTTTATACAGAAAGGAACGGCACAGAACAGCAACAGAAAGTAAAGACTAATGAAGCCTTTAAGCATTTTTGGTGGAAGCTGTTCCTTACTGGATTACCAACTTAATGATTTTAACAAGGCGTGAGACTAAAATAATCGATTCTTGAGAAGTACTTACCTTTTTTATTTGGAAACTTGCTCACGTAATCTATTTAATCTAAAAAAATCATTCTCTTCATTTAGCAACTTGTACATAATTTTTCTACATTTTAGGTAATGAGATTTGTAAGCGAGTAATGAAATTTGGCAATCAGAAAAGTAAGTCATTATATGGCAAGTAGTTCTGATGGTAATGTGTAATTTTTTGCTGGGTATTTACAAAATTGTTTTTAATAATTTATTATGGCAGGAACATGAAAATTCAATCATAGACAGCAAAACTCGCAGTTGGAAAATATTTATTGTAATTGGTTGTTGTTGCTGGTTGTTGCTGTTGTTGTTGTTTGTTAACCAAACGACTAACTGACTGACTGGGCTGACTTTAGTTCAATGCTGCCCACAAAGAGAAAACTGAGAGTAATGTATAAGCGTGTGTGCATTAATTTGTACAAAAAGCCGATTGATGTTCGGCACTCTGCCGCTTCTCTGGCCAGCAGTGCTTTAGTTGCTTTTACAAGTGTGAGTGCAAGTAAAATTCCACATGTGGGTTAAAATTTAGGCCAGTGGTTCAATGCCACCTTTTAAACGGGTTTTGAGGTTTGTTACGGTTATGGTTTCGAGTTTTTTATACGTTTTTCTTTTTTTCTTTCAATTATTGTGTTGTAATAAATCATAATACATATGTATTTATTTTCTATTGAATCTGCACTTTTTAGGTACATACATATATGGGCGTGCTTATTTCTTTGTTAAAAGAAGAGATAACTTAATAAACATCACAATATTTTTTTTTTAAATTAAATTATTAAAGCACGTGTAAAGAAATAGTTTAAAAAAACTAAAATGTACATTGTTGTTCTATATAATATCATTTATTATGTAACACGTTGTTGACATGATTTCAATACAATTTCAAGATATTAATGACAGACTTTTACAGTTCTAAAAGACTATATTAAATTAATTTAATTTAATTTTTTTAAATTTAATTTAATTGAATTTAATTTAATTTAATATAGTCTTTGTTGCTAACAACAAGTTGCAGAAATGGTAAAATCTGGTGTTGTTTATGGAAATTTCACTTTTTGCTACCTTACGTAGCTGGGTGACGTAGCTTTTTTTAAGAAAAAATATTGTTTTAAAACCTTTTTTTTCCAAAATGATGTAAAGCATATTTAGCTCTACATTTAGCAATAAATAGAAAAAAAATCGAACATTGAAATCTAAAATACAAGCTTAATTGTTTGGTGACGTAACGTGACAAAAGGTGTACTTTTCTGTGGAAATGCCCATACATTGAATTTATGTCGAAAAATTCTTCAAATTATATGAAATAAAAATATGTATGTTCGATATGTGCAGAATATCCAACTTTTTTACGCACATCATGTATAATTCATATGTAATTTCCACAATATTCATATGTGACGCGTAAATTAAATGTATGTATATAGGTATTCTGGGTTCTTGTGAATAGGAAAGACGAATAAGCAATGTCCGTCCGTCTATCTGTACGTGAAATCGATTTTCCGAAGCTCACAGAAAAGCTAGAGAATCCGGTCTTGGACTGGTGTGTCAGAAATTGTATTGAAAATCAAGTAAATCGAAAAGACGTTTCCAGAGCTGGAAAAGTTAAACTTTTTTGCCTTATATATACATACATACATACGTAAAAGTATCTAACTAAAACTATTTTTTGTTTTTGCTAATTAAACATACTTCACATTTCACTAAGAATTAAATTAGTAATAAATTTAAAAAAAAATCAAAAAGACGATTTCAGAGTTGGATAATTTTAATATTTTTTGGTATATTAAAGCAATCCACTAAAACTAATTTTTTGCTCTTTCTCTATAAATTAACCATATTTTGTAAAAATTGATATAAGATATGAGAAAAATATAAAAAGATGATTCCAGGGTTGGAAAATTTAAAATTTTTTTGGTATCTAAACTAAATATAAGTGAGACATTTTTAGATTTAATTGAACTGTAGTGAATTTTAGTCAGAAATAATTTTTAAAAAATTAGAAAAATACAAAACACAGCTCCAGAGATGGAAAATTTATGTTTTGGTATATAAAAGAATCTAACTAAAACTATTTTTTTTTTGTTAATTTAACATATGGAATGTCAACTTTTTGTAGCGTGCGACATCAAGCAAATATGCTTATTTTTTTCAAAGAAAACTAAACTATTTTTTTTACTTCTTTACATATTTGTGTATACCGTCAACAGCTCTACATTAGGTAAAATTTTAAGAAAAATCGAGCCACGTTGTTCAGAAATATTATCTTAATTGCTTGCTGTCGAACGCGACAAAAATGTGTAATTTCTCGGAGAAATGCTCATATGTTATATTTCACTAAGAATAAAATTAGTATTAAATTAAAAAAAAACAAAAATACCATTCCAGGGTTGGAAAATTTTCACTTTTTGTATATAAAAGTAATCCGCTAAAACTATTTTTTTCTTCTCTATAAATAACCATATTTTGTAGAAACATAGATTGGTATAAGAAATCAGAAAAATATAAAATGATGATGCCAGGGTTGGAAAACTTAAACTTTTTTTGCTTATAAATTAAATATATTTTGTATATTAGAAAGAAATAATTTGGTATAAAAAATTAAAAAAACTCAAAACACAGCTCCAAAGCTGGCAAATTTAAACTTTTTTGGTATATAAAAAATCTAACTAAAACGAATTTTTGTTTGTTTTCACATATTATATATTTCACTAAGAATTAAATTAGTATTAACATAAAAAAAAGATCATTCCAGAGTTGGAAAATTTACACATTTTTTGTATATAAAAGTAATCCGCTAAAACTATTGTTTTCTTTTTCTCTATAAATAATCATATTTTGTAAAAATATAGAAAAATATAAAATGATAATACCAGGGTTGGAAAATTTAATCTTTTTCTTGACACACAAATTAAATATATTTTGTGTATTAGAAAGAAAAAGTTTGGTATAAAAAATTAGAAAACACAAAAGACAGCTCCAGAGCTGGAAAATGTTAACTTTTTTGGTATATAAAAGAATCTAACCAAACTAATTTTTTTTAATTAAATATATTTTATATTTCACTCAATATTAAATTATCATTTGGAAAATTTAAGCTTTCTTTTTTTGTATATCAATGAATATAACAAAAATTTATTTTTTTTTATTGTTAATTAAACATATGTTATATTTCACTCAGAATTAAATTAGTATTAAATTTCCAAAAAAATTAAAAAGACAGTTCCAGGGCTGGAAAATTTAAAAAAATTTTTTGTATATAAATTAAATATACATATGTATCGTATTTTAAGATTTAGAAAGAAAAAGTTTGGTATAAAAAATCTGTAAAATATAAAACTCAGCACCAGAGCTGGAAAATTTATTTTTTTAATTAAATACATGTGTTTTATGTTGGTATTAAAAATCGGGAAAATACAAAACATAGTTTCAGGGTTGGAAAATCTAACTTTTGTTTTGGTATATAAAAGTAACTAAATATAACAAAAATTTAAAATTGTAAAAACCCCCGATATATGTGACCTTCCCCGAGAAAAGGGACCTAGTATGTGAAAATGAAGTTTTGAGAAAAACTAATTTCATCTTGATTTTACACCCTTTTAAGTACCAGAATCCACTCTTAAGTCCAAACCCTTTTTTTGACTCACTGCGTCCCTTTTCTCGGAGAAGGTCACATATGTAGAAAATATGTGATATCTGCTAAAAGGCTGGACCGATTTTCTTCAAACATAGCTAAGAACACTATCGATCACGATACCTTACAAACAGAAAAAAACTAAATCAAAATCGGCAAAGACGTTTGGACTGTACGTGGACTCGTGCAGACACAGAGATAAACAGACACACAGACACACACTACAAACTTATAATACCCCTTTTTGGTCGGGGATTAAAACTTTTATTTTTTAGTTTCACAAAACAAATATGTGTGTATTTATGTACTTACTTACTGTGTAGCGTACGTCACGAAGGTGTAGGGCATATAAGATTCGGCACAGCCGGATATCACTCTTACTTGTTTTTATAATCATTGTCTTTCTGTGGTACCGATCCATATTTTTTTTTTCGAAGAAATTTCAAACCACTTAAAAAATAGTTTAAATAAATTAAGTGATTTGCCAACAATTAACTCAAAACCGTGAAAAATCAACTTGAAGCGTGTATTAGTGAAAACCTCAAAGTTGACAACTTTAATTTGTTGTTGACTTTACGTATCAATTTATTTATAGTTTTTTTTTGCATTTCATATCCAACTTAAGCGCCGTGATTATGAAATGTTCGTACAACACCAAAACAAAAAACAACAGATAATTTTCGTGTGAATGTAAAAAAGATAAGAAACGTACGTGTTCGTTCAGCAAAACAAAAGTGCAGTCCGTACAAACCAGGGATGGGATTGATAATTTTAAAATTGTACCAACAACTTTCAAAAATTATAAATTTTTTAGCTTAGTTGTGCTAAAAAGATTTTTTTAGTTCAAATTACATATTTTTATTTGTTTTTATATTCCGGCTACCGAATCGTTTTCACAAAAGTTTCCTTGTAAGTTCGGGTGGTAAAGCGTATCTATCTGTTTAACGGCCCTTTTCACAATATACAATTAAAACCTAACAGGGACTTTAACGGCAAGTTTTGTATGAAGAACTGTCAGTTAAAGTTCACGTTAAGTTTAATCATACATTGTGAAAAGGGACGTAAGATGAAATTTAGAATATACAAATTAAAGGCATGTGCTCTAGCATCCGAATTTAGTTCACATTTTTTGGATTTTTTAGTTGCGCTTAGTCTTTCACAGATTCCTTAAATATACACCCATTAGTGTACTATTGTACTTTTCGAGTTTGAATAGTACCAATTTTGCCAACCCTGGTACAAATGTTTATTTATAGATTACAATACGTAGTAAAATGTCGTTGATTCTAAAATTTAATGAAAAAAAATATAATAATGATAAACAAAGTTTATCAAATATATAATCCTCTTGTGTTTTATTTCGTTGCTGATATTTTTTTTTTTTTTTTTGGCGGTGAGAACTATTTTTGGACAGAGTTAACGAACGCATTTGACACAGTAAATCAAAAAAAAAAAAAAAAAAAATAAATAAAATTAAATTAAAATGAAAATTAAAATGAAAATGTGTGCTTAGATACAGATTTTTTTTTAATACACTTGACTTATTAATACACTTGACCTGAAAGGCGCAACAAAAAGAATAAATGAAAGGCTAGAAGAAAAAAAAAGAAGCAGCATTTTCGAATTTCTATCCAATTGAAAATATGTAAAGAGTTTGAAGTAAAGGGGAAAATTTTTTCAAGTTAAAAATTTCCTTGAATTGTCTGACCTTTGCTTTTATGAAAGATGAATTAGGGCTGGGATGTTCTTTAAGTGGAAATTTTTGCTCATAGATCTTGACCTAGACACTTTTAAGATCCATCTAGTGCAAAAACTACAGCCAGGAGACAATAATCAGCCCTATCGTGAATAAAATGTGAAATTTTTGTTCCCATTAACTTTTCATTCCAAATGGAGGGAAATTTTTTATCGCGAATTTTATGGGAACGTTTGTTCCCGCTAATAATGCGTAGTGAATGTAAAAAATGGGGAGAAGACTTGTAAAGCTTAAAAACTAATTGAAAATCTCGTACTCGAATTAGATTTAGCCACCGGGTCCCTGGCTTGTTACAAAAAAAAAAAAGTGTATCCGATTCTAGCACAGTGTAATTTTTGCTTGAAAATATGAATGAGATTTATCCGAGCGAGATGGTGGTTTCAGCAAGATGGCGCTACACGGAAAAAATCTTCCTGCAATAACCATGTTTAATTGAAAAAACACGAAAAATCAATTAAAAATGTAATTGAGTCAATTAAACTTTTGTTTAAAATTTTAATTTAATTAAAATTGATTAATTGAAATATAATAAAATTTTTAATTGATTTTGTTTTTTTTTAATTATGGCACAGCCAGCGCAACCAACGATTTATTTAAATCATAATTTGGCGATAAAATGATTTTGAGAAACAGACCTCCAAGTTCCTGCGATTTCACACCTTTCGCTTTTCTTCTGTGCGTCCAACTTTTTATAATTTTCCTAGTAAATTCTTATTATTATTCACCAAATAAATAGTATTACGCTCCGGTTTATATTGTTGTGAAAAAGCACACCCAAGGGAATAAAAACCGGTGATGCCATATTTGTCTCGAACATGCAAGTTTTTTTTCACGTAGAAATAATTCACAATAGCAATTTTAGGGAAAAGGGAAATAATTCGACAGAAAATATATTCACAATAGGGGTGATTAAAAACCTGCCTTGTCTCCTCAATTTTATAAATTTTTTTTACGTTGCGATTTGATTGACTTAATTATTAATTTACAGGCCTTAGGGTATCATAACTAATTGGACCCTGTTCATTGAATGACCTTCAAAATATTTGAAATATTATTAATTTCTATTGATGTTTGAAATCTAAAAAAACTAATAATAAAAATTTCATCTCTAGGCTATTTTTTTTTTATTTATTTACACATTTATTCTTATTCTTTAAAGTCATACATTTTTTTTTAAGTCTTTTAACCCATCACCTGCCACAGTGCAAAAATATTCCCATTAATTAAAATAAATGCCCAAAAATTTAACAAACACAACATCACCAAACGTGTTAAATTTTAAATAATTACATTTCATTTTCTCAGAACTAAATAAAGTCGGTATGTATTCATAAACTTTCTTTTTGTCATCAATATAAACAAATAAATCATGTAAAATACTAAATAAATTCAGCATTTCACCACTCACGTACTTAATGTATGTCATTTCTTACTGTGGAGGTTAAATATAATCGCTTGCTTGCAAAAAAAAAAAAAAAAAAAATTTTTTAAATTATTTTTTTCTTCTTTACTGTGATATTTTATGTAATTTTTTGAACTATGAATTGGACCTGCATGTATTAAAAAATAATTACACTGTGCAAAAACATTTAAATTGTTAAAAAAAAACAATGTGACTAAGGAACCAGCCACTAAAAAATAATAAAATATAGTCGTTACCTTAATATAGAGAGGCCCCAATACTTTTATTGAAAAATGGTCTTTCTATATTAAGGTAACGATGTGTATATATGTATATATATTAGAGGGCTGCGTAAACAGTCTTGAAATGTAAATACGTTTTGTATTTTAAATGTATTCTCGTGGCATGTATTATAATAAACCAATAATAAATGTTGTTGTATGATAAGCGAAACACGAGGGATGTATTGATGTACGTGTACATGAGTGCTTTTAAGCGATGTCGCGAAGACTTCTTGTTCGTAAGGTGTAGATGGTAAGCTATTATGTGTTTAAGGATGGTTTTTTAAAGCAAGCGCACACATGTACATGCATGACGTTTGTATATGCGCCCATGCGTATGAAGAAGCAAGCATCATAAATTTTTCACGTCACGAAGTATTTTTCTTCTTTACTCCTATACCTGCAATAGCTGAAACAAATGTCTTGCCAACAGTGTTGTTTAGCGTTTGTTTTAGGAGATTTCGCTGTATTAAAGCATTTGAAAAATCCCTCATGTCTTAAAAAATCTTGTAAGTGGTCTTGTGCAGGGGTCTAATATGTGTATATGTGTATATTGATGTTTTGAAATTTCATGTCACCGTCTAACTTAAGGAGCTTGAAGTTCCCTGGTTTTTTGAGAACCATTTCTCATATTCCCTTTCATTAAAAATACATGTTAAATCGATGACACCCTCTTCCCAAACAAAATCAACATGGGTGCTAATAAAGTGATTGGTAGCACATAAAAATGCGACGTTGCACTCATCACAGTTAAATTTAATTTTTCTTGCCTTTTTTAGAACATCACCTTAATTTAATAATAAGAATTAAAGTGCGTGGTGGGCACAGGAAAATGCGGCTTTGCCCCTTTAAACTGAATTTAAAGAAGGCAAACTTCTTTAGCGAATCACCTTAATTAATAAAATGTTTCATTCCATAATAAGAGTTAATAAAAAATACTGAACTTGAGCCTAATTAAAAAATGATTCCTTAAATAAAAATTTCATAAACAGTTTTACAGCACTGCTTATTCCCTCTTTAAGTGCCTCCTTGAAAATTGTTGTGAATCCATTTTAATAGCTCTTAAGTATCGACAAATGTATTTATTTATTTTTAAAGACATAATTGAATTTATTGCTTTGTATTTAATTCACGATCATCAACAAATAAATACATTAAATTTTCGTCTGCTAATTACGTGAGTATTTTGCCAAAAACGAAAATGCGCTCTTTTTTTTTTGCTCCTAAGTTTTATTTATTTCTTTTGCCTTTTGTTCAAGCAATTAATTAGTTTAATGATTTCAAACATACAAGTTCCCAGCAAAAGGAATAACAAAAAGAAACAATTAATTATCACATGCTGTGTGAATACAAAAAAAGTATGTATTATACAACATATAAATATTATATTGGCTTGAAGTACTATTTTAAAGGCAATTAAGGCCAAAATTAAATAAATATGTTGAAAATTTTAGAAATTTTTTGTTTCATTTTCTCTTCGCTTTTGCCAAATTCAACAAGAAAAACTTTCCAGAAATTTCATAATTAGGAAGTTCACAATAGCCTTTTAAAATATGTACATAATATATCTTAATATTGCAACGTTTCAATTTATATACTTTAGTACGGTTTCGCTAATTTGATATTTTTTTTTTGTGTGTCAATAAAATTTATTGCCAGGTAACGAAGATTCTAAAAGTATAAAAAGCATGTCATTTTGAATCTGGCAAACATTTTAATGTTAAACTAAACAAGTCAAAACTGTCGGCGCAACTGTAGTTGATAAAAAATGTTCTTTTTTTTCGCTGTCTTTAGGCATTTTGCAGAAAAAAAGTTAATTTGATAAATTTGTCCAACAATAATTTAAAATGTAAAAAATGTTGTTATTTTAATACTTTAATATACCGTGTTTTATATCGTTGCCCGCTCACAATGGAATTTTTTAAGATGGCACAATGTTGCCACATTAAAATTTTAAGATACTTATTGTGAATTCCCTAACTGTGTTCTATGGTGGATACACACTTTATGCAACACGTTCATATATTATATATTGCATATTTTGACACAGACAATGCAACCTACAATGCAACTTATAGACATCAAAACATTTTGATATTAATGAACTTCGAATGCAACTTCGAACGCAACCATAAAGATGTCGCAAAGTCTGTACCTAACATTATATCGTTGCCTGCTGACAGTGAAAATTTTTTCGATGACACAATGTTGCCACATTAAAATTTTAAGATACTCATTGTGATTTACCTGAATATAAAGAAAACTTTGTTAGATTATTACTATGAAGATTACTCAGTAATTTGTATCTTTTAAAAGTACAACAGTAACAAATTCGCTCTAAAATAATAATAGCCTTATTTATAAAACTTATTAAGACTTTATAAATACTTTTTAAGAAATATTTCATATGAAAATTTGTCTTAAAACCCCTTTATGAAGCCTTAATAAGTTTTATAAATAAGGCTGCAAGAAGCTAACGTCTGATTATGGTATAGAATATCTAACAAAACAAATTTCGAAAATTGACGTCTAAACCTTTTATAAAAAGAAACCAAGAAAGCTTTTTTATTTAAGGTATAAGTTGTGCTCAGCACTTTTATGTAAAAAAATACCCTTCGAAGGGGATTTCGCAGGTTGAAATTTTCTACAAATATATTCTCCACAAAATTTTATTTAAAAGCTCTGAATACAGTAAACTTAACTTAAGCTCAAGAAATGAATTACAACATTAAATGAAGACAGTTGCTCACCTGCTCTGCGGTATCTCAACGCACTGGGTTGTTTAGAACAGTGTTCGGCGAAGTCATGGCGCCTCGTTTTAAAGGTGTCTTTACATGGTAATACAAAGTATTACGACGTTGTAGAATCAAAATATTATGAAATTCTCTCCGTGTTAGAAAAAAGAGAACAAGAGTCTGTTGTAGGTATTTTTCATGTTTACACTGATACTATAAGTAAAATGCAAGCAAAGACACTAAACTTTTGAGCTAAAAATAAAAATTGGATAATTGCAAAAAAAATGTGTACTAATATAACTAAATCTTGGAGAAAACATTTTATTACTGCAATGTAATTTTACTACAAAATATAATTGTTTTATAGGTTTGTTTATTGTTTGTTTGGTTTTGTGGTACGGGTTAAGTAGCTGATGGTTGGAGTTGTACAATGATTACAAACACAACATGAAAATTTCCTGAGTTGATTTTGGTTGTTTTTGTAAAAGTGTTAAACCCTTCAATAAATACCATCAGTGCTGGCAACGTTTACTTTGAAATACACCTCTGGTATGATGAGAATACATAAGTTTCTAAAATGGTTTAGAAAATGAACATTTACCGACCGCTTGTCAGATTTTCTATCCGTATTCTCTCCTACTCGATACATTTTGCTTTTACATGATAAGATTTTGTATAACCTACAGCATTTTTTGACATGTCGTAATACTTTGTATTACCATGTAAAGACAACTTAATATGCTCTTCTATTACCTATGTGTAAAACATTAAACAGTATACCTCAAACATTCAAGCAGTCAAGTTGTGTGGAGGATCAGCGCTTTCAGAAAAAAAAATAAATGTGTCCCAACAATAAGAAAATATTTGTGATAAGAATTTTGTAAATTTTTTATTTTCAGAAAATTATTTTGGCAATCCTGAATGCTTGGTTTGTCAACGTGCGTTGTCAAGCATGAACAAACATGATATCCAAATATATATTTAAATTAATTTTAAGAAAATTACAAAACCATTTCTTTACTCATTATTACATTGATACAAAAGATACTTTTCTTTTTAAACAAGACTTGGTTTTGGAGATTTAAAATTTTAAATAAGGGAAATAAGACTAAATTTCACTGGCAACACCGATTCGTGATGAGAGTATAACTCACACAATCTTAAAATGTAATGGCATAGGTTGCCGACCACTGGTCTAGAAAGACTGATCGCTGTATCTAGAATTGGATCCAGAACTTTTTCATGAGTTCGGACTCAGAAAGGTCTGAGACGGATTGTCTATCAAAAAAATTATCTCATGATTGTAACTACTTGCTAATCCGCTGCATTAGACTTCTGTAAGTAGGCAGTGCTCCCAGCTCACAGCCGGCTCAAGAGCAGCCACCGACTTTCAATGTAAGTCCAAGCTGCCGCTGATCCATGCTTCAAGTTTTTAATGTTAAATTTTTTTATTGCAAAATTGTATTAAACTTTCTTTTTATATGTGACAGCGCATAGAGAAAGGGACCTAAGAGTAAAAATCTGTTTTGTTCAGGAGAGCCATTTTAAAGATTTAAATACGTGTATCTTTGGTGTACTATCACTGAATAAAACGCGCATATCTCTGGGAGGGAAGACTTTTGGGGCATGGGATCAGTCTCATTCGATGCTCAGATGTTGTCCACATCAAAAAAAAAAAAAAAAATTAAAATTGATTTTTTTTACCCTTAGGTCCCTTTCTCTATGCGCTGTCACATATGCTTTTTAGGACACATTTTTATGTAAAAATTTTCAAACACAAATTTTTCTGTATACAAATATAGGGTGATTTTTTAGCAATTTTCTTTTTAGCAACACTGGGATTGGCAACTTAGCTGTTTTCGCGTATGTATCATGTTACTGTTAAACATGTTCAGTTTGGTCTATAATTTAACCATGAATCGACTTACAAATGAACAACGCTTGCAGATTATTAAATTTTATTATCAAAATTCATGCTAGGTTAAGACCGTGGTGCACTATCATACAAAGTCGTGCGATCTACGAAAAAATACAATCCTAGTATGATGGAGTTTGTGAAAATTTTCAAAGACAATAACAATTCATCACACCAGGGTGATGGTCATGGCCTTTAAGAAAGTGCATCCCTGCACTTCTTCAATTTTATGGTCAGTTTCGGCGACCTTCTGAGGCGGCTATTCAGTATCTTGTGATAAAATTTCGCACCAAAATTACATTATTGAACGTTAAACCACCAACGTACGTACTCGTGTTGTGCGGTCAAGGGAAAATAACGCAGCTGTATCGGCCAATGTTGTTGATGACCGTGAATTATCGATTCGGCGCCATTCGCAGCAATTGAGCCTCTGTTATTTTTTTTGTCCAAAATGGAACAGCTGGGGGTCGACTCTGTAATTCGAAACGAAAGAAAATGCTTTCGAATTTGTATGGACTTGGCTGACATGTGGTTTCAGCAAGACGGTGCCGCATGCAACACATCACACAAAATAAGGGCCCAATTGAGAAGCGAGTTTGTTTATTTCACGTTTGGGGCTGGTCAATTGGCCGCCTATATCGTGCGATTTAACGCCTTTAGACTATTTTTTGCGTTGCTATGTTGAGGCTCATGTATGTATATAGGAAAAGCACCCAACGGTCAACACACTGGAAGACAATTTTTAAGAACTTATTCGTGAGATAACGGCCGATATGATGGAGAAATTATGCCAAAATTGGACCCAAAATTTGCATGAAATCATCTGTAAACATTGAATTATATATGTAGATCGTTCTACCGATTCAAATAAAGATTTTATGTATGTATTTTATGTGTTCTTTTTAAATCAAATCCGAAAGCTCTTAAAAAATCAACCCTTATAATATAACCAGGGTCATCGTTCGTCCGACTAAAGTCGCAATTTGACTCTATTTTAGCGGTCTGCGACTTTTTGGGAGACTTTTTTTTATGACCGACTTTTGCGACTTTTTTTGATTTTCTTGGTACTTTTTATACTTTTTTGTAAAGATTCTCACAAAAAACATTTAAATTGCAGTAAATTAAAATTTTTTTTATCAAAAAGAAAAAAATAGTCAAAATAACGCCGTCAAAATTTAAAAGCAATCCTCAGATTATTGTTGATTTGGAAGCACTTTTATTATTTTATATTCACCCTTATTCTATTTGGCGTCGGCAACATCGTCATCAATTTTGAAACAACATCAATATAACACAACATCAATGCTAACTTTGTATTCCCTAACAGTGTTATGACGACGTTGCCTGTTTATCGATAAATACAATACACATATCCAATATTTGAGTCAGCTGGTTCATTTTGTTTACTATTTTTGGTAAAAGTATTTTTGAATAAGTAAAAGCTTTGTAAATAAATTAAAATAAAATGTTTTTCTTTCCTATTGAGACGATGCAAAAAAAATTAATAGTGAAAATAAGATTTCTCAGACAAAAGTGATGCATTTGCCAGTTACCCAAGGAAAAGTAAGTGATAAGTTCTCTCATGTTTTTGGAAAATAATGGGTAATGTTCATCCTTTTAATATTTTACAAATATTTTCGGCTGAACAAAACATCATTTAGGAATGTATTGGATACAATAGAGCCTAACTTTTGAAAAAACAGGGATCAAATCAACGTTTATTGGAGCTTGGAGCTTCCTCCAAAGGTACTCAGTGCTAATTGTTTATATACCCCGCCTTCAGTTGCTTTGCTGTTGTTGTTTGCAACCTTTTTTTTTAATTTAAACCTCAGTATACTTTCCCAACACACTATTTACCTTACATTTTGCCATCCACCACTAACTAGTTCTAATTGGTGGACCGAGGGAATTTAGTGCAGTCTCACTTTCTCACTGCACCTTGAAATTATTAGGAAACTACCCCTGAGGAATCCTCTAGCAAAAGAAGGACTTTTCCAACTCTTCCATATTATATTTTTCACTTTTTTTAAGAACTTTTTTCAAATAAATATGTACATTTTTATATCTACTTATATTTCACTTTTTTACCATTTAAATTATTTTTCAAATTCGTTGAGGCATGCACACAACAGAACACGACATCAAAAACACTGACGACAAAATGAACGGCAACATCAACATCAATGTTTCTTTCAGAATACCAAAAATATGCTGACAGTCATCGATAAATGGCAATACTATCTACGGAAATACCGATTTGATAAAAAAACATTAAAAACGACGTCGTGTTATGTTGCCGACGCCAAATAGAATAAGGGTGATTGTTTTACTTTTTTGCAACCTTGTCATGTGTACAATGTATTTAAGAAAAATTTCCAAAATTTTCAGCAAAAGTTTCAAAGAATAGTTTTATTAAATGCTGTCAGCTTTAAATTTTTATGCATGTTGAAGTATAAATACTTTCAAGGACATATTGCGCCAAGATCGAACGAAGAGAATTGAAGTAGAAAGCTCACGGGGTTTTGCTTGGAAATGTTAGAATTTTGTAAAAAAAATTTATGTTTAACTTTTTTTAAGTCCAACTCCTTTGACCTCCGCAGCATACGACAGCCAAATTTATTAAACTTAAGTAGATTTCTTCAGTATATATACCAGAAAATATGTATTGAAGCACATACAACAGAGCTGGCCACCGAGAGAAACACGAGAGTAATGTACTCGCGTATGTGTATTCATTTGCATAGGAAGCCGATTGATGTTCGGCACTCTTTTGCTACTTTGGGCAACTCGGACATACAATAATGAAACTGTATATGTTATAAAATATGCAATAAGCTTTTTGTTTTGATTCAATAATCTTTTTTAATAAAAAAAAACGTTTAAAAAGATGTGCAACTTGTCTTTTCTCGCGCGCCTTTTTTTGAGACTTTATTTTTATGAAACGACATTTAGTGCGGCTTTTCAAAAATTCCCAGCGGTAGCCCTGAATATAACATAAAAATAAAAATTTTTTGACATTAACCTCGATTTCTCCAAACGACAAAATTCATCACCTGACGACTTTCATATACTGTATAATAATTATACTTTGCAGCTTATTAATAGACCTTGTTATGAATAAACAAAAATAACGGCTGTCAGCCGGATGTGAGCCGGCGCCGAGTACTTTTTTCATAAGCCCCCGCCGCCGACTTTTTAAGACGTCTTGTTTCTCTTGTTTCTATTTTGCTGCATATAGATTTTGCTATTCTTTTCTAACTAGAATAATATCAAGTTTTTAATTTTTTAAATGTTTGCATTCTTTTGATTCTCTGTGGTCTCTAACAGTTCCCATATTGACGGTGATTTCCTCTAACTTTGAAATAAGATTATCTCAGAGCTTTTCCCAGATTGCTTTTTTTTAAATATTTTTATCAAATTATGTACATATGTATGTATTTAATAATTCTGTAATAATTGTTGTTAACAGAATGACTCTGCTGTCATTTAGATTAAATAAATTTTTTTTTCTCACACTTTCAATATTAAAAATTTTAATTGAAGGCTTTGGAATTGTTGCAAACACATAATAAAAAAAATTTAACTATTTACTAATCAATCATCTTTTATGTTTTGTTTTGTATTTCAGATTGCTATGGTGGGCAGTTTGTTTTAGTCAGCCAAACCCTGTAAGTACAAAAGATTTTATTTTTCTTATGAAAATTTTTAACGTTTTTTTTTAATTAAAAAGTCAAAGTTTTAAATAACAAAATCAAAATCAATTTTATGTTATGTTCGTTATATCCATATGTCACGATAACGTCCATTAACCACAGCAATAACTTTAGGAACTTGTATTACAATGTAATGAGTTGTGCTTACTTATCTTATTACTTTTGGTGGATATGTATATGATATTGTTCACATCATTATTTGTCTAGGTTGGGAAGTGTGGTGCCAAAAACGCACCTGCACTCGTAGACCCAATTGGGTCCATTGTATTTGTCTATATAAATATTTCTGTGGCGAAAAGGAAAAAGTGCTTAAGTCTAGATAAGCTGATTTCAAGTTAATGGTGACCCCGTAATCTACATATTCGGAGGTACCTGTGATCAAAATCTCAATTAATTTGTGTGAATTTTCACGAAGTTATAGCACTATGACTTGCAACTTATATTTTTTAGACTTCTAATCTCATTTGGAATAATAGTCTTTATTGTGAATGGCGTCGTCGATGTCACATCAAGACGACACTAAAATATATCAGTTGTCTACTCTTCATCTATAATAATTGACTACTATTAACAGGCTCCATTTATTTACAAAGCCTTGGAGATTATTAAAAGCTTGTCAATAAAATCCAATTATTGCCGATAAAGAGTATATAAGTGACAATATTTACTGTCGTCTTGATGTGACATCGACGACGCCATTCACAATAAGGGGGAATAGCTTAATTGAGATTATACTTTGGTATATTTCAACTTAAATGTATTACTTGTAGTGTGTAGAACGAGGTTTGCTTAGAAAAATTAAGTTAAACTGAGAATTTCCCAATATAACTGTAAAATAAAAAAATTCTGAAAATCGACATGTACGCTTAAAAGTGCTCTCCTGCAAAACAGTAAAATATGACTTAAGCACTTTTTCCTTATTGCCACAGATTTATATAATATTTTTGTTTTATTAGCGTAGTTTTACTTGTCAGGTACTTAAAGGTTAAGTCTATTGAAAATTAACGTCTCATGGGAACACCCTGTAGTATTTTGAAAGTAACAGTTTCAAAAAAAAAAAAAAATTCTAACAGAACTGATTTGAACTCTTAATAACTAAATAGTTACGATACTCGTTTGCAAAAAAAAAAAAATTAACAATACTTACAAATGTAGTGACTTTATCTTAATTTAATACTCACAAAAAAAAAGCCCAAAATTTCTCAGACAGTCCACCAGCTTTTTTGTATACGTAATTGAAGCAGCACAAAACTTAAATAAACAATTCTTAAATAGATACAAGACGAAAGAAAACAAACAAACAAACTTTACAGAAAAAAAAAGAAAAATTTTATAGATTTTTTTTTTTCCTTATTTGAAATGATCTTTAAAAGGTTTGGTTGGTCAGCCGGCCGAGCGGTTTGGCAAAAGCAATATTTTTATTTGGCCATATGTTTAAATTACGTTTATTGTTGTTATTTTGCTTATTTCTTTATAATATTTTTAAATTTTAATTTATTGTTGTCTATTGCCATCTTTTCAAGTTTGGCAGAAATTCATTTATACACGCACTATTTAATATCTTCCTTTTTTAAATTCTAGTTTATATTTTTGTTTCATATGTTTTTTTTTTTTTTTTTTTTTTTTTTTTTGTTAAAAACAAATATTAAACACCCATAAAATGTTTTACGTTGTTTTAATTATTTCCCATTCGAAATTATTTTAAAATCCCAGTACTTAATATCTTTTTAAGTTTAAAAACCTGTTTGTTTAGAAAAAAAAAATATGTAAGGCGTTATATTTTTAGTTTCAATTTATTGCTTTTATTTGAAATTAAGCTTGTTAATGTTAATTTTTATCTTTAAGCCTTAGTCGGTCTAAGTACGCGGGCTGTCGTAGAATTATAACATAAAGCTTTTTATAAAATTCTTTTGGGCGTAAATAGGAAATTAAACTGCTCCTAAACGGCTTGAGATTGAAATTAAAGAATTTGTGTGTTTGTATAAGGGTCCGATATGATAACCGCAAAAAAAAAAACTTAACCGACACATTTTTGGCCCACGTTTTTTTTTTACGAAAATCGATTATTTACGGTAGCAAATAATTGATTTTGGTAAAAAAAAAAAAACTAAGTTCGAAAATTATATCGCTTAAGCCTATACCCCCATATTCATAAAATTTGAAACGAATTTGAAATGTATTTTATTTCAAATTTTCCTACAAAATTTTCCTAAAGTTAATTTCAAATTAATTTTATTTTTTTATGAATATGGGGGATAGTGTTTATAAGATATATCCAAATAATTTTTCTTATCAACTCCATGATATTCAGAAGAGTTCGAAACAGTAATTTATTTAATTTTAAATTCAATATGACCGAAGCCCGAAAACGGCTGATCAATCATTTTTTGGAGCAATCATATGATATTGGCACAGAATACACAGAAGTGAAGAAAGTGACAGGTAAAAAAAGCTCCAATCAGGTTTTTGTTAAAATTCATGGAAGAAAGAGAAAAGTATAGTGTATTTGATACTGTAGTGTATTACCACTTACCAATTAACACAGCTAATAAAAATGTATTGCACTAGAAAGACGTAGCAAAACAAAACCGACGACAAAATTTGAGGGAAAACGAGACAAACTGAAAAATACCCGTATCTTCAGTCTCGTGACACTTCTGTATGTTTTGTGATATTGGCATCAAATAAAAGTTTGTAATGAGAAGAAGTTCCAAAAAAAATTTGTTAATGTCATATTAAATCCAATATGGCGGATGCCAAAAAAAGGCTGACCAACAACTTTTTAGAGCAAGTAACAAATGAAAGGGTTTATTAGGAAGAGTTCGGAAAATTCATTAATGCCATTCTGATTTCAATGTGGCGGCTACTCGAATCAGAGAACGAAGCCGACGAAAAAAGTCGGCGGCGGCGGCTGAGCACAAAATGAACCGGCGGCAGCTAAGAATCAATCGGCTTAAATCGGCTTGTCATATTGTACCAGATACGTCCAACGAATTTTTGTTTGAAATATTAGAAAAAGGAATTTTTTATATTCTTTTAAGATATGCTCCTGAAATATATCGAGCCTTATTTTACATTTTATCGTAAGCGACATTTTATTATTATATTATTATTATTATTTTATCGAAAATAGACTTTTTTATTGAAATTGAAATTTTATGGGCCTGTCCATAGTTTAGAATTATAAAAATGCCAAAATTGTCGATAACTTTTACGATAAAATCGTAAATTTTAATTTGAAATTTATTTGCTGGTGGTTCAGCGTTATCTATATATTTCATTGTTGCTGTAACAAATCATCAGTAGACTTCAACCACACATTTTGAGTAGTCACAAACCTCTTATCTTATGCACAGACTTTCAAGAACTATTTGAGAATTCATAAATAATATTTTTGAAAATCACAAGAAAAAACTAACACAAACAAATTTCAAATTAAAATAAACTTCTGACAATATGTCGAATAATAAATTTCTTAAATATAAAATCGTAAATAACACGATTTTTACACATTTTATATGTTTGACACATCTTAGAATGACGCGTGTAATATATAAATTGATCTATAAATTCTATGAAACATTGATACCAGCTTCGTCCATTAAGCACTAGTTTTTTGGCTTTTTAAATTTTAAAGTTCTAAATCATAGCCGGCCAAAGTGGTCTCAGAGTACTGAACTTCAATCGGCTTCCTATAATGGAATTTCATGAAGTCGGAAAATAGTCGGCTCAATTATTAGCCGAAAGCAGTTGCCAGAACCAGCGGCGGCTTAGCCGCTTCTGAAAACCGGTCGACTTCGTTCTCTGACTCGAATGTGATTAACCAATTGTTATCAAATAAAAATTTTTGCTGAGAATAATTTAATAAATAAAATTATGTTACTTTCAATTTAATATGGCGAAAGTTTCGAGGAAAAAATTACATTTAATATGGCGGAATCAATTTCTTCAGCCGCATTACGTGTATATCCATTTAATTGCAAATTTAATAAAGTGAACTCGATTATAATTGAAAAAATTTGTCAAGTGAATAAATTTAAAGTTAAATTAATAACGTTAAAACTTGCATATTTTCTCTGTGGGAAATATTGTTTAGCATGAAAAAATTTAAAATTCTCGTTTTCTTTTTTACATTGAGTAATATTTATTATTACAATAAATTATATTCTATATTGAAAAGTTGATATTTTAAGGTTTAATCTTTCGATAAGATTTATTAATATCACATCTGGCAATTCTGTTATCAGATGTGTCAGGGTTGTATTTCCTCAAAAGTCGTACGATTGTGTTGAAAAGTGAATTCTAACCTTAAGTGGGTCGTAAAATTTTGATAAATCCTGACAAGTATAGTTGAGTTAAGGTTTTGATAATCAAATTTTATGTTTTCTTAGAGATCGTTACTGCACCTCGTATGATTTTTATATGTACGACTTAAATAAATTTTGAGTACAAGTGTACTTCGCAATTTAACTTTTAAAAGAAAGTCTTTTAGAAATATCACTAATTTATTTTATATGGTTTAGCAGATATTGCGACTGGAAAAATTTAACAGCCCGGCCCACGACGTAGGCAAAAAAGTTTCTATCGCTTACTTAAAATTGAAAATAAAATGAGATAATTTGTAGTATATACAAGTAAGCGATAGAAACTTTTCTGTTGAGATCGTGATACAGACCGTAAATTTAAATTGTTCAACCCAACCTACTCGCACTTTGAGAGCGAAATAAAACTTGGTGTTTTCAGAATTCTTTTTAATAAATTTACCACAGGATTTTCAAATAAAAAATACATATTGAAAATTTGTAAGTTTTTTTTTTTTTTGAATTGTGGTTGAAGTATACTGATGTGTTGCTGTTACAGATGACGTGCTAAGCCAACAACAAATAATTTAAAAAAAATAAAAAAAATAAAAAAAAAATTATTTATGTAGCATGGTATATTATCTGCTGTCATAAATGATTTCAGACCTTAACAGGTCTAGCTTCCGCCCTCAAAAGTCATACATCAATAGTCTATGTGTATTACTTAAATTACATGTACTTCTATAGAAAGGTATACTCAATCAATTTTCAAGGATACTTTTCACAGACTTTGAGTCATTGTAATGACTCGATCTCGCAATTAAAAAAGTGGGCGTAGCCACGCCTATTAAAATATAATATATATCTATCCAATTGACTGCTACGAAGGTTTGTTAACATATTGAGCTCTTGATGTGGTACAAATTTTGGATAAGGGCAGTACGTTGCTATAAATATCACCAGTGTTGCCAAACATTTTTTTTTAATTTTGTGATAATAAAAAATTTTTAAGAAAAAAATTCGCTGACTTAAAAGTAGACATAAATAAAAAAAAATCAATCGACAAAAATAGTTTTAGTTAATTTTAATTATTATTCGAACTCCATTTGTTTCTATATTTATGATTTTAACAGGCTAAAGTTCGTATCGCTTTTTTAAGCCAAATTACATGTGATAATTATTAATGAACAAATAACACCAAAGTTAGTTGTAAATATTCTGACAAAACATAGTTGAACGGAACAGCCAGCCGTTTTCGAAGGCCACTAAACCTTCATCATCAGCGTTCTTTTGTGTTTGGTCCACTGTGTGTGGTGTCAGTTGATGTAGATTTCTGCTTTATATACTTAGCATTTTATTGCAAATGGAATATGTGAATTGTTTTGATTCATCGTATTTCAATTTGCTGAAATCTTTTTTGTATTGTAAGCTCAATTTTACCATCACTATATTTACAACAGTCTTACCATTGTCGTTTTGTTCTTTTTACTAATTATACACATGTTACTTAATTTGCTTATTTTTTGTTCTATTTAAGACAAACTTTTTTGGTTTGTTACTATTAAGTATATTTTTATTTAATTTTTGCCACAGGCCCATGGCCTGTTTTTATTTACAACTAACTTTGGTGTTATTTGTTCATTAATAATTATCACAGGCTTAAAAAAGCGATACGAACTTTAGCCTATTAAAATCATAAATATAAAAATAGTTTTAGTTAACTAATGCCATGCAAATTTCAAAAAATATATATTTCTGCCTTGCAACATCCAATTCTTTATCACCAGTGCTCTTCACACTACCCCTACTGATGCATTACTGATGCTCCTGCATCTGCTACCATTGGACTCAGTAGGAATGGAAATATCAATAACTTCAGCTATTCGTCTTCGTTGTATTTCTGTGGAACGAACGTTGTATTTGTGGAGTCTTTTCAGGGACATTAGGTCTTCGTATTGCAAAGCGGCTTCCAGATCACTGCAGTGTTTACCATTCAGATATCCTTGCTGTAAAGCATCTTGCGTATTGGCTGAGAGTGCATGTCACTTCAACGACTTTAATTAACATATACCCTGATAGTCTAGCAGCTTTTATGGCCCTTGAATCCCCGCTTCTTAGAACAAAAACAGACCGCGACAGCAGATCATCTCTAAACGAGATGGCAGAGCAGTTTAATATTACAATCATTCGGATTCCGGATAGTAGATGCTTTCAGAGAAACTCCAGGGATGATGTGCTTGCTAGAATAGCTTACAGGTTCCACCAGAATTGGAATGTATAGGTTTACCCCTAATCTCTTGCAAATTTTTAGGCACAAGACAGAAAATGAAACAAATAGAATGTGCGCCACAGGAAATTAATGCGTGATCATCTGGCAGTTATGGACTCACCTAAAAAGAAGAAAAATACGGCTTCTTTGGATTTAAGAAATACGAAACAAGACGTCGATAAAGAGGAACTTGTACAACACTTTATGTGCCACTGCCGTGACTAGCAAGCAAAAGAATGGCCACTATGGTTGCTCTTGAGTTCCTTGAACTTTCAGACGTTGCCAGAATCAATCAAAAGGATCTAAGTGAGTCCGAGAGCCCTAGCTTAACCTATGCAATTCTTTGGAGCCGATTTAGAACAAGAATATGGGTAACACATGAAAACAAATTATTTTTCTCTTTTTGTTACTGTGAAGTCATGAGTGATGCTTTCAAGAGTTGTATATTTAAATAATCTATAAACCGCATAAGTCTTTCCTCAATTAAATGTCAAACGCGGCTATAGATAAAACTTGTTATAATAAAATCGGAAAAAATTTTTGCTGCTGAATTAACGCAGGGCGAAATTGCGGCATTCGATATCTAACAAAATTTTAAAAGATTTCAAGAGAGTTTAAAAGGAAATATATTAAAAATTTCTATCCAAATGCAATGCCATAATTTACTACCAGATGTTATTCCCAAAGTCCAAGCTTTAAAACAGGTCGAGTACAAACGATACAACCCCCGTAAAATGCCAATATATATACATATATACACATACGTCAATATAACAATAACATAAAATCAAAAACACAACGAGTAAAATCCAATTATTACACTTCACACATTCGTATAACCAAGAAACACTATTTAACTTCTGCTTTTTTCAAATTATAAACATTAAGAAAAAAGTTTTTTTTTACAAAAAACCAATATTGACGTTTCCTTTCAAAAAGAAAAAAAAACACTTGCACTCACTTTTTTAAGAAATTTAGTTTTTTTTTACGTTGACCGCAACGAATTAATTTGTAAACATTTAATTTTTCTTTTATTTTTTTATTTATTTGTAATTTTTAAACAATTTAACTTGGTGGGTTTTGTTTTTTTTTCTGTAGTTGTTTTAGGTATTTTGTGAATATTTTTGAATTCGTTTTGTATTCATTATTGTTGTTATTAGTTTTTTTTTTCTTTAAATTTGCTTTATTATATATGTTCGTTAAAAATAAATCACTTCATTTTTGTTAGATTTTCGAATCTACTAGTTTTTCCGTCTAACGAACCGTTTCGTTGCGCTTTAAAATGTTTACTGGCCCCAACGCACGAAATGCACACACGAATAAATTAAAATACTTTCGAACAGCTCCACCAGCTAGTCAGCCAGCCAGCCAGCTGTTTATTGTTTTATTTCTGTTTTTATAGTTTTGCTTTTTGTTTTGTTTTATTTTTTTCACTAATATTATCGTAGTAGTATTGGAGTAATTTGACAGCGGGCAGTGATAAAAAAAATTGCTGCTCTTGCTGCCGAATTTGTGTTTTTTTTTTGTTGGTATTTCGTGTTTTTTTTTTCATTGATATAATGTTTTTGCTTGTTTTTAGTGAAAATTAATGTCAGCGTTGCCGATTTCTTTGCATCCAGAAAGGGTATAACAAATTTTTTGCTTGGGCTATTTTTTTACTATGAAATTTTTGTGTACTATCGCCCCAACATTACTTAATATACATACATATACACTAGAAAGAGAAATTCATACCAGGTGATCTGGTTTCAGGAAATGATGATCAGCTGCTAATATCTCTAATTTTTTTTGGCAGCACAAAGTATGTATTACAATTAGGGATGCCAAAAGGGACTAGGTTTTCTAAAACCCGGGATTCGGGATTTTCAATTTAAAAAAACGGGATCCCGGGACGGATCGGGATTTTTCGCGATTTTATAATATAAAAAATATTAGATAATCTCATTTATTAGCTTTTAGAATTATAATTTATTATTGATGTAAGTATAAGTGTTGAAAAAAATTCTTAATTCATGAAGAAAGTTAAATTCATTACAGAACCAAATAAAACATTTTTAATGTATTATTGGTATGAATAATTTAAAGTAATATGGAAGTAATATTTGTAATATTTGTATTTGTCGTATCTCTTAAGAAACTTAAAAATTAATGCATCTAGGGTGGCAGCCGACAATCGAGATCTTACGAAATCTGACGAAAAAAAAACGTTCGCTCGGTGCTGTAATTGCGCTATGAAATAAGGCCCAAGGAAATAACGCCCAAATAAGAAATGAAATAAGTCTCAATAAAATAAAACCCAAAAAATAAATTGAGGCCCAAGAGCAAATTTATGAAATAACACCCAATATAAATGAAATAAAGCCCAATGAAACCAAACTCAAAATGAAATAAAGCCCGATATAAATGAAATAGAGCCCAATTAAAAATTCCTTAATTTTATTGGACTTTATTTCATTTTCTTATTTGGCCGTTATTTCCGTGGGCTTTATTTGATAGCGCCAAGCGACACCTCTCTTTGTGGGCCGATAAAGTTAGTAATTTTTAGTATTTTTGGTTGAGGTACAACTTTCTGCATTCTGGACGGCCAGTTGAGGTCAGTACACCTGAAAATGTTGAAAAAATCCACGATATGTTGTTGGCCGATCTAAGAGTAAAAGTGCGTGAGATTGTTGATATTATAGGCATTTCATATGGCAGTGTGTTTTCGATTTTAAATGTTCAGCTGGGTTTAAGAAAGTTGTCTGCAAGTTGGGTGCCGTATTTGCTCTCAATTGACCATAAGCGTAAACGTGTGACAACTTCAAAGGATTGTTTGGAGTTGTTTAACCGCAATCCGAATGAATTTTTGCTTCGTTTTGTAACTGTGGATGAAACATGAATCCATTACTGTACTCCGAAGAACCAGCAACCTACTCCGAAGAAGGCCAAGGTGAGTTTGTCGGCCAATAAGGTGATGGCAACAGTTTTTTTTTGGATGCACGCGGGATAATCCAAATCCATCGATTACCTTCAAAAGGGAAAAACAATAAACGGCAAATATTATGCCAACTTATTAGACCGTTTTAATGAGGATTAAAAAATAAAACGACCCCATGTGGCCAAGAAAAAAGTTATTTTTCATCAATATAATCCTCGAGTGCACATGTATGCAGTCTCAATGGCAAAACTCTATGAATTGGGCTACGAATTGGTACCCCATCCGCCATATTCTCCGGACTTAGCCCCCAGTGACTACTTCCGATTTCCAAACCTAAAGAAATGGCTCGGTGGAAAGAAATTTAGCTCCAACGATGAAATTTTAAGGACCTCGAAAAATCCAATTTTTTTTTTTTTGAAACGGATACAAAAACTGGATAAACGTTGGACTAAGTGTGTTGAGTAGGGTGATCGATTATTCGACTTTTTCCAGAAACCGGTTTTCGAATAGTTCGAATATTTGAAATTATGAAAAACCCGGTTTCGGTTTTAACAATTCAGGAAAAACCGGTCAACCGGTTTTTTTAAGTTAGAAAATTATTATACAAAAGTTTTGATTTTAAATTACTTTATTAAAAAAAATAGTTAACAGTTTATGTAAATACTATAAAACAATTCAAAAATTAAAGGTAAAACATAAAAATTTACTTCATAGACTTATGTATAGTACATAAATATTTATATATAATATACAGTTGAGGAATAAACTCTACATACAACCATCATTTTTAGGGTTTGTGGAAACTTGGGAAGAAATTCAAAAAATTAATTATGCCAATATTTAGGGCGCTAATAAATAAGTTTATACAAAAAATAAAAAAATAATTATAATAACACCTACAGTAGCAAAAATATTCTAAATACATAGGAAAAATACGTGCAAAATGTTTGATGTCGTCAACTTGTTTGAAAATTCTGTGATTTCCGGTACCAAGCCGTCAACAAATGGCATCCAAATATGGTATTTTATGTTGTTATTATAATTATTTTTAAATTGTTTATTTGTTGTATAAACATATTTATTAACACCCTAAATATTGGAATAATTAATTTTTTGAATTTCTTCCCAAATTTCCTCAAACCCCAAAAATTATGGGTGTATGTAGAGTTTATTCCTTAATGTTATATACATATTAGTGTCCTGCACAAGACTATTTATAAGACTTTTCAAGACATGAGAGATTTTTTCCAATGCTTTACTACAGCGAAATATTCTAAAAGAATCGCTAAACAACACTGTTGGCAAGACAAACCACCGAAAAAAATTACTTGCCAACAGTGTTGCTTAGCGATTCTTTTAGAATATTTCGCTGTAGTAAAGCATTTAAAAAAATCTCTCATGTCTTGAAAGGTCTTATAAATAGTCTTGTGCAGGACACTAATACATATTAATGTATGGACAAGGTAGATTTCTACCTGTATATAAAATATAAAGCTAAATGTCAACAAAACTAAAAAATACTTTTTGCAACATTCATTGCACACCACGAGGCCAATTAAATTCGCCTCTGATATTACCTCATAAAATAATTTCTCTTTAATTTCATGATTCAGTAAATGTTGACATGCTCAAAAAAAGCTTAGAGCTTTTACACTAAAAATAATTCTTTCTGCCAAAAAAAAAACCCGACTGCAATGCATAGATCTGATAGGAGAAGATAAGAAGTACGTGAAATCTAAAATTAAATTTTAATGGGCGTGCCTCCGCCCATTGCAAGATTGTGTTTTTCAGAGCTCAGGGTACATGCTAAGTTTTGCAAAAATCGGTAAAGTAGAACCACTTAAAATAAAATATTAAATTTTAGTGGGCGTGATTCCGCCCATTTTTTTAAATCGAGGATTGTGTCTATTTTAGAGATCAAGGTGTGTGGCAAGTTTCATAAAAATCGGATAAGTAGAACTGCGTAAAATACTATAATAAATTTTAATGGGCGTAATCCCGCCCATTTTTTCAACTTTCAAATTCTGTAATTACAAGAACTAAAGGTGTTTTATAGGTTTCGCAGCAATCAAATAAGTAGAATATCATAAAATTATATTAAAAAATTGTGGCCGTGTCCCCGCCCACTTTTTTTGCAATGTACAAATCGAAAAGTATTCGACTCAGCCGGTTTTTAAATTGTAAAAAAACCGGACTATTCGACATTCGAAAAGTTAACATTTTGAAAAAACCGACAACCGTATTGTGAAAAAAGCGGTTGGAAAACCGATTCGATCACCCTAGTGTTGAGTATGAAAGAAAAGAAAGAGTATGTTGAAGAAGAGTATGTTGAAAAATAAATTTTTGTTTTGAAAAAAACTGTGTTTCATTCAAGAAGTCACAGGCTTATTGATCCGCCCTCGTATATTTCATACTAGGAAGAATGAATTTTCTGGTATTGCTATTTGAGAAACACATAAATTTTAATTGTATAATTATAACATAATTTTGTATGAGAAATACTAACGTTAAATGTACAATAATGTATAAATAGACGGTTTTAAACAACGCATATGACGTTAATGCGAGCTTGTGAATTGAACAAATTGTTGTACGATATCTAATGAAAGTGCTATTTCTATGAATTAAATCCTTATGATAAACAATAAGCAACATTCATTTTTATTGCATTTTGAATTAAATGAGATCAGTGTTTTGAGAGATGCAAAAATTTTCTTATGTTGCTATTATTTTGATTGCATCTGTATATTTGTTACTAAATAGCGATATTGTCAAACACAAAATTTATTATAATTTTGAAGTTTTTTCGGTGTAAAATTTAATTTGCATCTCGGCAACACTGAAATGAAAGCAACGACATTGTTGTTGGCAGAGATCGACCAAGCAATGAACTACATAAATATTTACGTAGACAATTTATTTTTATGCGATAATCAATAAACAGACAAATTTACTGGCGGCAAGTATTCCATTCACTAGCAGTTGCGATGCCACTTTTTGAATTCGAGATTAAATAAAGTTTAATCTTTGTTTGCAGTTTTTGCACGCAAAGAAAAAATATGGTTGAGGTAACCATAATAAAACAGCAACATACTATGATTGAATTATATGGTTGCAGTCAAATCATATTATTGTTAATAGAAAAATAACTTTAACAATATTATTATCTGAGTTAATTATAATATTATCTGAGTTAATTATAATATTATCTGAGTTAATTATAATATTATCTGAGTTAATTATATTATAATCTTAGTATTGTAAATATGACAACACTATTGTTAGATGTGACTAAAATATAATTGAGACTCACCATAACATGTTCTAATATTATATTAATATTGTTAAATACGACCACAGTATTATTTAATATAATAATACTATTTTATTTTTAATCATATATTTATTGTAGAAACAGCTGTGCTTTAAATTCGAAATAAAAATAAATTAATATTGTTCAAATAAATTGTATATATAAAAATGTATACTTACACCACATACAGCCATATCTGTATAAAAAGATATACAAAAGCTTATATATTTTTATTAGTCTATCCTTTTGTTTATACTTTATTTATTTATTCATTTATTTAACACTACAAACGAAATACTGAACTGACAGATGTTTCTGAAAAAGACTTTTTTTAAACTTAACATAGTACGGTTTTGGAAAACATTATATTGTTATTTACATCATATTATTTTTAAATAATAACACAAATTATGTTGTAGTCATAAATTTTTAATAAAACTATATTGTTAAACTCTAAGCATATCACACTTTTATATAGATGTGATAATATAATTATTAAATTCAAACATTACTTTGTTTATCATAACGAAATAAATGTTTAAAATAACAATAACTAATTTTCGACGACCACACATTTGTTTCAGAGAACATAATATTGTTTTCTCAACCATTCTACAACCATATCTTTTCTTTGCGTGTGAGATTTCGGAAAATTGAACGGAAATAAATAAACATCGATCAATATGCCAATTTGCATTTATTCATTCCTGGGATATAAGCTTTCCGCAAAATTGATATAACATCCCTGTTTTGATTAATTCTGAGTTGGTATAGTGTCCGCTATTCTTAAGCAGAAATACTTATAAGTTGTGTTTTTTTTTATAGAGGCAACACTTTCTTAACTGGCGGCCATTCTATCAGCTGTCAAGTGATTTATGTTTAGTTTGGTTTGGCATTTCAACATGAATAGACTGACGCCTGGACAAAGCAAATTTATTTTGAAAATCATGGTTCTGTTCGAAATACGTAACGCGCACTACGTCCATTCTACGGTCAACATAATCGTCCTTCAGAGCAATTAATTCGAACGTTTTCGCACCACGTTTACTCTAAATGATAATCCACATGCACAGAGGCGTCGTACAGAAGAAGTCATTGCTGCTGTAGAGCGAAGCATGGAGGAAGAATCAAGAATCATTCTATAGAGTTTATAATCAGGTTATAGAGCCATGATTACCTACTTTTTCCTTCATCAATTGGACAACCATGATGTGTAGGAGCTAGGGATGCCAATCGGGATCGATTTTTGGAAATCCCGGGATTCGGGATTTTCGGGATCCCGGGATTTTTCGGGATCACGGGATTTTCGAGATTTCGTGATCTAAATATTTTTCGTAAAATAAATTGTTTTTTTAAATAAATATTACTTTAATAACAATTTAATACATTTTAAAAGGTTTTATGTTCATAATTTAGCATTGCACAATTGTCTTTAAAGTGAACAATTTTCTAATACGAGTATGAAATAAAAATCAAAAGAATTTTTCTCATCTATTTTTAAGTTGATTAATCACATTTGATGTTAGAGAATTTACAGTGAAAACAATAACTAAATATGAAAACTTGGTTTTGTTTTCAATATAAATGTTTTTCTATTATCTAAACCAAAACGAATATACATACATACATATCGGTGGACTTTTAGCACTACCGCTTAAGTTGACTTATGAAAATTTTTAGATTCACTTTCATACAAATAAGTTGCAAAAACAATATTGTTTTGTTGAAAATATATCTACTAACGTTTTTTTTTAATTGCGATTGATCAACAACAAGTATAACGGTTGTTACATATGTATGTATGTATGTATACCAAGCATTATCTAATTTTTTTATCCATTTCTTTACGACTAATAAGGCTGAACATGTCGAAAAATTAAAAGAAATTAAAAGAAAATGTATACACTATTCTAATCAAATTCGATTAATTACGTCTAAAGATCACATTTTTATAGACACTTACATTAAAAGTTTGCCGGAGCACTTGAACAGTATTTTTGCTCTACTGAAAACTTTTAAATTCATACATACATACATAAGTTTTTTTCTACAAGTTCAACAGATACATACATATGTATGTAGTTATTAGTGTTGACATTGGAACAAAAATTATTCGAATATTCAAACAACTTTGTATCATATTTGTTCGAACGAACAAAAATTTTCAATTTAGAATAACAAATTATTGGAATCGTTTTTGTCGAATATTCGAACAATTTCCTTAACTACTTGTATAAAAAGATTTTTTTGGGTTATATGGAGTTGTTAAATGATTTTTTCCAAAAAATTAATAACATATTAAAAATGTTTGTAAATGTGTGTAAATACCTATACTTTTTAACTAATTTCGTTTCAGTTTTTAACTCCCGACAAAAAAAGGGGTGTTATAAGTTTGTATGTAGTTTGTGTCTGTGTATATATTTGTATGTACGAGTCGACGTACAAACCAAACGGTTGGACCGATTTTGATTTAGTTTTTCTGTTTTAGGGTGGTATTGGCTGAAGAAGTTAGCACGTTGACTACAAAACCAAAGGTTTTAGGATCGAGCCCGCTATCTGACAGTCATTAAATAACACCACGCATTTTTCTAATGTGCATTACTGTCCCTTTCTATCAGTTGTTGTAGAAAAGTTCAAGTGATGAAGGCATAGTCACTGGTCACTGAACTATAACGACTTCAAGAGATACTAATCCTAATGTAACACCAGAGCACCCCCCTTCGTTGTGAAAGAGAATCATCGGCGAAGTAAAATAACTACTAAACTGCTACTAAACACAGCTTCAAATAAATTAATACGACTCACTAACGCCAGAGGCGCTGCAACACTACATTATTAAAAAAAACGTGCAAAAATCAGAGCTGTAAAAAAATGAAGCATTCCCCTATCTATTCCTTCACCACCTATCTTTTCTGTTACTATCCCTTTCCTTATAATAGTAGTAGGCAATCATTGCCTGATTGTTACTTCTCTTTAATAATAAAATAAAAAATGACTTGTTCGAGAGTGTTCTTAGCTATGTTTAAAGAAAATCTGTCCAGCCGTTTAGGATATATCACATTTTTTAGATACATATATTCTGTTGATCTGCGTGTCTTTGACGCCGTAGCTCCCCAACGTCTTGACCGATTTTAATTTTGCTTTGTTTTCGTTTGAATAATTTATACTTGAAGAAAACCGGTCTAGTCGATTGGAACTTATCATAATTTTTTTATTTAATCTTATTTTTTGCGATTCTGTTACTTCAATAGTATACAATTTTAAAGTTTTGTTATTAATATTCCTAAAATTTGTTATTTCGAATATATGTTTTTATTCTTTGTTCGTTCGAATATTCGAACAAAAGTTCAAAATTATTCGTCTGTTCGAACAAGAAAAAAATTATGAAATTTCATTCGAACAAACATAAAAGACGAATAATTAACAACACTAGTATGTATTCATACGTTCGCTAAGAGGAGTATGGTTTATTAGTGTCCTGGCCTTCTACTCTGCAACTCAAATACAACTATAATTGAGTCGAACTCATTCAGTCGGTCGTTTTTGACTAAAACTATTTATCAAATCCATGTAATTTAAATGGGTTTGATCTTAGGTTTGTATCAAAAACGACCTAAACGGTCTAAATAAAAAACGAAATAATTTTGAACTGCAATGTAAAAAACATATATACACACTCCAGCAGTTTTTTAGACAAAACACTCCGCATTAAGGCTCAGTTAGCCGACTGTAATGTAAAGTAACTGCAACAGTAAGAAACAGCTGATCAATTTTGTTATGTGAAAAGTAATGAAAATGGTTATAGAGATGTAAAGTAACGTAACCTAATTTTCATATAAAAATGTCGATCAGCTGTTTTCTACGTTACAGTTACATTACATTACAGTCGGCTAACTGAGCCTTTATTATGTAAATATTTCTCGGTTTTACGTCAACCCGACAACAAAAAGTTTTCACTTGCCTTGTATTGTATTCCACTCCAATTGTAAGGAGGTGTCAATAGTACTCAATTGTTACCGAAAAGTAGATAAGTGCTAATTTTTTTAGCGTTGAGGATTCGACATTCAGATAGTTATACACTGCAATTATGAATAAATTTCCGCAAGAAATTTCTCCCTTTTATAATTAGATTTTTTTGTTTTCCCTATTATTTGCTACTGTTTGAAATTATTCCCCGGGAAATATTTCTCGTGGAATTTTAATTGTAATTGCCCTCATAATATAGAATAAGACGGCATAAATTTGTCAAACTTATGAATTTTTCAAATGTTATTTCCCTTCCAAAGGTAATATGTTTCTTTTGTTTTCAAAATAATTCTAAAATGTACATATATTGTAGCATTGTAGTTATTAATGAAAATAACCGTAAGAAAGTAGTTTATATATTTTGCTCTTGTTGTTAATTTATAAGAAATATGTGACGAATAGTCATTAAATTGTTAAAACTGTACGTATAAAATTGTATGGGACTTTTAAATATTATAAAAAATACCTTAAAATCAATGAAAATTTGAATTTATAAAGTTTTTATATAAAAATTGCTAAGAAATCCCGAAAATGAAATCCCGGGATTGAATTTTACAAATCCCGGTATTCGGGATTTGCAAAATCCCGAAAATCCCGGGATTTCCCGTTTGGCATCCCTAGTAGGAGCTGTGGTTTCAACAAGACGGCGCAACATATTACACAGCGCGTGCCACAATTGATTTATTAAAGGAAACGTTTGGTAACCGCACAGTCTCACGTTTCAGACCGTGTGATTTAATGCCGCTAGATTATTTTCTGTGGGAATATGTGAAGTCGCTAGCCTGCGTCGATAAGCCCTAAACGATTCATCACTTGTACGACAACATTTACCGCGTTATTGCCAATATACGACCACAAATGTTGCAAAAAGTTATAAAAAATTTAACTACCAAATTAGACTACATCCGAGCCACCCGCGGCGTTGATATGCCAGAAGTCCTATTTAAATTATAATGACAGAAGATTGATTATCTTTCGAATAAAATAAAAATTCATCTTTGCTTTATTTCCTTTCAAAGTTCTATATAATCGAACTCTGTTGATAACATTTTAACATTTGCAAAGAAAATGTTGCCACTGTTATAAAAAAAACACAACGCTGCGAAAAAAAACAATAATCTGGCAATTCATAACTAGAACCCAAATCGGGGTTTTAATTCTGGATCTCAAATATTTAGAATGTTTTAATATTTTATTTCTTTTCATTCAGTACGAAATTTTAATATTAAAATGCGAAGAGCACAACATTTTATTTTTTATTTTTTTTCTTTCAAAGAAACCAACCAAATGTTGTTTTAGGTTTATTAATTTTGTTACTGTTTATACATAAATGTTTATTCTGTTTTTAATTATTCAAAACATTTATTCACACCAAGTGTGATATTGAAACTCTTCAATTTTTATTCATAAATGTTTTTGTAATACAAAAACTAGTGATGGAAGGGAGTTGGATCGAAAAAATCCAAACGCAAATATATATTTTGATAAGTTTTTTTTATATTATCCATCACATCAACATTTTTAAGTGATAATTTAATATAGATTTAATTTTCCAAGGCAGGTACTGCAATTTTCATGTGTTTCCCTGTTTCAACTTGCTATGGTGAATCGCTAGAAAGCTTAAATTAGACGTGACATGGCCATAACCAAACCAAATTGATTCAATTGGTTTCTATGATAAAGGCTATGGCCTTATGGCAATTCACCTATAATCAAATACAGTGTTGCCCATAAGTTTGATTCGAACAGCTGTTTTTTATGGTTATGGCACGTCTGATTGAACCTTAAAGCAGCTAACATACTCTGATATTTGCATTTGAAGTAAACAGCTTTAAAAGCTCAAAATTTTTTTTCTTGTTTCCTTGCAAAATAAGAGCAATCATTGTTATCGCTGCGATCTGATTGGCTGTTGTGCTTTCGTCAGTGTGAAAACATAAAAGCTCTTTTCTAATAATTTGCACATTGTGCATATGGCGTGGACGTAGTTGCTACAAAGCATCATGAGGCCCTTTCCTTTCAGGTAAATTAAATGTTCAACACTTTTGGCTAATTTCATATTGCAAAACGTACCCTTATATTGTTTTATCACAGTTTGAAATATTCTATAAAAATATTCGACATAAAATTCTACTTTAACTCCCTGAATTTACCAAAGATCTAAATTAAACACCCCTTTTACACTCGGAAAGTTTACTTTGAAAAGTCTTAATTCAGCTGGGTGAAAGAAGATGGAGGAATACTCTCTCTTTCTGTCTTTCTCCCAGTTGAATTGAGACTTTGTAAAGTAAACTTTCTGTGTGTAAAAGGGGTAAAACTTAAACGCCAGATTATTTCGTGCTTATCGTCGTTGGCATTTAGCTCATAGCTTTTGTATAATATTCTGGAATAATTTAAGCATTGGGCCCTTTATGTCTTTTTCGTAAAAAGGGGTTAAAATGTTTACCATAGAATTAAAAAAAACTTTAAGTGGCAAATATTTTGTAGATTAATTTAGTCCGTTACTTCTCCCACTCAAAGAGCACATTTTCTGCCCCTTTTGGAAAGGGGATAAATACGAAGACCAATCGCTTTTATTTGTGGTGTCAGTTCGCTAGTTTGTAAGGGGCTGGCTATTCACATATTATGTGAGGATTTTTTCGGTGTCTTATACCCCCTCCCCCTGAGTAACGCTTTTTGAAAAAAATTCAGTATAAACCTTTCACAAATCCTTAACCCTTAACGTAATATGTGAATAGCCCCTAAGAAAAATTATAAATTTATTCGGTGTCACTTATTCTTTCAATTTGCTTTCTTAATTCATTTAATTAAATAAATTTATATAAGAAAATAGAAATATTTCGAGTATAAAATTAAAAAAATATATATATATATCTTGCGATCCTGCCAGGAGTCGAACCTGGAATCTTCTGATCCGTAGTCAGACGCGTTATCCATTGCGCCACAGGACCTTTGTTTTAGTTGCATGAAATTTTGTTTACTGCCAGCAACATACAAATGTATGATCCCTATAGTTCTCATATTGTTTTCTAAGCACAATTTCATAAAGATTCAATCAATCTTTACAAGAAATATTAAATCAAATGCGTTTCAAAAGAACAAATAAAAAGTTGCTCAAAATTTTACGTACGAGTGAAATGTTTTTGTCATTCTGTGGCTAAAAAATTTTGTGAAAATTATTGAGTTGACGTAAAAAGTATCAACTTACATATATGTCTAAAATTTATAGCTTACTAGAAAAACTTCTTGTACCTTTTGCTTGCTCTTAGATTTACTGGTATGGCCTTACGTCATCTTAAAATCTAGGCCCAAATCGGTGTCAGTCTTACTAAATTATGTTAGCAAAGAAATATTATTAATTTTTAGAAGTTCTATGATTTTTTTTTTTACTTTAAATGTTTTTCCCAATTAATATTTCAAAGTTAGAAAAAATAACAAAATAACACTTCAAATTGTATCGGTGACATGTGAAAGAAAATTTAATTACAAGTAAATCGCTAAGCATGAGTACATAATGACAAAAAATTTTTTATTTAATTGCAGTAAAACTTAGGCATTGAATGCCTACTACTATTGTTAGGTGTTAACTTCTTTAGGAAAGTGATAGTGATAGAGAAGACAGGTGGTGAAGGAAGATATTGAGGAAAGCTTCATTCTTTTACAACTCTACTTTTTTGCACGTTTTTTTAATAATGTAGTATTGCAGCGCCTCTGGTGTTTAATGGGGCGTATTAAATTTTTTGAAGTTATGTTAAGCAGGCATTTTATCGGTTATTTTAATTCGCCGACGATTCTGCGAAAGAGGTCGCTCTGATGTTACATTACGCTTAGTATCTGCTGAAGTCGGTATAGTTCAGTGACCAGTGACTATGCCTTCATCGCTTGAACTTTCCTACAACAACTAACACGAATGTATACCAAATATTATTATAAAGGAGTCCACTCAAAATTTTAACAATTTTAATATTTTTTTTTTGCAATAAAACGGTTTGCATCATCATCCCGTACCAGAGAGTTAAAATGAGTACTCGAAAAAACATATATATGTAAGTAAATAGTCTTAATTTTAGTAACTGCGTATAATCATGACTAAAGTTATATTTTCTCTCAAGGAACTATGACTATAGCCAATTCCAACGCACATTAACATATCTACTTCGTTAAAGCAAAAAACTAGCATACACTACAACTAAAAATAAACAGACACATATCTATCAAAAAAGAAAATACAATATCAAACGTATTGACTCTTTGTTATGCTTATAGCTGGAGTACGCTTGTACTCAGACTATGGATATTTAGTCGGACAAAAAAAATATAGGCATGATACTCGGGATATTTATTCATAATTCGCCACCATATACATACATTTGTGTATATATAATGGAATGGAAAATGTGTGGTATGTGTGTGTGGCTGTTTGAAAATCTGCTTTATATGGATATGTTAATAAAATAGCCCTGTATATACGCATGTGCCGCAGATTAATAGTCAGAGTATTTTTATACTCATGCGTATGATTATAACTCATAAAATCTATAAAATTAAGTTATAATTATTTGTTCTGTGTAATTTAAATATTGTGTACAAACATAGTTGTTGGATGTTTATAGTTATGCGTATTTGGCTTAAAATTAATGCGTATATTTGTATATGAGTGTTTCTTATTTTTAGCTGTACGCATTCATAGTTGTTTGATGGCCAATACTTAGAGTGTACTTAAAACGATAACTTTGTCATTCTCTGATATGTACCCACTATAAAAATCTTACGTCACTATTTCGCAAAAAATATTTGCATCCCTTTTTTTGTACGATGTACGATTATATAAAAAAATATATTTTTTTTGCCTCTACTGAGAATTTGTAAACTCCGAGTGACCCGCTTTAGAGGACCCAGCGCGATATATGTATGTATGTTTGCACTTATGTACACCCAGAGAAAAAACAGCTTAAAATCAATAAAAAACTTTATTATTTTATTTTATTTATTTATTTAGTTTATTTATTTTTAAAGTAAGTACCACCCATTACCACTCATAAGTACCCATTACAAAATATTGAAATTGTTTTGCTGGGTAATGTTACGCATTCTTATTTTTAAGTTGCAGCTTTTCTCTCAATGTAGGATTTTTATAAAAACTGCATCAAGCATAATTTTTATGTTCCATAATGCTCTTGATCGCTCTTATCTCTATTTTCAATTAAGTCCTAGTTTAGACTGGCGAACATTTTTGAAAGGAAAACATCTGGAGGCTTATTCTGAATTGCGATGCGCAAATGAAAAAAAAAATTGGTATCGTGTTAGACTTTCGCAATCGCATTCGCAATTTATTTCAAATCGTGGCAACGCTGCTCAAATAAGCGTCAGTGTCAACAAACGTCAAATTAAAATTAAATAAATTGTTTGAGAAGATTGCTAAGAAGCAAATCCGATATTCTAAGCTTGAATGAAAAAAGGTAATTTACCTTTATGCTTGCGAAAATGAAGAAGTAATTGTATATGTCTTAAATAATATTAGCTCGGAATGCAATACTGTGAAATCAAGTGCAATTCCGCCAATTATCAAATTTGCGGCTGCGTTAAAATTTCTTGGTCAAGGTGACTACCAACTCCAAATTGGTCGAGATAATTTCCTCGGAATATCTCAGCCAGCTATGTCGCAATGTTTGGCGGGAGTGTGCATAGCATAGGTGGACCATTGATATTTAGTTCTTCGACTGAAATGCATTTGGTGTTTCAAATGGCCTCTTGCCAATTTGCTGTGCTTATTCATAAATTCTATCATTATTTCAATTTGACGCGGTTTGGTGGTCTTACTGCTTGCTTCCCTGAATTAAACAATAAATATATGATGAATAAATAAATAAAATATTATCGTTCGCTTACATGTTTGTAAAGGGCCCGCCATCTAACGTTTTTGTTTTTAACTAGTGCTTATTTCGTGAATGGTAACACTTAGCTCATGTCTGATTTGACAGATAATTAGTTTTATCCTTCCGCTGAACGAGCCAACTGACCATCCAATGCGTTTTCGCTTCGCTAAGTGGGCCTGTGATCGACTTACAGAAGATGCCGATTTTGCCACAAAAAAAAATCATCTTTTCAGATGAAGCTCATTTTGATCTTGGCGGCAAAATTGTCGCATTTGGGGCACAGAAAATCCGCACGCATGCATTGAAAAGCCGACGCACCCAAAACGAGTCACTGTTTGGTGCGGATTTTGGTCCAGAGGCATAATTGGGCCATTTTTTTTTTCGAAAATGAGCAAGGAGTGGCCGTTACAGTCAATGGCGATCGTTATCGGGCCATGTTGAACGAATTTTTGTTCACAAAAATTGAAGAGGAGGTTATTGGCAACATTTGGTTTTAACAGGACGGCGCTACGTGCCACACAGCCGAAGCTCTGTAGTTTTTTTTTATAGCATTTTCAAAAAAAAAAAAAGTTATCTGGCGGACCCCATACTTTGCGAATGCCATTTTGTTGTCGAATAAATTTTGCGAATTTAACATGTTTTTGACATTTGTTTTCGCAATGTAGAATATCGACTTGCGACTGTTTCGCATTTGAAATGCGATTAAAAAAGAACTTTGCGAATATCGCAATACAGAATAGCAATTGTTCGCATTTATGTATTTTCGCATTGCAATTCCGAATAAACCTCCTGGAATTCTATTTTGTTGTTTCTTTCGCAAAAAGCAAGCATATTTGTACATGTATGTGTGTATATGTAGCAAAGAATATGAAAACAAAGCAAGTCGCCGATTACCGAACACAAAAATGATTCTCTCTTCCCCACCCGTATTTTGCTACCAAACTAAATGTTTTCCTTCCAAATGTTTTCGTGTCTAAACGCTAAGTAATTTTGCTAACTTTTCATAGTTTTAAACAGTAATTAAGTTAGTTCATTATTTTCCACTAATCTTCCATTTTGCTGTTTGTTAGAATAACAAAAATAGTTCGAACAAAAAATAAAATAAAAAAAAGTATTTCTTTCGATCCTGCCAGGAGTCGAACCTGGAATCTTCTGATCCGTAGTCAGACGCGTTATCCATTGCGCCACAGGACCTTTGTATTTTATGGTTCAAGTTTCATTTATTACCAGCAAACATATGTATGTGTGTCAAAACCATAGCTGTTAAGTAATGATTACTAATCGTAATGATTACTAATTTGATTACTTTTTTTAGGGTTCCGTACACCAAAGGTGAAAAGGAACTCAATTATTTTCGCTGCGCTGTCCGTCTGTCCGTCACACGGTATTTTCTCAGGAACCGTAAGAGCTACGGACCTGAAATTTGGCCGCTACAACAACAAAGACATGAGAATTAAAAATTAAATGGTGTTCCAAAACGAGCAACGAAAAATGTTAAAATCCCATGTAATATACATACAATTGTATGAACATATGTATATTGAAACTTGAAATTTGTAAGATTAGTGTATTTTTATACAGACTACAACAATTAACACTAAAATTTAAAAAAATTTTAAATAAAGGGTGGTCCATCAGTTAATGCAATTTTGACTATGCAATTTTGACAATGTGCTATATCTTGGAAACCGTAAGAGGCAAACACTTGAAATTTTCAAAAACGGTAAAACCAAAAAAAAACGAAAATTATAAAATCGCCAAACCAAAAAAAAAAAATCGCCAAAAATTAAAAAAAATCGCCAAAACGAAAAAAATCGCCAAAGTTAAAAAAAAAAATTCTAACACTAAAATAAATCGCCAAATTCGAAAAAATCGCCGAATTAAAAAAAAAACGCCAAAATGAAAAAAAAACGCCAAAAATCGAACAAAAATCGCCAAAACGCGAAAATGTCGCCAAAACTAAAAAAAAAATTTAAATAAAAAAAATCGCAAAAATTAAGAATATCGCCAAAAATAAAAAAATCGCCAAAATGAAAAAACGCCAAAAACCAAAAAACAAAATCGCCAAAACAAGAAAATAAAGTGTCAAAACTAAAAAAAGAGCCAAAACTTAAAAAAATCGCCAAAACCGAAAAAACGCAAAAACCGAAAAGACCCCAAAAAGGAAAAAAAATGCCAAAACTATATATTATATAGGATGAAGTTTGCATTAAATTACATATCTAGTGCTCGTACGGAACCCTTCGTTCGCGAGTCAGAGTCGCACTTTACTGAATTTATTTTAAAAGGTGAAGTAATGATTAAATTACGATTATATTCAGTTTCGTACTTAGTAATCGTGATTACGATTACTAATAATGGAAAAGTAATCTGAATTACTTGAAATTACTACAAAATAATCAAAAAGAATCAAAAGAATTAAAAAAATAATCTAATTACTTCTAAGGATTGCTTTTAATTCTTTTTGATTATTAATTAAGTTTATTGCATTTCACTTATATTAAAATTTTAAATATTTAATAATTTGACAAATGAGCAAAATTTTGAGGAAAGCTTGAAAGATATCTGCTGATACATTTTTATAGTCTTTCAAAAAATTGGCGTGTATATGTTTTTTTTTCTTTTGTGATTTTCAAAAATATTTTTTGTTAATTCTCAAATCATTCTTTAAAAGTCTGTGACTAAGATAAGAAGTTTGGGGCTGTTCAAATTGTGTGGTTTGAAGTCAACTGATATTTTGTCGAAGCGACTATGAAATGCATACAGACAATGCTTAACCACCAGCAAAAAATTTCACTTTATGTTTTTCTTTATATTTTTTTCTCAGATTGATATTATTAATGTTGCTACATAAACGGATATGTTAAGAATTTCTTAAACAAAAAACATCTAATTATATAAATTTCTTGAGAACTTTTTCAAAATAAAGTAATCTTAATTCAAAATTTTTGAAAATAATCAAAAAGAATCAAAAGTAATCTTTGAAAGTAATCGGATTACTTTTTGATTAATTTTGATTCGTTTAGATTATTTTGTAGTAATTTCAAGTAATTCAGATTACTTTTCGATTTTAGTAATCGTAATCAATCATTTATCAGGAATTCGTTTGAAGGCAATTATATAATCGTTACAATTCTTTTTAAAATGTAATCTAATTGATTACTAATCGTAATCGTAATTTAACAGGTATGGCCAAAACTTTCATATTGTTTTTTTTTTTTTTAATAAAAATTTATAGTGAATCAAATATAAATGAAATGCATTTTAAAGGAGAAATATTTTACATACGGTTAAAATTTTGTTTGTCTTCTCTTAGGCCAAATGTCTGAAGGTTAATTTTTGTTTTTGTTTGAAAAGTTATCCACTTATTGGTCAAAATTTTAAAACTAGTCAAGTCAAATATCTAAGATTGGGCTAAAAATATTTCTTAAGCTAAAATTTTGCGATTTGTTGGTACTCATTCGTACGACCTTAATAGAGGATTTTAGAAAACGTATCGAATTTCAAGCCTTCTAACATTGTGCATTATCAGAAAGAAGCTCTCTGTTATGATTTTTTAGATCCCTTTCCCTCCAACTGTTTACGAATAGTGAAAGAATTATTATTACATTAACGCGTATTATATTTGTTTGTGTTACTCTGCGTATGTGTTATTAATTTTTAATTGCAGATTGCAAATGCAATTGTATCGCTTGGATGGGGCTTTGGTTTTTGTTAACATTTATTTACACAATTTTCTGTTTCTTTTTGTTGTTTTTTTGCTTACAATCCCAGTTGGCCACGTCTTTAAGACATCTTTGACGACGGGTACAAGACAATGGTAAGTCGTAGAAGACATATTAAAGACAACTCCATACAAATCGTTGACGAAATTTTCATACAAATGGCGGCGAGGTCACACAAGAACAGATGAGCGACATTGTCGCTCAGATTGTCCTCAACAAGGCTTTATTGAAGACATAACGAGGGACATTGTCGCTCATATTGTCGTCAACAATGCTTTATTGAAGACACAACGAGGGACATTGTCGTTCAGATTGTCCTCGACAAGGCTTTATTGAAGACAAAACGTATGACACTGTCGCTCAGATGGTCCCCAACAAAGTTTTATTGAAGAGAAAACGTGTGACATTGTCGTTCAGATAGTCATGAACGCCGATTTCTTTTAAATTGTCGATTAGAAAACTTAATCTACAGACGACATGTCGTATATGAATCGTCGAAGACAATGTCGTCTAGGACGATTTGGACAACTGGGATGAGTTGTAAAATATATGTATGCATTGTGAATCTATCGGAATATAAACAAATAATCTTATTTTCGCTGTGTGAATGATTATTTCTTGTTTTTCGTACCTACAAAATCATGTGTGTGTATGTATGTTAAGTATGTATTTAAAATAAAATTTTTGTTTATTTGCTTTTAATGATTAGCATTATTTTAGCGAATAGTTAGTTAGTTGTTGTTTTACGCTTCTTTGTTATCTGCAAATGATGATTACATTCCAAAGAGGTTGTGGAATGTCGTTTTTGACGTTGCTGTTTTTTTTATGTTTTATTTCTGTTTTGGATTTTTATAACTTCGTGCTTTAAGGTGGAAGCACATAACACGCGTTCAATGCGCTAATGCGATACACACGGCTGTCAAAAAAGTTGAAATAGTGTGTTTTCATAAGGCAAGTTACATAGAGAAGTTCGCGACGCGCGTACCTCGCAAAAAGTTGAACATTCTTCAACTTTCACGCGTTGTATACAAAATGAAAGCTAGTGTTGCCAGATTCATAAGCTAACATACACAAAAATGATTAGAAATTAATTTTTCATTAAACAATGGATAAAAAAATGCATTAAAGATTTAAAGAAATATGAAACGTAAGTGCAAGACAAAAAAATAACCGACAAAGGCTTTAAATTTTACAACTAAAAAAACCTCAAAAGCGTGTTGTGTAGCTTTTTTCCATTTGTATAGCGTTAAACGTTTAACAAGCCAGAAAAGCGTTGCCGCGTAACGCGTGGTATGTACTTCCACCTTTATTACTTTGAAGGCATGAAGGCATGATGTTGTTGTTGTTGTTGTTGTGTTTGCTACTTGACATATTTTTAATTTGTGTTGCAGTGTGACCTAGACAGCTGGAAAACTGAAGATGTTGTACGTATGAATTTTTTTATATGTATGTATAATTATAAACTTTAAGGTCTTTTGGAATTAATGATTTCTGTTGAAGTGATTTTTAAAGAGGCGGAAAATGGACCCTCATTCATTTAATTATCCAAAGAAGCTTTGTCTTAAGCTTGAAAATAAAGGCCAGCCTTGCTTTGCGTGTCTCTTTTGCTGTTTATTTTAATTAGTTTTAGCAAAATTAATTGTTTTTTGTTTGTTTTATAATAGACTCTATTTCTGCAAAATTTAGTTTAGCGCGTTTTTTAATTTTCTTAAATAAAATTAGCTACATATACATATTATAAAGTATTTTTCTGAAGGTTATATTTTTGGGCGGAATCAAGCTGTCTTGTGCTAAAAATCATTTGCTATTTCTTTTAATTAGCTTTAGCAAAATTATTTGTTTTTTTTTTTGCTTCATAATGGACGCGCGTTTTTTTTTTAATTTTCTTAAATAAAATTAGTTATTTTTCAAACTATTTTTCTGAAGGTTAATTTTTTTTTTTTGGCAAAATCTAACTTTCATACGGTTGCCAGAGCTGGAAACCCTATTATCATATCACTTATTAGCTTCAATAGTGTAACAACTCAAGAAAACGCAATTAAAAGCTTTCGATTTACACAAAACTCAATAAAGACATGAAAAAGTATTCTTTTGGTATTCAGTGGACGATATATGAAATTTTTACACAATATAAAATACGACATATCGAATTATTTTGCATTATTAACTCAAAAAACACACTTTATGAATAATGACACTTTTAAAGTAAATGAGCAATATGTGCTCAGTTTTGTTTGCATAAACTATTTTAAAATCCTAATTCAGTTCGTGAAGGTTTTATTGCAATATTATGAACAAAAAAAGCCTAAAAATTCATTTAACTTTAGTTTTATAAAGTTCATTCTGCTCTATTTGTTAGAATAACAAAAATTGTAGTTTAAAGAAGCATTAAAATTAAAAAAAAACTTTAATGCGATCCTGCCAGGAGTCGAACCTGGAATCTTCTGATCCGTAGTCAGACGCGTTATCCATTGCGCCACAGGACCGTTGTATTATCTCTTTCAGATTTCATGTATTGCCACTAACATAAGTATGTTTTACAAAATTCTCATATTGTTTTTAAATAAAAATTAATGAAAAAGGGTTTTAAAAAATTATATAACAAAAGCAGTTGTACAAAATTATCCGTACGAGTGAAATAAATGTGAGTCTTCTGTCACCAAATATAGTAATTATCAGAACATTAATTTTTTACGTAAAAATCCACATATTGGGTATTTAAATAAAAAATTTCGTTTAATTTTCTTTTTAATCTGACTTGAAATATGGCTGAAGATATTTGTATTAAGCTGAAATTTCGTAATTTGTTTCTACCGATTGGTTTTATGGCAAGCTGAAATCTAATTACAAATTAATACCAGGGTTATAGCGCGTCAACATTTGAGCAAAATCTAGTACTTACGAGATATCGAGCAAAATCTACTACGCCATTAGATTTTGTCAAAATCTACTTAAAATCAAGTAGAACTTAGTGACACAACTATGGCTTTTTTTAAGTCAGCTTTTGTGCTGAAAAGGGTGTGTGAATTAGATGCATTGCAGTTGTTTGGTTGTAGTTTTGGCAAATATTCAGTTAATGGGTTTTGTTTTAGATTAAAACTTTTTATAAATGTCCAAAAAATTTGTTGTAAAGGGTATAGATTTTAAATAAAAGCTGCTAGATTTTGTGCCAGTGTAAATGCCATATTAATAGGATATATTGGGAAAAGAAAATAATCTCAAGTCTACTAACAGCTCTGTGTTAATATATTTTTGTCATGAAATTATACTATTAGTGCTTTAATATAACCAGCTTGAAAATTTATTTTAAACACTTTAAACAAAACAAATTTATAGCAGGTGAGTGACCTCATTTTAGCGCATAATAATCAGCTGCTCGCTACTCTGGTTTAAAATCAAGCAAAAGTTTGATACATATTTTGACAGCCTGAAATTTGACACAAACAAATATATGTTCATGTTTTCTTTTCTGTCAAGCGGCATTTCATATCAAAATCAGATTGTCTTGACATTAAAGAAGTCATAACTTAAATACGTACTAGGATTAATTAACGTTTTTACTTATATCTGGTGGTCAATTACGGGTTTTGGTTTTTGTCAAGGAGTGATAATAAATTTTTAAATTTTTGTTAAGAGAAGTAACATTCAGGTAATAAATGTTGCCTTCTTTACGAAAGGGATAGTGATAGAGAAGACAGGTAGTGAAAGAAGAGATACAAGTCTGCTTGTTTGCATGTTTCTAATAATACAGTGTTGCAGCGCCTCTGGTGTCAATGAGACATATTAAATCTTTTAAGCTGCGCCTAATAGCCATTTTATTGATTTTTCAGTTGTGACACTATTGTAGTAAATGAGCTGCGATATTTATTTTAGTTATAACGTAATAAGAAATTTTAAAGCTTTAAATTATGAATTTTTTTTATAATTTTCTGTTTTATTGCTGCCCATAATATAAAAAAATCTATTATTATCATATGATATTAAAATAATGCAGTGTTTTTTTTATATTTTACTTTACTTTGCTTTATTGCTTTAATAATAATTAATAATTTCGAAAAGGAAATACCACATTCCAACCCATAGTGCACTAAATCATAATAAACAAAGTCGTAAATAAAATTCTGTTAATCTGTGTACTAATAAGTAATAAAATAAAACTTAAATTATTTCACAAACAAGACACAAATCAAACACCCACTTGAGTGTTATACAACACACAATGATGATGTTTTTGGGTGAAATTTTTCAACAATTAAAAAAGGGAAAAAAGCCATAATTAACACCATTACGATGGAAGATATTTTTTGCGAAACAAATACTCATATAGTGTGACTTTTAATAATCATAAAACAGTAGGGTTGTTAGCTGTAGGAAGTCTGCTAGCTAAGAAGGAAAGTTAAAAAAAATCTCATCAAATTGGGTTCCATATTTATACGAACTTGTGGGCTGCACTGTAATTTACAGCCTTATGTACCAAGCTTTCTAATGAATTACAATACGTGAATTACTTGGAATCAGTGTATCGATAATGAAGGGGAGGGCTAGTGTAAAGGAGGTTTTTTTCCTGTGTACTTTTTATGTGTGTTATTTCATAACTGCGTAATTTTACGACCGATTTGAAAAAAATTTAATTCATCTGAGAAGGTACAGCTTTAATTTAATCCCATCGCTCAAAAAGTGAACCACGCCCCTTAAATATTTTCTTTAGATTTTATATACTTTTATTCAACCTACTGTTATGCAGCTTACAACACACCTTAAGCTATCGCAATGACAAAGTATCGTTCTTTAAAAGCGGGTGGAACCACGCCCATTAAAATTTAATATTAAATTTAAAGTGCTTCTGCTTAACCGATTCTTATGAAACTTGGCACGCACACTCAATGAACTCTTAAAGTGACACGATCTAGTAGATGAAAAAGTGGGCGGGACTACGCCCATTTAATTGTAATTTAGTGTTGAATGTACTTCTCATCCGATTTTCTCGAAACCCAACAAACAGTTTGGTTACCTTTTTTAAAATTGAATTTTAATATAATGGGTGATTTTTGGGGATTTTATTTAAAAAACAGCAACAATTTAGAGAAATGTATGAAATCTTTATTTGAGTCGATAGAACGATCTATATAATTGAATATTTAAAGATGATTTCATTTAAATCTTAACCACGGCTACGCCTCAAATGGTTCATACTATAGGTCCAATTTTTTCATACTCTCCCCAACATATCTGCCGGTAAATCACGAAATAAATTCTTCAATATTGGCTTCCAGTGCGTCAACCATAAGCGGACTTGTCCCTATAGACATGAGCCTTAACATGGCCGCACAAAAACTATTCTAAAAACGTTAAATCGCACGACATATGTGGCCAATGGACCGGCCCCAAACGTGAAATAAACTATTCACCCAACTCGCCTATCAATTGAGACATTGTTATGCATGATGTGTGGCACCGTCTTGCGGAAACCATATGTTAGCCAAATCCAGCTGCCCACTTGCTGCGAATGGTGCCGAATCAATAAATCATGGTCACGGTGACCGCACTCGTACTCGTGTTGATGTTTAAATGTGCAATAATGTAAATTTGGTGCGAAATTTAGTCACAAGATTCCGAATAGCCGCCTCAGAAGGTCGTCCACAATGACCATAAAATGGAGCATGAATTTTTATAATAAAGGTGTTACCTTCTTTAGGAATTGTATAGTGATAGAGAGGACAGGTAGTGAAAGAAGAGATAGAGGAAAGCTTCATTCTTTCACAACTCTGCTTTTTTATGTTTTTTTTTTATAATGCAGTGTTGCAGCGCCTCTGGTATCAATGAGACGTATTAAATTTTTTTCAAACGTTATTATTATTTTTTTATGCTTTTAAATATGTACCAAAAGTCGGTGCTATCGTACATAAGTAATTAAAATTTTCGAAATGGGAAAAAATCCCCTAATAATTTAAGATTTTTACAATCACAGCCTGCAAAAAAATATTTCTATTTTATAAAACAAATTGTGTATGTAAAACTGTTTTATAAAGCTCTTATAAATCAAAACTATTTTTATGAATTAAAAATATTTTAAATTAGTATTATATTGCCAGCACGCCCCACTGTGCGCAAATTTTTATTGTTTACACAAGTCCTCCCACATTTTAATCGCAAAAATCAATTAATTCTCATATTACCAAAAAAAAAAAAACGATCCAAAAAATTGTATTAAAAACAAATAACTCATTCATTCAAAATTACGCCAAATTTATTATCCAAGTAATTAATAAGTCATAATTTAGAAAAATTGCAATAAATTTAAACATTTATGAGCTTTTAAAATTATTTAAATGAGACACTTTTAGTGTGGAACTTAGCACGTACGCCTACTTGAAATCCAGATTTAAAAAGCAAAAACAACTAATAAAACCAAAAAAAAATAAATAAATAAAAATCAGGAAATTGTTCTACAGTGCTGGGTATAAATAATAAGCACATAATTAAATTAATCTTTCTGATCTTCTCAAGAACTGAAATTAATATTTGAAATAAAATATGGAATTCCTGCAGAGAGGGGGGGGGGGGGGATTATAAAAGCAAATGAAATTAAGTTCGAAATTTCTAAAATCTAAATAAAATTTGAGAAAAAATTAATGCGTTCCTGGGAACGCCAAAGCATTTTGATTTCTGAAGTAATTGCAGATCTTTCAAATGACCATAATTATTGAAATTCAAAATTTTTTTGGATAAAAGAAAAAAATTTAAGGACGTTCGAACTTATTGCACACTTACATTCAAAACAAAAATAAATTTTATAATTTGCGACAAGTCGAACTTTTCAACAAGAATCTAAAATATTTCATTCAAGTAATCGATTAACTTTTTAGCTCTATTTTATAATAATTATTTGCACACAATCGTGAAATCAACTCGAATCTGAATTCGAGAAGTATTAGGAGGGGTAAAAATATTGCCTTTGAAAATGCATTAGCATAAAACAAAAGTAATGGTAATAAATCTGTATCTTCAAAACTATTAATCCAGTTACAAAAAAGTGAGTTTAAAAAGATTAAAAGACCACCTAAACTTAAAAAAAATTCTATTCCAAGGTCAACCTGTTAAAATCCCAGCTAAGCTACATGATTTCAAATTTGAGCAACCTCGAATTATGAAAATAATGGGTGTTGTGTTTTCAGCACGATAGAACTTTAAATTGTAACAGGCCTAATAAGCAAAATTTTCTTTGGAAATCTGTTCTAAAAACTCTTTAGAAAGCCGTAACAATTTTTATAAATGAGGCTGTACAAGATAACAACAAAAATAGAAATTTTAATTAAAAAGAAAAAAAAAAGATAAAAGATTATTATATTACCATTATATTTGCTTTAGGGGCCATTGTGCGCTGTATGTCATGTGGCGCCGGCTTGTTCGAAAAGCAGGTTTTTATTCAACATACCTTACAAATAATTTGTAATCATGAGTCTTTGTTGGTGATAACACTCTCGATGTCTCATAAATTGTGCTCGGATGCACAGTGGGTAGGCTTCAGAAATTCCTGTGCAGAAACTATAAGGAAGTTTAAAAGTTCGCAGCTGGCATTACATTGACTAAGGCTCAATAATTGACTTCTCAATTAAGTGTCATTTAGCTTAAATTTAAGTTGCACTTAAATGCAGTCGTAAATTAAATGCTCACTTAAATACTATGAAAGTATGGTAGCACTGTGAAATGTTGGTAGTTCTAAAAGTAAACAGGTGTTTAATGTTAATAAGAAAGTTAGGTTATCAACATGAAGAAAATTAAAATTGCATAAAAACACATTTTATGAAACCATCATATGAAAGTATGTATTGTATATGTTATATATTTATGAAAATTAAACGAAATTCTTTTTAATACGACCACATGATGTTCACGTACATGTTTTCAATAAACACACACAATCACAAAAACATATTGTATGCTCGTTAAACTTAAGTAGTACTTAAATACAAAAGCTTGGGCATTTAAGTGGCTCTCAACTTTGAAAAAAAATGAATTCGGTACTTAAATCGCACTTAAAGATAAATGACACTCAATTGAGAAGTCGATTATTGGGCCTAAAAAACAGAATTTTGCAATTCAAATCGGCTTTTTTGCATAAAATAATTCTCTCTAAAAAATTTGTTACATATGCTTTCTAGAATAAAAAAATTCAGTAAAGTGCAACTTTGACTTGCATACGAAAGGTTCGGTACGGATACTACATAGTTAATACTATACGAACTTTAGCCTATATAATCGAATATCTTATCTGATGTAGAAATTTTTTTTAAAGAAATGTTGGTTGGGCCTTATTTTGTAAAACGCAACGCTTAAGCTGGATTCACCAAATGTTTCCGAACAAAATTTTTGTCCAGACAAAAATTTTTTTTGCTCAGAGTTGTCTGCAGCACGATTTATCCATTTCGAACATTTTGCCTGGAAAATCAAGGCTACCATATGAAATACGTGTGTAAACGACGCGTATTAATTTTACAAGTGGCAGCACATCGGCAAATGATTACAATTCGCTGTGTCTTTTTAATTGTTCAACGATTGTTCAATGCAGTTCTTTCCTTCAACTCCATATGTATATGTTTTATTTCACAATTTTGCTTTATTTCTATTGTAAGTAATACAAATATATTCTGTACTTTTATTATTCATATAACATGATGTGGCAGCTCAGATTAAAATACTTGGCAGCTCAGTTCGATTTTGGCCGGACAAAATATAAAATTGAACCAATTCAAACCAGGGTGACATTTTTCGAAAAGTGGCACCAAAAGGGGATTTATCAAAAAAAAAAGGGGCAAAATTAAAAAAAAAACGAGAAAACTACACTAAACTTTTTATTTTTAATGTATTTTTAAATAATTCACTCTAAAAAAGGGAGACAAAAAGTGGCAAAAGCACTCGAAAAAGTGGCAAGGCAGTCTAAAAAGTGGCAATTTGCCACTTTAGTCGGTCAAACGGTCACGCTGATTCAAACAGAGAGTTGTTCGTAAAAATATTTTCTCTCTCTCTCTCAAGAAGAGAGAAGTCAAACTACATATAAAAAAAATTTTGTTCGGAAACAATGGGTGAATACCAGTGATGGGAAATAAGATTTACATTTCGGTATCAAAAAAAAAGTTTTTTGAGTACTTTTTTGATGCCTAGAGTACCAAAAATTATTATTATTTTTTTATTTAAATTTTATTAACAAAAATGGTAAAAAAAAATTCATTTAAAAAGAAATAAAAAGAGGACACAAAGTATATACATATGCAGGCACAAATGTCAAAGTTATTTTTAGACTTCAATAAATCTTTGGCCTGGATAAGACTTGATACGGTTGGAACATAAAAACCGGTCCCTTTGTTTTATTTTCATGAGATTTTGGTAAGAGAATATCCTTTCGACATTTGTAGAGGAGTGAGGTATGGCCAAAATTCCGTAAGCTACTCTCGATATATTGTGGAATGAATACATGCATCTAATGCGTTTTTAATTTAAGCCGCTGTAGATACATATATGTATATTTTCTTTTGTTAATAGTTTCAGTTCTTTTATATCAGCCAGTGCTCTATACAAGTATTTGTTGTTAATAGCTTCAAAATTTTTCTTTTCGCTGCGAAACATTTTAATTAAAAGAAGTATAATGATGTTGGTTTTACCAGATAAAACATTTCCAGGGTAAAGCTCATATTTTCCAAAGTCTTAATTCAGCTGGGAGAAGGCCAAAAAGAGATGGTATTTTTTCTTTCTGTCTTTCACACAGCTGATTTAAGACTAAACTTTGCGTGTCTAAAAGGGGTATTACTAAACCAAACTAATATTTCATTGTCAAAGTCTACTTTTGCCCTTAGAACTTGATAGAATTTAATATAAAACTTTTTACAATTTTCTTTAAACCGATTTGAAACAGTTGTTTCAACATGATTTGTGCTTATATATACATAGATAAACTTCTAAAGCACAGAAAATGTCATTGGTTTTCGTTTATATTGAATTTTGAAAGATAGACCCTTTTCTAAAATAGCTTTAATAATAAAGTTTCGTGCCATTTACCGAAAAAGAAATTTAATTCTTGGCAAAATTATATGCATGCGCGTCATTTGACTGCATTTCTAAGTTGAGCGTGAGAGTATCAAATGTGTTGGGGGAGTACTACGGTACTTTTTCATGTTAAATAGTATCAAAAAAAGTACGATCGTATCAACTTTCCCATCACTGGTGAATACAGCTTTAGCGTTGATAAATTTTGTATTTATTTTCTTTTTGTAATGTAAATTTTTTTTCATATAAAGTTTGTCAACGCTTGGTGTTGCGTTTTAGCCCTTTTGTTTTCGCGTTTTTTTTTAATTTTAACGCTTTTTTTGTTTTGCTAATTTTTTCAGTTGTAGCGCTTTGTCTCGGCTTGTTTTTTAAGTTTTTTTTTTTTTGTTATGGCGCTATTTTTAATTTAAGCGCTTTTTTTCGTTTTGGCGATTTTTTTCAGTATTTGGCGTTTTTTTTTTGTGCGATTTTTTTAACTTTGGCGCTTTTTATTTGTTTTGAGGATTTTTTTTTAGTTTAGGCGATATTTAGTATTTTGAGTGACCTTTTTACTTTTGGTGATTTTTTTTTGTATTCTAGCGATTTATTTTATTTTTGTTGATATTTTTCATTTAAGTGCTTTTTTTATTTTGGTGATTTTTCATTTCCGAATTTATTTAATATGTCTACATTTATTTGTCGATATATTACGTTAGAATTTCAACATTTGTTGTTGCTCGCTTTGGAACACCCTTTAATTTTGAACTGTGATATTTTTGTTTTGCATATTTTGTAAAAAGTTAAGGCTCTTTGCTCTTACGGTTCTCGATAAAACAGCCTGTGAGAGACAGACATGCAGACATCGTAGCGAACACAATAGGGTTCCTTTTTGCCTTTGGTTTACGAAGCCCCTCAAAAGTCTCATCAAAATTAATCATCTCCACCACCCATGAAGATATTTCCATTTTTTTCAACGGAATGTGTTCTAATGAAATTAAGGAACTTTTTCCTGAAATCCGCACTATTATACGTACAACACGTGCCTCATTTAGAGCACATCCTTTTGTGGTCGATTGGCCAATGCATCGCACTACGCATTACAGAGAGAATTCCTTTCTTAGCCGCACTGTTCGTACGTGGAACCAACTACCTGCGGAGGTCTTTCCTGTCACTACCAGCATGGGAGGGTTTAAATCGAATGTCCACAGACACTACTCCCTCTATCCTCCTTCCCCATAACCTATTTTCCTAGTTCTAGCATTGTATGAGTAGGGTTATCCCCTAAGTGCTGGTCCTATTAAAAAAAATTTAAAGAACTACTTCGTATTTTTAGGAATTTAAATTACAATTGATAATATTTTTAAGGAAGAATTAACACTAAAGTAAATTGTAAAACTATTCTGACAAACACTAGCAGAACGGAACAACATGCTGTTTTCGAAGGCCGCCACTACTTCATCATCAGCGTTTTTTGTATTTGGTTCACTGTGTGAAGTGTCGGTTAATGCATATTTCAGCTTTATATGTTTTTTTGTTTAAGTGGAATATGTGAATTGCTTTTGATTCATCCTGTTACTTTAATGTTAATTTACTAAAAGCTTTTTTGTGATGAAAGCTTAATTTTACCATGTTGAATTTACAACATTCTTGCCATTGTTGATTATTAATAAAATTAGAGGCTTCTAGATTTGGGCATATCCAGATAATGTTTTTTTTTTTGTTTTAGGGAGATATGCTATGATTTTTGTGATATATTGAAGTCAAATGATATTATCATAAAAATTTATAGGCCACTGTAGTGCCTGAAAATATAAGTATTTCTTCTTAAGCACTCTTTCAATTTTTCAAAACATAAAATACATATTATTTAAAAAACCATAAGCTCAAATTTTATATCTCAATATTGCTCTATAAAACTGTATCATTAGTTTTTTTAAATTGACCGGTCGAAAAATATGGTTTTTGACGTCAAAATCCCACTGTGGTACGTCGTACCTTTAAAAACAATCAATTAGTGATTTTTTTTAGCGTATCGTATGTATAACAATTTTGCTTGTTGATACAAAAATGAATCCCATCCATCCATTGCCATAGAACTTTCCCGAACTGAATCAAGATTTTAAAAATAATTGTTTACAACTTAAAAGTGCTCTTGTGGCCTTTTGGCCATTAATGACAAAATACAGAAGCAAGCAGATAAAACAAAATTACATTTAGAAACCTATGAAAATACACCCTTTACATTTTATTAGAATTTCCGGTTATATTGACAAAAAAAAATCTTAAACCAAAATATTAATAAATAAAATTAAAAACCAGTAATTTACTTCTTTCATATCCCATAAAACTTTTAACTTTCAAACAAAACAAACAATTAAAACTAATCATATAAATACCAATAAAAAATCAAAATAATCCATTAGATGTCTTGTTTTTTTTTCAAATCTACCTACGAGACTCTACCATGACTTTGAACTTGAAAACAGATTGACACAAGATACAGGTCGTTCACACCGAACAAGCATCCAAAGCTAATTGAAAATTTTTTTAGAAACATAACAACAACAAAAAAAAAAAGAACACAAACACAAAATAAATCATAAATCTCCAAACGAAATTAAATATTTAAATTGTCTCAAAACTACAAAAAAAAAAACAGCAGCAATAATAAATATTATTTTACACGAAAAATAAATAAAATCATGACATGACAAGGTACAGCGAAAAAAAACCTCATATGTACGGCTTGTTGGTTCCAAAATCTGGAATGTTTTAAGCATAATACGAGTACATACGCGTATAATCGGCCTGATTTTATTTAAAATTTATTTTAAAAAAAATTGATACACGCACGAGCTTCCCTTCTTATTTAATGTCTGTCATAATAAAACTTTTTCATAATTTTTATTTAACATTTAGTTACATATTTATTCAAATACGCAATAACTATTTGCGTTAATTGAATTTTTTTTTATAGTACTTTTGCTAATTAAACCAGCAATAAAAATGTTAAATAAAATGATTTTTTTTTTCTAAATCTCCAAATAAAACATTCTCACACTTAAAGTCTTGCGTCTTAATTAGAATACATATTTTAATTAGAAACATTTTACATAATAGAAAAATTTAATTACATGTATGTACATATATATAGTTTATATTTAAGGGCCTGTCCCACGATATCACCAACGTTCGACTTGTCGCACAGTTAGATTGGAAACAACAACAAAATTTTAAAATTTGTTTTTGTTTTGAATGTAAGTGTGCGACAAGTCGAACGTTCGTGACATCGTGGGACAGGCTCTAAAGGAAACAATTTTTATATTTAAAAAAACATTTAAATAAAAGAAAGTGCTTCCGCGATCCTGCCAGGAGTCGAACCTGGAATCTTCTGATCCGTAGTCAGACGCGTTATCCATTGCGCCACAGGACCGTTATACATGTAATGGGTATTTTTTATTGAGGTATAGAACTTTAAGTTGGCATCACTTTTTTAACTGGCGGCCATTTTGTCAGCTGTCAAGTGATTAATATTTTTTGGTTTGGTTTGCCATTTCATCATGAACAGGTTGACAAAAGAACAACGCTTGCAAATCGTGCAAATTTATTTCGAAAATAATGGTTCAGTTCGCGATTTTCATCGCAAAATTTTGTTCAGTGATGAGGCTCATTTTTGGTTGAATGGCTACGTCAACAAGCAAAATTGCCGCATTTGGAGTGAAGAGAATCCACATGAGACCCTTGAGACGCCATTACATGCACAAAAACTGACTGTTTGGTGTGCTCTATGGGCTGGTGGAGTCATTGGGCCATACTTCTTCCGAAATAATGCTGGAGAGTCAGTTACCGTTAATGGAGACCGGTATAGAGCCATGATAACCGACTATTTTGTTCCCGAATTGGATGGCATGAATGTGGATGAGTTGTGGTTCCAACAAGACAGCGCTACATGCCAGACAGCGCACGTCACAATCGATTTATTGAAGGAAACATTCGATGAGCGCATAATTTCGCGGAATGGACCTGTCAATTGGCCACCAAGATCGTGTGATTTGACACCATTGGATTATTTTCTTTGGGGATATGTGAAGTCGCTCGTCTACGCCAACAAACCAGAAACGTTAGGGGACTTGGAAGCCAACATTCGTGGCGTTATTGCCAACATACGGCCCCATATGCTCGAAAAAGTGGTTGAAAATTGGACCTGTAGAATTGGCTTTATTCGAGCCAGCCGCGGCGGCCACATGCCCGAAATCATATTTAAACATTAATGGCATAAAATTATCCTTTCAATAAAGCCAAATTGATGGACATTAAAACGATTTTCTTGTGTTTTATTTCAATTCGAAGTTCTATACCTCTAAAAAACACCCTTTATTAAAAACAGGAATCCTTAATTGTATTAAAGTGAATATAATTCTCATTCTGTTTAAAAAAAATATCTCCCAAAAAAATATAAGCGCTTTTTACCCGACTGTGCAACGCTCATAGGGACAAATTGAAAATTTAGTGCGACAAAATTATTTTCTTCATATGGATTCAATAAATTTTAATTAAAAGAAGGTACCTCAAGGTTTTTAGGGTCGTTGATCACGAATATGATGTCAGTTTTTAAAAATAACGATTTTTGCTATTTTTGTTTGACCTTTTATTTTTAATTTCAAAACTATTTAATTAAGCTTGAGTGAGGTCTTTTGTTTTAACAATAAATATATTATTATTTGTTTTCGATATTTCGACACGCCTTTGTGTGTCTTCTTCAGGAGTTTTTTTTTAATAGCTTAATTAAATAGTTTTGAAAGTTTTTAAAAATGTGAAATATGGCAAACAATTAAAAAAAAATTATTGAATTCGCTTAAAACTTATTAAATGAGGGTTTTCGGGTTGCTGGTTACTTTCTGATGTTAGTTTTGAAAAATTGGAAATAGCGGATCCAATATTGCGTAAAATTTTTAAACAATTTATCGAATTTGCTTAAAATTTATTACACGAGAATTAGGTGTACTACCTAAGGAAAATATGCTCTATTTTTTGAAGGGGTAACAAGGGGGTGTTTTTTAACTTATAAGGAAAAGTCGTGGAACTGTTTGAAACTTTTTCGTAATCAAAAGAAAAACGAAACCATTTTAACATGAGTACTCACTCTGTTATCCGTTTATGTCGCCTCCCAGATCCAAGAGGGAGACATAGGGAGAATTACTGCCTCTCCGAAAATATCTAAGCAGTTTTGATGAAAGCAATTTTGAATCATAGGGAGATCAGCGTAAATAAAACACACGGGGACAAAATAAATTAATTGCTGGGCTCAGCTGGTAATTTATAGTTTTTTTTTTTTAATTTTCATTTATATCGAATAGCGAGTCCTATCATTTTAAGAAAACTTTCAAAGAAATTGAAAATTGCCAAAGTATCGTTTGCCCTTGCCAAGCCACAAGTGCACGAAATTGTGCCTTAAAGGCACATTAATAATTAGTGGTTACGGTATTTAGGGTACATGACACACAGATGCAAACTCGTCCTTTGGGCTGAAGAAAGTACTCTCACTAGTGTATAATATTACACAATAGTTTCCATAAATTTATTTAATTTCATAAACATACATACAAATTTAAATATAATTATAGGACCACCAGTCTTCGCTAAATACGAACGAAGGATTCTAGCGAAAATTTATGTAAAACATAAAAAATTCAAATCGAAACTTTCTCTCGATTTTAGAGGAGCCGTAGTGCGTTTCAGTAACTTTTAACGATTCGACAATCGTAATTTTTGTCTATACATTTTGTCGCTCGCAATAACGATTCTGTGATTCCGTAACTTCTTTTTAACAGCACATAAATTATTGTCGCTTAAATAACGACACAGCTGACATTAACCTACAGCTAATATCGTTAAAAATGTTACTGAATAGCAAATTCGATAAATTTTCGTTACAATTATTTTAACGATGCGATTTTCGTTAAAATAAGTTAGTGAACTAACTAAATTAAAAAGTATATGCAGATCGATCCTGCCAGGAGTCGAACCTGGAATCTTCTGATCCGTAGTCAGACGCGTTATCCATTGCGCCACAGGACCCTCGCTACATACGTGCATCAAAGCTGCTATAACTGCTGTAAACTAAAGTAAAAAAATATCAAGGCCAAATGTTGAACTTGAACCCTTAATTAAAATCCATGTAGATATGTACATATAAAAAATTCCGATGGCATAAGGCTTTTTATTGTTACTTCATGTGTAGGTAATATACAAAATAAATTTCAAATTGAAGGTTTTGAAGGATATAAAGTACATCTACCTTCCTTGCTTGGTTCTCTTATGAAACCAAGTCGGGAACTCTTACAGACAAAGTCGCTTTTGCTAACGAATTTGGCGCTCACCAAAGCTTGACATTATGCTGACTTTCCATGAGCTGACATTAGTGTCAAGTGACTGTTTAACCAGCAGATGTCTTGAGGATTTTTCATAGGACTGAGATCTACCTTTGGTATCTGTGTGACAAAATATTCATGGGTGACTTGAGATGTAATATGCTCGCTACTGTAGAGCATCCTCTGGCCACAGGCAATATAATTTATTTTTAATACTTTTTTATACCAGAGATATAGTTTAAGGGTCATTATAATAATCGTACATGCTGAGACCAAAATTATGTGAGCTGAGTATGCTGAGGCAGTAGAACAAGAAGCTCTATGCTTAAATTAATTTAATCACATTTAATTTTTATGGACTTATTCAAATCAATCAAAATTATTCAAAAAAGAAAATATGTAAAAAATTAGTACTCGATCCTGCCAGGAGTCGAACCTGGAATCTTCTGATCCGTAGTCAGACGCGTTATCCATTGCGCCACAGGACCGTTGTTATCGGATCAATTAATTTTATTATTCTTGTTTGTAAGCTTTATACACAGTAGAAATTCTCTATAACGTAATAGCCGGTAACCAAAGATCTTCTACGCTATAGAAAAAATTCATTATAAAGAATTTCTTATATATATCGTTACCTTGATATGTAAAGGCCCCAACTCATTATTTCAATGAAATCTAGTTTTTTTGTATATTTCTATAGAAGAACTTCTAATTATGGAAAAATGAAAAATCTCGATTTTGAAAAAAAATAATGAGTTAAGGCCTTTCTGTATTAAGGTAACGATATGTAAATATATTTATATGTATAAATTTTTGTTCAAATAGAGTTCCTCGTATCCAAATAAATTTTATTCATAAAGGCCAACCCTGAAGTCTGTGCTATTATTTTCCCCGCAGTTGTAGGTATATTCCTTAAAAATAAAATTATTTTGATATTTCAGTAGCAGCTACAAAAAGTATTAATTTGAAGGACATTTTAGTCAAACGTAGTTTAAATATTACAGAAACTATTAAGACATTTAAAAAGATTTTATCATGATATTATACTCTTAGTCTTATTTGTTTTATTCTTTTTGTTAAACACGAGCATAACTTAATAATTCATTAAAATTTTATTGCCTGTTTTTTTTGTTCTATGTTTGCCTTTAATTCAAGACTAACAAAAATTAAAACATAAAAATGTAAATGTCTATAAAACTGAAATTAACGTAAGGAATTGAAACTTCTCATTACATATTTTTTTATATGAAAAGCTGCTCTTTGTACATGATGTAATCAGTAACATTTGCTTATTTTTTATAATTGTTTTTGATTCAACGCGCTATTTGATGTATACTTGGTGGCTGAAAGTTTACAAAAAGGAAAATAAACTTTTATGGCATCAAAATTAGCGATCTTATCATATCTGAACTTAAAAGCATGTCATTTCTCGACGTTTGCCCATGCGGCAGCCAAATGAAAGATTGACTTGAAATGTTTAATAAAAAAAATTATATTATTATAAATCTTAAATAAATTGAGTCGAAAATTAATGTTGATGAATATAACAAGAAGTTTGTTTTTTATGGCTTAAGCTAATCTTGAAACATATTTGAAAAAAAAAATTAAAAACTGCATACTAAAATTGTATGAAAATTATCATTAATTAATTGAGAAGTACAAATATACCCGCATAGTAGTCTAATAACCTTTTTTGATGAGCTCAACAAGCAATATTATTCAACATGTGTTGTCTTTTTTATTTTATTTTTTCACCTCTTTTTCATACACACCTTAAAAGGTAAATTTATTTCGTATGAGATAAACAGTCGGAAAACGATAAATAGCAAGCAAGTCATTGCGCTATAACTTCCTGAAAATTTTTACAATATCTTTTCCAATGGCGTATTTGAATATGGAAATTATAGGGTAACCATTAACCCTTAAATGCATACCGTATCATAAATGGTACACTACTTATTTTATAAAAAAATATAGCAAATGTAACTGAAACTCAACAAAGAACACTTTAAAATAAAGAATGATGTATAAGTGTTCTTTGAAATGCCATTTAAGTTTGCTTATAATTTGTTTATATCATCAGCAAGCTACCAAAGTGGACGCATGAAATTTTGAACAAACATAGTTTGTGAAGCAAATTTCAAAAGTGAATAAGTAATTAGTATTCGTGCCATTTTTGTGGAAATTAGTATTAATTTGTATATAGGACACTATTTTAACGAATTTCAATAAATTTTGATCAAGTTTAATTTTTTAAATAGTTTTTTCTCTCTTTTTTTAATTTTTCAAAAAGTGTAATTTTTCCAATTTTTCACGAAAACTTTTAATTTTTCTTAAAAAAAAAACGATATTCGTGTTTCTTAATCTCAGTCAAAAGTTCTGACCTCATGCATTTAAGGGTTAACTTAAAATAAGCTTATCTCGACTTAAGCACTTTTTCCTTATAGCCACAGTATTCTTTGACTTTTGTGTGGCTTAGTGGGAGTCCAGTTCGATACATGTTTTTTTTTAGCATTTAAGAGATTCCGGGAATGCTGGCTGCCTCTGAATAAAACTTTGCACAATCCATGCCCTAATTAATACATTATCGAAAAGTTTTTCAGTCCCTCTAGAATTACTGTATTTCTTCACTATGATATTTAAAAGAATTAATGAAATGAAATAAAAGTGGTATTATTTGTTCATTAATAATTATCACATGTAATTTGGCTTAAAAAGCGATACGAACTTTAGCCTGTTAAAATCATAAATATTAGAAACAAATGGAGTTCGAATAATAATTAAAATTAACTAAAAAAAATATATTTCTGCGTTCCTGCCAGGAGTCGAACCTGGAATCTTCTGATCCGTAGTCAGACGCGTTATCCATTGCGCCACAGGACCTTTGCACATATATCACAAATTTTTATGTGTTACCAGCTTAAAATTTTCATATTGTTTTTTATATTAGAATTTCCTAAAGAAAAAAAAAATATCGTAGTCATCACATAGTTTAAAAAAAACTTATACTTTTCGCAACAAACAAGGACTTCCATGTTATTTCACTTTTATTTCCTATATAATGAAATTAAATTTAAATTTTTTTATTTATATCGAAAAGCGAGTTCTAACATATTAAAAAACTTTCAAAGAAATTGAAAATTGTCAAAGTATCGTTTACTCTTGCCAAGCCACAAGCGCTCGAAATTGTGCCTTAAGGACTTTAGTTGATGACAGAACACTAGTGTTCAAAATGACCTAGGTATTTTTTTACATAAATTTATTTAATTTCAGAAGAATGCGAGTACATAAATATCATTTCATTATTATAAAAAAGCCCTGACTCATTATCTTTTTTATATCGGATCGTATGCATATGTCGATGGATTAAAAGCATGCAAAAATCGCGATTTGAAAAAATAATGAGTTGGGGCGTTTCTACATAAAGGTAACGATATGTACATACGATTATTATATATGTGTATCGATTCGATCGAAAATTTATATTAAGCACATAAAGAGCCCAATTCCACGGAAAAAAATTCCCACGAAATTATTATTTTTTTTTTTTTGAAATAAAATCCACCTATCCAAATTTATTTAAAATTTCGAATTTTCGAAGCAAACTATTTTGTTTCCAGTTGTGTTATTTTAACTGAAAACTTGCAAATGTGTTTTTAAAATTGGGGATTAATGAAGAAGGTATAATTATAAACCTCCGGGAGAATAAGGCTAAAATAAAACAACTAGAATTTGTTTTTGTTTCCAAGATTAATATTCGATCGAAACTTTCGCTCGAATTTAAAGGAAAGAATTTATTAATTTAAAAAACATCTATGGAAAATATTTCATTCAGCGATCCTGCCAGGAGTCGAACCTGGAATCTTCTGATCCGTAGTCAGACGCGTTATCCATTGCGCCACAGGACCCTTGACTGTAATATTTCAAAACTGGTTTATATAGATTTTCCGTTTAAAAAATTACATTTAGAACTCTTAAGGTACGATCACACTTGTCAAACATTTGTCCAAAAAGGCATAACCACTAAATGATAATGAAAAATCTTTCGATTCAGGGAAAAGTTTGTCAAGTTAAAGAGTAGCCAATAGCGTTGGGTTCTATGACATTATCTATTAGTTGTGTTCAAAACTGTTTAATTTAATAAACAAGCGTCTGGATCAAATCTTTTTTTATTAGTGTTTGTTTGTTACGCTTTTTTTTTGCAAAAATAAATCAAAATCGGTCCTGTCGTTTGGTCTGTACGTGTACTCGTACAGACACACAGACACACAGCCACACACTACAAACTTATAACACCCCTTTTTTGGTCGGGGGTTAAAAAATTTTACCCAAAAAGTTAATTTTTCTCTCATGGAGAATATTCAATTCAAATTAAAAGAAAGAAGATACCTTTGATCTACAGTGATATGCATTGGCACTGGCGGTTTCACTGACATCGTTTTCGAAAACTAAAAATAAAATAAAAATTACAAAGCGATACGAACTTTAACCTAATCAAATCATAAATATAGAAACAAATGAAGTTCGAACAATAATAATAAAACTAACTAAAAATTAATAGATATGGGCTTGTGGCAAAAATTAAAGAAAATAAAAATATTTGTACAGTCGAACTTCTCTATAACGAAGCAGTTGGGGACCGTCAAATTTCTACGTTATAAAGAAAATTCGTTATAGAGAAACTGCAGAAAATTTTGACTTTACATTTTTTTTATGTAAAAAATATATTTATTAGTTTTATTTATTGGTTTTACATGAACACATTAATTTTTTTTATTAATACATACATATGTAGAAAAAAATTACATGTATTAGGAGAAGAACATTTTTTTTTTAAATGAACAAATTAAAATTTTTTTGTTTAAATGTAGAAAAAATATATATTAAGGCAAGTTTTTATATGGTGTTAAAGAAAGATGTAATTTTCATTTGTTTTTAATGTTTCCACTTTTCTTCGTCAACAAAGTCCACACAACGATTAAGAAGGGAAAAATATTTTTTTTACAGTTATATTTTCTGTGATTAAATTGACGCAAAAAAAATCGATTGCTAAAAACTTCGCAATAGAGGGATTATTTAGTGTGAAAAATTCTATTTAGGTCTTAAAAAATTGTACGTTACAGAGAGAACTTCGCTATAGGAAAGTTCGTTATAAGGAGATCAAAATGTATGAAAATACCCACAAAAATGTTGTGTTCACGAATTTTATTTGTTATAGAGAAGATTTCGTTATAGAGAAGTTCGGTATAGAGAAGTTCGACAGTACATATATATACATCATAGCTGCCCACAGAGAGAAAACCGAGAGAAATATATAAGCGTATGTGTATTCATTTGTATAAAAACCCTATTGATGTTCGGCACTCTGTCGCTTCTCTGGGCAGCCTGGATATGCATCATGAATCCAGAAAAAAAGATTGCGCAGGTCCGTTATTTTATTTTCTGCCTGTGACATAGATGTAGAATTTTGTTGCAAACAAAATTCATACATTTGTTGGTGGAATGTGCTCTCTCTTTCGCACACTTACAACAAACACACGTATGTATTCCATATTGACGTACTACATGCGCAGTAGAATTTTTTTTTGTACGGCTGAGTGCGCAATCTTGTTTTCTTGATTCATGTATATACATACCTATATAGTAACAAACCAAAACAGTTTGTCTTAATTAGAACAAAAATAAGCAAATCAATTAAAATGTCTATTAGACCTCTGCACAAGACCACTTACAAGAACTTTTAAGACATGAAAAACCACCTTTAAACAGATAATAGCTTACCAACTACATCATACACACATACTCAAACGTACAATATGTAAAATAACAAGCATACGCGCATCAACACTACTTCTTTTGATTGTTTGTTACGACCCTATCGGAAATTTGGCTAACTTTAAACTAACTTTAAGCTAACTATTTCGCAACTAGTACTGACTACACTTGGATTACTTTGCAATGTAATCAACTGATTATTTTAACATTGCGATGTCCTAGGCGGTAGTCAATTGTCTCACTAGGCACTACTTTAAGCTAACTTAAAGTTGACTTTTTTAAATCACTTGGTAAATTTAAAAAAAAAGTTCTGTGGTTCGACCATGTAACATTACACGTTGTGTATTCAACGCGCTACCACTCGGCTAAGCTGCCATCTAAAATAACAACAGCAAGATGTTAATATAAAACTGAAATGAGTTTTAAAGTAGCTGAGAATAAATTTGTTGGCTCTCACCAAATTCGATTACGTACTCAACTTTAGAATTAATTTTGGGTTTGTTCTGGATGACTTTGCAGCTAGCTTTTAGTCAGTCTAAGAAAAGTTAACTATAAGTTAACTATTTTTGTAGTCAACCACACATTCTCCGACAGGGGAACAAGAAGTCTTCGTGACATGGCTTGAAAACAAACACTCATGTACACGCACATCATCAAATGCATCCATCGTGCTTTGCTTATCATACGACAGCATTTATTATTGGTTTAGTATAATACATGCTACGACAACATATTTAAAAAAAACAGCCCTCTACTCTAGTTCTATCTATAGTATGCGCCCATTTATCAGTTTTAGAATTTTGTTATTTTTTTTATTGCTTTTACACAGTATTTTCGCCCTATTTCGAAATTAAATTTCTGTGACCGAATTATTTGTAAAGAAAAAATAGTTTTGATGTGAAAAAATTTCTGCGATCCTGCCAGGAGTCGAACCTGGAATCTTCTGATCCGTAGTCAGACGCGTTATCCATTGCGCCACAGGACCGTGTTGTACTTTATTACCAAACTTTATTAGGGAATATGATAAAAGCAAAAATAAAAAATAAAGCTTTCCACCCAATGGGAAATTTATAATCTCTACGTCTCATCACATGATATAAAAATAGAAGCACTTGAAAAATGTGCGTGCGTTATCAGCGAAGAGAAAGAAAAAGAAGGAGGGTGTTGTTGCTTGCTTGTGGAATTCCTACATAATTTATTTATTTGTAAACATACTATGGGCCAATTTAACCAACTCTATTTAAATATCAATTCACATTTAAATGTCGATTTTCATAAATTTTTGTATTGAAAAATGAATTTTAAATATGAATTGATATTTAAATAAGTTGGTGAAATAGGGTCTATGTATTTATTTATTAATAAATTAAACTTTTTTTTTGGACTTTCGAATATATCAAGTGCCATAAACATGATAATATGCAAAACAAAAAAAAAAACTGTATACTGTATACTCTCTTGACTTTTTAAATACTCGTACCACAAATAAAGAACTTGTTGATTGTTAAACACAAATCAGGTCACACACATTAATCATTTTATGCATTTTTATAAATATTTTATGCACTGCCTCAACAATTATTGACTTCGCCAACGAACATTCATTTAAATTCTGGTGTGCTGCTTCTACTAACTCAAATCGTAATTTGTATGTATGTATGTATGTATGTTTGTTGTTTAGTTTTTGGGATTTATGCATGTAAAACATTAAACTTATTTTTATATTATTTATGACAAACAATTACATTTTATTTTTTGTACATTTCTGAATTACAACATAACAAATTAAAATGCTCACTGCAAAAAAAATAACAAAACAAAAGAGAAACAATTCGACCTAACAACTATTTACAGGGAAAATAAATGCAAAAGCATGACAAGAAAGAAAAGCAAAGTGTTTTGTCTATTTTGTATTATTTTTAATTATAGCCCAGATATAAATAAAAGTTTGTAGCATTCTATAGTGTTAGACAATTGGGGTTTTTGTTAAATTTAGTAAGCACGCGAATAAGCATGAAAAATTGTGCAAATTGTGTGCATATTTTCTTATATAACTAAAGGGTCTTCCAAAAGGGACTTTTGAATTTTTACAGTTGATAGCGAACATTTTGTTGCAGCGACATCTGCCGCATTGTCTGTCAATTGTTCAGTATGTTTTGCAAACCTTCATGAATGTATATAACGTTCAACAACACGTAGAAATGATAAAATTATTTGGGACAACATTTCGAGCTCTTCACCTATTTTACGGTGGCAAGCGCTATATCGCGCCATAAGTGCTAAAAAAACTTAAGCGACACTTATTTTGTACTTCGTATTTTTACGTTAATGGATTATTTACAATCGCAAATAATCGATTTTGTTAAAAAAAAATTAAGTTCGAAAGTTATGACGGCACAATGTGTCGAGGCTTTACAACTTCGTTTGGTCACAATTGGGTGATATAGACCCCACCGACATGTAATTTTAACAGAACGGCGGTACGTGCTTGTAGCGCCACATTGGACATCCTGAACGCCACATTGGACATCCTGAAAGAGATATTTTACGACCTGGTAATTTTACTTTTCAGTGATGTGAACTTTATATTTCGGAGGCGTGCCACCTAGCAAAGAAGCGGCGGACATTTCGTCGATGCTATATTACATACATAATGGCATCGATTGGCCTTGCAAACGAAAAAAAAAATTAAATGATCTCATATAATTTTTTTATTTCAATTTAAAGATATGAAACGCTAAGTTTTTTATATTCCACTACATGCACTTTTAAAAAGGTGTTTCAAAAGAAATTTTGTTACACTTGACTTATTGCAAAGAGTCTGATCGGAGATGCCAAAAAAAAAAATTCTTTAAGCTTTTATATAGCTTTCCAGTAGATTTCCTATTAGGGAGGTTGTATGATTTTTATTTAAAAAAATTTTCTTGGAGCTAACTAATAAAAGCCTTTTGGGAAGTTTCTTATCTTTTAAAAGCTTGTCGAGGAGCTTTTATGAGAAACTTTTCAACTTATCTTCCGCATAGTGAGCTTTGCCGCATACAGAGAATTGGTAAAATTTACCGAGGAATAATTTCGTAAAACATTTGGTCTTGTTATATAGACGTCTAAACATACTTCTTTGATCCCTTTGTGTAAAAGATACAAAAAAGATACATGTGAAGCTTTAAAGTATTTCACAAAAAAACTTTTAAAGTATATTTTTTATATTAAATATTGCAAATACAATTATAAATTATATAGTAACTTATTTTAACGAGCGCATAGTATTAAAGACCTTACCGGTTGTAGTGAAACAGACCAGAGTTTTTGGTGGGAATCGAACCGACAACCCCTGCACTGATAGCCTATTCACAAAAATGTTTTTTGCAGAATTTTACACAAAAGTATTGAAACATACATGAGAATTAAAGTTAAAAGGTGTTCCAAAACGAGCAATGAAAAATGTTAAAATCCCATGTAATATACATACAATTGCATTGCATGTACATATGTATATTGACACTTGAGATTTGTAAAATTAGTGTATTTTTATATAGACTACAACAATTAATACTAAAATTTTAAAAAATTTAAATAAAAGGGCGGTCCATCAGTTAATGCAATTTTGACTATGTAATTTTGGCAACTTGCTATATCTTGGAAACCGTAAGAAGCAAACTCTTGAAATTTTCAAAAACGGTAAAACTAAAAAATCCGAAAATTATAAAATCGCCAAAAACCAAAAAATCGCTTAAACGAAAAAAAGCACCAAATTAAAAAAAATTCTAACGCTAAAATAATTCGGCAAAACCGAAAAAATAGACAAAATGAAAAAATCGCCAAAATGAAAAAAAAAACGCTAAAAACGCAAAAAAGCGCCAAAACGCGAAAAAAGCGCCAAAACTAAAAAATCGCCCAAATGAAAAAATCGCCAAAATAAAAAAAATCGCTAAATTGAAAAAACGCAAAAAACCGAAAATAATCCCCAAAACGCGAAAAAAGCACCAAATTTAAAAAATCGTCTATATGAAAACAAAAAAGATCGCCAAAATTAAAAAAACGCCAAAATAAAAAAAAAATCGCCAAAAGCCAAAAACCGAAAAAATCGACAAAACGGAGAAAAAAAGTGCCAAAAAACGAAAAAACTTACGTACCGATCAACTGATCTTGTTACTCAGTGCGTCATGTTTTGTTTTATTTTCAATGCTATTGACGCTGCGTAAAAAAGCGCTATATGTAATTTAGAATGATGAAAGCATATAATGACTTGAAAATGGACTTGCAGCTTTAAGCTCATAACAGGATTTGTTTAATTTCTGGTGTTTAAGGTTAAGAACGAATACATTGAAGATTTTTTACGGGCTTAAAAAGCTCCATACGGATTAGAGCTAGAGAGGGTTTAAATATTGCAACAAAAATTTTTCCCCATAAGTTTTTACATAAAAGTGGTGAATTCGTGAATTTTCATACTAATCCCGCATAATAATGAAGGAAAGGGGGAACTCATATCCCCTTTTTTATAATAGGATCAAGTATAAAATTTCAAAACGTTTATTATTTTTCTGATCTCCTGTGCTATAAACAGTCTTTGGAATCTGGTTGTTTTCTAAAAAAGTTTAACTATGTTGTACTGAATGAAATCTTTAGAGCTTTTAAAATCACTTCTTTGTAATTTTTCTTATATCATAAAAAGTTTTAATTTTATCTCTGACATCCCCCAATAAAGTTATGATGCTTTATGGTTTATGGCGCATATTTTTTTTAATGCATTTTGTTGTTGTCCAACAATTAAAATTAGCATAAAATAATATGTTTCGAATTTGCTTATATTTTTATTTATTTAAACCGAACATGACATAAATTGCTGTGTATCGAATTGCTATTTTTTTTCTTTAAATATTTGCCACCAGCTTTTAAAACTAATTTCTGTATATTATGTATGTAAGTGGTGTGACAGTGCATTTATCATTTATTAGAATTAATTAAACACCATTTATTTTTTGTTCAAAACTAAAAGACGGTTTTACATACAAATGGCGTTTGTTATTTGAAAGGCCGATTTTCCATGCTGCAGTTTGATGTCATGTCACTTGAATTCAAAATTACTTTCAATAAGAGCAGCAAAATAAAAAACGAAAAACAAAAGTACGCAAAATATTTTTATGAAATCGTATTTAAATTTAACAAGAATTTTACGCATTAAATAAACGCACTTGTTTGTTACAAACCACAAAATAGTTAAACTGGTTTTAATGAATTTTTTTAACGTAATTGTAGATTGTTGTCATTACATATTTGATTTTCAGCTTAAAGGCTGAATGAATGAATTTGCGCCAACAATTTATTCTCAGTATTATGATTTAAAAGAAAAAACTAGAAAATAATGGCATAAATAATAAAAAAAAGTGTATTTTAAATGCTCCACTTTGACTTTAATAGTTTCATTTTGATGGCGGGCAAGATAGTCACGTTAATTTAAACACAATTTATTTGAATTTCAGATTTCCCTCAATAATGAAAAACAATCTTTGTTAATAAACGCTTAGAGATATTTATTTAAAGATTGCTATTATTTATTTCAATAAAGATTTATTTCTTTGTGTTATTGTAACTAACATATTTAAAGAAATTTATAAAAAAAAGTAATAATAAATTTGCGATCCTGCCAGGAGTCGAACCTGGAATCTTCTGATCCGTAGTCAGACGCGTTATCCATTGCGCCACAGGACCATGTGTAACTAGTGTGACAAAGCTGTGTTAGATTACGTGGCTATGTTAGTTAACATAACAGAAAAGAAAGCTGAGATACGCATCACTTGAAATTTCAATCAGGGTTACCGTAGTGTAAATTTAAGTTTACATCGCCAAATGTAAAAATAACAGGGAAAAAAGCTATTATAATGGGTGTCCCAACAAGAACACAAGATTTAAATTTTAAATAAAACACAGATATTTAAAAAAAAGTCGTGAAACTTTATTATATCGTAAAGTAGACAAAATGAGGTTATGTGTGGAACAACAAATCGGGCAGATGGCCGCCGCGGCTTTGCTGGCACACACGCGATCTTTTAATGAAATTTTCAATGGCCGTTTTGCATAAATGCTGCGGTATTTCATTAATGCAGCGTCGAATTTCCTCTTTTAAGGCTTGAGTCGTCGTCGGCTTATTCGCGTAAACCATCGAGTTCAAAAAACCCCAAAGAAAAAAGTCTAATGGTGTTAAATCGCACGATCTAGGCGGCCAATTCTGGTCTCCAAAACGCGAAATAACACGACCGGGAAATGACTGATGTAGCAATTGAATTGTTTCTCTGGCTGTATGACATGTGGCGCCGTCTTGTTGAAACCACATGCCCTCCACATTCAGTTCTTTAATTCTAGGCACGAAAAAACTGGTTATCATTTCACGATACCGAACACCATTAACTGTTTGCGCTTGACCTGCGTTTGAGCGACATCATCACGTACAGCTGCGACATTTTCGGTCGATCGACCTGGTCGAAGGCGCGTTGTTGTTTACATCACTAACAGACCCAGTTTCGGCAAATTTATCCATTAATGTCTTTACAGTTGACTCTTTTGGAGCATTATTGTGACCCCAAATTTATCGCAAATTTGCGAACTGTAGCCGCAAAACTTTCACCATTTTGGTAAAACAATTTCACAATGAGAATGCGTTGTACATTCGTGTAGCGCTTCATTTTTACTAACCTCGTACCTTCTACTAGCAAACAATAACAATTGTTCAAATGTCAAACAATGAGACTTCGAATGGCGCCAAATTTAAATCTTGCGTTCTTGTTGGGACACCCTTCATATGTATATCAAGCATGAGAGTTATAATGCAAAAAAAAAAATTTACGTAATATCAATTTAAAGAGCAAGTAATGTGAAATTTCCCTCTCTAGAAGTGAATTTATAAAATATATGTATGTATGAAATTTTTACACAATATAAAAAATGATATGACGATTAATTTTGAAATGTTAATTAAAAACTAATTTCTCAGTTATAATTCTCTTGCACCAAAGGCTTCATGTAGTTTTTTAATTTATTTTTTTTTATTAAATGTGTAGTATACAAAATTTGCATACCAAACTATAAATATAAGCGTATATGTGAGCTCTCAGCAACTTTGCAAATGAAGGGATCAAATAAAAAGTTAAAAGAAGTGCGAGAGATTGAGAAAAATAATTAAAATAAACACGCACAGCCAAAAAATTTACCAAAAATGGGTTTGACTCATGGGCTCAAGTGATGAAAAGTTGGTTTGATTTAGGGGAAAGATGCATGATAGTATTACAATGGACTAGGGCCTAATTCCTGCACTCGTGATCGGAATTGCATTCGAATACAAATGAATTTCGACGGCAAGAAATTTTCCGATGATGTCACTCGTTACCAAGCGAATCGAGTTTTTGTTTCAGTGTTGGAAAAAGGCAAATAAATTCTTTCACAACACTGAATAAATTATAAGCAAGAGCCACGGCTGCCAGATGTGACGATTTATCGTAATTTTGACGATTTTTGGTGCCGAAAATGGTAATTTGACGATTTGACGATTTTTTCCTTAAAATTGACGATTTTCCAATAGTACAAATAAAAGAGCTGTTTATAAAAAATTTACTGTTAGAACTCATATAAGCATACCAACAAAAGATTTTGGTGTAGTTTTGCAGACTTTTTCTTAATAATTTTTAAATTTATTATGACAATTTAAAAATGTCAATGTTTCACTATATGGTAACATTAATTTTGCCTATGTTCTTTTTAATTTCTTATGTGTGTTTTATTTTAATCTCTAATGTAATCGTCGAATCTACGAATGTACCTTTATGAATGTAATATTTAATGTTTTTATGTGTTAAGTTTCTGTTTTTTATTTTAAACTTCTGTATTTTCATATTAATTTTTTTACGTTTCTGTTTTTATTAATAAATATTAAAAATTGGTACTGTCATGGTCTAAAAAGTACATTTTATTTTCATAGTTGGTACAAAATCCAAGAAGTCATTTTCCTTCCCTGATATGGGTTCAATTAAAAGAAATTTTTATGTATACATACATATCAATGGTCTCAAGTAGAAAGTCCCTAACTCGTATTTTTTACAAAATTGAGTTTTTCAGTGGACATGAACATGAATTGCTTTGATTTTGTTTCCTAATAAATACATTTATAAAGTAAAACATATGTCTACATATTTAAAAAAAAGTACATTTTGATTTGTCCGATTTTTCTGACGATTTTTCGAGTATGAAATGACGTTTATTTTATATTTTATCGGGATTTCGACGATTTTTTGATCATTTTATCTGGCAGCCCTGGCAAGAGCATATGTTTGTGCATATGTATGTGTGCAAAAACATGTATGTACGTACATACACACTTCCATACATAAAAAAAACGAATATACATAAATGTTATTTTAATTTTTATTTAATTAATAACTTAATAGTAATTCATTAGTGTAAAGTTAGAGAATAGAGCACTAGCCACATTTTTGATTTAATTTATTGGTTGACCAGAAACAGTTAATTTGTTATTTAGATACTACTCCCAGAGTTGGTTGATTTTTTTTTATTTTTCCCGACAACTCTAGGCCAAGTCAGTGTGTTTTGTTATATTCAAAGTCAACTAGAAATTCTTTATGCTTATACATATTTTTTTATACGACATTTGTGCTCATATTCATATATAAATAAATAAGTAAAATATTAAACATATGTATATTTTCTTTTCCTTCGCTTTTTCTATGTTAAACATGATTTCGAATTCATTTTTGCTTGCGAGTAAAAGCAAGATCGGTTGCATTCGAATGTATGCACGTTATCGAATGCTGTCATGAGAAATTTCGATATGTGTTATTCGAAACCGAATGCGAAAATCCCAAAAGTTAAAAAACTATCACATTCGAGTAATAACCCGCTCGCAATCGAATGCGGGAATTAGCCCCTTGGATATGCTCTTTCAGGCAACGTTGTCAGATAAAAATTGCTACTACCTTACACGGTTGTAAGAATTTTTTAGCTTACATATTTTGCTCACAATATTGTAAGATCTGACAACCATCTGCACTTAGTCTTAGAATACACTAAAGCCCCGCCTTGGGTCGTTAGTGGGGACCACGCAAATGCGACGCAAATCAGAATAATTTTGCTGGCTGGAGAATTTTCCCTAAAATCGTTGTATTTGGAAACGGCCTTGCCTTTAATCACAACCTTTCTTTGTGGCATTCTTTACTTGATTTTTTTTTATTTTGTATGCAATTAGAAATAAGGAGCTCCATTTGAATCATTAAAGAATTTCTCACCGGAAACTTGTTTACATTGGAGTAGTGTGACGATTTTAGCGAATTGAGTTATTTTTACGCCGTCTCTGTTTGCAAATGGCCTTTATTGTTGTAGATGCTAAGCCAAGGGCTCTTATTATCTCAACAGTTTTTTATACCGATTTTAAATGTCTTAATAAAGGGTGTTTTTTATTGAGGTATAGAACTTTAAGTTGGCATCACTTTTTTAACTGGCGGCCATTTTGTCAGCTGTCAAGTGATTAATATTTAGTTTGGTTTGCCATTTCATCATGAACAGGTTGACAAAAGAACAACGCTTGCAAATCGTGCAAATTTATTTCGAAAATAATGGTTCAGTTCGCGAAGTTTACCGCAAGCTCCGTCCATTTTATGGTCGACATAATCGTCCATAAGAGCAATTAATTCGGTTAACCATGGATCGTTTTCGCACTACGTTTACTCTATGTGATAATACGCATCCGCAGAGACGTCGAACAGTGCGCACCGAAAAAACAATTGCCGCTGTAGAGCAAAGTGTTGAACAGGACCCGAATGAATCGATTCGCCACCGTGCACAGCAATTGGAGCCGACTAACCGACTATTTTGTTCCCGAAGTGGATGGCATGAATGTGGATGAGTTGTGGTTCCAACAAGACGGCGCTACATGCCACACAGCGCACGTCACAATCGATTTATTGAAGGAAACATTCGATGAGCGCATAATTTCGCGGAATGGACCTGTCAATTGGCCACCAAGATCGTGTGATTTGACACCATTGGATTATTTTCTTTGGGGATATGTGAAGTCGCTCGTCTACGCCAACAAACCAGAAACGTTAGGGGACTTGGAAGCCAACATTCGTGGCGTTATTGCCAACATACGGCCCCATATGCTCGAAAAAGTGGTTGAAAATTGGACCTGTAGAATTGGCTTTGTTCGAGCCAGCCGCGGCGGCCACATGCCCAAAATCATATTTAAACATTAATGGCATAAAATTATCCTTCCAATAAAGCCAAATTGATGGACATTAAAATGATTTTCTTGTGTTTTATTTCAATTCGAAGTTCTATACCTCTAAAAAAAACACCCGATACATCCAATTTTAATGCCAAACATTTTATTTAGTGTTTAGTACTATTCTTCTTTCTGAAAGAATACATATATTTTTGCATATAAATCAAAAATTATTGTCAAGTTAAGAAAATTGTATATATATTCCTATTTTGTGATAAAACATTGTCCCCAAACATTTTAAATGATTTTAAGCAGTCCTTAAGCAAAAAGTTAGTAACCGTGAGTTTTTCTCATTCACCTAATAGCTGCGATGCGGTTCGAATGACCATTAGCAGATAGCAAATTAGTAATGCCCTTATATGTTGTTATTCATACATATCATTTATAATATATAATTAAAAGATTTATATAAAAGTTTAATAAATTAAAAATAGTTTCGCACACAGAAAAAACTAAATTTCATTTTCAGTAACCAAATTCGTTGAACCAGTAAATATTTTATTTGAATGCGGTCCTACAAATAATTTTGTAAATTCTAATAAAAATTTTGTAAAAATTTAAATTAATCAGAGTTCGGCTGAGAGAAAATGTTATTTCAGTGTGTTGGTGTTTATCTTGCTTGTTGATAGGAACAACGTGCTGTTGTGCGGTTGTTGTTGTTGTTTATTTTGATTGATCGTGTTGTATACATGTAAATGCCGAAAAGTAACCGACAAACGTCGTGGCCTGTTTCTTCTCTACACAGTTGTTTGGTACAAATTAATTTAGTGGAACAGTACAGAATATTTACTGAAACTAAGTTTGATTTCAAACAAATATTTGTATAAAATTTTTTTGGGAACAATTTTTTCTGTGCATAAGGCTATGGCCAAAAGCAACTGACATTTCAGGGCAGTCATGAATAAAATTCCGCGAGAAATTTCTCCCTTTTTCAATTAGAATTTTTTGTTTTCCCTATTACTTGCTATTGTTTGAAATTGTTGCCCGGGATAACTTACTCGCGGAATTTTATTCATCATTGCCCTCATATATGTACATATGTGCTACTACAAATTTTTAAGAAATAATCTGAGCAATCGTATTTTCATGTAAATTTCATTTGCAGCCATTATTTATGTTCACAGCAAAAACTAAATTTCGTTTTCAGTAACCAAATTCATTGAATCGGTAAATTTTTTGTGTGAATGCGGACCTACAAAGAAATTTGTAGATTCTGCTAACAATTTTGTAAAAATTTAACTGAAAAAAAAAAATTTATATTTAGTTAACTTATTATGGCATTAGAGAAAAAAGTTAACTGAAACTCAAAATATTTTCAGTCAAATTTATTAATAGGAACAGAAAAACATTTTTGCAGATTTTTTTTGTATTATTCAGCAATTTTTTTTTATAATTTACAAACACATTCACTAAAATTTTTCGTATTATCAGAAAATAAATTAACTAATAATAAAAATAACAATTCTGAAAACTTTTTTTTAAATTAGTAAAAGTTTTATCTAAAAAAAAATAACTGAATCAAATGAAAGGTTCAACTATTTTTTTTTTACTTTCAAAAATGGGCTTGTTTTTATGGTTAAGCATTTCGTTCCCGCTCTTGGAACTCGTCAGTAGACTTCGACCCGAAAATTTTTTAATTTAGCTAACAAACTCCGTATGTTTATAAATAGTAAGACTCTTAATACTATATTGAGAATCACAATATACAAACATAATAAGTTTGAAAACTACAAACAAAAATCTTTTAAAAAAAATAAAATGTTTTTTATATCTATAAAATAATTTGTAAAAAAAATTAAAAAAAATCAGATAAATTTTTTTACAGTATATAAAAATAAATTTAACTGAAAAAATTAAAAAAAATCACACAAATTGTTTTACAGTATATAAAAATAAATTTAACTGAAAATAACAAATTTAAATATAAAAAAAATAAATCTAAAATTTTTTTTTTACAAATTTTACTTTGTATAGATAATTTTCATTCTATACAGTTTTTTTTACATAAAATAAAATTGGAACAAATAATTTACTGGAACAGTAAAAAATATTTAGTGAAACTAAATTATATTTCAAAACACACGTTTGTTTGAAAATTTTTTGGGAATAATTTTTTCTGTGTTTAACATTGATTAATAAATATTCCGTATAAGTAAATGTCCTTTTTTTGGCTTTCGACCCACTGTTCTTTTAAATACTTCTAAAACACGCATATAAGGCCTTCTCTTTCTCTCTCTCTCTCTCTCTCTCTCTCTCTAAACATGTGATGAACTAAAATTTTGTGAAAATTATTAAAATTAATAAAAGCCGCAGAAAAACAAAAAACAATAATCGTTATTTTATTAATATTAATTTGATAATTTTTTTTTTAACCATGCAAAATTTAAATGCTCTTTTTGTGGCTGCAAATAAATAATACAATAATTTGAAAGAAATCAGGTCACAATCATTTATCATTTCTATTTATTTATTATTTTTTTCTTGTTGCACAGTGTTTTTTTTTTTTTTTTTTTGTCACTAAACTTAATTTTGTGCTTGTAGTGTAATTTGCATTTTTTTTAAATGTTTTTAATATAACAAAATTATATAAAAAAAAAACTGAAAAGAACTTATCTACAATAAATAAAACAAAATGCAAACTATTGTTAAACATACAAAATGTTGGACTGCCCTCTTTGCCTCAAGTCATATTGATATTTTATTATAGGGCTTGTGGAGGTACCCTACGATGAACGGCATGAACGATGTGCAGAGAAAATGTTCTTTCGACAATACTATTGAAAACAATAACAAAATTAGAGAAAAAAAATTCTCTATAAATTGTTAAACGAAAGTTTTCTTTTAATATTTGGAAAATGTTAGAAACATTTTCTCTAATAACTATAAACGATTTTGCTAGAACATAAAAATCTGATTTTGCTGCCATTGGGCTGAAGAGAGAATTAAAAAGCCGTGGTTATTCAAGGGATATAAATGAAATGCGAAAACCAGAAGCAGGTTCAACTTTGATAACAGCATTAATTAAAGTGCTTTTGTCACATTACGATTTTTATAAAGGGATAAAATTAAATATTGAAAACAAATACTTTAACAGCCTTATTTTTATTTATAAAAATTATTGAGGCTTTTTAAAGGCTTTTTAAAAAAAAATTTGTATGAAAATTTGTTCTAAGAACTGTTTATAAAGCCTTAATAAGTTTTATAAATAAGGCCGTAAGAATATAAATAATTTTTCTTCGAAATTGTCTTGCAAATAGTACTAATCAATTTCAATGTATTTTTAATAAAAAAAATATTTTACTAAATAATTAAAATAATAATTTGGGATAGTGCGTTAATAAATGTTAAACTTAATTTATACTTTACATTCGGATGTGTACGGTACACTTTACTTTTTGTTTTTTTTTTTTTTGCCTGTAGGGTGGCATGGTCTAGTATTTACATAAATAAAAATAATAAAAATTAAAAAAAAAATTTGTATGACTTATTGCCATTTATGGGCCATATGGGCCATTATTACAACCTAAAGATAAAGTTCCTGATAGTTAACCTTAACATTAGCTAACGTGAACGATAAAGTGACCATTAATTTTTTCATTATTACAACTGTCAGATAAAATAATTAATACAAATGATGTATTGTGGCAACATTGGTGTAGATACCGGCTACTTTTACTGTTAAAATGCTTAAAGTTCACTTTGAAAGTTACCATGAGGATAAACCTGCTGTTAGCTTATCAGTAACTTTTACATTAATTTTTCTTGTAAGGGCGTGTGTCAAACGGTGGAAAAGTATTATGGTAAAAAAAATATTTGCCTGCGGGGAAAAAAATTTCATTTTTCTGCTGTAATATCTTTTTTGACAATGTAAAATTTTGAAAAATTCGCTTGAGCATAGAAAGAAGCTGATGAAACAATTGCTGCGGCGGCGGTTTTGCTTCGCCTTACTACAAGCCGCCGGCTACCAAAAAATTTTTAAGAGGACATTTTTATATAAAACAATATTCTTGTAGCAATAAATTATATATATATATATATGATGCAACATTTTTCGCAAACTAAAATAAACAATGATTTTTTCACAGTCTAATTAAACTTAAAAGACGTTAAAATCTTTGTATTGGGTGACGGCTCGAAGCGACGGCGGTGAATTTAAATTTTATGATACCATGCTTTTTATTGCAGCTTGTCAAAATTTATACTAGCCCCCAGGGCTAGTGAAATTTTATTCACCTCAGAAGTGTTAAAAATTTACTTGCACTAGTACTTTGCTACCGTTTGGCACAGGCCCTGATAATCAAAATATATTTACCGGTCAGATAACATCCTAAAATTAACTATTTGTAAGTTGTAATAATGGCCCTTATTGTCACAACTTGCCTTTAGTAAATGGTAGGATTTTGTCTGCCCAAAAAATATCTTTGTATTATTACTACTTTAATTTTTTTATTGTTAGTATTATCAATAATAACTAATAATAATATTTAATGGATAAAACAATAATAAATGAAGGTTTTATAATGTAAAGCCATTTATCGGGCAGACAAAATCATACCTTTTACTAAATGCAAGTTGTGAAAATGGCCCTTACCAGCGTTGTCAACTCGGTGCTTTTCGCACCGTTTTTAGTGCCTTTTGAAATTTTCGATGCGAAAAATGTTGAAGTTAGTGCTCGGTGCTTTTTTAAACTAATTTTTGATGCTTTTTATTTCTTGGCGGTGGCACTAAAGTTTAGTGACTAAACCCAAAATTCAAAAAGAATTTTCCTTATATAATAGATATGTATATTTTTTTTGTAGAAGTCTAACATTTAAAAAACATACGCACTGAAGTTAAATGGAACATTTCACAATATTCTAATAAGATTATACAAAACTTGGTTGAAGAAATACGTGCATTTTATACTCAAACTTTCACATTTTAAGCACAATTATTGGAAACAGTGTTTTGCCACACGACCAAGAAGACATAATGCAAGTATAGTCTAATAGCGATAGTATATACGGTAAAAAGAGAATAATTCACTTAATGCAATGGATAAACTTTGAGTTCGGTATCGAGTTTTGGGCAGAAATAAAGTCTTATTACGATTCATTTGATATAAACTCGTTTGGGACATTATCGAAATTGCATTTCCATCAAACTTTAATGTTTAAACACAGAAGTTTATCACGTTTTTACCTTTATTGCTTTATTTAAGTCTCAAAATACGTAAAAAATTGTCTTTACACTTGGCTTTATATAAAAGCGGTCTGAAAGGAAAAAATTGTGTTGCTAATAGAGCTGCCGTTTTAGGTTACATATTTATAACCTACTTAGTTAGTTCCTATTTTCTAAAATAAGAGTACAAATAATTTAAGTTTATATAACTTGGTTAACTTGCAAATTACTTTTTTTTTAATTTTGTAACTTTGTTATTAATATTATGTTTGCTGTGAAAGAATGTTTCCACAGCATGGTTTAATAAAAATCAAATTTTGAAAGTCTTGATTTAAAAAAATTAACTACTACTCCCATCGAGTTCAAAATGTAATCAGAAAGTCAAAAAGACTTGCCAATTACTGCTAATTTCAGGTGATTTGTTTCTTCGTTGACGAAAAAAATTAAATTTTTTATAATAATTTAAAAAGGTTTCGTCAAATTGATTTTAGAATTCACTGATTCTCATAAATAAAATGCAAGGTCAACCGACTTCTATATTTTTCATAATTTTTTTTTTTAATAAAACAAAAAAATTTTAATTTAGTGCTTTTTACTTAAATTACGCGTTTTTTTCCTGGTTTCAGTGCTTTTTGAAATTTAAAAGTTGACAACAGTGATCAATGCGAAGAAGATATTCACCCTCATCCTCTTTGGCGTCTTCAACACAACACAATACACCACAACACAACACAACGTCCACTTTTTTGGTAAATCGGTATTCCTGTACAGAACAGTACAGTATTGCCATTTATCGATGACTGCCAACATGCGTAGGCAGTGCTGCCAGAATGATAATTTTATCATATTTTCGATGATTTTTGGACCAAAATATGATTTAAAGATTTTTCTTCTCGGATGATGATTTTTAATTTTGCAAATTATTATTTTTTACTTTCAAAACATATTTATGTATAATTTTCTTTGTTGATCTACAATGTTTATAAATAGATATATACCTACAAGAATACAGTTTTGTCCTAGCGAAAATATTTGTCTACCTGGAAGCAGGTTGGTAAGGGAGAGAAAATAATGAGAAAACCTGACTTTACAAGCAATATAACAAAATTCTTCTTAGAGAAGTGACGAAAAAGCAATCAGAAATATACTCAAATCTTGGAGAAATCTATACCAAATTCTAAAAAAGTTATTTGTTGCCAAGTAAAAGCAATTTGCCTCTAAAACAACTGTACATACTTTATATGCTAAGAATATTAGCAATATCGAATACTTTTTTGTTTGAATTTCTTAACTAATTTTTATTTAATGAAATTTTTATATTAGTTACTTTAATGATCCCATTTTTTTTTTTGAATACAATTTGGAGTTCCTCAATAAAATGATTTCTAAGTTCTTTTTATAAAATAAGATAGTAAATAGTTTTTTATTGATGAAAAAAAAATAACGCTGGGGTATATCGAATAGTTTTTTTGTCCTTGTTAATTTTCTTTTTTGTTTGGAAAAATTTATGATATTTTTCTCACAAATATGATTTTCTTTCCGGCAAATGATGATTTTCTTCGCAAAGCTTCTGGCAGCCCAGTACGTAGAGGTCTGTTTGGTATGGTGCAAATGAAATTGACCTAAGTGTTGCCGTTCATTTTAACTCCGATGTTTTTGGTATCTTGTTCTTCTGTTGTGTACAAACTAGTGATGTAGGATAATTCGTATTCGAATTGCCGAATATTCGGCCATTTTTAATGCGAATACGAAGCATTCGTATTCGTCAAATTCAGGCGAATACAAATGCGAATATTTTTCCGAAGAAATTAAATAAATAAATGCATAAATCCTAAACGAAATTTAAATTCATGACTAAAAATTTTAGTTTATACAAATACATTAATTTTTTATAGAAATTTTATTTACTGACTATCATTAAAATTTTGGGTAGTTTTTATTAACTTTAAAGTACGCCAAAAGGAGTATGAAGTTCTTTTTCATAACAATCTTTTAATATTTCATGTTTCATATTCATATATAAACCCCACAATAATCAATTTCAATGTATTTTTAATAAAAAAGTATTTTACTTATAAGTAAAATATTAATTTGGGATTATTAGTGCGTTTAAAAATTTTAAACTTAAATTGTAACAATTCCCATAAAAAACATTAAAAAAACACTAAATATTTCATATTGCAGGCATAAATAGAGCCCTAATTTAATGTCTATAAATTTCGCATGAAATATTCGTATTATTATTCGCGAATATCGTTTCAAATATTCGTATTTGCATTCGTATTCGCGAATATAAAAAATTGACATTCGTTACATCACTAGTACAAACATTAATTATAAAAATTAAATTATTTAATTAATAAAACAAAACTTGATATAAGTAAAAATAGTGAAAAATAATAATATATAAATATGGAAAAAATATAAAATACCAACCCCAATCATTATTTTACGCAAAATATAGTAAATATATATATATATATATATATACATATATACTTTTGTGAAGAAAATTAATTTTACCAAAAATATATAATACAGTAGAGCTTCAATATGACGAACACCGGTTTTAAAAATTTTGTACACATAATTTCTATTAAGCTAGCTTCGGAGCAAGTCTGCTTTCGTTTTATATCCATTAAAAATATACAAATTCTCACTGACAGCAAAGCGACCATTAGATGTAAACTTTCCATAAACGAACTCCACTGTATAAACTTAAAACTGAAAATTCTACGATTTCACCACTTTCAAGACAAGATCACATATCAAAATTGTTTTTAATTCTCATATTGCAGGGCTTCAAGTAATCGGTCAGGCCAGACTACATTTTATCATTTTCGTTGGACATGTTCGTAATTGTTGATACTCATTCATTTCATTCACTTGTCTCTGCCCAATTGATCTGTTTGACACAGAGCGTTAAACAAACCACCAACAGCGTCTATTGTTAGTGGTTTACTTCTTTATTTTGTTTTAAATTTATTTATTTGTTTTTCTTTTTAATTATTAATACTACTTTGTTTTATTTTATTAAGTGTGTTGTATATATCTGCTGTGTGGTTTTCTAGTCACATTCATAAAAGTCTAGATGTGATCTAAACAAACTGTAGTATAAAATATTTCATTAATATGCTGAAATTGTATTTGCCTTAAAGAAAGTGCGTTATTGTGCATAACAATTAAAGCGATTTGTGCGCTGCTGGGCTAAAGTTTTTTGATCATTTATTACTCCATTATAAATTGTTTAAACTCAATATATTCTTTTTTTTTGTGTCAAAATAAATTTAAAGGCACTAAAAATAATGTATGTACAAAATAAATATGCACCACGTTCATTACTCGTAATTGAAAAAAAGACTTAACAGCCAAAAATTTTATTCTAAGCAGACATTTCTATTAGTATTGCGACATTGATTCTGTTATTCACTTGCCAGGAGAAGTTTTCAGAGACGATGAAAATAAATGATTGTCTTGAAGGCATGAAAATCGAACATTTTGTCGCTTAAGCCCTTTGGGTGGTAAGCAGCTCATGATATAGTGATTGATTAAATATTCACTTCTATCCGCCGGAATTGTTATACATTGTATGCAAGTTCATTTTATTAATATTTTTCCAATCGATATCCAATGTGATCCTTAGCTGCGGAGGCTACTACTCTTCTTAAAAGAGATTGAAATTTTACATGTCGTTGCCTTAATATAGAAAGGTCTTAAGCATTATTTTTTTGAATTCTTATGTATCGAAAATTTCAAAAATCTCGATTTCAAGAAAAAAATAATGAGTTAGGGCCTTTCTATATTAAGATAACGATATTCTGATTTTTTTTAATTTTTTTTACTAAATTTCAAATTTAAATTTTTTTTTCGTGAAATTACAAGATTTGCATCTGTGAAACTTTAAAATTTTCAAAATACTAAAATTTGAAGTTGAGTTCAAAACTTAAATTAAATTCGAAACTTCGAAATTAAGTTTGAAACTTAGAAATTAAGTTTGAAACTTCGAAATTGAGTTCGATACTTCGAAATTAAGTTCGAAACTTCGAAATTAAGCTCGTAACTTTGAAATTACATTCGAAACTTCGAAATTTAGTTCGAAAATTCCAAATTTTAGATAAAAGAAATACTTCATTTACTGCCATTCAGATATAAAGATTGAATTTTCGCTATATTCGAAAAATTTATCTAATACGAGTATTTTCTAATTTTCAGATTTTGTCGTGCTTGCCTAAAATACAATATTTTCTGCTAAGTAAGAAATTCGGAAATTGTTAAAATATTTAAACTTTTACATAAAAGCAATATTCTTAAAACACTTATTTCTACTAAAAAAAATTAAATTAATGTTTTCCCCTCAAACCTATTAAAATATTATATTTTATCATCTGAATCATGAATATTCCCTCCGAACTTAATTTTCTCGGTAAGTAATTTTCTCGGTAAGTAATTTTCTCGGTAAGTAATTTTCTCGAGAAAAAAATTCCTGCAATCAAAAATTCCTTGGGAACAAAAACAATAATAATGTGTTTTTCTCCCGCACTTGTTAAGAAAAGGGAAAAACAAATTTATAATAGAAGAAAAGTGAAATGTGAGGAGAAAACTATCGCCGAACTTTTGTTTATGATTGGGACTATATTTACATATAATTTTTTTTCTTGAGAGCTTTTTGCCGTCCTTCTTGATTCTGGGGTACATTTTTATGTATGATTTATTATTGACTAAAGCAAAATATCACTTGCGATCCTGCCAGGAGTCGAACCTGGAATCTTCTGATCCGTAGTCAGACGCGTTATCCATTGCGCCACAGGACCGTTGTCAATTTTGGTAGTCTCTATTTATTAAAAGCTTCCATCATAATATTATTTTTAGAAAATTGCATATAAAAATATTTTTATATTTTTAAACCACATTTATTAATTTTATTTACTAGCATTTACTAGATTTTAAAACTTCATTTCGAAAAGTTAAAATATTTTTGTGAGTTTCGCTAAAAATTAAATTTTTTTCATTTCCGAAAAATCGAAATTAGAAACGAGTTAAAAAATTATACTTCAGAAATACATAACATATACATATCGATGTCTTAATATAAAAAGAGCTTATCTCAATTGTTTTCGAAATCGTGTTTTTAACGTTTTCTGGCAGCCAACGTATAATTACATTCTCCTTCAAGAACGAAGTAAGTAACAAGTAAAATTGAAAGATTTATATAACTTTAAAAAATTATTCTTGCATGTAAATGCTTTAGTTTTTATTAATTTTTTTCTTTTTCCTGTCAAATTTCGAAAATTCTAATTACTACGCCTTTCTTATATTAAGCCATAGATGCAATATTACCTTTTCTACGATTTAAAAAATAGCACAGATTCGTTAAATTAATTAAACAAAATATGACTTCTATTTTTGATTTGTATAAGTTTATGACATTCTCACACCTAACCTTAAAGAGTAAATAAAAGCTCGGACAACAAACGGTAAAAATTTTGATCAAAATACCTGTAAAGGCAATGAGAGCAAATGTCACATAGACGTGGTGAGTGTCTTCTCAAATTAATTAATGATATCCCGCTAAATGCTTGAGCGAAGAATGCAAAAATTAAGTATTTTAGTGATGACAGCAAACCAGAAAATCGCGGTGTACTTTTATATTACATATAGCTCAATTTTTCTAAGATTTCGAATTTAAGTTCGAATTTTCGAACATAACAAAATTGAATAAATTCTCGAAATTTTGAACATAGTTCAAAAAATATTTTGTTAAACTAATTTACCGACTTTTTTCTTCTCATTTGCACTTTATTAAATAAGTTGAATTTTTAAATTCAATTTTAAATTTGTTGTCAAAAAATTACATTTTTCCAACAAGAAAAAAACTGATGTGAATACCTTTAATATTTCAATATTTCTTCATGAAAAAAGAAATATCTGTTTCCTGAGGAAACTACAAACTACAAACAACGCTGCAGCGACATATCGTGCCATAACCGCCAAAACAGCTTAAGCGACATAATTTTCGAACTTAATTTTTTGAGCAAAATCGATTATTTTCGATCGTAAATAATCGATTTTCCTTAAAAAAAAACGAGTTTCAAAAAATTTGTCGGTTAAGCTTTTCTGGCGGTTATGGCTTGATATAGCTGCTGGTCTTACTTAAGCTTATGCTAAAAAAGCATGTCTTAAGTTATGGAGCAGCATATTGTGGGGGGAGGGGGAGGGGGAGGGGGAGGGGGAGGGAGGCAAGTAGTCTGTAATAAATACTTTGTAAGTGCGCAATAAAGCTTCTGTTCAACTAAAACCTTCAATTAGCACTTCTTAATTAAGTCTTAAATTGACCATAAAAATACATTTTAACAACTATACTATAAAAATTATTTTTATTAAGAAATACATAAAGATACAAAGTAAGAGCGCAATGAAAATGCTCGTAAAACATTATAACCATTGATTTACAAATGTTTTAACGCGAATAAATATCTCGTATGATCACAATATCAAATTGCAACATAATAGTCTTCTTTTATCGTTAGTGAGATCTAAAGACAGCTGTCATACTTTTGCAAAACAAAACAAAAAACAAAGAAAAATTCATAAAAATTTATGATTAGATCTAAGAAGACTTTGAAGTGACAAGTATTAAATTGGAAAAAAGCCACAAAAAAATTACGAAAAAATAAATAAACATTGAAACTAAATAAACGGCGCCAATTTTCATTGTTGTTTAATAATAAATTGCTAATTTAATACTTATTAATTTTTATTTTGTATTTCCAAATTATCTATTAATGGCGGTAATAATGGAAATCAGAAATTAATGTTTGAATATATTTTATAAGACAGCTTCTTCAAAAGTTTTAAGTTTTCTTATTTAACATATATATTTCACTAAGCTTTTTGGCACGCTGGGAATACTTAACAATAAATGACCCGTTCGTTTTCAAAAAGAGTTAACTCCATTTTGAGCAAATTGATTACAAATAAAAAATCACAACAAGTCGAATCTATTAATAAATAAATATTGCTAAATTAAATTAAAATTATTTAAGATTAATATGGAATTAGCTTTGTAATTTGAACATAATAAAATCTATTTTCATATTTTCATGCTGAAATTATCAAAATGTCTCACATGCGAAAAGCTTGTTATACTTTATTTATGCTGCAAAATAAAGTTGTATAAAATTTCGAAATTAAGTTCGATTTTTCGCACATGCTAAAATCTAGCAATTTTATTATTACTTTTTTAACGCAAAATTAAGATTTAGACATTAAAATTTGATTTCTACTTAAAACCAAAGAACTTTGTAATTTGGATGTAATAAAGTCAAATTTCGATGATCATGTAATAACATTTCTTTTTTCGAAAATGCCAAAATAATATAAGTTTCTAACGAGCGATAAGCTTGTTACTATATTTGTACTGTAAATTAAAGCTTTATAAAATTTTCGAAATTGAGTTCGGTTTTTCGAACATTCTAAAATCTAGCATTTTATATTTTTTTTACGTAAAATAAAAATTCTGATATTAAAATTTGATTTCTACTTAAAACCAAAGCAGTTTGGAATTTGAACATAATAAAATGGATTTCTTCTAACTTTCGATAATCATGTAATAAATTTTTTTTTTTTTTAAATGCTCAAATTATCAAAGTTTCTCAAATGCAAAAAGCTTGTCACTATATTTGTGCCGTAAAATAAATTTTTATAAAATATCGAAATTAAATTCGATTTTTCGAACATGCCAAAATCTAGCAATTTTATATTTTTTATAATTCAGACATCAAAATTTGATTTCTACATAAAACAAAAGATTCGAAATTCGGCTCGAATTTTCGAACATACTTCAATAGATAAAAAAATTTAACGTACTAATCAAGCAATGAAGTTTTCATGTTATTTTACCTTAAAAACACATGTATATTTAAATACTTGGAAAATTCGATATTAAGTTTGAAAATTTTCTTGGTAGGAGGATAATGCTTACCAATAAGTCTCAATGCAAACCAATCCGTCTAGATGTGCGCCCGAATGCTTATTTTTTTAATTAAATTTATAAGTTAATATGATCTTCAACTGCAGAGTCTGACCTTGAAAACGCAGAATAAAATTCTATTCTGATTTTATTTTTTGCATTTTTCCAAAAAATTTAAAATTTCAATGTTTTGTCAGGAAATTACAAAATGTTTACCCCATGAAACTTGGTAATTTTCAAAATACTGAAATTCGAAATTAAGTTCAAAATTTCGAACTTGTATTATAAATTAATATATTCGCGATTATAAAACAAAGCAATACTTTTTATGTCATTCGAATATTAAGATTGAATTTTTGCTATGTTCGCAAAATTTATCTTATTTGAAGGCCGATCCCTCTGGCGGTTTTTTTTTATTATACAACCGTAAAACTTATAACTGTTGGCTTCTAAAGTCAGTTGTATACTTTAGCTGTGTGTGTTAAAATAAAATTTCCTTGCAAATTTCGAATAAAGCACAATTGAAATAAATATAAATTTATTTTTTAGAATAGGGCCGTTATTCTATATTTTATGTTGTTGTTTAGTTCACAACGTGCCTTTTTGGGGAAAACATATCAGTTAAATATATTTTGTAATACACTTTGGTACAAAAAATTTTCTAACGTTTTGTATGTATGTCATACTTTTCTATGATCATATAATAATACAAATTGCCTATGTATGCCTTACCAACATGCTGAAAGAACCAAAATTTCACATTTTTTCATAGATTGTTTTACATGATTCATTAAAAGGACTTTTTCTAAATTTCGAAATTAATTTCGAATTTTCGAACATGAAAATTTTTGCAATTTTATAGTTTCTTCTGTAAAAATAAATAGCCAGGTGCTAAAATTGGAATTCTATTCAACTCGAAATTATATTCGATATTTCGAACATGCTGTAAGAAATAAATTATTACCACAAACTTCAAAACAATGCATATTTACATGTGTATGTATGTAGTTAATAATTTTTAAAATTCGAATTGAAACATTTTCGAAAATTTCTATCTAAAATTATAGATTTAAAATTCATAGCTACTTTGCCACTAGAGAGGTCTGCTTCCAATTATGATCTTAACCCTTTTTAAATACAAGTATGTATCGCATATCTGAAAAGTCTCATGTTGATCACTTTAAGTTTAAATTAGAAATTTTATTTTGACAAACTGCCGCGAGCTTACACTCACATTTCTTTGAAACTGAACATAAAAAAATACATCAATTTAATAATGCAATATTTCATAATTCCTAAAACAAAATATATACGAGTATTGATAGACTACTGACAGCAATAAATGCCAAGAACATAATAGAAGAAAAAAAGGCAACAATATAAAAGAATTTGTTAATAACTAAAAAACGGAAAGCTTGATGATTGATGGGCTTTTCATTAACAAAAAAACCGAATACGAAACCGTCAAAAACTTGAGAACTGCAAAAAAAATATTTTTTTCTTCTTGCAAATAAATTGGAATGATTGTTGTCGTGCTGTTAAAATTCTTAATTTAAAATAAATACCATTAAATAATTTTTTTTTTATTTAACTAAATTGATACTTTGCAAGTCTCTTAAACATTTTGCGACTTGTTAATCTAATAAGTTTTAATTAAATTTGTCGGACAATTCATTAATCATTTGGAGTTTTAAGCGCTACTCGCAAAATTTTCAAGGTATGAAACTTTGCAACTTATCAAATCTGTTATGGTTATTAGGAACTTGAATTATACACTTTTAATTAAATTTTTTGCTCATGCCTAAAACTCATGATATTTTTTTTCAAAAAGTTTGCACCTTTCATAAATAAAATATACGTGTATGCTTGTGCGTGTGTTTTTTTTTCTATGCAAATTCGATTAACACATCATTTAAAATCAAGAGTTCATAAATTAATATTATTTACCTATAAGTGTGTGCAAGCAATTTGTAATTAATAATTAATTGTATGTACAGACGACATACGAGTATGAAAAAAAAAAGAAACAAGTTTAACAGAAAAAAAACCAATCCAGCGTTCTTGTGGCTACAATTTTATATTAATTTTAATTAAATGTTTGTTGTAATTTATGGTTTAGCTAAACGCATTAGCCTTTAAAATAATTTAAAAAAAAAAGTAAAAAGCAAATGCCCCGGGTGAGGCTCGAACTCACGACCTTAAGATTATGAGACTTACGCGCTGCCTACTGCGCCACCGAGGCTATGCCTACGTGGTAAATTAAGTTTAATAATAACACTTGCTTTTGTAATAACTGCTAAAAGTTCTTGTAAGAACTTTATTGTAAATGCTTTAACCCTGCACACATAACCCTCGAACGTATCCCTCTAAACCTAACCATTCGTCGTTTCGACGAGCACGTTTTGGGGCGTATAATATCGGTTCTAAACATATATATTTTTGTACTTGCAACACATACATACCTTTAGCAAGTACTTTGTTAGTAAATACAACTATATATTTCTATTCTGTTACATGGATATTTATTATAATCCATTTTTCCAAAAAAACACTTTTTTTTGAGATCACATTGTTATAAAATTTATATAAACAAACAAAACAAAAAAGCCTTTTTCTCTTTGGCAAAACTTAATTATAACACTATTGTCATTTAAAACAAATATATAAAATTAATTTTTTGAAGCGCATTGTGTGCAGAAATCAACTTTATGCTCGCCAACACTCTTCGAAGCGACGAACAAGTTTATCATATCTCAATAATTACGTGCTTACGCGCCGACTTTGGTTGTCTCCTGCAAAAGCTCAGCGAAAACTAAGTTGGCAAGAAATTTAGCGGCGATCGGTGCACGTGTTAAAAAGAAATAGCTATTTTTTCGTCCGGTGTTCGTCGTTTCGACGAAGGTTATGTGTCTAGGGTTAAAAACTTGAAGCTTTTTTTTTGAACCGTGTTTTTCATGTAAACAAAAATGCTTAAAATCTATTAGAGAATATGAAATTTACATATAAATTATAGTTGGAGACTTTCCTTTTGAAAATTTAAACAATAAAGCCTGTTACTCTGTTCGAAGTTGTGAAAAATTTTGCGTAACATTGATTGTTTCGCGTAAAAAATTTGACATGTACTAAATGTAGCCCAACGCGCGTATTATAAATTTCTCGATTTTATTGCTTGAAAGTATGCAACATTGTGCGAAAAAAGTACTGCTCATGTTGTTTCGCAGCTGAAACTAAGACAATGCTAGATCCATTTTGCATGAAAAAGCGTGCTGCCAGATAGGTTTTACGTGGTTTTCGCAACAAGAACAAAGTACTACTTTTGCGAATTTATTTCGCATAAATTTCATACCAACTACATTTACATGTAGTTTGACAGCATTTTGCACGAAATTGTGAACAGAATACCAGGCTTAAAGCATAGAAGCCTCTACGCCGAAAAATTTACAGCAGCTACGTCCAAACACATATACACTGATATTTGCATTTGAAGTAAACAGCATACACATACACTGATATTTGCATTTGTAGTAAACAGCTTTGAAAGCTCTAAAATTTGTTCTTGTTTCTTTGCAAAGTAAGAGCAAGCATTGCTGTCGGATGTGTTGTTGTTGTGGATGTTGTACTCTCGTCGGTGTGAAACAGGGATGATAAAGTTGGTACAATTGTACTTTTTTTGGTACAATTTAAACCTTAAAAGTACGTTGGTACCCCCGTGACTCATTTGGTACTATTTGGAAAGTTCGCGAGAACCTAATATTTTTTTTATACAAAATATAAATAGCGATAATTTAAAGTATATCGAGTTTGACAGAAAAGTGGCGAATTTGATTTGTTGTTGAGAGCGACTACCTTGTTAGATATGCATTACACTTGTTTGATTTATTATAAAGAACTACATCTAACCTCACCCGTGTTTCGTTTTCAATATGATAGCGCGCTATAGTGTCGTCTTCATTTATTTTATCTGTTGTATTACTTTTCTTATTAAAAAATATTCCCAAAAGACAATGGAAATTATGATACTATAAATAACGAGTTTCGAGCTTTGAAAAACACACAAACAAAATACACCTCGTCACAAAAATTTATTGCAATGGTATAAAAAATAAAACTTTTACAATCATTTTTACAAAAATATTACAGGGGGTCTACTGTGTAATTCGAAACGATAGAAATTGCTTTCGAATTTGAATGCTCATAACATGTAAATTCGAAAGCATTTCCTTTCGTTTCGAATTACAGAGTAGACCCCCAGAAAGAATATTACAGTTTCTGCTGTGTTTTACCTTATGCAAAATAACAATTATTTGAGTTAGGACCTTTCTTCTTGAGACCAACAACAAGTTTTTACTGCCTCTTCCACTATGTCGAAAGAAAAATCCTGCGAAAGAAGACTAGTAACTCGAATTCTAATAAATTTTCGTTTTTGAGTCAGATTAATCCTCATATAGCTCTTCCTATTTTTTTAAACAAAAACAAAATTTTCTTATTTCATTAAGTTGTGTGTAAATTAAAAACTCTTAAACTTGTGTTCTGGCATACTAGTTTTTTTTTTAGTTATGACGTTATTTGTGTAAATGAGCGATGTGTTCTAAATATATAATTAAATAAAGTTAAGACAAAAAACCGAATTTAGTACTATTGGGGTCGAAAAAGTACAATTTTAAAAGCTAATTGGTACGAAATTAGTTTTCTCATTTGTCATCCCTGGTGTGAAAGCACAAAAAGCTCTTCATAAAAGTTTGCACATTGTGCATATGGCTTGGACGTAGTTGCTTTACAGCATAAAGACTCCGTTACCGACTGTAGAAATCGTAGATGTAAGGGAAATGTAAATGTGATGTAAATGTAAACGTTTGAGCGCTTATAGAATACTTAAAAATGTGTCATGTGTTTTCGACACAAAAAAAACTTCTTTGTGCACGCACACATACATACTAATTGCATTGTGCCCAGCAAACACGCATTTTTGGTTTTAAATTGCGAGTTATTTGAAGTCAAACGCGAACGTTCATATACTTATGTATAATATTTAAATTCATGAAATTCATTTTGATTGAAATTTACATACATACATATATATACTGACATTCATACGAGTATGTATGTATGTATTAGAACTTATAAGTAAATAATATATAAAATATATTTTTTAAAAGATTTTTTAATAATTTCGCTGAAACTATTTTAATTTACTTTCTTTTGATGGCAAGATTTAGCCTGTTGGAAAAAAACTAATTGAGTTTTTGAAATAACACCTTTTAGAACGAAAATGCGCCTAGAGGTTTTGAAAATTATTATTATTATTTTATTTAAATGAACTCAATTATAATAATTTTAATAGCAGCTGTAATGCTCAACCGTAATATTTGTCATTGTACATTACCAGAACAGATTTTGAGCAACTTCATCGGAAAGACGAAGTATTTAGCTCTTTAATTTCCAAGAATGTGTATGCATGCAGTAGCACCTCAATAAAATCTTTACTTTCTCGTTTTATCCTTTTCTTATTAATGTTCGTACCTACTCATAATAATTTAGTTTTATTTACAAACAATATACATACATATGTATATTTTTTAACAAAAATACATACACATGTACATATACAGGACTTTTTGTTTGCTGGGTGTTTATCAGTATAAAAAAATCATATAAAATGGGAAACAGCTGTTCGAAACATTGATGAGAGTTCAACATCTTCACATTATTTTTGATTGCATGGAAAAAGTACCAAAATAACCAGGCAAACTTTTTTAGAAAACCAAATTTATTAAATATGCCATGTACGTAGACAAATTAACCACTCAAAAGCTTAAATTATTAAAAGAAACAAAAGTACCAAATCAGGGCTATTGTGCCACACTCTCATTCAAAATACATACATCCCACTACTTTCTACAAATGTCACGTAACGTCGTCATGAAATTCTATTTTCTACAGGTTCAGACGTTACATTTACGTGCCATTTCAGTCAGGTAAAGGCTCAGTTAGCCGACTGTAATGTAATGTAACTGTAACGTAGAAAACAGCTGATTGATATTTTTATATGAAAAGTAGGTTACGTTACATTACATCTCTATAACCATTTTCATTACTTTTCACATAACAAAATCGATCAGCTGTTTCTTAAGGCTCAGTTAGCCGGCTGTAATGTAATGTAACTGCAACAGTAGGAAACAGCTGATCGATATTGTTATGTGAAAAGATATGAAAATGGTTATAGAGATGTTATGTAACATAATCTACTTTTCATATAAAAATATCGATCAGCTGTTTTCTACGTTACAGTTACATTACATTACAGTCGGCTAACTGAGTCTTTACTGTTGCAGTTACATTACATTACAGTCGGCTAACTGAGCCTTAAGCGTTTGCATAGCTTTTCATGCAACAGATTCGATCAGCTGACACATTGACATTTACAGTTCTACATTTACAGACGGGTAATTCTGCCTTAGTCATTGCCCTAAAAACTAATTGAATTTTGGTTTGGTTATGGCTATGGCATTATGGCTATGGCACGTCTAATTGCACTTTAAATAAAGAAATTTAAAATTAAGTAAACGGTTACAAGAAAATATCTGGACTAAAAAATTTAATGTCTGAAAAATACAATATGATGCTGGATTTGTTCGCTATTTGTGAAAGAAATCATGCGCTATTAACGGGCTGCCCGCGAATAAAAAATAATAAAATAATAAAAAAAGAGCTGTTGAAGGTGGATTAAAATTATACCACAGTGCAAAAAATATATTAATTTCTGACACGAATAGACTAGCCAGACTTGAATTTGAAAAGGAACACGAAAACTGCAGCTCAACACAATGAAAGACTGTCGCACTTTTCTCTGATCAATCGAAGTTTAATTTAAAAAACTCTGATGAATTTAAGATGGTATGTGGTCCTAAAGGACATCCCCTTAACCATGGGTATTGACAAATTTATGGAGTGAGTGGTCTAATACTTCAAAATATAATGCTACCAAACTCTGAACTTAAGTGGAAGTATCAACAGAGAATGATTCAAAACATACAGCTAAATGTGTAAAAGAGTGGTAATAAGATCAACGTTTTGAAATGGCCAGCGTATTCGCAGGATCTCAATCCCATAAAAAAATCCATATCCTATTGTAAATCGTAAAATAAATCGCTATAATTGTAAAAATACAGATGCATTTTTCCAGAAAGTACAAACTGCATGGAATGGAATTGGCAATGAAACATTTTCAAATCTGATACAATCCATGCCACGCAGATCTAAAAGTGGAAGTACATAACTCGCGTTCAATGTCAAAAAAAAAGTTGAAATAGTGTGTTTTTATATGGCAAGTTACATAGAGATGTTTGCGACGCGCGTGCCTCGCAAAAAGTTGAACATTCTTCAACTTTCACGCGTTGTATACAAAATTACAGCTAGTGTTGCCAGATTCATAGGCTAACATTATTAAAATTATTATTTTATTTATTAAAATTTATTTTTTTTATTAAACAATGGATAAAAAAATGCATTAAATATTTAAAGAAAAATAAAACGTAAATGCAAGACGAAAAAATAGCCGGCAAAGGCTTTAAATTTTACAACTAAAAAAAACCTCAAAAGCGTGTTGTTACAACCCAGAAAAGCGTTGCCGCGTAACGCGTGGTATGTACTTCCACCTTAAGGAAGTTATTAAAAATAATAATGCGACAAAATATTAAAGAAATTTAAATTTTTAATGAATTACTGTAAATGATCTTATGTTTTGTCGCATATGAGAAAGTATGCTGAAAATTAATTGCGATTTTGAATCATGTTTGATAAGAATTTTTCTTTTATTTCTTCTGTTTATGTAAATTTAGTTTATTAATCTTGTAAATATGTAAATAAAATAATTTGAAATCCAAATCTGTTTTCATTTACTATTACAATATATTGCATTCACCACAAGTTCGTACATACATATATATTGTCTTTCGAAGTGAACTTTTCTCATCTCTTTTCATTGATTAGAATTCAAGTATTTAAAACTGATTAGAATTGAATTATTGACTATTGATACTAAAATAATCAATAGCTTAGGCTCAGTCAAATATCAAATTTATCAAATTTTTTATCTTGTAATATGCATTCTGTCCCTAGAAAATCAACAATCCGTTCCATTATTAACAATCTGCTGGCAACTCTACATAAAACAATATTAAAAGCTCAATAATCTTAAACTTGAAACAAAAGATAAGAATTTAAAGCTTAACTCATTCGCAACTAAAAATAAAGCAAAGTAGTAGAATGAAATCAGGTGTGGAAAGTGTGAATTTCTTCAACTGCCACCAAAAATGGAGTTTGTACATACTATCGCACATGAGTGACAGTCATCAAGTTAATCAGTTTTGAATGATAGTGTTTACTGTTCAGACTATGGAATATTTTTAACATTCAAACCTTCATTCAAGAAAAAAAAAAAAAATTAAAAAAGGAACATAAATTGGACAATTCTGTGGTTGACTGTTGACTGGCGAAATTCGTGTTCACACTATTGATCAAGCCAAAATTTGGGAAGTGATTCATGTACAAGTATTTATATACATCAGTGGTGTCAAAAATAAAACTATAGTTGTATGTGTGAGAAAAGCTGTCTCATTCGTCTCTGAAGTACATCGAAAAAAATAAATATTTGCAACAAATGCAGTTTAGTGAAGCAGCTCAAAATATATAAAAAGGAGTCTAAATTAAAAAATAAGGAATAAAAATTAAATAAAAAAGTTGCGGGCGACCCATATTTTACGAGTTACGGTGCTGTAAACTTTTCATAGGAAACTGTGAAGAAATCCCAAAAATAAATTTTTAAATAGCTTATCTGATAGAAACTTGAAAAATAAGAAGAAAAAATTAAATAAAAAAAATTGGCTGCGACCAATAGTTTCCAAGTTATTGGTCTTTTAAGTTTTGATATTAAATGCAGTTTAGTAAATCTGCTCCAAAAAAAAAAAACAAAATGACTTTTTAATATATATTAATTTCTTTCCTTAAAAGTTTTGTAACATAAAATACATTGAATGCCGCAAAAAGCATTAATGATCATAGAATATTTTTTGCATACCACTTTTTTTCTTTCACTGTATCTATAAAGAATTTAATACACCCGCTGCGCATGTGTTATCGTCGCTGTTTCATTGACGACTAAATGAAAGAGAATAAGAATGTGTGTGATTTTAGTTTGCACAATTGTGCCATGAAACTGACATCATTGATATACATACACAAGTACATATTTGTGTTTATTTCTTAAGTAAAAGAATAATTTTAAAACAACGTACACGGGAATTGTTCTCTTAAGGCAAGAATACACTGTCGTAGGGAATCTTCGTTTTTTGAGAGAATAAAACTGCTATTACGGAGTTTATGAAAGATTTTCTAAAGACAACAGCAATTCAATGGATCAGGGTTGTATTTTTCAAAAGTTGGATGATTGTGTATGATATAGCAAGCCTGTTGTTAAAATCCATTAATATTTCTAAAAATGACATCTTGTTTCCGCCGATATGATTCACGACTTTCGGCTCAAATAACAATTACATATTTCATTTACATACTTCTTAAGCCTAGATCCCACTATCGGCGCAGTGTTCCGATTTTTGTCGGCTCACTGAAATGAAGTCATAAGTACTAAGCTTAATTGGACTTATTTCTCAACTAATGCAAATATAAGGACATAGTTGCACCACACTGTAATTGGTTACAAAGCCATATAGACTTATTCCGGAATTAATTGTGAAATATGGCCAATTTGGTTTATTAATTATGAATTTATTGCAGTGAGCCGACAAAAATCGGCACATTGTGCCGAAAGTGGGATCTACACTTAACAACTACAATTAAAGTTGAAAAAAAAACTCAGCCAATGTAGTAATTGTACAGTAAGAAAATAAATTAATTCAGTAAAGTGCGAGTGTGAGCCGAAACGACTAGTAGTGTTCATACTATATATGTATGTAATATTATACGAACCTTATGCCATGTAATCAAATATCTTACCTATCTTAAAAAAATAAATACATGGTAAACTTTTTCGGTTTTTTAAATTTTTCTAATTTTGACAGTTTTTTGTATTTTTGGCGCTTTTGGATTTCTTCGAGTTTTGGCGTTTTTTTTTTAGTTTGACGCTTTTTTCGTTTTGAAGATTTTTATCGGTTTTTGACAATTTTTTTCGGTTTAGCGATTTTTTAATTTTTGGATGTTTTAGTTTAAGCGTTTTTGAAATTTTCAAGAGTTTGTCTCCTAGAGCTTGTGATGCACAGACGGACTGCGTAGCGAAGACAATAAGGTCCCCTTTCATATTTATTGTACGGAATCCTAAAAATGTGCTAATTATTGAGTTTATGTTTCAACTATGATATTTGTTGAGCTTCGCATTTATTTAAATAGTTGTTTAACAATATCTATAGTTGTTCTAAGATAATCTTTGGGTAAAGGTTCCCTTATGATCCGTATTATTAACAGTGAAATGCGTATATGATCCAGCTAAACCCTTAATAATAAATTTTTAATGAATTCTTTAGAAACTTTTGATATTACACTGAACAAAATAAATACTAAATTGGGAAAAGTGCGATAAAAATATTAAAACAACAATTATTTTCCTCTTGATTCACATACATTTATTTTCCACATATATATTGCATGAATAAAAAGTGTTACAGTATGTATGAAAATAATCCCTTACCATTGCTTGAATATATTCAATCTCGGCTCCATGAAAAATCGCCCAAAAATAAAAATGAAAAATTGTCAAAAATTTCAAAAAAAATTCAAATCGCCAAAAAAAAAATTAAATATCGCATAAATTTAAAAAACACCAGAAAAAAGTTCAAAATTATAGTAATTTCATTTTTATATTAAAAAGAAAAAAGAAAAGTTATAGAAAAATAAAGTTATAGAAAATTTCTATAGCATGGCGTTTCCCTACACGGCGCTGCTTAATAAAGAGTTTCTGCCTTGCAAAGTTTTCCTGCTTAAGAACGTTTTCCTGCTCAAGAACGTTTTCCTGTTTAAGAATGTTTTCTTGCACTGCCGGCCTTTGGGCGGGCTTAAGGCCGTAATACACTATCATACAAAGTCGTGCGATCTACGAAAAAGTACAACGCTGGTATGATGGAGTTTATGAAAATTTTCAAAAGACAATAACAATTCATCACACCAGGGTTGTATATTTTCGTAGATCGCACGACTTTGTATGATAGTGTATCACCGCCTTTAAGGATTTTCTCCACAATCGTGTTTCCCAACACGGTGCTGCCTCATAAATATTTTCTGCCTTGCAAAGTTTTGCTCCCAAAAAAAATTAAAAATTGCCCAAAATTTTTTAACGATTTTTCATTTGAAAAATCACCCAAATTTTGTATGAAAAAATTTTTGGGCGATTTTTCATGGAACCTTCAATCTCGCATGAAAAGAAATATTACGCACACAATTAAAATGTACTGAACTTCCCATTCCTGAGTTGAATATAAATAAATCTAAGTAGAAAAAAAAACACATCCAAAAGCTCATAACTACAAGTAAAAAGAACGTGGAATATAATAAATAAAAAGCTTTTGCTAAGAACAAACAATAAGTGAAGTGTAACAAAAACATTAAAAGAACTTTTTTGGCAGTTTTTAAAAACATCTTAGCCGGTGAAGGTGGTTGATGGTGAAATTGTGTGTGGAAAGCGTGCAGGAAAATTGAAAGAAAAAAGAAAAGAAACATTTAAATTTTTATAATTTGAAAAACGTTTATAAAAATTAATTAAACACTAAACAAAGAAGGAATTATATAGCGAAAAGGAAGTGGGAAATATAAGTAAGTAAAAGAGAGAATTGTTTTTTTATAAAGTGTTAAAATTTCCAATTCGTTGGCTGGCTGCAACTAACATTCATTTGAACACATGCGGTGCCAATCGCATGTCATTGATGAATTACGCCGTTTATAACTTAACTGTAAATCAATTGAAGTTTAGAACAAACAAATACAAACATGCAAACGTGAGAATTATTGAGAAATTAAGAATATAGTTTTTCTTTAAAATAATTTAAATAAGATCCTATCACGAATGAATAAGAGCAATTGCTTGCTAAAAATAAAGGAAATAAAATAACTTATTACGGCAGACTTAAATGAAACAATTAAAGCTTTTTATAGGTAATTATTGTTTTGCGAAAGCTTCTCCGTCGCTGTCACTTACTATGTGTGAAACATACATGCATACATATGTACATACATATGTATGTATGTATGCAAGTAACTACAATGCATAAGCGATTAAAACAATAATTGCAAAAATTTTCTTGATAAGTTTGTGTAAAATTAAGTTAAAAGTTTATTGAACTTGTAGTAAAAAAAGAAGCAACAGACGACTGACTACCTCAAACTGAAGCTTGCAATCCCATTGATGATGACATACATACATACATATGTATGTACATACTTACTACTGACATACATACATACATACATATACATACTTAATTACAAAATATTCCTTGACAAAATAAAACATATCTAAAACAAACAACAAATCGTGTCTTGTCCATGTTCTCAGAATTTTAATCATGAAGCCATTTCCTTTTGTCCACACCTCAATAATATACATATTTATGTATGTATGTACATATGCATGTACATATGTATGTGTGCGGATGTGTTTTATGCGAAATTGAATTGGTCTCTACGGCCCGTGATGGAGAGAGTTGGGAATTAATTAGTGAAATTTTTAGTTCCATTTGCACAGGCTTATAATTTTAACGCCACAAAACATGTTCAACTTCAATGACAATCACAACACCAAACAACAACAACAGCACTCCGAGCATTTCAAAAAGGCACAAAAAAAGTACAAAAAAAGCTTTATTTTTCGCAGACACCTTAAAAAAAACCACGCGTCATTTCCTTGTTTCTTGTTCCTTGAATACAAAAACAGCAAATAACAACAAACAAAAAAAAAAACGTTAAAAAATGCATTAAAAGCTCTAGCTTATGACCCTTAAGCATTATCGCAACAACAAACTCAACAGTGTGCTTTGAAGTAAAAGCTTTGTTTAATTGTTAAGTTGATACTTAACAAAAAAAAAAAAAAAAAAGAATGCAACATCTGTCTGGCAGTAAATTCTACTTATACTAAAGTGCTGGGAGTTCTGAATTAATTGAAAAAAAAACCATATGTATGTATGTACATTTACAATTTTTATGAAATTAAGAGCCTGACCCACGATATCGACAACGTTCGACTTGTCGCAGACTTACATTTGAAACAACAACAAAATATTAAAATTTGTTTTTGTTTTGAATGTAAGTGTGCGACAAGTCGAACGTCGTCGACATCGTGGGTTTGGCCTTAAGACTAAAGGCAGAATTAGTTTGTACGTGCTGTTCTGTTTTGAATCAGCTGTTTTGTTTCTGTTGAGTTGAAAATCTGTATGTGTGGTTAGTTTTTACTTTTTCGTTCTGTTCTGTTGCGGACAAATCTGTAGAAAATGGAATTCAACGTTAAGTGACAGCCAAAAGTGTGTATGTATTAGTGTGTTGTGATATTTTGTGTACAAGTGTAATCAATTCTATAGGTTGTCAGCAGAGAAACAAGTCGAAGCAAAATTATCGGCGGCGGCGGCGCAGTAGTTTTGTGACCGGCGGCGGCGCGCCGAGAGAATTTTTGGCGGCACAAATAAGCATATGAAAATTTTAAGAGAAAATAAAAATTGAAACTGAAACTTGATTTTCAAAATTTTTTCTCGGAAATTTGTCTTTTTCAGCAGATAAAATTTCGGCTGGTTTTGAGCCGATGCGAGCCGATACAATCGGCGGCGGCTTGATATACAGAAAAATAACCGGCAGCGGCGCGCCGTCGGCTTCGAGCCGGTCGACTTGTTTCTCTGGTTGCCAGCTGATTTTTTTCACAGACAAAGTAATGCAAAATATTTTATACAGAAAGGAACGGCACGGAACAGCAACAGAAAGTAAAGACTAATGAAGCCTTAACCTACGCCTTCCACATACACATCCGCATGACATTTTCGATTTTATTTCTTTAACAACTTTTTTAATTTTGTTTTGATTTGAATGAAATTTAGATTCACTGAACTGTAGAATTTAATAAAGACATGCTACAATTTTTAATTTTTTAGAAGGTTTTTTTCAATTTTGTTCAAGGTTTATTAATACCCACCCGGGTGGTACGAAATAAATTTTTAACTATATTAATTTTAAAAATTTAAATTTTTTTCAATAATTATATACCTATTATTCAATAAAAGCGCTATTTAACGTATTATTTTGATTATAGTTAATTATTATAAGTTATTATAAGACAATTATGATGGGCGAGCATGGTTGCTGTTGTTACATTTAGTATGACAGACGCTGTGTTCTGCACAATTGTGATTCTTGCATTTAACGCAAAATTTTTCCGTGTGTTTCTCTTTTGTTTTCGTGAGTGGGAAATATAATATTTGCCTTTTATTTTAACACGCCTAGTAGCATCCCTTTCTGGAGCTTCATCGGCCTAATGATCCGTCTTCCCTAAGCCTCTCGATAAAGTGTTTTCGAGTGTCATTGCCTTACAAATTTTTCTCCAATGTGTGTTGTAAATGAAGCCAAAGCGATTGTATATAAAATGTTAAAGAACAGTGCCAATGGGTACCGAAATATTACTCGTTTTGTGGAATACTGTGACAATATCTTATCCATCGGGTCCACACAACCATTAGTTTCATTGTAATATAAAATTATCTCGGATCTATTTGGTGGACCACATGCAATTTTATCTTGATGCTTTGTTGACAATGGCAGGATCATGGGAAACTTATGATACACCTTCGGACTAGATGCACCTCCGCGGCTTCGGGATGGTTTAAATTGTTCAGGATCATATCTTTTATTTTTTCTATTGTGCCTGAGACGTAAATCTTTCAAGTGGCCAGCTTCTTGGCTTATGAAAATGTTGTACACAAATTGTTCATGTTCGAGCCAAACTGTGGGCAACACTGTATTTGATTTAGGTGACTCGCCATAACGCCATAGTCATTAGCATAGAAACTAATTGAATTTTCGTTTTGTTTAAGGCAGCGCTGTCCACAGGGAGAAAACCGAGAGAAATGTATAAGCGTATGTGCATTCATTTTTATAAAAAGCCGGTTGATGTTTGGCACTCTGGCGCTTCTCTGGGCAGCTTGGGTTTAAGGCTATGACATTATGGCTATGACACGTCTAATTTAGATATCCTCATATCTGTACCAGAGTATGAGAGAAAAAATTTTCAAATTTGAAGACGGAATAAGGCTCATTATGCAGCTGATGGAAAAATCCCATCTCGGTTGTTCCATAAACTAACTCAACACGGTTAATATTAAACCACCCTAGATGTTGCAAAAACGAAAGCATGTTGCATAAGTATGTGTGCACGTACAGTTTGTTGAATAAACATTTGCATATTAAAATATTTTTTTTTTTACTTCCGTTCTTTGTTTATTGCGTGAATGTTTCTAATTTATAGTTAAGAAAAGGAATTTCCGATAAAATATGTATGTAGGTTAATTTTTATTTTTACTAACAACGAGATCCCATTATCAGCTCAATGTGTCAATTTTCGTAATAAGTAATAAGGGTGTCTATTCTGAAATACGCGTCGACTTGGTGAAAGTTACAAGTACAAAAGATAGATAGAAAGAGAGAGTTGCGTTGAAATTCTCAAGTTTATTTCATTTTAGAATTGTATGGTAAACAAAAACAAATTTTTGAAACTTTGTTTTTGCTTTAATGGAAATTTTCACTTCTTCGATGCTTTTTTTCCGAATAGCCACCAAGTTCATTTCAGTGATCCGACTAAAATCATGTACAAAAATCGAAATGTAAACTCACAAAAAGCTGTCTACCCTTGGCAGAAAATATTAAAAAAATGAATTAGTTTTACTATGTATGTAAGTATACATAGTATTACATAGTATATAGTACATATATTTTCCTACTACATAATAAATGTGCAAGTTTTTATATACATATGTAAGTTTGGGCACATGCTAGCATTATAAATACAGTAAATAATATACATACATGGAATTTTTGAATTTCATTGACAGAACGGTTTCTTTACCGGTTGGAGCCATACAGGCTTTCACAGACGGTTCAAAAAGGGGATGGGATAGCCGGTGCGGTCGTATATTCCGGAATTCGAAATTGAAATATCTTTCAGACTTCCGGATGAATGTAGCATATTGAAGGCAGATATATCTGCCATTAAAATAGCGATACATTGGCTAAGCTTCTATCGGATACCAAATAGAGATATTCATATCATAGCTGACAGCCGGTCTGCAATTAAAGCCCTCACAGGTGTGTATACCAAATCCTATATTGACCAAGAATGTCGCAAAGCCTTGGATAGGCTTGCGCTGCCCTCACGAATCATATTAACAAAGGTGCGTGGTCACGGCACTACTTTAGGCAACCTAGTTGCGGATGACCTGGCAAAGGGAGGAAACCTAATAAAAGAAGCCGATATCGATAATCTCTCTGGTCTACCACTCTCATCTCGCTGGAGTAGCTTCGATGCTGCCTTTCTTGGATCAGCTCAAGACAGATGGCGTAATGAGCCCAAATGATCAATAGCGAGAAACATTTGGCCTCACCTAAACCATCACAAAACGAAAAACTTAACTAGGAAGTACTTAAGGAATCTCGTCGCCACACTGACCGGGTACTGCGCACTGGGAACCCATGCTAAACGTATGGGTCTTCTGTATAATGACTACTGATTCAGTTGTAATGATGAAGAAGAGTAGGAAAGCGTCCTGCATCTTCTTTGCCTTTGTCCCGGTCCGGAGGATCTCCGTCCGTCTGCACTTCCTTGAGTGATTATCATTCAGTAGCCTATTCGAGTTATCGGAAATGGCATTAAAAATTTTGAACATTTGTATTAGGAGCAGTGGCTGGCGTGTGTATGTACACGACCCAATTCTATAGTTCTTTTGAGTGTTTGTTACGAATAAGAAGTCTTCGCGACATCGCTTGTAAACACTCATATACACGTACATCAATACATCCATCGTGTTTCACTTAATAAACGACATCATTTATTATTTGTTTAGTATAATACATGCTACGACAATACATTTAAAAAACAAGACGTATTTATATTTCAATTCTGTTTACGCAGCCCTCTTATTCGTACATACATACATATGCATAAATATATTTATATGTAAGTATATGTATATGTATGTACGTCTGTATGTTTGAATAATAATAATGCACATTTATCTCTCAACATATTGCAGTTAAATTTATCCCTAAAGACTTGGGTGTAGTTTCCACAATGCAAGCAAGCGACTTGGGTAGAAAAAATATATGAAAAACAGTACAATTTTTGAGTGATTCCAATACAAATTTTCTAGACAAGTCGCTTACTTGCATTGTGGAAACTTCACATTGGACAGCATTGCAAAGAGTGAAATCATTTGACTAAAGCAATTATATTCACTTCAACCTTATTGTTAACAGGTTCTTTTTGCTTATTTTAAAAAATTATTTTTCATCCCCAAAGCATTTAATAATTAAAGAATAAAGTATATAATTGAATGAACAAAAATTTGTCTTACCGCAAAAGAAAAATTGCATTTTAATGCTCTGATCACATTTTTCCATAAACAATTTTCATAGAGAAAAACGAAAAGCAACATCAAATATATAAATCAAAAACCAGGATGACTGATCCCAATGCACGCAGTCAACAAGTTTTTTTTTCTTATTGCATTGTTTAGCTTGCCTCTTTTTTTTTTTTAAAGAAATGTGTGTATGTACACTGGGGCACTGAAGTCTACGAACAACATCAAAAACTTTACATATTGTTAGTTTAATTATTTATGTTCGAACTTTATTTGTTTCTCTGTTTATCACAGAAAAAAGTATGCACCAATTAATGTTTGCAATTAAGAATTTAATTGATTCAATAACATTTTTAATTGTATTAATTAATTTGAGTGGGAAAACTTAATTGTTTATAAGTGAAAATTTAATTATTTTTTTAATTGATATTGCAAAATTATTCATATAACTTGTAAGCCAAATTACAAAGTATATTTGAACAAATTGCATAAAAGATGATGTCGACATGTTTTTTGAATTTTAAGTATAAGTTCAGACCTCTTTTCCTTGTTTGATATTGTTTAAGTTTTGGATCTTTTTTGTTTTTTTTTTTTTGTTTTTTTTGTTTGTTAGTGGGATTTTTTCGGCTATTGAGTTTTTTTAGTTTTGGCAATTTTTTCGGTTTTGGCGATTTATTTTATTTATTTATTATTATTTATATTATTATTTAAATTTGTAAAGTATTGTTGCACAAAAATGGGCGGAGTAAGTAGACTATATGCCAATGATGTTATTAACAGTATTCCTATAAATATTTTTGTGACTGACTATACACGAACTATGCCTTTACATAGGAACTAGCAACGTGCTTGTCAACGAAATTCCAACGAAAGAACCGCAAGACTATACGGTTATCCGTGGCAAATCAGTCAACCAGTGCGAGCTAGACGAACAACTCTCGAAGGCCAAACAACACACACAAGCCTGATCGCACTTAAAAAATAATTGCGATGACGAGTGCTTTTCTTCATCCCAGAACAGCTTAACGACTGATTTATTTTAGTTTAAAAAATTTATATTTGGTTTTTGGGTTTTTTTTTGTTGTTGTTGCGGCCCGATTTTTTTTTGGTTTTTGCGCTTTCACTTAGTTTTGGTGTTTTTTTTTCGTTCATGGAACTTTTTTCCATTTTTTAGGTTTTAGTTTTAACAATTCTTTTAAGGCTTTTTTCGTTTTGGCGTTTTTGTTGGGTTTTTTGTGATGTTTTCGTTTTGGCTATTTTCTTATTTTTGGATTTTTTAGTTTAGCGTAAGTTTGCCTCTTACTTTTTCCAAGATACAGAAAGTTGTAAAAACTACAAAGAGTTCCCTTTAATTTTGTTTTGCTAAAATGTGATATAAGATAGAGTTACCCAAATAGCTTAGATTGATTTTGTTCTCTATAAATTTTTTTTATGTATGTCTGTATAAAAAACTATTGGAAAATCGAACAATTGTTAGAAATATGTATATTGAAATTCGCGATCGTTCGTAGACTTTTGTAGCATAGTGTATGTGCATGCAGATGTTTGTACGTATGTATATACATATATACATACTAGAGTTTTTCTTTTCCCGGACTTTTTGGTTTCCCGGGAATTCCCGCCCAATGCAAACTAATACAAAATATTTTTTAATTTAATCTATTTCAACAAAAAACAAATTATAATTCATGATATCGATTAAATAATAACGTATTATAAACATTCAGCCTTATTTATAAAACTTAAAAAGGCTTTATAAAGGCTATTTAAGAAGAATTGTGTATGAAAATTGATGTTAAAAAACCTTTATAAAGACTTTTTAAGTTTTATAAATAAGGCTGATTATATTTAAAATACCTTATTACTGTGGCAATAATAACCACCAGACGATTAGTCAAAAAAATAACACTTCAGTTCTTTATACATATATTAGTAACGCATAAATACAAATATTATATGTAAATACAAAGCCAAATGCATTGATTTAACGCAAAAAAAAACAAATTTTATTATAAGAAAAATCTTACAAAATATTTTTTAAAAAGTAAGTATGATGTACAAAATCGAATACAATTTCATTCGGGTTTTCAAATAATTTTTTATTTTATTAAATAAATTTTTATTACACAGAAAAAAATAGTTTTCCATTTCAAACACAAAATTCTCTGAATCAAATATTAATTTTTTCAATTTAGGTCCTACAAAGAAAATTGTAAATTCAAATACAAAATTTTGTAATAATTTGTTTAAAAAAACCCGATTTTTTCAATCAACAAATTGTCTGATTTAATAAAATTTTTTTATGAAAATAAAAAGCAAATAAAACAAATAACTATTTTGTACAGTATGCAATTTCTATATTGGATCAGAAATCTTCTCTTAACAATTTTGTTACAAATAGGTCTGTTCCAGATGCATAACAAAACAGTCCGAACTTGTACAAAGTTATCCAAAAGCGTTCCAGATAGCAGATTTCGTGCAGTTTTGAGAGCGAATGAGAGAGTAATTTTTTCCATTTCCTGTACAAACTAGTACGAACTTTTTCTTCTGGGTAAGTTCGGACAAGAATTAAATAATCAGCTGTTTTTTGTTTACATATCGAACTGAAAAACTAACCAGAAAGTTTGCAAATATAGGAAAAAAAGTATTTGCATACAAATTTATTAAAAATCAAAATGGAAGGTTTTTTGAACAAAGTTGAAGTTGTAAGTACATTTGTACACATTTCCCTATTTATTTAATATAAAAAATGCTGGGACATACTCATAGTCAAAACAAAGTATACTTTAAGAATTTAAAACCAGTATTTTGTATGGTAATACTGGTTTTAAATACATAAAAGTATACTCTGTTTTGACTATGAGTATGCGCCGCTGTTTTTAAATAATTTACTTTTTAGAACTCATTTTCATTTGCTTTTTAAAGCTGTTGCCAATGATGCAAAACTTTTGTTTTTACAATGTTATGCGTTTCAAGCGACTAAAATCACTTAAATTAAATTTAATTTAAAAAGTAAGCAGCACTAGTATTTTAAGATGGGCACTTATGGTTTTTTGCGTTCCAGCAATTTTGGATAACTTTTGCATATTCAGAGAATAATTTTCTTTTTACTCTCATTAGTCCGAACTTGTACGAAATCTTGTGGAACACACCTAATGTTACTTTATACTAATTGTATGAACTAGAATTTTTCACTCCATACTGTTTTGTGTAAAACCAAATGTGTTTGGGATGAGTCGAACCTGCAATCTCTTGACTAATAAACTAACGTACTTACCACTCAGCTAAAGTGCAAATCGTTTTTGGATACGCAAATAATGAATACACGCAAAACATGATTACTTTTGTTACTTCTGATCTAAAAATAACTTCGTTGATACAGTTTTTTTACATAAAACAAAATTGAAACAAATAATTTACCGGAACAGTAAAAAATATTTACCGAAACTAAATTTTATTTCAAAACATACGTTTGTTTGAATTTTTTTTGGGAATAATTTTTTCTGTGTATCTTGAAGTAAGGCAACCTAATTTAAAAAATATGAGCTTCTGACTTAGTAGGAAAACAGATAAACATTTCTATGAAGTAAAAGCAAAAGGATATAAAAAATTATCACAATATGTTTTATTCGAATGAAATGAGTATTTGAATATGCAGCTTTTTTCGATTCGTTTTGATTGTATGTGCATCCCTAAAACATTTTTGTATATTTCGATTTATTTTTATATTTTTTTTATGGATTTTGCTATGTATTTCGAATCAGTTGGATAATTTGGTGATGTTTTCCATTACATGACAGAAATAATAAATTTAAGATAAGAGCTAGCTAGCACTTCTAGCTTCATTTTCAGGTGTAACATGTATCAATATGTGCTATTTTAATAACAACATTTGATGTACAAAACACACATTTTGGAAATATCAACTTAGAGCAATCTTAACAAATGTGGGTACCTACTTTAGAATTGTGATATAATAATTTTTTTTTAGAACACAACTTTACTTAACATTGGTTGGCAAAGCTTTGTTAAGTTTTTTTGCATACGACCCTAAGACTAGCATTAACAGAATCGTTCTTTTTACCAAAAAGAATCTGTAATTATTTTTTAAGTTTTATTTTATTTCCTTGCGCATTTCTGTTTTTACTTTTACGAATTGTTGTAAAATTAAATTTTGAAAGTCGCGTTCCGCTTTTGGCAAATTAAGGCCTCTAAGTCTGAGAGCACATGTGTACCAGATGTGAACCCGGTCTTAGTTATTGTATAGTTTTAGCTATCTTACTACATATAAACTGAAATTTCAATAACAAAATAATAACAAAATCCCGGGAATTTCCGCACAAATTTCCCGGGATTTTTTCCCCGGGAAATCCCGTATGAAAAACACTAATGCATACGTATTCTTAAGTTTTTAAATACATACATACATATACACATACACATGTATGTCTATTAATGCATGAAACGTCTTTAGCAGAACTTCAAACTCTCAGCCGATAATTCCACAATCTCCGTCGCTCTCTAATGCATTAAAAATGCATGTGCCTACGAGACGAGCAGTCAATAGCTTCGCACATGTGTGAAGTGCAAGTGCAAATGTTTTTGTGTGTGTGTATTTGATGGAGAAAAAAGCTTTTTATGGGATGCTTAATAGTTTGTTGGCTGCTTATAATTAGAGGGAATAAAAGTTGCTTCTTGATGAGTCTTCACCACAACGAGAAAAATAACAACAACAACTAATATTATGGCAAAAGTTGTGCTTATTTTTAAGAGTGTCTCGTTTTTGTGTTGTTGTTGTTGTTTTTGTGGCGCTGGCAAAGAATTATGGGAGCGAAATGCATAAAAACTTTTAGTCTGATTGCTTTTAAGTATGCATTGTTGTTCTTGTTTTTGCATTAGTGTTAGTCATGCTTTGTTTTCTTTTTGCTGCTGTTGTTGTTCTTGTTGTTATTGTTGTACTATTCTGTCAAAGTCAAAGGTTATTGAACTTGGTGGCACGATGGGCATAGAACTTCAAATGCAAAATAACAAAAGCAAAACAGAAACAGAGACGCAACAATACCAAAAAAAAACCCATAAACAAAAATATAATTTTCAATGCCAGGGGGAGACGATGACTTGTTCTGCAACATTTTTTCCCCTCATCTTTCAATGCATGCATTAAGCAGAAAGTGAGCGAGCGAGTGCAGCAACAAACAATCATTGTGTATAATTTTTGTTGTTGTTCCTCTTCGCTTCGCCTTCTTCCTTCATTCAACTGTATGTATGTATGTATGTAATTGGTTTTATGTTGTCATTTGTAATTGCGATGATTTTAATCGTTTTTCAAAGTAATTGTTTTTCTTTTTTAATTTTTTTTTTTAATTTTTTCGTTTGTTGGCACCATTTACTTAGGCAAAGTTAGTTGAATTTAACTTTTAATAAATTAAAAGTATGTAAATATCGTCATATTAAATATAAAAGGTCATACCTAAATAACTTTGAATAAATTGCAAATTGACTTTTTGGTTGGATTTAATGTAATTAATGAAAAGAAATCTACCCTTAACGTTTTTTTTGCGATTTTTTTTAACGAAAGTAAGAAACAAGTATGTAAAGGGTGTCCCAACAAGAACGCAAAATTTAAATTTGGCGCCATTCGAAGTGTCATTGTTTGACATTTGAACAATTGTTATTGTTTGCTAGTAGAAGGTACGAGGTTAGTAAAAATGGAGCGCTACACGAATGAACAACGCATTCTCATTGTGAAATTGTTTTACCAAAATGGTGAAAGTTTTGCGGCTACAGTTCGCAAATTTGCGATAAATTTGGGGTCACAATAATGCTCCAAAAGAGTCAACTGTAAAGAGATTAATGGATAAATTTGCCGAAACTGGGTCTGTTAGTGATGTAAAGACAACAACGTGCCTTCGACCAGGTCGATCGACCGAAAATGTCGCAGCTGTACGTGATGATGTCGCTCAAACGCAGGTCAAGCGCAAACAGTTAATGGTGTTCGGTATCGTGAAATGATAACCAGTTTTTTCGTGCCTAGAATTGAAGAAATGAATGTGGAGGGCATGTGGTTTCAACAACAACAGAGAAACAATTCAATTGCTACATCAGTCATTTCCCGGTCGTGTTATTTCGCGTTTTGGAGACCAGAATTGGCCGCCTAGATCGTGCGATTTAACACCATTAGACTTTTTTCTTTGGGGTTTTTTGAACTCGATGGTTTACGCGAATAAGCCGACGACGACTCAAGCCTTAAAAGAGGAAATTGGACGCTGCATTAATGAAATACCGCAGCATTTATGCAAAACGGCCATTGAAAATTTCATTAAAAGATCGCGTGTGTGCCAGCAAAGCCGCGGCGGCCATCTGCCCGATTTGTTGTTCCACACATAACCTCATTTTGTCTACTTTACGATATAATAAAGTTTCACGATTTTTTTTTTAATATCTGTGTTTTATTTAACATTTAAATTTGCGTTCTTGTTGGGACACCCTTTACATACATATGTATGTACCCTAAAATTTAATATTTTTTAGTTAATTTTAATTATTATTCGAACTCCATTTGTTTCTATATTTATGATTTTTAACAGGCTAAAGTTCGTATCGCTTTTTAAGCCAAATTACATGTGATAATTATTAATGAACAAATAACACCAAAGTTAGTTGTAAATATTCTGACAACACATAGTTGAACGGAACAGCCAGCCGTTTTCGAAGGCCACTAAACCTTCATCATCAGCGTTCTTTTGTGTTTGGTCCACTGTGTGTGGTATCAGTTGATTTTTTGCTTCTGAAAAAAATTAAAGCTTAGCTTACGGTTTTTTGGATCTTAGGTTGCGATATGTATGTAGATTGAACATACAGTCGCACAGATAATAATATGTATCGCCAGAAATATACTGCAATCCAGTCAAAAATATATGAATTTTAAAAATTTGAGAAGAAGAGGATAACCATGATATTTTCCTCATATTTGCTCAACCAAAATTGCTGTGTGTGATTTGGGAGTTAGCTTAGGTTGCTAGTTTAGGGGTCAGAAACAAGCTCACTTGGGTCCTAGTTGTGATACCTTGAACAGTCACGTGAATAGAGGTAGTTTTTTCTACGTTCCTCCATTCGGTTCAGTGCTGAAATGACCTGACGACCGGATAAACTAATTCCTCCATCTGATGTTGCGGCAGCGTACTACGTAGTGCAACCGCCATTTTCCCAGTGAGAGTGGGCAATAGACAGAGTAGGTCTTCGCTCTTCCTCCTCCGCATTATGGCAAGCTCTAACAGAAATTGATATATGGCATGCGCGCTCATAAAACAGTGACCTATAATTACATTAGCACGTGTGCGTATTTGCCCTCGAGGTGTACCCTCGGGACCATATTCATTTAATTTTTAATAAGAGAAGTAACACTCAGGCAATGAGTGCATACTAATATTACTGGGTGTTACTTTCTTCAGTAAAGGGATAGTGATAGAGAAGAAGACGGTGAAGGAAGAGAGAGAAGAAAGCTTCATTCTTTTAAAACTATGCTTTTTGCACGTCCTTTTCAATAAAGCAGAGTTGCAGCGCCTCTGGTGTCAATGAGGCGTGGTTACTTCGTCGATGATTGTTGCTACACAATACCGACGAAGGAGAGGGCGCTCTGATTTTACATTAAGATTACTATCCGGTGAAGCCAGAGTAATTAACTGATCAGTGTCTATGCCTTTATCACTTGAACTTCCCTTAACCAACTGATGCAAAGGGACACTAATGCACATCAGGAAAGTGCGTCGTGTTGTTATTTGATGGCTTTGCTGGTGACAGGGCTCGAACCCAGGACCTTCGGATTGGTAGTCAACATGCTAACAACTCAGCCAACGCCACGTTTTGAAATAAATCTGGCTGAATTTAGGTCCTACAACATTTTAACAGTCCTCCAACGATTTGATCTGTGTCACAAATGTGCATTCGAGTTCAGGATCTGGCTAGTTCATCCGCAAAGATATTTCCGGGTAAATTGTTATGCCGTGGAACCCAGAGTAGCTCCAGGTTTGAATGTCTACCTATATCGTTTAGAGCGGCATGCGGCATTAATACACCAAATTGGGTGCATTGGATGTACATATAGACACCCGATAGTGATTTGATCGCAGCATCGGTGAACGTACAAGATTGGATATTCAATTTGTTATTATTCAAGTAATGAAAATAATCATCCAAAAAGCTTTAAAATCATGGAACATGAACGCGTGCATCATCGACTTATAAAAAAATATTTGTTTATTTTAGTTTATGAAACAACGTATTTGTAATCAGCGAAAATGCATTGGTTCGATTCATTAATTTTAATGAGAATCATTTTATTTAAACTCCCGCAAAAACACATGATCTCCAATGACATGTTGATGTAAAAATCATGCATATTTCCCCTCAATCGAAACAATTCGTCATAACATGAACCTATGATACAACCTAATTTTTGTAATTTTGTTTTCTTACGAAACACTAACCAATAAGGCTTTGGACTGGAGCAACCAAATATCTTTCCTAGAGTGATTTGGTGGGCTGAATTCGAATTTGTAATTGGATTTTCTCTATCACTTCAGGTTTTCGAGGCACAAAAAGAAATATTTTTATTTTTTACATAAAAAATCATTAGTTTTTTACATTATATTTAGTGAATGGCGTTTTTTAAACGTCGTTTGTATTTTTTTGGTTCAGTTTCACGTATTAGAGTCCAGCAATAGTCTCCCAGCATTCTTTTGTCCCAGAATCTTTGATAATTTTCATTAAATATTGGCGATCACGCTCTCCTTGTTAATGGATCATTTGGTGGACGTTGAACTGGTTAAGAAATCGATTGGACATTCGCTTAAGTAATATTTTTTTTCGGTTTTTCATATTGAATCCAGCAACTTTTGTAAAAAAAAAAAAAGAAACAACAATCGATTTGGTGGTTACTTGACTCTCTACAAAGCACTTGAATTGAAAAATCTAAATAGATCTTCTTGCCATTTGACCATTTGTATAAAACAGTTCTGCAACTATTGCAAAATATTTTCGGTGTCCACAGTTTGTTCAAGTTTCTGGCAGCAGAACCAAAATAATGTCAATGTGCATGTTCTAATGATTCTTACATTGCATATTCGTTTTTTCCAACCAAGTATTCACCACACACAAAGCAAAAATAGCTTGAATCAGTATCACATGATTTCCCTGACATTTTTAAACTCTACATTATGAAGATTTAGTATGAATGTGGGCTTCTGTAAAATTAATAATTGTGAAATTGGACTGTTACCCCCATATTCATAAAAAAATAAAATGAATTTGAAATCCATTTTAGGAAAATTTTATATGAAAAATTTTAAATAAAATACATTTCAAATTCATTTTAAATTGTATGAATATGGGGGTTAGTATTGACTATTTCACAGTATTGCCAGCATGCGATAAAAAATGAACAAGATGTGATAGCCCAATTCGACTTCAGTGCACCTAGATTATTTAAAAAACATGCTTCGTTTCCGCAGTCAAATTTTTTTTCCAAATTTGTAGACCAGTATAATCTCTTAATTAATACTCAAAATGTTTATGAATTTCTTCAGAATTATTTTAATTCAATTATGTACATACCTACATATCGAACTACTGCAAGGACCAAATGGGTATTGGTAAACGTTCAATTTATTTTGTCACCTACTGTATTACACAAGAAAATCATCATGCATTGTTTCGAGCAGCATTAAATTTAACCAAACAAATCGCATAAAGAGAAAATAAAAATAAACGCCAAATATTAAAACCGATGTGTAGAAAGAAGAATGTGTTTATATGTAGAAGTTCGCTTCCGATAAATGACAACCGCAAAAACCGGGGTGGTTAAAAAAAAGCAACAGAAAAAACATTTATAGTATAAATTTTATACACACAATTTATGAAGCCTCTGAGATGAAAATGTGAAATAAAACGACCGGCTGTTGTGAACACTTATTTTGAAACAACTAAAATTATGTGTGTGTGAAAATACATCGTCGGTTGGTTATTGGTTTGCTGCAGACATAAAATGTATTTTGAATATACTGTGCCGCAAACCAATAACCAACCGACGACATGTTGAAAACACACAGATGCAAACGCACACTCATTCATACTGAGTTATTTTTTTTTTCATGTGCATTTTAAGCCGTTGAAATTTATTAAGTTCTTATGGCTTTTGTTTTTATATTTTATTTCTTATTGGGAAAAGGGCTTTTTTGCAAAGAAGAACTGAAAACAAAAAGGCAAAATAAACTTGCAAAAATAATAAATAAAGAAAAACAAGCAACATTGAACTTTTGGGAACAACAGGGAATTTCAGAACTTTTGAGAGAGTTGTGTGTAATGTTGGCTGTGAGAAAGTGGGGAAACAGAATAAAAGAGACAACTTCGGCAGTGTTGTGTTATTGTGTTAAGTTGTGGTGTTGCTGTCGCATTGTGCAATTTAGCGAAGTCAAGAAGTAATTGAGTAAATAAATGTCTGGCTACGGGATCTAATTTAAAGTTTTAAATTGCAGCCAGTTGTTTATTGCTGTTGTTGTTGCATTTGCAAACTAAAAATCGTAAAAGAACTCACAATTTCGCAAAAGTAGCCACAGTGAGTCAGTAAACAAAGAACAAGTAAGAAGATCGGTTGTTGGTTTGGTTAACTAGTTGCTCAAGACTAAAAGGAGAAGGATACCAAGCATAAATAGGTGATACCTACTTGCATATTAATAGAAAGCATAGTTAACTAATAAAAAGAAAAAGCAAATAACAAAGATATAAGAACTAATTTCTATGAAATTAATAATCTTAGACTAAAATAAAGTGTTTTTAGCAGTAAAAAAAATGTAAGTACAAATATTTAAATGTACGTAAATACACGAGTATGTGTTCGTGTGTTTGTGTTTGTATGGTATAAAATTTTGGCAAATACCTACATACATATGTATGTATGTATGTAGTCCACCACAAATATTACACACCTGAGTGGTATTCTTTTTGCAATATGCATACATAAGTGCACACATACATACATACATATGTACGTATGTATATACATAGGTATGTATGTAATTATTTTTGCCATAAACTTGACCTTAAACTTGTTCAGCAAGTTCTTGTGCAAAAATCGGCAGTAAGATTTTATTTTTGTGCAAACAAATAAAAAAGCTAGACTGAACACACACAAACGCACTACACACACACATCATTAATGCAACCCAAAAGCCAATTGCACTCATGCTGCAAACAACAAGACCAATTTAGTTTCATGCATAGACAAGTCGTAGAAAAACATACAGACAGACAGACAGACAGACAGACATACAGCAGCAGTTGAACACTCAATTCGACTAATAAAATTTTGAACAATCTTATACGCACCTACAAAAACTAAATCAAATTCAATTCAAAAACAAACAAAAAAAAAAAAAGGAAAATAAGAGGAATAACATTGAAATCTTGAAAAGGAGCCAAACAATGACGCTGAAGTATTTTTAGACCACATGAAGATGAAGAAGACAAAGTAATAAAACAAAAACCATATACACATGTACATAATGCTCCGCTGTTTTTTTTTTAATTCATATTAAGTTAAATTTAATCTAATAGAAGGCTAAAAAAGCAACAATGAGAACGTAAAGAAGAAGAATGCAGAAACTTGCATTTGCAAAGTTGTGAACTTGATTTAGTGAAAAAATAAGCTTAGTTCTCATTATAAATCTCCCTTTTGTTGAGTTGTGAACTTGATTTAGTAAATTGAAGTTTTATTCTCAGTTTAATTCTCTCTATGTCATTTAATAAAAATAAAGCTTTCGTAGCAACATTCAGTTTTGAAGGAAGCTTACCCTGAGAAAGCGTTGCCGCACTGGTAAAAATCATCAAGACGAACAGTGGGAATTCTGAGAAGAAAATTATTGCAGTCAAAATTAAATATCATCGGGTGGTTACTGGTTTGCCATATATATATATTTTTTTTAAACAAATGCATTCCGCGAAGCGACTAGATCGTCTGCGGAAGACACCCAGGATATATGGAGCGGATCGAAACCACGACCTCTGGACTGAGAGGCTAGCATCGCTACCACTCAGCCACAGGGGCCTCGGCTTCAGCGGTTACTAATCCTATTGTAACATCAGAGCGCCCTCCTTCGTCGGTATTGTGTAGCAGAGTCATCGGCGAAGTAAACTAACCAATAAAATGGCTACAAAACCCAGCTTAAACAATTTAATACGCCTCATTGACGTCAGAGGTGCTGCAACACTGCATTATTAATAAAACAAATACCTTTCTTACAGAAGGTAACACCTGGTAATTAATAGTAGTAGGCATTCATTGCTAGAGTGGCACTTTTCTTAAACAAAATTATTTCTATTAAATACTTGTTTTGTTCTAGAATATCAAGACTTTACTAATTTTCTTCTTAATATCTTCTTTATCTTTTCTTTTTTCAGCTTTTTAGTTCCAGTAACTTTTTGTTGTGGTAGTCTTCACCAAAATTAAAAAAATTTTATTGCACTTGAACGCAATCTCTTAAGTGAATTGCGGTTTGGCTTTTGTAAACTTTTTTAAAAGCATTTTCGATAATAGACGAAAAACAACGGCTTCTCAACATTCGGCGGCAAATGGCTAAAACGCGAATAAAAACGACACCAACACGTATGCAAAAGGAAGCATTAATGGCATCTGCAGCTGTAACTACCACCACAAATATTGCAACGGAACATGTTTTCAAGGTATGCGAATTTAGGTTCTTTTTACTTGGTATATTTATGGACATAGTATGTATAATATAGATGTATACATACATACATACATATATACTTATGTTCTTATGCATATTTAATACAAAACACACATCCATATTTACCGAGTGAGTTCCTTTGTGAGTTTCACAACAAAAGTGAAAGTCTCACGCTCACAGCCTGCATGATTGCTGAAACACTCCCCTATTAGTCTCCTGCACAAGATATCTTATAAGAACTTTTAAGACATGAGGGATTTTTCAAATGCTTTGCTACAGCGAAATCTTATAAACCAAACGTTAACAACACTGTTTGCAAGAAATTTATTTGAGTATTGTAGGTATAAGAGTAAAGAAGAAAACACTACGTGACGGAAGAATTTGTGATACTTGCTTCTTTCTACAAATGAGCGCGTGTACAAACGTCATGCATGTATGTGTGTATGATTTTTTATTTTTCTGCGCGCATACAAAGGCACACATATGCATTAACATTAGTTGTATGCGGTTAATCACATAATAGCTTACCATCTACATATTACACACACACTCAAACGTACAATATGAAAAACAACAAGCATACACAAATCAACAGTACTTCTTTTGAGTGTTTGTTACAGAAAAGCTGTCTTGACGTCATCGCTTGGTAACACTGGTATACACGTACACCAATACATCCATCGTGCTTCGCTTATAGTACGACAGCATTTATTATTGGTTTAGTATAATACATGCGACGTGAATACATTTAAAAATCACAACTTTTTTTACATTTCAAGACTGTTTACGCAGCTCTCTATCCCCTATTAAATTAAATTATTCATTATTCCCTTCATAATCTATACAAAATTTTCAAATAACCACGAAATGACTACTGATTTTGAAATTTTTTAAATGAAATTTGGCGTTTTCCTCCGTGGACTTTTGAAAGTTTTTAAATTAGCGGGCAGTATAGTAATACATATGGGCATTTTCGCGAAAAGGTCAACCAAGAGTCCCAAAAAAAAGTACCGAAGATCTTGCCATTTTTCATTATATATTATTTAGAAGTATTGAAATTTAATACTTTTGGGTTAAAATAGTGAATAAAAGTTTATATGTAAAAAATAATTGTAAGCTAAGTTGAGTTTGTATGTTTCTCGCACTGGGTAAAACGTAGGCGTATTTCGTTAAAATATTTACTACATTTATAGTTCTCTTACCGTAGAGCTTCTCTTCTTTAATTGTACTTAGATAAGTGAAGTTACGGTAAAAAGTACAAAGAGAGACAACAGTTCACGAATTAACCGTATTTGTGTTAATCTTTAATCTGATCTTCTTTTGTCGCGTGAGTGACCGAAAAACAGCATAAGTTGTCAAAACGTTTGAATTTGTTGTTAAAAGTGGAGGCAAGTTTGTAGTTTACGTGAGATTGGTTCAACAATCAGTAAAATAAAATTAAATAACATTTTTTTCAAATAATTTATTTTTTATTCATTGCGAAAGTTTGTCGTGTGAGTGACCCGTAAGTGCAATCCCTTATAAAAAAAATATATTTGCTTAGTTATTGTTAGCTTTTTTAATTCAAATTTAGATGGACCAACAAAATATTAATAAAAAAAAAATGAAAAGCAAATGCGGTACATGGGCAAAATAAAAAATAACCCACAAAACCTGATGGATTATAGAGCAAAACAAAGAGAATTGTACAGAATAAAAGTGCGGGAGAATCCAATAGAAGTCGATAGCAAGTTAAAAAGAAAGAGAGAATATGATAGATCGAGATTAAAAATGATTCGGACTAATCGGCAAGTGGAGTGATAGGTACTGCAGCAATCTCTTGGAAAGGGCGTAAAGAAGACAGAAAGGGCACTGCCAAAAAAATGCAAAAAAGGCGAAAAATTATTCTTGATGTATTAAATAAAAAATACAACGATATGGAATATCTCCTTTTTATATATTTTCTTCTCCTTCTTAGCTTAAATACTAATGCAATGACTACAATTGTATATATAACTGAACACAAAACTGTAGTGGAAAAAATGTCGCGTGAGTGACGTCGCGTGAGTGACCCAGAAGAATCCTTCGAAAAAAAATTACAGGCCAAATTTTGAAATATCACAAGTCTAATAATAAAGCTTGATATTTCTTATTTATGTCAAAAATATTTAAAGTTCAAAATTTTCACACAATTCGCAGAGTTTGCCGATTATTAGCAATGATGTCTAAAGCCATGTCTATTTGAAGTCGCGTGAGTGACCGCTCTTTTGTGGTTTTTATCTCAAAAGATAAAAACCGGAGGCTCTCAATTTTTTTTACCATTGATAGTATTCTCAAAATACTACAAAAAATTATTTGTGGTGAATTGTAAAAAAAATTAATTGTTTGATTTATTTAACATTTAAAATTTTATTTTTCTCCTGAAAGTCGTGTGAGTGACCGCGGAAATGCCCATATAGAGTGGGCAAAATTGAGGTTAGGAATTAAATTGGCTGTCAGTCAATTAATGAAATGTCAAGAATTCAACTGTACAAAGTTGGGAAATTTTAACTGTGGAGCTCTACACTCTTGAACAAAGAATTTTAATTGTGAAATTATGAATTTTAATTTGAAAGACCGGGTATACGTGAACAAACCAGAAACAACTGATGGAACTCGGCACTGTATTATGCTATATTCCATTATTAATTCCCATATTTCTACTTTACATTAATATCAAGAAAACTGATTTTTGTAAAAAAAAATTTGTTTTTAAGCCAATTTACTTCCTAACATTAAATTTGCCCATCTGTTAGTAGTCAGAGGTTATGAGTTCGATTCCTGAAGGAAACTCTAACTATTTCTGTCGGCAAGCAGTTTGTGTTCTGTCATTAAAAAAAATTTCATTGCGATAAGTTGCGTTGAATTGGATAAAAGGGCTTGAAGGCCAATTTTGAGGGACGGACGTACCCCTTAAAACAAAAACTTATCGCTAGGAAATTTTTTTGCATTATTTTTACATAAAACTGAACCGGTTTTGCGGGGAGAGAATATAGGAAAAAAAAAACGGCCACGCTAGTGTACCTTTTATAAATCAAATATATTTTTTATGAATAAGTTCTTTAATATTTAAATTTAATTGAACTACAATTAATTTTAATCAGGAATAATTTCTTAATCGAGCTTAAGTTCAGTATTTTAAAATTCTTATAGAATGAACTATTTTCTAAAGAATACCAGGTGGTCTACTGTCGAATCGAAAGCAATTGCTTTCGGATTTTGTATGCTTATATCATGTCATTTCCTCTCGTTTCGAATTACAGAGTAGATAGACCCCTAGAATAATTAACCTAAACTTTAGTTGGGGGAAATGCCGGCATTTTTCTGTGCCACCACGCACCTCATTAGCATCCCTAAAAAGGAATTTTTTCAAACCAGTTAAAAAATTTGGAATTATAAACGTCTAATCATTTAAGTCGTTTAACAAAATATAACTAAATTGATAACCTCTTCCCTTAAAATAAAATGATTGTTGTGACCTATTTCAATATTTAATTACTGATCTTATTACATTTCCAGTTAGCAAGTTTTTTTTTAGTAAAAAATTACATAATTTTTTAATAACTAGATATACCAAACGGACGACACACTCGTCCGTATTCTAGAATCAAAATGTAAATAATTTAAGATTCAAAGAAAATGTATCTAAACATCATAAAAAATTGATTAAAACACAGCTACACACAAACTTACATACATATGCAAGCATAATTAAATAATACACAAAATTAAAAAAAAATAAACAATTCATTCAATTTATTCAACTCTCTTCCTTTAAGTATTATGGCCAGCGTGACCGTTTGACCGACTAAAGTGGCAATTTGCCACTTTTTCGACTGCGTTTCCCCTTTTTCGACTGCCTTGCCACTTTTTGTCCACTTTTTTTTAGGGTGAGTTATATGAAAATACATTAAAAATAAAAAGTTTAGTGTAGTTTTCCCGGGTTTTTTAATTTTGCCCCTTTTATTTGATAAATCCCCTATTTAGTGCCACTTTTTGAAAAATTTCATCGGTCACCCTGATTATGGCTTTCATACAACAACAAATAAGAGAAAAAAATTGTTAGATCAAGAGAAATACTACAAACCCACACACGCACTCATGTTTTGTTTCTTTTTTACTTGTAAGCTAATAAATGCGTGTGTAATATGTTTGCATGTAGTAGTATCAACTTTAAACGCTTATAGCTCCCAAAATACTAAACCGATTTCAATAAAATATAGATTCAGCACATCTGTATAAAAAATACTTTAAAACCATATAAATCTTTTTAAAATCGGTGCAGTGGTACCAGCGTAAAAGGGATTACAAAAAACATGTTTGCCTATTAATTATATAGATAGATAAGAATTCAAACCCATAGTAAAACGAAAAAATATGCAAATTGTAGTTGTATGTGTGTGTGTGTGTGTGTGTATGTGTTTATTTTAGAATAAAATAAATAATTCGCAATAAATGGGAAAGAAAGGATCCTTTTTCTTGTCCATGAAAAATCTACTTTATTTGGGATTTGTATATCAAAACATTCATACAGAGCAGTTCTTTATTTTACTTCAAAATCTCCTTCAGAGGTATACAGAAGTGTTGCCAAGAAGAAATTCAAAATTACAATGATGTCACACAAAACATTACACAATCAGCCAATACGCCAATTTGTGCATTTTAAGTCCATAAAAATTTGGTTTATTAAACTCAATATTTTTTCCAGAAGCGTATTAGTGTCTTAAAGACCCCCATTACTGCCAAGGAGAAAATAGTGCCCCTGCAATCGACAATAATTGTCCAACCACCGAAACGTACAAATTCCATATCATCTAGCACATCGACCATCTCACACACAAGCGAGGGCAGCTACTCATGTGTCGACTCACCGCCGCCCAGCATTTCAAATGCAACCATAGAAAGCAATGGACCAACAATGGATGAATTAACGGAGAGTGCTATAAAGACCTTAAATGCTGGCTTGTTGGCCAAATCAAATGCCTTGGCACTGAAAAATCGCAAAGTCTACATGATCACCGAGAAATGTGACGACACACCGAATGCTGGGCACAGCAATGTTAACGGAAGCGTTGGCGCCAATGGCACGGCCGCAGGTCAGAAACGTAAGATGTACTTAATTATGGAGGAGAAGGATAGCGCTAAAACTCATGGTGATCATACTGAAAAATTAATGAAAGCGGAAAATACAAATGCCTCGAAGAAATTAACGCTATTCACAGATACCAGCAGCGGCCAGTTGCCACAGAAATTCGAACAGATTTTGCCCGAAATACTCAACTGCATACAAGCTAAAAAAGATGCTGGCAACCCTGTACTACCAGCCAGTGTTTCAAATGGCAAAAACGAAATTTTACCTTCTGATCTAAGTGTCCAGAATATTAGTACATCATGCCTAAACACCAGCAGCAATTCAAAATTTCACTTGAGAACTGAAACCGAAAACTCTGAAAAAAGACTGCCTTTAACACTGCCACCAAAAAAGAATCGTACCAAAATAATCACCACACAAATAATACCAGTCAATCCCAGCCAACATGCCATATACCAGGCCAATGGAATTGATAATTGGGCTGCCACTGCAACGGGCGGAGTGGTAATGTCCGGTGTTGCCAACTCAGGACTTGTAAGCAACAACATCAACAATGGCTTTTGTAAACCAGAAAAATCTTGTAGTGCTACGCCTGTCATTGTAAATGCTTCTACTCTATTAGCAAGCAACGTCAACGCAACAATCATCCCAGCTAATGGCCTTAAAAGCCAAGAGATTTGCACCAACAGCAAGACCAACGTCGTCAATCAATTGCATAAAAATATAAATCTCTCGACTGACTTTCTATTCCTTATGAAAATGTTGCCCAAACTAGAGAGCATTGAAGAGGCACACAAGAACTATGTGAAGAACTGTATCGAAGATATTATCAATCAATATGCCCCCAATCCAAATGAGGAACAATGAACTGTAACATAAAGGACTTTTTTGTATTAGCTATAAAAATATTAATTAATAAGCATTTTCTTCTATATAACTTGTATCGAATATTACAATTATTTATTTGTGTTAAATCATAATATAATTAATTTCAGTCAATAATTCAAGCATTATTTTAATTTTTCTTAAATTCGATTCAAATATTAATAAAAAAATTTAAGTAGTTTTAAGCTTCATTACCCAACTACATACATAAATACATGACTTCAAGCTTTTTGAATACACAAATAAACACACTACACTACACTACACAAAAATACATACACGCATACATAAATTCATATATTTGCATTCATTCAATCACCACTCGAAACGAATTCATACTCATTTCATTTTCAAAATGAAGACTGACAGTTGCAAAACTGCACAACTAGAATTTATGTTTAACATTTATATTTTATATACAATAACTTTTTGTAAAAAAACAACCTAAAAATAAAATAATACCCCAAAAAAAGAAGATTGTGAATTTAAAAACTCGATTTCGAATTGAAAATTCGTTTTCTTTTACATCACATTTCGAAGTATAAATAAATATATAAAATAAGAATTTACATAAATACATACATGAGTATGTCATTAAATTATATTTTCATAAAATTTAATACATAAACATTCTGTAGTTTTAATTAAACTTTGCAAAATGCAAATGTGTGTCAAGATGGTTTGTTTGTTGGTTTTAAGTCGTGTGAGTTTTATACAAATTTTCCTTATTTTACAAGCTTTTATTTAGTTTCACCTGTCCCGCGCTGTCTGTCTGTACTCAAATCTTGCAAATTAAATTAGATCCACTTACCGGTTTGCTATTGAGCTGAAATTTGCATGCGTGTGCGAGTATAAATCGGATGACAATGTAATATTTTATATTTATTTTTACATAGAGCTGCTCTAGTGATGCGGATAATATTTTTGGATAATTTTAATATCATAAGAAAAACTGTTAAGTATAATACGTTAAAAGCTTTTTAAAAAAAATACATTTTTTTTTAATTCCTACTTGTTTGTTTTTAAGTGAATTTTCATATTTGTATTGCTTTGAACAATTTCAGCCAGTTTTTGCGTTGTTGTTGTGTCAGTGTACTATTTTCTAATTTTGTTTACCATAGTTTGTTCATGGGAAATATTTCACGTGAACTAATTGTTCTCCTCTTATTACTGATTAGGGTGATTTATTCTCAAATCAATTTTAAATCTTACATACTCCACTATAGAAAAACCAATCTTGTTATGTTCAAAAAAGCAAAATTAGCAGAATCAAAAAGTTCATATATTATTTATAAAAAATAGAAGAGCTAAAAATACTTTGAATTTACCGTTTAGCCATTTTCTGCTGCTGCATTAATTATTAATAATTACTGGCAACACTGCACTTTTAAATGTGATACATAAGAGTCGGTAAAACAGTTTTATAGGTAACATGCTGTTAACGGCAGCGTTGTCCTCTTTTGAATTTCAAAAAGCACTCAGTTTTGTATATAAATATGTATGGAAAAGAAATAATTGGCAAAAGAAAAATTTAAATAAAATTATTTCTTTCTTTTGTTTAAGAAAATCACATTAATTAATGAAACTTATTCTATAATACGAGTAATAATTGAAAATACTGAACTTGGGCATGATTAAGAAATTATGGCCGATTAAAATTAAATAATTGCCATAGCTTCCCGTAGTTAATTCAGCATGAAATTAACTTCCCAATTTTTAGAATTGTTTAATTTTGTTTGTGAAATATTTCTAATTAAAAAAATAAAATGATATAAATATATTAAAAATAGAATCTCAGGATTATAACATATATTTTGGCCCTAACATATTTCTATAATTTAGTACCTCTTATTCCATTTGTCGACAACGGCATCACTTTGACAAAATACCAAAGAATTGGAGCTTGTTTACTCGCTCTCCAGAACAATTTTGTTCTATTGACAATCTATTTCCGTTCCCGTTGTTTTGGACAACGGGTACACAAGCCCCAATTTTTTCGTATTGTGTTAAAGTGAAGGCGATGTCGACAACTGGAATAAGGGTGAATAATTTCTTGTGTATAAACTTTTTTAGGATTTCTCCCGAGGTTTTTCTTTAAAATAACACTAGCCCAATTCACAATCTTGTGCAAATGGTCTTGCATCGTAGCATATTGATACTCACCACTTAACAATTCTTAGTGGTTAGTATAAATATAGTACACCATTTTCCTTATGCTACGATGAAAGACCATTTGCACAAGATTGTGAATTGGGCTACTATGTTAGTATCAGATTTCTACTTACGTGCCAACCTCCAATCTTTTAATAAAATTCACATTTTCTTTTAATTTTATTTTTGTTTTTCTTTTTAATATTTATTTTTACATATTTGTTTTTTCATCAAGAATCTTTAAATGTGAAAGCATTCTCTCTTTTAATCATTTGTATTTGTATAGTAAGTGTATTTGTTTATTTTTTTATATATATATTTTATTTATTATTAGTTTCTTTACAGTTATTTATAACTAAGTACACATACATTAATAATATATATATATTTAGTTCAAATTGGTATTGCAGTTTTTTTTTATTTTAGTTACGATAAATAATAGAGTATTGAAAAATGTTTAATTGAATGGTTGTAAAATTATTACAATATATAATATGCAGTTTATTATCAATTATCTGTGTATAAGTGTTAAATATATATAGTTTTTTTATATTTTTATATTATAAGTAGTTTGAGTTGATATTAGAAAAAAATATATTTTATGTAAAAATTAATAAGGAAAACTACATAGAATAAATTTACAAAAAAATATTTTTTTTTATGTACATACATGTAATTTTTTTTAATGTAGAAAAGGAAAATAAAAGTCTTATGTTCTGTATTAAATTGTTAAAGCATTATTTTATGAGTTTAATGTAAATGTGTATAGTTTTTAGTTATTATATTTTTATTTTAGTGCTTTCAAATGTTGAAAAGAGGCTTGAATATCAGGAGAAAATGAAAATTGAAATTTTTTGTATAATTTCTGTGTGAAGTTTTGAAAATTATGAAAAGAACTTAATGGCACGCCTTAGCTGAGAATTAAGAGAAATTAATGGCAACGATTCTTGGTTGCGTTCAAATAAGTTTCAAATATTGGAATTGCAGTGCTTTCAAGCTACAGTGCCAACTTAGCGCTTTTTTTCGCTATTTTTAATTACTTTTAATGCCACAAACCGCCAAAATATTTTTCTTTCAGTACATATACATATGCGTGAGTGTCGTATGCTTGTCGCTTAAAAGGAGACATAACTATAAATACGTCAATCAGCATGACTCCTTAGCGCAATATAAGCTATAGGTCGTCAGCGCAGTTTTTCATCATTAACGATAATTACAAAAAAAAACTTATGTTTTTTTGTCAATCCAAGTTGAAGACAATTAAATAACCAGCTGTCAAATAAAAAATCAATGAAAATATTGATGAGTTTATTTGATCGTCTCTAGGGCACTTAATGCCAATCTTTAAAAAACACTAACTTGATGCTTGTTATTTGTATGAGGGCTGGACAATAAGTCCGTGACTCTTTGAATTTCCTGGCTCTTACCTGAAAGAAGCAACACTGTTCCTGTCAACAGGCAACTGTCAGTTGACTCCTGTCAAAATATTTTAAAAAGCGTGTGCTCATTAAGCATTATTTTTTGCGAATAAAAAACCAAACACTCAAACCAAGGCTAAGCTGGATAAATACTATAAAATTTCTATGGTAGAAAATGTCAATGAAGATGCCAAACATTCTTGCCGCCCATTTGATATATATATATATGTATATATATTGCTACGTAAAAATATTCCTACAGGGTTAAAGCAAAGAACTATCTGGAAGTATTTAACTAAAGCACTAAACGTACACACATATTTACGTGCAAACACTATAGCAACAACAATAATTGTGTACATAGCTACAGACATACGCACATACAAATAAAAATGCGAGAACTTATGGTTACCACCCTGTACTACCAGTAGCACTCCGCATTGCCAACATAAGAGTCGTTACTTTGAAATTCAAAAATAACGGCCAATCGAATTATCTACAAACGCCTAGGAGCAGCACCATGAATTTTCCCGATTGTGCTAGAGGACTGTTTGAACATCTGGCTACCAATAGTAAATGACAATATAGATGGCGGCATGTATAGATGCCATTACCAAGTACATATGTAGATGTTATTACGCCACCTATCGGGCGAACATTCGAGAACCGGTTGCTGTACTATAAAAAGTGGCAGCATGTGCGAGAACAGAGCAGTACTAATCAGAAAGTAGTCAAGTTAAGACCTCGTTGAAAGTGGATAATAACGATAAGAAGTAGTTAAGAAAAGACAAGCTGTAATTTGCTTCGTTAAGAATAAAAGGAAAAACAGTAGCAAATAAAAATTGTGTATTATTTATTTTTATTTTTTAGCAATCAAAAGAACTCACACGTTTAATAAAATTTAAACGTAACAATATATATATATATATATGATTATGACCTATCGCAGGTTGAAGTGAGATAGATTTTGAAAGCTAGGATATGTGCTACGTTTGCTCACAATTGCGAGCAAGTTTTGATGACCTCAACAAATCTGATTTTTTTTTGAATTGATATCAATAATTGGAGACACGTTTGACAAAGCGTATAAAGCTCAAAGGAGACTACGTTGAAAAATAAAATGGGTTTTCGTAAAAAAAAACTGGGATCTAATCGTCACATCCGTGAACGAAAAACTCTACGTAAAAACACCATTTTCGGATTATGACATACGGGAGCGTACTAAAATCCCATTGAGCTTATACGATTGACGTATCACTTAATTTGTTTTCGTACGATTGTCGATACGATCACGGATGCGATGATTTGAGCCCTGTATTTTATTCAAAAATTATTATTATTGATCAGCCCTCGTTTGTATTTTCACCCACCTTTCCAAGCAATGAAAACCTTCTTTAGGGATAAAATAATTCAATAATTCCGTAATTATTGACCAGCCCTCGTATGTATTTCCACCCACCTTTCCAAGCAATGAAAACCTTCTTTAGGGATGACTGCTATTTTAATTTTTTTTTTTTATTAAATTAAGGATTTGTTCGAAATTACGCTGCTTATGCCCAAATTTACAGTCATTAGTTAACTAATAGCAATAGTTTAACCAATAATATTTGATTCACAGCTCTTTGTTTACCATTAGTTAAAACGCCAAATGTCACTGGTTAGCAAATAGTTAGACACATGATTCGTTGTAAACTTTATTAGCATTATTGTATTGTGAAAATTTTTATACACATTTCACACATACGTTGTCAAGCATCTTCTTTGTATTTAGCTGTAACACATTCTTTCTATTTTATTTTCTATTATATTTGGGTTTTTCCAAACCAAAAATACTAAAGTCCATGTCAGATAAAACTTTTGCTTCGCGTTGCGTTGAAGATTCGCTTTGACATATAAGATGAAATGTACGTGCTTATATGAAACATGTCACATAAAGAACTTTTAACGCAAAGCGAAGCGAAAAGTTAGGCAACTCTCAACTTTTTGCTTGCTTTGACAATCAGTTGGTATACTTTCCTTAATTTGTTTGACCAAACTCGCATGTAAATATGAAAGTTTTATTAAAATGTCGGTAAATTTACATAAAAAACGAGTTCGTGGCATCAGAGTAATCGAATTGTGCTGTGTATTGTACATACAATTGAATAGTGAAACAAACATTGAGTGTTGTCAAAGTATTTATTGTGTCATGCATACTTTGCTTCACGCTTTTTTCCCAAAGTTAGAAACGTCACGCAAAGCGTTAAAGTTGTATCTGACACCGCCTTAATTCAATATCTTGCACGGTAAAGTTAAATAAGCGAGCACTGTTTTATCCATTTTTAAGAAATACTATAGTAAATGAAAGTCCCAATTTTCACGAGGCAATTTTACTTGCGCAAGTCATAAGATTTTCTATTAAACTTGCTGTAGCGTTTAGATAGAGCAAGTTTTGTTGACCATTTTATTTCTTTTTATTTGAAGCAAATTAACAATTGTTATTAATATTCTCACAAAACAAACACTTCGCGCCACAATGAATTTTACAGACGAAAAACCAGAACAGAAAACAAACACAAATGAAAAGAAATGTCAAATTTAATATAGATCGAATGATAGCAAAAAGAGAATTGCCATGTACAGGCAAGTCTGTACGGAAATTCTGCTGGTTTTTATACTCCTCACTTCTTTGTTCGTCAAATTCAAGACTTGCGCAAGTAAAATTGCCTCGTGAAAATTGGGACTAAACAAAAACTGTATGCTATAGCAGAGCTGCCAATAGTGACACTCATTTGTTTGACAGGGTTACCATTCTTTGCTCATATTAAAAAGAAGCATTAGTTAAACAATAGTTATGATTTTAGTTTGCTAATAATTAACTAATGAGTGTAAATTTGTCCCTTAGTGACTTTTTTATTTTTCGTGGATTATTTAGTCTAGAAATAACTGATTAAAATCGTTCATCTTGCCACCATTTTTGCAAGCAAGAAATCTTAAGTTTAAAAGTTTTTAAACGCACTAATAATCCCAAATTAATATTTTGCTTATTAAGTAAAATATTTTTTTATTAAAAATACATTGAAATTGATTATTGAGGGGCTTAGCTGGATCGTATGCGCATTTCACTGTTGCTAATGCAGATCATCAGGGAACCTTTACCCAAAGCTTCTTAGAACAACTAGAGTTATTATATTATAAACTTTCATTTAAACAAATGAGAAGCTCATAACAAATAACAAAGTTGAAACAAGAACTCAATAATCAACATGTTTTTTATTTTCTTACTTTACCATTGCTACATTGGCTGACTTTTTTTCAATTTCAAATTGTAGTCGTAAGAGTATGTAAAAGAAAATAAATGTAAATAACAACAACAGCTATTTAACAATAGAGTGTTGCCACACAAGTATTTTTCTGACCGGGTACAGTCAAGTTAATAATTAGTGTTCTTCCTCCTTGACTCTCTTCTGAATACAATTTTAGGAAATCATTCCCATGGACTTCCATTGACTGTCCTTTTCTTTTTTATTTTAGAAATTTACATGTACCGAGAATTTAGTTTAGTATGTACGATTATTTATAAATGCTTGTAGTATAATATGGCTTAAATTACTTTTAGTTATTGTTATTATGCATTATGTATGTATGTGTAATTATTAAAAAGTTACAACATTTATTAATTAAGCAATCACAAAGTTTTTATTGTAGTTTTTTTTTTTTAAATTTTGTATAAATATCATTTTAATGCTACGAATACCACACTGAAATTAACAATTTATTTTTAATGAATAATTTAGTTGTTAGTTTTTTTCTTTAAAAAAGTTTCCTTAAGTACAAGTGGTTTTTGTTTTTCATAAAGGAAAATTTTAATGTAAATTTATTTTTAATTTTTGCAAGTGTTTGTTGTTTGGTTGATATTTTTTTAAACTTGTCTATTTTTATTAATCAGTTTTTTGTAATTGGTTAAGAATTTTTCTTTTCTGGACAAAAATAGAAAAAAAAGAACATTAATGACTAAAATTACTTTTTCATTACTACTACAAACAGCCTTTATGTTAAACATGTTTATTAAATTATTAATTTCTTGTATTATTTTATATAAATTCAAACACATACTTGCTACAATTTGTTTATATTGTGGAATGTAAAAATGAAGTATTAAATTTTTTTAATTTCATATTTTTAGTTTCTTGTTTTTTTTTAATTTAAATAAAGTTTGATTTCATTATAAATTGAGGCGGAGAAAAATGTGTGTTTTGCAACAATTTATAATAAAATCCTGCTTTCAAGGAGCTGCCTTTTTTTGTATAGTTTATTTACATTTATGTATTCAATTTTATTGGTATTTGCTTTATTTAATGTGGTTTTCTTGATTATTTCTATTTCATAAGTCCTGAGCACAATTTTGTTTTTTATTTATTTATTTATTTTTTATTTTCAATTAAATTTTTACCAAATAAAACTTTGTTTCATTCTTGTTCGAAGCCAAATTAGTATGTTGTTTTCTTAGAAAATATTATTTTTTATTATTATTTGTTTATTTTTACACATTAATATTTAAAGTTGAGTTGCTAATTCCTTGTAATATAAGTTATTTATTATTTATTGATTATATATTGGTTATAATTTTCAGATAATTACTTTCTTTATCTAGAACTAAAAATTGTTGAGATAAATTTAATTTTTTTTTAATAAACATTCAAGCCAAATACTCATGCTTATACGTGATTCACACTATGACTTTTTACTGTGACTTTTCTAGAGTTTATTGACAAACGGGGTACAGAGGCAATCAAAAGGGTAGCAACACAAAAGAGAATTCAAGAAAAATGCAGGGGAAAAAGTCATCGTGTAAATCCCGTATTAGAATTTAAAAATACTTGCCTCATTATTTGCTGTAATTGTTTCCAAATTGAAATTTATAAATTATTTTAATATTCGTGTTTGCGTTAAAAATTCATTTCAGTCTTCTTTCAATATTTTTCAGATATTCAATCCTATTGTGAATAAAAAATTCCCTCAAAGGGGAAAATGTTATGGAGAATTTTTCCCGCTATAAATTCCCAGTAAATGCAAAAAATTACAACATGATTTGTACAGCTTAATGGTAGGTACACACTTTGCGATTTAATTGTGGGTCGTATAGTGTGTAGTTTTGTTCATGGTTTCATTTCGAGTTGCATTCGACGTTTCAAAAAAATCTAAGCATTTCGATATTTTCAGATTAGTTATATGGTTTCATTGGCGCTATGAAATAAAGTCCAAGGAAATAATACCCAAATAAGCAAATGAAATAGGAACCAATAAAATTAAAGAATTTTTAATCAGGCTTTATTTCATTTATTTTGGGCTGTATTTCATCCTGAGATTGGTTTGGCTTTATTTAGTTTTTTTGGGCTTTATTTCATCTTGAGTTTGGTTTGATTTGGGGCTTTATTTCATTTAAATTGGGTGTTTTTTTTCATAAATTTTCTCTTGTGCCTTATTTAATTTTTTGAGTTTTGTTTTATTGGGGCTTATTTCAGTTCTTATTTGAGGATTATTCCTTTGGGCCTTATTTCATAGCGCCGCTTTCATTGCAGTGTGTGTGTGTCAAAAAGTGGAAAAATTCGCCTTTTTGTGCTTTTAGGTTCTCTATGCAAAAAAGTTTTGCAGGAAACTATTGTTAACAATCAGTTAGGCTGCTTACTTCCAAAATGTATACGTATCAATACAAAGTTATTTGCGATACATGATTTATATTAAACCGTTTTAGCCATGAGCATCAACTTTGAAACCGATAATAATTGTATACATATTCTACTGCGGCGTTATGAAACACTACACTTTGTTCGAAGATAATGCAATTAGTTTTATTATATAATCTTGAATTTATTGGGAAGATTAGGAAACATTGAATTAAGAACCTTCGACACAGATCCAAAACATATAGGGAAATTAAACAAACGCTAGGACGTTCTGATCAAATGATTACAAATGTTTTAAATTACAAAATGAAGCGGTCGCAAATCGAAAACATCTAGTTTGGAAGACCAAAGACCCATAGTGCGATACAGCAAAGCAAGATGATTTGCAAGAAGCCCGGGACATGATCATTTATTAAAGGAAAAAACAGGTACGGTGTACGGTTAAAGCTCCCAAAAAATCATGTCAATTGGTCAAAAGAAATTTTGAGAAAAATTTTAAATTTTACAAAGAAATTAAAAAAAATTAAACGTTCAAAACTGTCTCCTAAATATTTTTTATCAATAAATATTTTTACCTCATTTAAAATTAAACAATAAACAATTGAGAAGGAAAATCAAGTGCAAGCAAATAAATAAAATAAAAACAAATTTTGTAATTTTTTGTATTAAATATTTTTTATTTTTATTTTTTTTTCAGAATTCTTTTTTATAATCATAAAAAATAGTCCAAGTGTATTAAAAAAAAATAAACCTAAAATAAATGTATCTACAATTTTATTTAAGACAATTTTCAATAATGCATTAAAATAAAATAATGAACTTAGAACTACTGAACATAATGAAGTGGAGAGTTGTACAAAAAAATTATTAAAACTTAAAATAAAAAACTTAAATTAAAAATTAAAAGATAAAATTGAGCTATTTACATTTAAAACTTAATTTAATTAAAATTTTAAAATAAAAAATAAAAGCTTTAAGTTAAAGTTATTATTAATTCGAAAGGATTGAAGTAAAAACTTGTCGTCTAATCGTCGCTTTCGATAACGAGCTGATTCGATCACGTTTTTCAGTTTAAGATTATAGCATTCGCTTTCGAACAATGTAATAATATGGTTCGATATCGAATGCCATAATCTCAAACTTATAAAACGTGATTGAATCAGCTCGTTAGTGAAAGCGACAATTAGACCCCTGTGTACACAAATGATTGTTAAGTTAAGAAGGCATGCCTTAAACCGGTTCTCGCAAACAAAAAATTGGTACGTTAAGGCATTATTAACATCAGTAATCTTTATAAAATTCATCTTTAATGATTAATGAAAGAATAATTTGCAGTTTTGAATGATATTAGAAAAATGTAAAAACGAAATACTTGTGTCAAATCATGCAAAGAATTCAGTTTATATTCTCAATAAAAATCTTTGTATGAAAACAAATTTTTGTCACTTTTCCCTTGATTTTGTTCACTTTACTTTGCAAGCCAACTCAGTTAATATAATACATCGCGTAATTTCAATATTTTACTTGCAATTAAATACATATTAAAAGTTATAAATATTTATTATGCACGATTTTCAACAATAATTCCCTGCAACACCTTTTTGTCAGTATCTTTGGTTCATATACAGTAAATTTTATGGTGTTGGTATGCCAAAGAATTTTGTACCACTGTACCTAGAACATTTAGAAACACAATTTTGCACTTATAGTACATTTAAACCTGCATAAAATCTAGCATATGATAGAAAATCTATATCGTTTACAAAATGTTTTTTTTTTTACATTTATCAAGATTTTTTATCCAAAACAAAACCCATTAACCGAAAAATTTCCAAAACTACAACCAAACAACTGCAATGTAGCCAATTCACACACCCTTTTAAGCACACCGTAGCTAATTCAATCATCTTTTATATAAATATTTTGTACAGGGTAGTAAAAATATAAGATTTTGAGTAGATTGTAGAAAATCTACTCACAAACTAGATTTAGTTTTTTATGGGAAATCAAGTAATAAGCAGTTAGATTTAGCTCGAAATCTCATAAATACTAGATTTTGAGATAATGTAAATGCATTATTAAAAACATTTAATTTGAAATCCAAAATTTGTGTGTTGCTTATTATTAAACTTAAATTTGTTTGATTTTCAATTAATTTGTAAGTTTTGCAAATCTTCTTCCCGTTTTTTACATTCACTGAGAACTAACAGCGGGAGAAAATCTCACGGGAGATTCACAATAGCATTTTTCCCTTCGAGGGGAATAAAAATTTCTTAGAAAAAAAAATCCAAAGTAAAAGTTAAAAAACTCCCTTTGAAATATATTATTCATGATAAGGGTAATCAAAAAAAAGGGAATAATTGTTCACGATTGCAATTTTGGCTTAAGTGAAAGTATAATAATGGTCACCATGGGATTTATTATTTCTGCTTGCAAGAAACTATGATATTCCCCAGATTAAAGCGAAACATTATACAGGGAAATAAATGTATTGGTATTATCCTCGCTTCTAAACTGCTCTAAAATGCAAATACGAAAAAGTTTGCAAAGAAATTATTATATCAGTATTGAGATATATATGTATTTGGGAAACGCTCTGCCCAAATTGACAGAAGTGATGCAAACACCTCAAATCCTGTTTGAATATGTCCAACGAATACATTCCTTAAACAATTATTATTGAAAAAAGCAATAAAATATCAAAAATTTATTTTTGTTTTCAATGTAAATTGTCGAACGAACGACATGTTTAAATACACTCAAAAAGCACGAAATGGACAAGTATTTTTTTTTTTTTTTTTTAATAAATATTTTATAAGATTACATTTTTTTAAATCAATATATGCAGAATAATATTTGTTTTAAAAATTTGCCATTCTTTAGAATAATTTTGTAGCATATGAAATATTAATAGACATACGTTTTGTTTTTTTTTTCTTGATACATATTTTACAATATTTTTTACTTATTCAATAATATTAAATTTATATTTTATTTCACACTTTAACACTGTTTCGTTTTTAATTTATACACAAATTTGCAAGACAGTTTTTGTTTTTAATTAAATATTTGAGAAAATAAAATTAGAAGAACCACAAAATGTAATAATGACAGCAGATATTTTTTTTAGAGAAATTTGTATATTGATAGAAAAAAGAAAATTTTATTTATGTATGTACTTTGAATTATTTTCGTTATATATTGTGCGCAAAATATTTAAACATTGACATCAATATTAAGAATTCCTGTGTATAATTTTAATACATATTTATTTATAAGCCTTAATTTTTGTTTGTGAAAAAAGTTACGTAATTTTTTTTTTAAATATGCTTGCAAATTTATTGCATTGAAAGGCCTACCAAGGCGAATTGATACCAGGTGGTCTGGATTTGCAACTCTGCATATTCGCCTTGTGTAAAGTTGCCTGCTGTCAAAATATTTCCAAACGTTTTGCTTTGATTTGACAACAGAGAAATTAACAGCTGATCGTCAGCTGGTGAATTGAGATCACCTGATGTAAATTCGCTTTGGGGCTTACGTTAACAGTATTTATCATCTGTATGCATGATAAATACAATTTATGTTGTCAATCTCTCACCAACGCGAATTCATAGCAAGGGGCAACTGACTGGCATTCGATATCCATCGAAATTTCCATATAAATACAATTAAAATTGCCATTATTTTTCCCTCCCAACAGTTGAACTCATTTTAACAGATGACCATCAGCTGCTAATTTCTCTAACAAAACATTCATAAATTTTGTTAACAGCAGGAAATTTCCCACTAACAAATAAACATGTTTTTTCCTGCAGAGTTGCATTTCATATCAAAATGAGTTCACCTTGTTAAAGAACGTTGCCATATAATTTTTAAGCTCTTTTCTCTAATTACAAATAGTATGTGTGACGTGTATCAAGTATTTATTTTTAAATATTTTGTAATAATAAAATATATGGATTTTAAATTACATTTTGTGTGTTTTTATTAATATTCTACTTTATAGTTATCTTTATTATTTAAAATATCTGTTGTTTTACTTTTTACTTAAATTTCCCTTCTTTATTTGCTTTTTTTAATTTTTAATTAAACATAAAATTTCAGTCTTAACTTATTTTGAAAATATTAAAAATACAATTAAAATAAAAAATAAAAAAATGTGTTCATCTACTAGTAAAACAAATTTTCAGTTTAATTAACTTGGCCCAAAAGTGTTTGTCTCTTTACGCTGCAACTAAAATTTCAGATGTTTGGAAACGAACACTTTTATTAAAATTATTTATAAGTATGTATGTATATGCTTTTTGTTTTTAATACAAAAAATTTTAAAATAAGAAAATATATATATAATTTATTTTATAACTATAATGAAAATATAATTTTTCAAATTCTGTATAATACAAATTTTGGTATTTTTGAAAAATTATTTTTTCACTGGGGGCAGTGTGTCGTCGTCCATATGAGGGTTTGTTTGTGTTTAAGGTTAAAAAAAAACTAAAAAAGTTAAATTTTACTTAAAAACACAAAAATGTACAAGTGTTAGTGAAGGAATTTAAATTGAAAAGAATTTTAACTAGCTACAATTAATAAAAAAAATATTAATAAAATATATGTATACATATTTATAAGCATTAAAAAAATTTTAACATCTGTGCTATGGAATTTTAAAAGTACAATTAAAAATTTATATCTTGTTGGAACCTAGATCCGGTAAAATTATTGTTGGATAAATGTCAAATTCCATTTATAAAAAAAGGCTTTAATAATAATGTCACCTTTTGAAAATAAGCTTGAATTTGTTGTTATAAATATGCCAAGTTTAGGTTAAGGCGAATTCAGACCAGGTGTTTCTTTTCGCCGCTTGTAATTTGAATCTCCTTAAGACGTCAACACACATTTTTCGGTATATTTTTTGAAACCGCAAGAACTAATTTTTCAATGTGAATTGATGCGAAGGCTTTCGAATTTACATGTTATTAAGATGCAAATTGGAAAATATTTTCTTTCGCTTCTAATTACAGAGTAGACCCCCTGGTATGATTATGCCTTTGTCTAAACACAGCTGAAAGGCAAACAAAATGGCAAATTTCTCATTTACTTTATTAAAAAAATTCCGATGTACATGTGTGTGTAAGCTCGTGGCAAATTTGAGATTTTTTTTACTGCACGCCTAAGTCCTGCAAAAACGTATATTGCTTAAAATTCGTGTTCGATTTGAATACGGTAAACTGGTTGTTCTGGTGAACAAAAATGCTAAAGATTTGGCATTTTCAAACTGCTTAAGCCGCGTTCAGACTATTATACTTTGTATTTATACTTGTCAAAAATTCAAATAATACGTGCAAGTGTGATAGTCTGAACGCAAAATGTCATCAAAGTGGCAAATAATACGATAAAAATTTTGACATCCCATGAGACTTTTTCGTTTTTAGAAAATTTTCTAAACGATAATACATTTCATTAGATCAGGGTTGCATTTTCACACAATCCAAATTTCCAAGTCGGCTGTTTTTGTGAATCGTATGGAAGTATATTTTTCTTTGACGTAATTTTTTAACGTTTTTGTAATATATTTTCTTAAATTTTTTTGTTATTTACATAGAATATTTTTAACTGCTGAATTTTTTCAAGTGCCGGCACGTCCCCGCCTACACGAAACCGCTTTGCCGCCGCTGGTCAATGAATAGCACAGACATTTTCATTGAACAGCTGTTTTGTTTTCTGCTTGTATTACACATTTTATTTGAAGTGTGATGGTCTGAACACAATGTGTGATTTTACGTTAGGTTTTTTGACAGTCGCAACGAATGTATTTAGATTTCTGTATCGTAAAATGTGATGAAAGTATTAATACTTGTATAATAGTCTGAACGGGGCTTTATTCTGTAATTCGCTAAAACTAAATTCGATCGCTAAAATGCTGAACTCTTATACAAAATTAAAAATTTTTGGCGATGAGATAAAACACTAAAATTTCGGATTATTAAATTTTGAAGCCAAAATCAAACCAACCAATAAGTCGACTTTATAGATTTCACAGCACAACAAAATGCAGGTTTTTGTGTGTTGTTTAAATAAAAAGAGCGGATCCTTATGTATTTTTATCTCCTGGTTACAATGGCGTCATTAGTTCTTCACTATCAGCTCTTGTTTTACAGATAAAGTGTAGTTTATCATTTGCATAATTTACTCCACTTTTTGTATTATTCGCTTAATACTTCACGAACGGTCCTCCAAACATTTAAATACTTTTGGGATTAGTAATCTACATATTTTTTTTTTTTTTCATTTGAGTAGAATCGTATTTGATGAGTGAATCAGGATATCTTACTGTTATTACAAGGATGTTAAAAATCGTGTATTCTTGGCTTAGTCCTTAAACTTTTTTTACTAAAATTTTTTCAAAGTAAAATAACTGATCCATATTCATAGTTCACTAGGCTTTTTACGGTGCATAATCACCATGGAGATTATTATGGCCAAAATGGTGGCAACATTGAATATCAGCCGAATTTTTAATATTAATTTATAATTTTAGCAAAAGTATTGCGGAATAATGATATTATGCGGAGCTTTGATTAAGTTTCTTTAATTTAATTTCTTAAATGCAAATTATCAAATAAGCGAATTCAAAAATAACAAGGCCATTGCAGAATTATTATATTTTGTTATTGCAAATTTTATGGTAAAGTTTGTTACTGCTATCAATACGCAGTGAATGTTAAAAACGGGATGGAGATTCGTTAAGTTTGCTGTCTCCAAAAGAAAAAAGAATCATTCTCATTTAAACATGTGTATTCTATTCTTGACATTTTGTAGTAGGTAGCCTGGTGTGGTGAATGTTTTTAATATGTATAAGAATTAATTGAAAAATCAAACAAATTTAAGTTTAATAATAAGAAATACACAAATTTTGGGTTTCAAATGAAGTGCTTTTAAGTGTAAAGTAATTTGTAGTATTCTAATTGAATTGATAAAATATTCTTTATTATACCCACAAAATTTACTGCATGTGAAGCAAAGAGGTTCATACTCCATTCAAAAAGGTTATGCATGGAATTATTGGGCCTTATCGTGTTTGGAATATTTCGACTTCGACTACGACATTTTGTCCTAGATTAAAGAAAAAGTGTTGCCATGTTATTTAATCTATTACAAAAACGTTATTGTTGCGACGATGATAAGGGGGATTGTTCATTATAGTGAACAGTATGTAATTACATAATTGAAAATAATTTTACTTTTCCAAAAAAAAAAATTTATTAAAAAATTTATGTAATAATTTTTCCTGTGTGTGAGACATTTTACTTATTTTTGTTTATCAGTTTGTTTCAGATGAAATAAAATATTTATGGGAATTAGAAAATGTGAAAATAAACATTTTATTAATTATTTTTTTTATTTTTATTAAAAATGTTTAGCATTATTTCAAAGCGATTTTACTGAAATGATTTTGAAATTTCTGTATCTAGATCCAGTAATTTTTTTTTCGAACCAAAAATTGTAATATTTATCCCCATATTTATTAGTTTGCAGTAACGACAATGTCATTCTGCAATTTCTTTTTTACGATAATGTATAGCTGTTTTTAATACAGAATTTAATTCGACATTATGTGGCATCAACGCATACAATATGTCAAAATAAAACGAAAAGCACTAAGAAGAATAAAAAAAACTAAAATTCGAGCGTGAGATTTTCCTTTTTTTTACTTCAACCGACAGCGAATATAGTTAGAATATGTTACTGTATAGCTAAGCCGATAAGCTGTCATTGTATTTATTTTAGCAATGGGATTGTTTAAAAAAAATCAAAGATTCCGTAACTTTTTTTACTGCGAAAATAGATCTCACTTTTGCTTATAATTTGCACGTAAATTTTAAAATTGTAAAGGGGTTGTGATATCTTAGAATATTGTCCGATCTGGCAATGTTCTCACAATGAACAATTGTCAGTACAAGGTAGATTCTCAGTTTACATTGTTTACCAAATTCGCAAGACAATAAATTTATGTGACATTTTCAGTCCAAACATTTTTAATGCACACGGTGCAAAAATAGTTAGATCTCTTGTTAAGCATTGCCAGACTTAAAGCATTTGACAGAAATTGTCAATTATCAATTAAGTAAAAAAAAATGTATGTTCTTATGGTTCATAAATAAGCAATTGCAATGATTTTGTTTGTATACGTTTTATTGTTGCAATTTTCTTTTGCTTTCAAAACAGGTGTTTGTTCAGTATTGCCAATAGGGAGAATTCTCTGGCATGGATGGCATTGGCAGATGTATAACTTCGCACATCTCACAATAAAATAATCCCCTTATTGTGAATGGCGTCGTCGACGTCACATCAAGACGACAGTAAATTTTGTCACTTGTATGTATACTCTTTATCGGCAAAAATTGGATCTTATTGAAAATCTCTTACTAATCTCTAAGGGTACGGTAACACTTGGGCAAACATTTGGCCGAAAAAACGTAACCACTACTAAATATTAGTGAAAATCCTTGATTCAGGCATGTGTTTCTTACGTTATACCGTAACTAATAAAAACTAATAAAACATCATAGAATCCAACATCATTATTGGAAACTGTTTAACTTAATAAACACATGTCTAAATCGAAAGCTTTTTCATTAGTATTTAGTGGTTACGCTGTTTTGGGCAAATTTTTACCCAAATGTGACCGTACCTTAAGACTTTGTAAATTAATGGAGCATGTTAGTAGTAGTAAATTTTTGTTGACAAAGAGTAGACAAGTGACAATTTTTAGTGTCGTCTTAATGTGATGTCGATAACGCCATTCACAATAAGGGGGAATGTTTGATAAATACCTGGCATTAATTTGACAATGGCATAGAAATATCTTCGTACGATTTTCAGATGTCTGACAGTTTGTTGGCAGCTAGAAGTATCAAAAAGAGCTGGCAATGCTTTTTCTGGCAACGTTGTCAGGCAAAAAAATTTCTATTTCACACGGTTGACAGAAATTTTTAGCATATTTTACTGACAAACGTCTGTTTGTTTAGAGCTTAATAGGAGTTTTGATCCATTTACATACAACATAAATATCACGGTACAATAATACAAGTAGTCTCTAAGCGCCAGATATGCTTGTTTCATGATGTGATGTGTGAAATTCGGAATAATAAAATGTGCGGTCGGTGTTTTTCTTTTCGCGGCCCATCAAATAGTAATTGCTCAAAAATAAACCTAAAGCTGACGATTAATTTTTATATGCAATAATTTAATTTTCTGTACAATGCAGTTTTATTTACCAGTCGAGGGTGTTTTTTTTTTCTTTTATAAAAATATGTTTTATAACGTGTAGCCTTAAATTGTTTTTTTTTTACAAATTGACTTCATGTTATTAACATTTTAATTATATTTTGACATTTTTTTAACTAAAAATTTTTAAAATTATAAATTAGAAAACTCCCAGCTAAAAAAATATGTATGGAGCATATATGATATCCCATATATGGTTCGGATCCGAAAAATGAGGGTATATGGACATATATGATAATATATATTCATACATTTTCATACATGAATGTGTATTCCCTATATAGTATGCAAAGTTCATATTGATTCAACAAGCGCACTGCTGTGCAATAAATTAAATTATTAAAATTATTTTTTTGTAAAATTTGTTCAAACAAAATAATACAAAACGAACTAAAAGACATTTCATTCGACATTTTAATAGAAAATGTGAATCGATTATTAAAAAAAACACAAAACACACATTCGCACACAACATATAATCAGATTAAAAACTTATGCAATTATAAAAGAAAAATTAAAATCCGTTTTTATACTAACACTAGTTTTTAATATTATTTTTTTGCAGTTATATGAATTTTGTTTCTTAAATACATATATCTTAGAATTCTGTTACTTTTTATAAAATTAATGACTGAATTATCTTTTTGATTATTTGATTTATATATATATAAAATGATATATAAAATATATATATATATATATATATATATATATATATATATATATATATATATATATATATATATATATAAATGATATATAAAATCCTACAAGTACGATTTTTTGGTTGCACGAGTTTCTATTTTTTAAACCTTGAGGCTCTACGCATATTAACTTTGCATCCGCTTATGTATTTTTTAACAGACTTCCAAAGTGATTAAAAAGAGGGAAAAAGATCGAATTAATAAAATTTAATCTTTTTTGATTGCAAATGCGATCTTATGTGATATATCATGTATGCATACATTTTTATATTTCACCATATATAATATCTTATTTCTATATAAGAATCACATATGAAGAGCTTCATAATTAAAATTTCCATATATTGAGTTCATGTATTATAATACATTTCATTTATTAGTCCATATATCAATTCATATATAATGGTTTTGCCATCTATAATCCCATACATTTCCATACATGAATTCATACATATTCATATATATTTATATACATTCATATATTAAAAATATATGGACCATATATAATTTTTTTTAGCTGGGCTATTAAAATATGTACATATTTCGAACAAAAAATAAAAAAAGAGTCTTGAGATGTTAAAATTATTTTTAGTTGTTTATTTTTCTTAATCATTTTCGTTTTGTTTCAATTTGCATTATTTTTTTTTAAATTAATTTTTTTTTAAGAAATCAGTCTGTATATAAAATGAAACTCTTTTATCATAAAAGAATAATGAATTATTTAATATTAATACATAGTAAGTTAATATCGTTTTTGATATTAAATATAAGTATGTTTATGTAAACAAATTTAATTAATTATATTTATTACTAGAGATGTTAATGCTTTTTCTTTCTTTTTGTGTGTTGTATAATGTATTTAAGTAATTTTTGCTGATTTTTTATTGATGAAATAAAATTAATAATATATAAATTTAATTATAATAGTAGTAGCAGCATTTTGTTAAGGGAATTCACATGATCGTAAAGACTGTTGTGAGAATACTCGTAGTATAAGGCTTAAATTAGACGTGCCATAACCAAAATTCAATAGTTTTCTAGGGTAATGGCTATGGCGTTATGGCCAGTTACCTATAATCAAATGCAGTGTTGCCCATAAGTTTGGTTCGAACAGCTGTTTTGTATGGTTATGGTTGTGGCACGTCGTCTAATTTATGCTCTAGCTGGTAAAACCATTTTCTAAAACAATCAAAACAATTTCATGAAATCCGTTATTGTTTTTTTCTTTCTTTTATAAAATACTAAAGATAAGCCAAATGTTAACAGGGGCCTAATTCCTGCACTCGTGATCGGAATTGCATTCGAATAGAAATTAATTTCGATGGCAAGAAATTTTCCGATGATGCCACTCGTTACAAAGCGAATCGAGTTTTTGTTTCAGTGTTGGAAAAAGGCAAATATATTTATATGTAAATTCATTTCACAACACTGAATAAATTGTAAGCAAAAGTATATGTTTGTATACATATGTGTGTGTGTGCAAAAACATATGTATGTACGTACATACACACGTACTTATATGCAGAAAAAAGAAACGAATATACATACATATGTAAATGTTATTTTCATTTTAATTTAATTAACAACTTAATAATAAATTAGTGTAAAGTTAGAGAATAGAGCACTAGCTACATTTTAGATTCTTTTATTGGTTGACCAGAAGCAGTTAATTTGTTATTTAGATGCTCCCAGAGTTGGTTGATTTTTTTTATTTTCTCCGCCAACTCTTAGGCAAAACATTATTTGTCAAGTCAGTGTGTTTTGTTATATTTAAAGTCAACTAGAAATTCTATAATTTGTATTTTTTTTATACTTACATTTTTGCATTCATTCACTTATGTATAAACAAATAAGTCAAATATTGAACATGCATTTTCTTTTTCTTCGCTTTTTCTATGTTAAACATGATTTCGAATGCCTTTTTGCTTGCGAGTAAAAACGTTATCGAATGCCGTCATTAGAAATTTCGTTATGTGTTATTCGAAACCGAATGCGAAAATCCCAAAAGTTAAAAAACTCGCACATTCGAGTAATAACTCGCTCGCAATCGAATGCGGGAATTAGGCCCCAGATATTATTACTTATATTCTTTTATTAATATATAATTACATATGATGATGAAATTAAATTAATAAAATTTTTTTCAATATATAAATCGTACAAATTTGTTAAGAAAATAATTTAAAAAAATTAAGAAAATTTGCCTTGAACACACAAAATTGTACAATTTATAATTTCAATGAGGGAATCGAAAACGAAATGTGTAAGATGATGATGACAAGCTAGAAAGGAATAATAATTACAGCTAATAAAAAAAAACTTAAGATAAATTAAGCTAAAATGTGTTGTATTTTGCAATTGTTGTTAGAGAAATTAATTTTATATGTATATATATAAATTTATATTAATTGATTTTATTTTATTATTATTTTAGCAAAATACAACACTTTTTTTTAAAGCGTATTATGTTATAATTACTAATCAATTAATTAATTAAATAATTTTTATTTTTTAATTATTTGTTTGTTAATAAGGGCAGAGAAAAAACATTCTACTTAAGCAAATTGTTTAAAAATTTCGTTTTTATCTTTTGATTTTAAACAAATATCAGCGTTAGTTCAAAAAACCTACAAATTATTTGTAGTTAATTTTTCTAAGCATATACTATTTTTAATTATTTTTTTTACATAATATTTTACATTTGTTTATATATTATATATAATATAAAGTGTGTGTGTGTGTGTGTGTGGTTTATATATGCTTATTAATTTTGCTTATTTGCTTTATTATATTTAAAAATATAATTTTAATATTTTAGCTTTATTATTATGTATATTTTTGTTTTAAAGAATTTGAGGTAAATTTGGCAAATTAATGTTAAAAGAAATAAAACAGTTTAATAATATTAATAAATATAAAATTCAATACTTGTATTCAAAATTTTGTTAAACCTTTTTTTTAATGATATTAATGCTTAGCGGAAATAAGAGCCGGTAATGGTATGAATAAATATTTACATAATAAAAAATTTTTAAGCTTCATTTAAATACTCTAAATATGAGCTTTTTAAACAAAATGAAATTATGTTTTTTCCCGAGAATAAACTATTTCTTTTTTAAACAGATGGCAAGAGAAATACAAAGTGAAAAAGAATTTCGAGTTTTCGAAGTCAGCTATTTTGTGTTCAGTTTTTATATTTTACTCCCGGAGACTTTAATTGCAAGATATTGCTGTATTATATATACATACATATCGCACTTCTTCCTCTAAAGGGTCCGTTAAAAATTTTGAAATTTTTACTTTTTACAAGAAAACGGTTTACAGTCGTCATATCTACCCACTATAAAATCTACATCTCTTTCTCAACTCTATTGCCTAAAAAACACAGTTGCTGTATACCTCTTTGTGATATAACGAGTCCATAAAAACCCATTTTTAGCCTCTTCTTCTTTCTCAAAGAGACAGTAGTTTGTTTAATAGGTCATTTACACCTGCACAAAATCTAGCATATTTTAATTAAAATCTTTACGAAAATCTATACCATTTACATCATATTTTTTTGACATTTATCAAGATTTTTTATCCAAAACAAAACCCATTAACCGAAAAAATTTCCAAAACTACAACCAAACAACTGCAATGTAGCCAATTTACAAACCTTTTTAAGCAGGCCGTAGCTAATTCAATCATCTTTTATATAAATATTTTGTACAGTACCCCATTTCTGTAACTTGTGAGAAGTTCTCGCATCGAGATAAATTAAATAACTATATTGGTTGTCCTATTTTACACAGGGTTACTCACATAAAAACTTATACAAACTTACAAAAAATATCAACAAATACAGTTTTTTTCTTACTCACCCTGTGTTTCACAGGATGATAACAATTTTCTCGACTCGAAAAGTTCTCACATTCCTTACAGAAACGAGGCACAGGGTAGTAAAAATAAAATAAAAATATTAGATTTTGAGTAGATTGCCTAAAAATCTACTCACAAACTAGATTTTGTTTTGTATGGGAAATCAAGTGAAAAGCAGTTAGATTTAGCTCGAAATCTCGTAAGTAACAAATTTCGGTATAATGTAAATGCCCTATAATATAATTTTTATTTACATAATTTTAGCTGTTCTGTGCCATACGTACATAAGGACATTTTGTCGAAACATTAATTTTTGGAAAAAAAAACTTTTATTAAGAATTGTGTACACACACAGAAAAAAATAGACAAGAATTATTTTCAATAAAACCATGTTAATGAATAAAATTTTTAATTTCAATAATATTTGTCATTAACTTGATTATTGTACTTATCAATTCCGCGCATTTTAAAATATCATTTAATTTCATTTGTTTGTGTTGGTGTTTTCCTTGCTTATCGATTGACTCAACGTGGTCATGTGCTGATGTTGTTGTTTTTTTTTTGTTTGCTCGAGTTATATACGTGTGAATTCCGACAAGAAACCGAAAAACGTCGTGGCTTGTTTTTTTTTCAACAAAGTTATTTTTAGATTATATCAACGCAATGCGCAAATGTAGAAGAAACATAAGTAATTATGTTTTGCGTGTATACTTTATTTGCGTCACCTATAACGATTTGCTCTTTAGCTGTGCGGTAAGTACGTTAGTCGATTAGTCAAGAGATTGCCGGTTCAACTAATCATCCGAAACACATTCAATTTTAATTGCAGCCAAGCAAAAACAAACAAAAAGGGAATTGAAAAATGTGACATACACACAAACAACACAAAACAATAACAATTATCACTGAAAGTAAAATTTCACTCGACAACTTTTTTCCTTGATTCATTAAATTTCTTTATTGAAAAATTACAAATTATTAATAAGATATTTTATTAATTCAAATATTTGTATTATTGCAAAAAATAATACTATTCGTTTACAATTTTTGTTATTGATATAGCGGATTTCTTTATCACAGGAAATTCGAAAATTAAAATGATTGAATACCGGGATTTTTGTTATCAAAAATCAAACTTATTTTCTTCTGTGCAAACATAATTCCCCATATCGTGGTTGGCGTTTTTCGACTGCAAATTCGACTATTTGTAGTTGATTAAAGAAATCAAGCTACATTTTTCTTTAATCTAGTACAATACGCCTGACTTTGGCCACAAAATCGCCAATCACAATAAGGGGGAATAAGATAAAAAGCTTCGAGCAAAAACTATTTTAGAAGCCCCTTATGAAATTTTTATTCCCTTCAAAGTGAAAATAATCTCCTGATTCTCCCGTAAAAGATTTTCCCCGCTGTCAGTTCTCAGTGAATGAAATATTTTTAAGTGTAATATTGAGTCTTTAACGTGTTTAAAAGCTTAAATGACGATTTTTAGATGTTTTGCCATATATTTACTTGTTTTGTTAAACTTCTCAAATAAGGTGTTTTAGATTTAAACACTTCGATAAACATGTTAATGAAGTATGTTCAGTGCGTTTTTGATAACTCTGGCAACTTTGTGTTGTTATTAAATGGCGGCACGTGAAAAAATTATTTGATACACAACAATTGCTTGAAAAATAATAAATCATTTACAAAAACATTTGTTGTTTAAAAATAATAAAGCAAATAAAAACACAATTGTTCGAAATTTCTTACAAAAAAAAAAAAAAAAAAAAAAAATTATTTATTGACTTAAACATAATGTGAACGGTGTGTAGAAAACTTGTCTTAAACATGTTTAAAAACATAAGTGTGAACACAGTACAAGGTTGTGTTTTTAAATGCAGTGGAAAAAATTATTTAGTATACCTCCGGCATAAAATTAAGTGCATGTGAACCAAAAAGGAAATCATTGTTGACAATTCTAAATATTATGACGGGTACACACTATGGCATTTTGTGATATCGCACTAGTGTGCACTAAATGGAACGTTTGTCATTTCCAATATTTTTCGTGGTGCCGCATTGCTTTCCGTGAAACACATAATGTGAACGACGTTGCACACATTTTGAATATGACAACACAAGAAATACCAGATGTGAACTCAGCATTAGTTACTGATCTTGTTCTAATAATAAAATATTTACAAATTTTAATATTTAATTGGAAAGAAAATATTTAAATTACGCGATTCAGTTCGTCTGCAAAAATAAAATGAAAAAAATCAAGGAAAAAGTTAAAAAATCTTCCTAAATAAATATTCACCCCAATTATGTACAACAATTCCCCGGGAATTTTTATTTCCCTCTTGTTGTAGGCAGTTTTATACAAGCCATGCAAACATGCACTTCAATAAAATTATCCCCTTTTGCCTTTAGAAAAAATACTTAAACACACTAAATTTTGCACGCCTGATAAAGATAAGAAGGAAGGTAAGCAACAGAGAACAGATTGAATGTCTTATTTTGTTGTTTTGAATGCAATCACAAAAAACCTGCATATTGTTGTCAATCCACAACGTTTGAAAAAAAAAAACAACGCATGGCACAATCGAAAGAGATGAGTGCGTCGAATTTTATTGCTTGCTTTGCTTGTTTTATATAAATGTTCACTGGTCTTGTCAAAAGCAAAGAATACTCAGTGAATGGTGCGAATACTTTTTACTGTTATTGAACACAACGTAGTCTTTGTACTTTGTGCTAGTAATGAAATGCATTTTATGTAAAATTTAATATGAAACAGTTATTTGAAATATATTTCAGATCTATTTTATTTTTTGCAAATTTAAATTTTTATATTTTCTTTTTTCTAACACTGTAAATATCGGCATTTATTTTTTCTAAAATTTCCTCCCTCACAATGCATTTTTTTTATTTATGACCATTAAAATCACGTAAAATAAACTGGTTATTTAAACGTTATATATAAAAGATCAGCGAATACTGAGTGAATGGTATGAAAGAAATCCATTCATTCATGCTTCATCATTTCATTTCACTGCTTGTGTTATAACGACATTGTAATAACAGAGTGCGTATGAGCAATCAACAAATCGCAACGAATTGTATCATAGCAATTACATTTGTTATTGTTGTCGAATAGATGCATGGCAAAAGCAACGAATTTATGATTTTTTAGCAAATGCGAATGGTTTCATTCTGTACTCTGGTAAGCAAGATTTGATTTCTTATAATATTTTTAGGGCCGATAACATAAAAAACTTACAATTTCCCTTATACATAGATACAATCATTAGGAATTTAATGCATTTGCATTTGCACCTGGCTCATTTTTCTTTTCACTTCCTCATAATGGTGAATTAACCATTCTGTCCAATTTATTTTTTATTCAGGCAAAATATATATTTATGTATACTAACCAACAATCTTATTGGCAATACAAAATATAAAAGGTTTTTGTATTAAATCTCTTTTACTAGACTCTTGCATTAGTGCAGAATCAAATGTACATTAAACAGCTGATCCAAAAATTTCCCTCTCACGTATTTGTTTATTCCCCGGCTAGGAGTTTTTTTCCCGGTAACAAATGATTGGGAAGAGAAAAAAACTACCCGGAAAAATTCATAATTGGGCTGATTGTTCATGATAAGCAGAATAAAAAAGGGGGAAAATTTCTAAGGAAAAATTATTTAAGATAATTTTGGGAAAAGTAAAACTACATATATTGATAGGGAATAAATAGGGTGAATGTTTAAATAAATTGCATACTATTGCGAGTTGCAAATATACATATATTAACGCCTTCACTTATGTATTTGAAAATTCAGTAACTATGTTGTGCCTTTCGGAAGTGAACCACACATTGTGTAAGCAAAATAGCTGCATGTCCGAAAAGAACAAAGAAGAATGACCAGAAAATTAAAAATCGCAATTTGTTGCAAAATTAAGATGTCTTTCTTCTTCTTTCTTTATATTCATACCAAAGTGCTCTTAAGTTACTATTATTATTATTTTTAAATATATTTGTTCAATTCGCAAGCTCGCGTTAAAACATCTAACGAATATTCAGTTTTGTATGTTGTTTGACATTTCCTATAAGAAACATACAATCTAGCGATGCTACCCAATTTTGGAAAGTAAGGTGGTAATTTATACCAACAAAGTGCATGTGGGTATTGCTGTTGTAATATGTGTTATAGAAATGCGGGTACGTGATTGATGTAAATTGTGACTGAGCTTTTGAATTGAACAGTTCTTTATTTAAAATTAAGAATTGTTAAATTTGATGTCTATGAAAATTACGAACAACAATTATGCAACATACAAGCATACGGCTCTTAGTCCCAGTTCACACTAGTAAAATCTTATTGCAAAGCTTATCACTTTTTCTTCTTTGAACTTTCATGGAAGTTCACACAATGCTCCTATCCAATCCTATTTTTCAGCTCATATTTTTATGCATAGTTTTGTGTATGCATGTGACCTTTTTTTAACAATACTAATGAGAAAGCAAAACGTATTGACAGTACATGAAGCTGAGTACTTGTTTCCTTTCCCCTCATCTTTCTATCTCTCTCCTACAAACTAATCATTTTAGCAACAAGACTTGCATAGTGTAAACTAGAACTTACTACAGGTTGTAAAAAAGTTTGTGAATTGAACCAATAACTTAATAAATTTATTTATTTTGCTACGTATAAAACTTTAAGCGTACGCTTTTTTTGACAATAGATTTATTGATTTGAATTTTATATTAAAAAAAATATTATCTTAATATTTTTATGTTTATGAAAAGAAAACAAATACTTTTATCTTATGTGACAGTGTGAGTGTGTGTATGCGTGTGAGTGTTTATAATAATTTTAAGTAAAGTATAATATGTAGTTTTTTACATAATTTTTTTTTTTTGCTGTTCTGTTTCATAATAAAATTGTATTTTAATTTTGTGTATGTTTTTTTTCTCTTTTGCTTTTTAATACGCCTCTTACAATCATTCTGCGTACATGATTAGTTATTAAAAATTAATTTCCATTAAAAGTTTGAATTTTAATAGTTTATGACGACGATTAACAAAGAAATTGTCTCATTTGGAAAATTTCTCTTTCGTCTCCCAAAAGTATGCAGCGACTTTTATTTTCTGCTTGCTGTTGCTGTTGTTGCTAAAGACTAGTTGTTATTTTTATTTGTTGTTGTTGTTATAGTTGTAGTTATTGTTATTAAATGAAATGTTGTTATATTGCGCGTGTGTATGAGTGTTTGAGAGGGTTGGGATCCATTCATTCATTTACTATTTTCTTAAGTTTATTTACTTGTATTTTTTTCTTCTACTTTGTTGTTTTTTTTAAATTATCGGTGGTGGAATGATTTTAATCTTTGCTAAAACTTTTTTAACGGCTTTTCTTAATAAACATTTCCAATAACGCGTTATTATTTAAAATTAATTTTTATTTTAAATATTCCTTGTTGTTGGTGTTTCCTTTTTTTCTCGCTTTGCTCTTTCAATCTTCTTTGATGTATTTAATTAATGACTTTTTTGTTGATCATAATTAGAAATTATTAAAAATAACTTAAAATATAAATCGTTGCATATGGTTTTTCCTTAAAAAAAGTTGAAGTTTTTCATTGCAGTGGTTGCTTTTGCTTTTCTTGTTTGTTATTGTTGTTCATGATTTAGTCACTTTGTTGTAAAATTTTTTATTGATTTCTTTTTCCAATATTTTTAAAATAGCATTAAAATTTGCTGGATTTCTTCAGCTTTCATTTAAATTTCAATATTTGTTGCTATTCTTGTTGTTGTTATTCTTATTAATATTTTAGGCTGCTATGGCCTCATTTTGCCGTCATTCCCATTGATGTGGCGATGGTGGCAATTCGGAAGGATGTGCCACTGTTGAGCTATAAAATCGGTTTGAAAGAAAAAAAAAAGAACAGCGAAAAAGAGAGCAAATATTATTATTACATACATATATAAAAAATAAGTGCTTTTAATTTAAATACTTTTTGTTTTCAAATACAACAACTATATAAAAAAAGGAAATAAAAGCACAAACAACAATTAAACAATAGGCAAAAATTAAAATGCAGCTTAAAAAATAAAAATTATTTCGAACATTTTAAGACAAAAAAATTGCACTTTAATCACACGATTACAAAAAGCCTACAGCTAGAAAACAATTTATGTTTAAACATCTTTAAGGATTTATCTAACAAAAGCTTACAATGCTCCTGCACAAGTTAACTATGACAAAACTTTGAATTCTAAGGCAAATTTTATAGCATTGATTTAACAATGACAATGACAATGACAATTAACAAATAACAATGACTGTTTTCATCTTTGAAAACTTTAAATTAAATTCTACCAGAGGCTGATACGGAGTTCTTACGAAAATTCACGTTCCAAAAAAAAAACTGTGTAAAAAAAACTTTCGTAAAGCAATTTCCGTTTGGTAGTACGGACCTTCAAAAGAAAAATACACGGAACTTTTGATATTTATTGTCTATTACAGGGATGTTGTAACTATAAGTGGAGACTTTTTTCTGTTTCTGTTTTACTGTTCACACAATTGTTTAGTTATGAAAATTTCTTGTTTTTAACAAATTGTAATTAATTTTTAGTGCTTGAGTATGTTGTAAATTAAAAAAAAATAATAAATGTGTGTTTATTCAAACATAATACTCTGCAAAAACCTACACCATTATTTTTCGGTGTAGAAATAAATGTCAATTTACAAACTTGTAATTAAGTAAGAACTCCGTACCGAGCTTAGGATATAAATTAGTTTTTTTTTTAAACTCTATTAAAGATTTATTATTATTATTAGTGATTTTTTAAGCTGGTTTCACATGACATGAATTTTACATCTGTCTTGTCAGTTATGCGGCTCATATGTCGAGATCACCAACTTTCAAACGTGCAGACATGTTATGAAGACAGACGTGCTTAGTAACATCCGACAAAATCCCGTTCTGTATTTTTTTTTTTGTTGTTGTACAGAAATGGCTGATTCCAGATCAAAATAAAATGCGGTCTAATTGAAATTTTGCCATGTCATTGACGCTTGAAATTTGACATGTCAGATGTAAAATACATGTCGTGTGAAACCAGTATTAGTGACACCTTACCTGCCGCCCAAGAACATGTGGGTAAAGGAAGAGGTTCAGAATGTATATAATTACATCCGAATTAACTAAATGGGAGGTTTATGCTCAAGTTATGCCATTGGCTTTCAAATGAAAGCTGTGCCATTCAAAAAGAGCCATTAAACATTAACTGCCTTATTCATAAAAAATATTTCAGGTTTATTAAGCGCTTATTTGACATATTTCTATTGGAAATTTGTCAAATAAACCTGTAATAAACCTAAAATATTTTTTATGAATTAGACCGTAAAAATTTATCTTTTAATACATGGCTGCTGTTACGCAAAATAAATAATTTAGACAAACTCTACTCCAGTCGTCGATAGGTGACCTGTTAGTGTCTCTGGATCTAAAGCCAGATACAGTGAACGGTACTTACCCGCTCATTCAGATTAAGGTGTCCGATAAGATCAACAACAACTACGACGAGTCGTGCACTATATATCGCACTACGCTCTTTAGAGGAACTAGGTGTGATATGTTTGCCCTAAGAGTTTGTGTCGCACTAGAAAAATGTCTCTATTTTGCTCCCATTGTCTACAATGTAAGGTATTGTTGTAGATCTAAGAACCGGTGTAAGTACTTACAATCAATGGTTCGACACTATTTGAACATATTTTATATTCTGTTTTAAAACGACCGATAGGACGTTAATTTTACATTGAAAATGTACCGTGTTACCCTAGTACTGCATTGCCATTTAAATATAAAATTATAGTTTTTTTAAGTCTTTTTAAACGATACTAAAACCAGAGAGAATAGGCCCAAATTGAAAATATAACACAAATTTTCTACTAGTATTGTTGCATTCATAATGAAATTGCCGAAATAAATTCTTGCTGTTATTCCTTTTAATTTAGTTCAAATTCTATTAAATTAAATATAAAAAAATAATGAAATTTTTTGCTACCCATCAGCTATTGGATTCACTAACATTTTGCGAACCGAAAATCTTAATAGTTACGAGTATCAATATATTTATTCGTTTGCGGTAACGATTATGTGATTCTGTAATTTCCTTTTTACGATAGTATACATGTGTGTTTTAGTCGCCATTTAATTTTATATCATGTGGCATCCCTGCATACAAAATGGCGAAATAACCGAAAACCACAAAGAAGAATTAAAGAAAACTAAATGAATTTGAGCTTGTTATTTTACTTTCTTTGCTTCAACCTACGGCGAATATCGCTAAAATATGTTTTTGAATATCAATGTCGATAAATATTCGTTATATTTATTATAGCGATATAATTATCGCAATAAAAGTTACTGAATCCATGTACAGAAGTGTGTTAGAGTAATTTATAAAAAATACAAAACACAAAAAAATTGTAAAAAAGCCTTTGATTGGAAGCTTTAGCTCTTGTTAATTAAAAGAATACAATAAATAAACTTGAAAATAGCAATTACTATAATTATTTTTTTTTCAAAGTTAGTTTTGAAAATTTATCAAAAATTTTTATGCAAAAAAAAAAAAGAAAAATGTAAACTGATACTTAAAATAAATAAATAATAAAATTAGTAGAGCACTTTAATAATAATAAATTGAATGAAGCTTTAATATAATTTATACAATACACATATGCAATAAGTTCACCAATCTTTTATATATACAATTTTATAAAATTAAAAAGAGAAAATAATAATCAAAATATTTGTTATTGTATTAGCAGAAATTAGGATTTAGGGTTAAGTTTTTATTATAATTTTTTTTTAAATATGTTTTAAGCTTTTGGTGTATAAGAGATAAAATTCTACTCAATCATCACTGCTGCTATGCCGAGTTGAAGTTGTAAATAGTTGGAGGATGGTTGGTAAGTTGGTTGGTGGTTGATTGGTGGTGGTGGATTTCAATTACATAGTTGTTGTATTTTTATTTATTAATAAATTACTAGATTTATTTTCAAAAACTATGGATAAAAATAAAATCTAGAGATTATTATTATTTAAATAAGATTAGTTACTTCTGTATAATTGGAAAAAAGGATGGACAACTACGCTTAACTAAATTTAATTTAAATTTGTTTGATTAATGTGGCAGGTTTAGCAATTTTAGTTTTGTTGGATGGTTGATATTTAATAAAAATTGTAAAAGCCTTGTCCATAAAAAAATAATATATATAAAAAAATTCTATACAAACATTTAGTGAAATATGTTTATAATCGAAATATTTTGCCTTTTGCCAAAATTGCAATCGTGAATAATTTTTCCCTTGACTTTTTAAGGTAAACTGAATTAATTCATTGCTTAATTTCAATATTTTCCCTAGAATTAAATATTAAAAGAGAAGAACGATTGTTAACAATAATTCCCTAAAACACGTTTTTGCATAGAAAATGAACCTCTTTGTTTTATTTTAAGTAAATTTTGTGGTGGTGGCACTAAAGAATTTTGTACCACTGTATCTAGAATATTACAAACACAAGTTTGCACTTAAAAACATTTAAAATTTGTGTATTTCTTATTATTAAACTAAAATTTGTTTGATTTTCAATTAATTTTTAAGCAAATGTTATTCCCATTTCTTACATTCACTGAGAACTGACAGCGTGAAAAAATCTCATGGGTGATTCACTATAACATATTTCCCTTTGGGGGGAATGAATTTCATGGGAAAAAAATTCCACTTATCTATCATTCACGATAGGGGTGATTATGTTTGTTGTTGGTTTAGTGGTTTATTTGCCGTATTTCTGTAATGCTAATTAATGTCAACGTATTGAAAGGTCCCTTCCACCAAATTTTTGCAAAAGCTTAGAAATTTTACAGGCCTTATTTATAAAAATTATTTTTAATCCTTAAGAGGTTTATAAAACAAAATTTCTTTTGTAAATACTTTATATAACAATTTTTTTTCATAAATAAGATTGTATAGTTTATGTTGCAAATCCCAGCCAATAATTGAGAATTACTAAACCGTTTACCAACAAACGCACATATTTTGCTTGAATTAATTTTGACAGGAATCAGAGAAACAATTTAATGTACTACTTATTTTATAAAACGAGAAAAATATTTTCTTATGGACAAAGCAATCATCATAGGTCCTAAATAATAAACAAAAATTTATTATTTTACAATGTACATAAATAAATGTAAAACACTAGTTTGCTAGAAAAAGGAAAACGTTTAAAAAAATCACAAAAAATTAATGGAAATTTTATATTGTATTAATGACATTTAGATGTGGAAATTTTATTTATAATTTTTTTTAGAAGTATTTACATTTAAAGGATGTTATTTTATGAATATTAATTATTAAAAATAATAAATTAGTAAAATATGTATATAAATGAATTAACATTTAAAAATATAATCCAAGTAGTTAAAAATTCATTTATGTTGTTTATTAAATTTACATAAATATTTTGCAAAATTGAATTTTGGGGGGGGGGGGGGGGGGTTAAAGATGAAGTTTCTTTATCCTTTTAATAAATGTATGAAACATAAAAGGGGTGGGGTGGTAAAAATATGCAATTTACTTTTAGGCTTTTGTTTTCTTTAATTATGTACGCCGATATTCATAAATGATTGTTAAATATAAATCATTCTTTAGATTCCTACGTTAAACCAACACTAAATTTTCCCATCATTTCTGAATACCGGCCATACAGTTTGTTAGTTGGAATAATCACCTGTTTGGGTTACAAAATTGTCCAAAAAATCCGCTTTAGAAAGTTTTGTAAAGTAAATTTCTTTGCAGGAGCATTTTACCAGAGCAGCTGATCAGCACAACTGGCACTTTCTATAAAAAATAATTTTTTTTTCCAATATAAAGTCTGGCAGATCGAAAATATTATGCGCAATAGAAACACCCTTTTAATAATACACACATTTGTATGTCTAATACTTTAGTGTGGGCCAAACTGCATGTGTGCATAAGTGGCAAACGACTAAAAACTTTTTGTAAGCAAAAATCTATAAATTTGTAACAAATTTTAAAAACATTTTCCTAAATCTATCAGGCGCAAATCTGTCGGTTTTTTACAGGAAAAGTGCGCTGTGATGAGACGATCGACTTTTCTATAAGAAAAGTGTGCTTTGCAGGCACAGTCGACTTTTCTATAAGAAAAGTGTGCTGTGATGACACAGTCGACTTTTCTATAAGAAAAGTGGGCTGAAAAGCAAACAAGCAAATAATGCAAAGTATAAATTTTACAAAAGCTTTGCATATCGTTAAACTTATAGGGGAGAGAAAAACATGTGCAGAGTACTTAATAAATTTTAAATTCATTGAAAATACTTATGTTCAATTCATCGAACAAATCTTTCTTATTTTTTTTTTTGCAAAAAAACTATTTGAAATACCGAAGTGCTGGGAAATAAAACAGATTCAGAATCGAAAAAAGATGTTTGTTTTGTAAAGATTTTTGTTTGAGGCCTTCAAACTTATTATGTTTGTATATTGTGATTCTCAATAACGTATTAAGAGTCTTACTATAACATAATAAATTTGTTAGGTTCTTTCAAAAATATTTTGGGTTGAAGTCGTTCCATAACCGGACACGAAATGAATATAGACGGGGCTTAACAAAAAAAAAAAAAAAAAACAAGCAAAAATTTCAAAAATTTCATTTCTGAAAATAAAAAAAAAAACATTTTTTGATTAAAAAAAAAATTAAATTTGAATAATGTGTCTTATCATGGTTGGCGTATTTCGACGGTGTTCTTTAATCTTTAGTCAAAGTTGAAACCACAATAATATGAAATAAATTAATTGTTTCATATAAAATATAAATTAGTGAATTTTTTATGTCTGAGCTTGGATCCAAAGCTGACTAACAATTGAACTAAGAGCTATACAGTAGACTTAAACACTTAATAACAAAGTACACAAATCTCTACTTATCAACAGGCATTAAATAAAGCTAATACTCGTACATATGCATGTACGCTGCTATTTTCAGTTTTTCGCATACACAAGTTAATTTTTCTATAAATTTTAATTAAAAAAAATTATGTGTGCTTTTACTTTCTTTTTTTTTTCTTCTCACAATTAAATTGTTATATTAAAACAATAAATATGTACAATACAATCACAAAACAAAATAATTGAAAGAAAAATATGTGTATACTTATATATTTTTTATAGTTAACAGAACAGACCTCGTACATATGTATGCATTTATTTGGCTGGCACAAATATTGATGATGTAAATGGCAGAATATACGGCAAATATAACAAAATGCTGACAATAGCGACAAAAATCAAGCGACTGTTAAATACGTACATACATACATATATGCAAATATACACCACGGAAACATAAGTACGCACGTACACATTTATGTCTTTAGATGGGTTTAAGGTTTTGTTGTGTTAACTCACAATATTGTTGTAGGTGTATTTGTTGTTGTACGGTTGGTTCGTTGCTTGGTTGGTTGGTGGTTGATGTGCATGAATACAGTTGCATTTACAGTTACAATTACAATTACAATTACTAACACTGCTTTATGTTTATAAAATGTTATTGTTTCTTTTTTCAATATTATTTTCGTTGCATATTTTGAAGTGCTGAATATTTTCAATTATTATTGCATAATTTAAGGCTTGTAAAAAATATTTATACACACTTTTTTCATTATTTTTTATGTATATTTGTATATATTTTACTGTTTTAAACTGTTAAATGCATGTATTAAAGTTTTGTCTCTCTCTCTCTCTCTCTCTTTCTCTTGGCTGTATTTTTGTAATTTCTTAATTTCATAACATAATTCATTTTCTGTATTTTTTTTTTGTTATAGCAGACTTGTGTTTATGTTGTATTTATTTTAAAAAGTTCATTATTGGTTAAATGAGGGCGGTTTAGCAGCAGTGTATGTTGTAGTAGAAATTCTAGTTTATCTCAGTTTTGTTTACTGGCTTTAAAGGTTTTTCGTAAAAGTATGTAAAAAAATAAAAAAAAAATTTAAGTTTAATTAAAACAAAATTTTTAACTATAATTAGTTAGTTGAAAAACTTAAAATCTTGTGTGTGTGTGTGTGTGTGTGTGTGTGTGTTGAAGTGTTCTTTTAGTAAAATGTTGCAGAAAAAAATTGTTAAGAAGTTGTTTGTATATATAAAAAAAAATTAAGCGGAAAAAGTAGTTGATAGCAACAAACGAAAAAAATAAATGTAGTTGCAAACAGTTTCACTTACCTAGCAAAACTTTTGAATGCTGCACTTTGGGGATTTATGCACAGGGGCACCCGACCAGTTTGTAATTGCTCTGCTATGAATTTATGCATTTCCTCTGGAAAATTTCCAACAATGAATAAAAAAATATATTGAAAATAGAATGAAAAAATTTATACATAAATATTTTAAGTGTAGGTACGCATTTAAGAGAATTTAACTTATTTATAAATATTTATTCATAAAAAATATTTTTGATTTATATAAGAGATATGTGCAAGTATACAAATTTTAACAAAATATATTTGAAACTTTTATATGACATTTTATTTTATTATATTAACTATTTTATTAAGTTTGAAGTCTTTTAAATAAAATTAACAAAAATAAATAAAATGCGCGTCGAAATATTGTCGAAAAATAAACATAAAAGACCTCAAGCTCTCAAGAGATGAGTAAACAAGATATTTGAGTGAAACTTTTACACAATATGAAGAGCGATATGAGGATTAATTTTGCAATCATTAACTCAAAAATTTCATTTATTGAATTATGACTTTATTTGAGTAAATGGGCGAAATATCAAATTTGATTTATGTGGGTATTAGCCTTCCGAAAGAAGTAGTGGTTTAACCAACCACCTTTTTGCCTTAAAAACCATGCAGCGAATAAAAATTTCGTAATTGCCTATGTTATTGCAATATGACAGCTGAAATTAACAGCTGTTGGCTGTCAGTTGCCATACAACACAGTGTTGCATAACAACCCTTTTGCCATTAAATTTGTACGACGTTTGCAGCAATCGTGAAATACAGAAACATCGATATGAGTTTCCTGAAATTAAACATGATTTTCGCAATAAATTTGCACAATTTGCAGTCAATGTGCAGGTATTAATCAATTCATAATAACATGGCAAATCAAAGTGATGGCAAATGATAATGCAGTTTCCAGATATAAAAAAACAATGGCACCTTAATTCAGAGTCTAAACACAATGATTGCGGTGCGGTGCGATTTCTCGTTGCGGGAGAGAAAAATAAACATAATACAACGGAAGACGGCGACGGCGACGGCAATACTTGTCATTGTTTGTTTAAATTTTTATTAATTTTTTTTGTGCATACATTTTTATAAAAAATTTACTCTTTCTGTTAAATATTTTGTAATGGCAGTAACTAAAAACAAAAAATTATTAAAATTTTATACATTCGCAGATATATTTGATAAATTTTTCAAGCTTTTATATTTTATGACAAACATTTTTGAACTTCAAAATCATGTTTTTTGTTGTGAACACTGCCAATTATTCAAAAAATATGGCAACATCAGAAAGAGAAAGAGAGTAAAAAATTGAGAGAATAAGAAAGTCCACAATGAAAATAAAATAGATTTTAAATTTATGCCGTTCCACAATGCGGGTTTTTACTTCAAAATCGTATGAAAAACCGCACCGCAAAGAATTCTCGTTACATTGTGTTCAGACTCTCATGGGGGAAAATAAAGCCTTCAAAATAAAAATAAATTTGTAAAAACTCCTCCACTTAAAAAAAGGGAGTAAGGTCGTATTAAAAAAAATATTTTTGGCCTGTTTCACGATATCGAAAGAAAACTTTCGACTGAAAATTTTTATTGAAAACAACAATAAAATATGAAAATTTCTTTTTGTTTTCAATGTAAATTTTCATTCGAAAGTTTCTTTCGATATCATAAACAGGCCATTTATTAATTTCTGTTTAGGAAATAAAATATTTTTTTATGAATTTCATATTATTTTTTTCAACAGTTAAATACATATTATTTGAAAATTTAAATATAACTAGTTTTATGATTATTTTATTTATGCTCACCTTTGACCTGCTGCACTGATGTCAATTTACGCTCCCATAAGTCATCGAAAGCTTGACCAGCCGATGGCTCAAAATCGTTTGTATATTGACGCATGCTGCCCGTTGTGGTAAAACAACACTTGCACATACACGAGTGGTAACGCAAACGACCCTCGTCCAAATAGGGGTGTGCTAAAGCATCTGAGACGGAAATGCGTTTGTCCTAAGCTCAGGCAAATAAAAATAAAAAATATTTAAAAAACCACCTAACAAAAAAATAAAATAAAAACAAAAATACTTACAGGATCAAACACCAACATTTGACATAGTAAATGCACCGCTTCGTGTGTGGCATGTGAACTTAATGTATAGAGAGCTGAGAATGAGGGCAGTTTCGGTGCACGTCTTAGTATATGCGAACGTGCCCCACCACAGGCGTGACGCATGTCCTCCAGTGGGGGAGTGCCCAATAAGTCTGTGATGAGATCTAATTGTTGTACGGGATTTTGTGCTTGAAACAGTATGCGACGTCCTAATAATTCACCAAATATACAGCCCACGGACCAAACATCAACCGCCGACGAATAGTGTCGGGCACCCATTAGAATTTCCGGTGCCCGATAATATTGTGTAACCACCTCTTGGGTCATGTGTTTCGATTGGTCGGGTTCCTCGACTCGAGCCAAACCGAAATCGCATATCTTTAGAACGCAATTTGAATTGACCAGCAGATTGCCCGGTTTGATATCACGATGTAGTATACGAGCCGAATGTAAATATTTGAGACCACGTAGTATTTGATAGAGGAACACTTTTATGTGATCGGCTGACAAGTGCTGGGGTGAAACAATTATTTTATGGAGATCGGATTGTAGAAGTTCTGTTATCACATATCTGTGTTTTTTTTTTTTTTTTTTTTTTTTTGGTAAGATTAGAAATTTATATAAAAGTTAAGAGGAAACCATTATCAAATGAATTTAATATAAGCTATGAAACTATTTAATACTAAAAGTTAATTTATTTAAAGTATTTTTTTCTTATTTAGACATTAAAAGTGGGAAAAAATATTTTTGAACGCAAATGTAGAGCTTTGATAAAAAAATTTGTCATTTTTTATGTGGCAAAACCCCAGATTATTATCAGGTCGGTAACGAAAGTCAATTAACTTTTAAAAGATTCCTTTCAAATGGTTCTCAGAATAAATTTTGAAATAATCTATATATTTGTGTTTAAAGCGATAACAGCATAAGTCGAATCGAGGCAACGAAACTCGAGTAATATATGCTATAAAATATCTCTAAGGTAGTTTATTAAAAAGATATAAACGAAACAATATCTATCTAGATCTTAAGAAAGCACCAAATTATACTAAAAACTACATTTTCATAAATTGTCGGCTGTATTCGTTAAAACAGTAATCTTTTCTTCATGAAAAATTATTTTAAATTTGTCCTTTTGATTCATACACTAAAAGTGGTTTTTGCGAAACTATGTCTTTCGACTTACGCTGTTATTGCTAGTGACCACAGATAGATACATTGACTTAAAAAGTTGGACCGCAATTTTCATAACACAGCTGTACATTTTAAAAGTCAAATCTTTTCTAGCGAACTTTTATAAATAGGCCTCAGCATAAAAGTTATTTTTGGCAAAAGTAAATTTTGAAAAAAATCAGAAAACCGCATTTTTAAGATTAAAAAAAGTGTGTTTGTTATCGTTAAGCAATTCTCGAATTTTTGGTGTTATTGACATTGCAAAAAATCCATTTCTCCGAGTTTTTATGCCAGATCACAGCAGTCACATTTTCGAAAACAATTTTTTAATAAAAATTTCCTTTTTACGTGTAATCATAAAATTAAAATTAAATTAAATTTTCAAGGTCACGCCCTTGTTATAAAAATATTCTTAGGATTTTAAAAATAATTGGTTTGTTATTGGTTAAGCACGTTCCGAATTGTTGACATTAAAACAAAAATCTGTTTTTCTAGTTTTTAAACCATATCACACCTATCTTATAAAGAGGTCACATCCGTCACATTTTCGAAGCAGTTTTTTTTTAATGCAATCAGAAATCTTTGAACAATTGTTGGTGCTATTGACATTCCCCTTTATCGTGGTGGTTAGCGTATTTTGACTGCGACTACGACTACGACTTTTTTGTAACAGAATAAAGAAAATGGCAAACGGGTATATTCTGCATTCCACGTGAAATTAAAACGAGTGGAATTAACATAAAATTTTTGTTGGAAATATGTAATTGTAACAACAATGCTATGGCAATTCCACTCGTTTTAATATCACGTGGAATGCAGAACATACCCGAAAAATTTTCTTTAATCTAGGACAAAATGTCGTAGTCTAAGTCGAAATACGCCAAAAACGATAAGGTCCATTGAAAAAAAATCTCTTTTCTAGTTTTCAAACCAAATCCTACAAAAAGGTCACACCCGTCACTTGGGCGAAACATTTTTTTAATATGAAAATCTGCTTTTTTAAGGCAGCAAGTATTTAATGCAATCAAAAAGACTTAATTGTGTGTAATAATTAAGTGATAATTCTGTTAAAACTGAGATTTGTAAGGACACACCCGTCACATATTTCTGATGACAATTCTGAGCAAACATCATGTCCTGCCGGCATGCAACTGTTATTAAATTTTTTGAGATTAACATCCTTGGAAACCGCAACCTTTTTTGATATTACAAATTTTTGGTTTTTGATTTATAGCAAAAAATTTATCATGGTCACACCCGTCACAACAGAGTTACCCCAATGGAAGACTCGAAGAAATATTTATTAAATCCGAGATTCATATAAAATTTAATCGATTAAATGTTTTTCTTATTTACTATAAAGCAAATGCAGCATGATGCAAAATCATGTAAATTAAACCTAATTTAATCAATTAGATTTCTTAAAAAATTTATTTAAAAAAAAACAGAAAAAATAAATGTTTTTTTTTAATTTATTAGCTATTGCGCTCAATATTTTTTCCTACTTTGTGCTACGTTTAACATTTTTTTCTCATTTTGTAGTTAAGCCTAAAACTTTTAAAGATTTAAGTTAATTTTATCAAAAGGTTACATTTCTTGGAAGAAGTCCAAATGAGGTGGCTGTAAAATATCCAATGCTGAAAGCACCTGCAAATAAAGTAGACAAGAAGAAACAAAATGAAATTTAAATAATCTTAAAAGTATAAAAATAGAAAAAAAAGGAATTCTAAGATTTCTCTGAACAGCATATTAAAGTAAAGCATATATATAAAGCATACTTTTATGGGCATTACAAGGATTTGAAATAAAATCTTAGTTTTGTTGGTAGATTTACTTAAGCATTATTTGATGAATGAAAAGGTATTTAAATCTTATAAATATATAAAGCATTATCCTAAATGTATTAAGTATTTTACCTTAAACTCTCGATTGTTATGAAAGAAAATGAAACGCTATTGATGTCTCATTTAAATTGAATTAAGCTCCAAAACTAAGCAAACTAATAACACATCTTTGTGATAATTTCAATATACATTTTGAAAACTTAAATAATTTTAACTATGTATATAAAATATAATCACAAGTGGCATTATGTGAAATAAAATTTTCATTAAACACGCTTATTTACGTATTCTGTAAAATAAAAAGTGCAGCAGCAGCAGCAGCAGCACTTGATAACAAAACACAAAATGTGGTAAGCAAAAGTCTTTTGACCCCATTTACTTCGTTTTTTTGTCGTTTATAAAACGGACTTGTTAAGCAATTTGTTGTTTTAAACTAAACTTGCTAAATTAACAATTGAAACTCTTTATTTTTAGCAAATTACTGTCAAAGCCTTTGGCTGCTGCGCATGCGCTAAATCCAAGGAGTTAAAATAAACACACACAAACATTGGTTGTGAAAGGGAAAATAAAGCAAATTGTTGATTTCAACAAAGTAATAGCAATGGCAGTAACAGCGGCAACAACCACAATTGATGTACATAAGTATGTACTTGCAAGTTGCAACATCTCAACAAACAAACGAAGAACGGCCAAAGAGGTTGCCACATGTTTTGTTTCTTCCTCTGCAAATTGAAAATCAGGAGAATATTCTATACTTGGCACTTAATTTTTCATAATCCGAAAAAATAAACATTTTTGTAGATCCCAAGATTTGCAATTAAATATAAGATCCCAAGTGTAAAATTATTATTAAATTAGAACACTTTATTTACTCAATACTGATTTTAAAAGCTTTTAAAACACTCAATGTTAAATAATTCAATGCTGTAATACCATGATGTTAATTTTGCTGCTCTTTACCTAAGACCTGACTCAACTAGTCTTACTCACCTGTGCTGTCCTTTATGCAATACTCAACTGACTCAACTAGCGAACGCTTCGCCCTTTTATACTTAACATAAAGCTGTTTATGTAATTTTTCATCTTTTTATGCGTTCAATGAAACTATTTTTGAAAGCTTTAGTTCATTTATCTATTTTCATTTTTGTATTTCAATATTTTGTTAGTAGCTTATTCAGGATGTTTCTTTTTTTATTATTTAATTTTTTCTTTACTTTTTTCAATAAAAAAATATTTTTTATAATTATTTAGAATTATATAAATTTTTGCATTAAACCCATTTATCGCAGCAGGCTACACGAACACGCAACTTCAAATGCTGCTGGTTGCATTTGTCGCCTCGTAGCCAGCTACATAATTTTTTTCGGAGACGGCAGCAGAATATGTTGACTTAAAGCTTCCAAAAAGATATCAACAAATACCCTGCACATTCATCAGCTTCCCAACCACTGGATTTCGATCACAAATTAGTTTTTATTACAATGTGTAGTCAGTTTGTGTGTGAGAAGCTTTCCCAACTAACCAGGAGCTGTTTAAGCCGCGTTCAGACTATTATACTTTGTATTTATACTTGTCAAAAATTCAAATAATCATATGTATATCGGCTCAAAGTTTTGAATAAGTGAATCGTATGGAAGTATATTTCGTTGACGTAATTTTTTAACGTTTTTGTATCATCTTTTCTTAAATTTTTTTCTGTTATTTACATAGAATATTTTTAACTGCTGAATTTTTTCAAGTGTCGGCACGTCCCCGCCTGCATGAAACCGCTTTGCCGCCGCTAGTAAATGAATAGCACAGACATTTTCATTGAACAGCTGTTTTATTTTCTACTTGTATTACACATTTGATTTGAAGTGTGATGGTCTAAACACAATATGTGATTTTACGTTAGGTTTTTTGACAGTCGCAACGAATGTATTTAGATTTCTGTATCGTAAAATGTGATGAAAGTATTAATACTTGTATAATAGTCTGAACGGGGCTTTAACAGACGATGATGTTTAATATACAACTCCTAAACGAAACTCCTGACGATTATTTTTAGATTCATATTGTGCAGTTCATGCTTAACTCTCTCTTATAAATCTTCCAATGTTTAATCGACGATGCCCTTGGTTTTATTTTATTTTCGCGTTTACTGTTATAAATTGTTATTTTTTTTCTTCATTTCTCATTTCATTTTCCTATTTTTAAATTAGGATTTAATCAATAAATGAAAAGTTTTTTTTTATTAATAAATTTAATTTGTTTTATTTTCATATTTAACTCGCAAAATAAAAAGCATACTGAGTATTGTAAGATTCCCCAAATCATTATCGAATGATTCTTTTACAATTCTTTCTGTCTCTTGAGAAAAAATAAATCTCAAATGATTGCATCTACGACCAATAAAAGCGCCTTTTGTGGATCTTGTATACGAATCGTCTACGGTAACAGTTTCTCCCGTGCGGAGCATCATCCACGATTAAAGTATGAGCTCGTCTGCTATTGAAAATGCTCTGTATACGATTCACAATAGATTCTTCTGCGATTTAAAAGGCTAGCTGGGTTATAATTGCTGTCCATGCCTAGCGTCTGTATTGGCCTTACGTCTTTGTGTGGTTGTATATTTCTAAATAAACATTAAGACACCTACAACATTAAAGGAAATTTAGCACAATTTTAACGCATTTAGCACCCAATTTTTTTTTTACTTTTCAGCACTTTTTGACATGCTTTATGTTGTGCTGAGTATATATTTACGGCCATATGTATAAACAAAAACTAGCATGAAGTTATCATAAGTGGAAAAATTGAACATGATCTTAAAGATGTTTGCCATGAAACTTCACATTAAAAATCACGCTAGGACTTAGTAGTGGGTTAAAACTACGTATTGCGACCATTTTGAATCATTTTTAATGTCAAATTTTATAGAGAAATTCGTTAACATCCAATTCAATTTCGTCAGTTATGCTTACTTCATGTCAATTTTTGCTTATACATAAGACCGTTTTGCTTGTAATCACAACGCAACTGCATTATCACAATCGTCCACAAAAGAAGAAACATTTAAAAGTTAACCCGTATTATCGGCAAGTCTTCTTCTATAAACTAGCTGCAAATCTGGCAAACCTGACAACGACCAACAGCAAATTACATTAAAAGCCCCACTTGGTTTTTTTTATTATTGCTGCAGTCATTGAAGAAAAAAAATCTCATTTTATATGAAATTGCTTTGTACAGGGTGGGCCAAAAGAAACCAAGGGGTGTAAAAGTTTAATAACTTTTTTGTTTATTAATTTTTTTTTATTTTTTCTTTCAGATTATAGAGACAACACTTGGAGAATTTATAATGGAGAGGTTCACAACTGAACAGAACAATAGAATTTTATTATTTAAACCAGAGATGAAAATTTGATTATGAGTGATGAAGCTCATTTTCATTTGAATGGCTTTGTTAATAAGCAGAACTGTAGGTTCTGGGGTTCTCAAAATCCAAGAGCCATTTATCAACGCCAATTGCACCCCATCAGGTGTACAGTATGGTGTGGGGTCACATCTGAAAATGTCATTGGGCCCTACTTCTTCGAGAATGAAGATGGAAGTGCTGTAACCGTAAATGGAGAGCGGTATCGGTTTATGATAGAAAATTTTTTACGTCCTGCTCTTGAAAACAGACCTGGTATGTGGTTTCAGCAGGACGGAGCCACTGCCTATACTGCCCGAGACACAATGGCACTTTTAAGTAAAATTTTTGGAGAGCGAATAATTTCTCGAAATTCGGAAATTATTTGGCCAGCGCGATCGCCAGATTTGACAGCACCCGACTATTTTCTTTGGGGTTTTTTTGAAGGAGCGAGTGTATGTGAACAAGCCAGAGACAATCCTTGAACTCAAGGCAAACATTGTTGCAGAAATTCGAACGCTACAGCCACAAGTTTTGAAAGATGTTATGGAAAATGCTCTAAAAAGAGCCCATCAGTGCGAGGCTGAAAACGGTGGTCATTTAAGAGACATAATTTTTCATACTTATTTAAAAAAATTTCCATTTTGTATATTATATAATCTGAAAGAAAAAATAAAAAAAAGTTAATAAACCAAAAAGTTATTAAACTTTTACACCCCTTGGTTTCTTTTGGCCCACCCTGTATTTGCTTTAGTTGTTCTTGTTGTTGTCGGCGGTGGCTTGTGTTGTTTTGTTTTCATAATGGTTTGTTGAATGTTGGTTACTTGTTTGCAAGAATACTCTACGATTCGTTTAAGTATTGCATGCATGTATGTACATATGTATGTATGTATGTCTGTAGCAGAGTTTGGCAACCGTGCTGTTGCACTCTGTTCACAGCTGCAATTTTAAAAATGTTTACATTGTCGGCACTTTTTATACATTTTGTTTGATTGTTGCTGTAAATGCTACCTTAGTTTTATTACATATTTTTTCTTATTCTTTCAAATTTATTTCAAAAATACTTTTTTATCCCTCTTTATTTAGATGTCGTCATATGTCAATGATTACAACAAAAATAAAAAACAAAAAAATAAAAACTGCAGGAAAACTGCAAATTTTATATGAATGAATATGATATTATAAAAAATATGTTTAGAGAGCAGAGTGCTTACAAGCAACTTTGGTTTTCCAGTGCCACATGGAGATAAGTTTGTTGTACAACATTTGCAACATAATAAATACAATATTTATTAACATGTAGATGTTGTCCCAAAAGTATTAGCAATCAATTTGTAGTTAGTCGTAAATTTTTATGCATCTATAAATGTGCCTAAAAACACTTAAAATCCAAAAAGTCACAACTAAGAAAAATTTCAGAATCACAAGTTTCTGACTGAAAATAATGTAATAAATTAAATTAAACATTTCTTTTAATTAGTGATTTTTTTATGGGAATTGTTGAAATTAAAGTTTAAAATTTTTTAAACGCACTAATAATCCCAAATTAATATTTTACTTATTAAGTAAAATATTTTTTTTATTAAAAAGACATTGAAATTGATTATTGAGGAGTTTAGCTGGATCCTATGCGCATTTCACTGTTGCTAATGCAGATCATAAGGGAACCTTTACCCAAAGTTTCTTAGAACTTTCTTTTTTTCAGCTTCAAATTTTAGTTGTAAACGTATGTAAAAAGAAAATAAATGTAAATAACAACAACAGCTATTTAAGAATAGAGTGTTGCCACACAAGTATTTTTTTGACCTGGTGCAGCCAATTTAATAATTAGTGATTTTTTATGGGAATGTATTTGCTTTTCTTGTAAAAAATCTAAAAGCACACACTTTTGAGGCATTTTGAGGTTTGATGCACGAAATATATTTACATGTGTGCGATCACATATGTACATATCGCTAATTTTATATAGAAACGTCCTAATTCATAATATTTGTCAAATTGATTTTTTCCATATTCCGGTAGATGAGCCCATAGGCGTCGAAAGGCCATTCTTGAAGTACATTGCCTTCCCCCAAGAACTGATTTTGAAAACCCCTTAAACAATTAAAAATTGTGTACTAACGGGTGTTTTCTTAGAGGTATAGAACTTCGAATTGAAATAAAACACAAGAAAATCGTTTTAATGTCCATCAATTTGGCTTTATTGGAAGGATAATTTTATGCCATTAATGTTTAAATATGATTTCGGGCATGTGGTCGCCGCGGCTGGCTCGAATAAAGCCAATTCTACAGGTCCAATTTTCAACCACTTTTTCGAGCATATGGGGCCGTATGTTGGCAATAACGCCACGAATGTTGGCTTCCAAGTCCCCTAACGTTTCTGGCTTGTTGGCGTATACGAGCGACTTCACATATCCCCAAAGAAAATAATCCAATGGTGTCAAATCACACGATCTTGGTGGCCAATTGACAGGTCCATTCCGCGAAATTATGCGCTCATCGAATGTTTCCTTCAATAAATCGATTGTGACGTGCGCTGTGTGGCATGTAGCGCCGTCTTGTTGGAACCACAACTCATCCACATTCATGCCATCCAATTCGGGAACAAAATAGTCGGTTATCATGGCTCTATACCGGTCTCCATTAACGGTAACTGACTCTCCAGCATTATTTCGGAAGAAGTATGGCCCAATGACTCCACCAGCCCATAGAGCACACCAAACAGTCAGTTTTTGTGGATGTAATGGCGTCTCAAGGGTCTCATGTGGATTCTCTTCACTCCAAATGCGGCAATTTTGCTTGTTGACGTAGCCATTCAAACAAAAATGAGCCTCATCACTGAACAAAATTTTGCGATGAAAATCAGCATCGAGATCAATCTCATTTTCGGCCCATACACCAAAATCACGACGCATTGCATGGTCTCGCGGCTTTAATTCTTGCACAAGCTGGATCTTGTAAGGTCGCAAGCCAAGATCTTTGCGCAAAATCTTCCATAAAGTTGATGGACAAAGCTCCAATTGCTGTGCACGGTGGAGAATCGATTCATTCGGGTCCTCTTCAACACTTTGCTCTACAGCGGCAATTGTTTCTTCGGTGCGCACTGTTCGACGTCTCTGCGGATGCGTATTATCACATAGAGTAAACGTAGTGCGAAAACGATCCATGGTTAACCGAATTAATTGCTCTGATGGACGATTATGTCGACCATAAAATGGACGGAGCTTGCGGTAAACTTCGCGAACTGAACCATTATTTTCGAAATAAATTTGCACGATTTGCAAGCGTTGTTCTTTTGTCAACCTGTTCATGATGAAATGGCAAACCAAACTAAATACTAATCACTTGACAGCTGACAAAATGGCCGACAGTTAAAAAAGTGATGCCAACTTAAAGTTCTATACCTCAATAAAAAACACCCAATATTATCTATTTTAATATTACTCATGAAAATCAACAGGCATACAAAATGTAACTTTTGTAATAATATATCTTTTGCAACGTGCTTCTTTTGCTTTTTGTAAAAAGTACCTGCTACAAAGAAGTACCTTTTTCAAAAACCAAAATGTCTTTAACAAAAAAGTAACTTTTACAAAAAAGTGTATTTTACAAAAAAGGACTTTTTCTAAAGAAATACGGCTTTCAAAAGAATTTCATTTTAGATCATCATACATAATTTACAAAAAAGTACCATTTAGAAAAAAATGTATTTGACTAAAAAGTACTCTTTAAAAAAGTATCTTTAAAAAATAGGTGAAATATGTATATTAGAGAGCTGCGTAAACAGTCTGGAAATGTAAAAACGTCATGATTTTTAAATGTATTCACGTCGCATGTATTATACTAAACCAATAATAAATGCTGTCGTACTATAAGCGAAGTACGATGGATGTATTGGTGTATGTGTATATCTGTTGTAGCAAGCGATGACGTCAAGACAGCTTGTCTGTAACAAACACTCAAAAGAAGTACTGTTGATTAGTGTGTGCTTGTTCCCTGCAGATAATATTGGACTACGTGGTCCAATCTCGGTGAAACAGACTAGTTACATCATGGTCCCATGTAATGCAGTCATGGATCATGTCGTTTTCACATAAGCATTCAATGCTGCACTATAAGTGTTCGTGTTTAAACGATTATGATCGTTGTTCTTAGGCAGTTACAAATTGTATGCGAGTAGTCTATAACTATTTCATATGGAGTAGTTTTAGGGTTAGTCCGATGTTAAGTAAAATTGGACCATGTGGTCCAATCCTAGGACATCGCAATGCTAAATCGACCACCTTTTTTCATATATTTGGAGTACTCCTACTCCTCTTTGGATTAGTCTTTACATGCATGTATGGACTAGTCGCATTATCTGCAGGGTTATTTTTCATATTGTACGTTTGAGTGTGTGTGTAATATGTAGATGGTAAGCTATTATGTGATTAACCGCATACAACTAATGTTAATGCATGTGTGTGCCTTTGCATGTGCGCAGAAAAATAAAAGATCATACACACATACATGCATGACGTTTGTACACGTGCTTATGTGTAGAAAGAAGCTAGTATCACAAATTCTTCCGTCACGAAGTGTTTTCTTCTTTACTCTTATACCTACAATACTCAAATAAATTTCTTGCAAACAGTGTTGTTAACGTTTGTTTTATAAGATTTCCCTGTAGCAAAGCATTTGAAAAATCCCTCATGTCTTAAAAGTTCTTATAAGATATCTTGTGCAGGAGACTAATGTATATGTACCAGGTACATTGTACTTATGTATGTAATTAATTATTCCATAAATTTTAAGTTAAAATGACTCAAAGCAAAATTGTTTTTATAATTAATTGTTTGTTATTATTTAAATAGACGGTCCCTTGAAAAAGTAGACAAAAAATCTACGAAACGTCGAGAAAAACTGTAAATAAATGGATTTTTATTTGCATTGAAATATTATGCCCAATTAGCTGAAAAGGAAATCAACTTAAACCTAAATACTGGCCAAAATAACAAAAAGATAAAAATAAATAAATTTTGCAAAAGAGTTCCTAATAAAAAGTACATTAAACAAAAAGTACCTTTAACAAAAAAGTACTTTTGAACAAATCATACCAGTGGAAAAAAAGTACATTTAACAAAAAGAAAGGAGATACTTTCTTTTAGTAAATCGTAGAAAAAGAATATTTTACAAAATACTGCCCTTAAAAAATATCTTTTGTAAAATGTATTTTTTGAAAAAGTACCTTTAACAAAAGTAATATGTCTTAACGGCGAAATAAATACCTTTACAAAAAAGTACCTTTTATAAAAAAGTGCCTTTTATAAGAAAGTGCCTTTTATAAGAAAGTACCTTTTATAAAATAGTATATTTTTTAAAAATTTACATTTTATAAAAAGGTATTTTTTATAAAAAAGTACCTTTTATAAAAAAAACCTTTAATAAAAAAGTACCTTTTATAAAAAAGTACCTTTTATGAAAAAGCACTTTTAATAAAAAAGTACCTTTTATAAAAAAGTACATTTTATAAAAAAGTAGCTTTTATGAAAAAGTACCCTTTATAAAAAAGTATCTTTCATAAAAAAGTACCTTTTATAAAAAAGTACTTTTAATAAAAAAGTACCTTTTATAAAAAAGTATATTTTATAAAAAAGTACCTTTCATAAAAAATACCTTTTATAAAAAAGAACCTTTTATAAAAAGTATCTTTAATAAAAAGTGGCTTTTATTAAAAAGTATCTTTGATAAAAAGTGCCTTTTATAAAAAAAAGTACCTTTTACAAAAAAGGAACTTTTAAAAGAAGTCTTTAAAAAAACCTTTTACAAAAAACCCTTTTTTATCTTTTGCAAAAAAAGTTCCTTTTATAAAAAGGGCCTTTAACAAAAAGATACCTTTTACAAAAAAGTACTTTTTTACTTTTTACAAAAAAGTATTTTTACAAAAAAATTACCTTTTACAAAAACGAATAATTCAAAAACGTGGCATTTAAATAAAATGTTAAAAAATTTAAACACGTGTCTTTTACAGAAAATTATCTTTTGCCAAAAAAAAAAAATCTTTACAAGAACGTACCCTCTAAAACTTTGAAAAATAAACGGATTTTTTGAAAAGAACATAGTTTCGTACGTTCCCCTTTTTAAAAGTTACAATTTAAAAAGCTTCTGACTTTAAAGATTCTTCTTTAAAGTTATATGCTCTAAAAGTAAATTTTTCGACAAAGTTCGTTTTTTTTAATTTTTTATTCTGTCAACATTCTCTGTCCCATCCGGCATAGATTTTCAACTATTATTATAGGACTATAAAGGTCATTGCGGACAGCATTGCCAAAGCTGTTTGTTTGTTAGTGGCGCATTTCACAGCTCATCAGAAAAATCTATGCTACTCATTTTTTTCTTCCTATAATTCTTTCTGTTTTAATTATCAAATTACATTTTTGGCAAGATTTAACAACACTTTTCCATTTCTGGCTAAAATTTATAATTCTAATAATTTTATTCACACTTTTTTCATTCTTTAGTAAAAATTATTGCTTTTATTTATACAAGTGCTATAGCAGTTTTATTCTTCCTAAATAAATCAGCAAACGTTTGTCCACAACCATGCAGAAAGACAGTTAAATGGTTCGAAAAAAATTACGAAAAAAAAATAAATAAATAGAAAAAAATTCTATTTCCTAGTCATAATAGTTTACGAGTATATAGTATGTATGTATGTATGTACTTGCAACAACGTGTATTATAAGTGCTCGTATACTCACCCATTCATGCACCCCAACATTGCATGTCATTGAGGAGTTTATTATTTAAATGTTTAACAAAAAAAAAAAAAAAAAAAAAAAATTAACGGACGGCAGACAAATGGACAGACAGACGGAATGGCAGACAAGCGGACATTAAAATTTATATTCTTGGAAAAAAGAGGGGCGAGAACAGACAATGAAAAGACAAAAATAAAGAAACAATAAGTTAAAATAAAAAATGAAAATCATTATACTACTCGTATCACGTACTTTCATCATCATCATCGACATCCACCCAGCACAGCGCTGAGCTCCGGACTAGTGGAGAAGGAAAAACACCACATTCATTGATTGAATCGTCAAGTAAATAAAAACTGGGTGTGATAAAATACAAAACAATAAACACCAAAATGCCATTTCCAATTAAAATTAATAAAATATACCACTCAGGTCAATGTTTTTGTTTCTATTTTTGTATATATTTTTTTTTTGTAATAATTTATTGTCGAATTTGTTCATAAAATTCAAAATATATGAATGATCTCGAGCTCTCAATACACAAGGAAAATTATTTTTCTAATGTGTTTCTTATTTGCTTTGAGAAGTTTAGTTATACAAAATTTTAAATAAAATAGGATGAAAAATAATTTCTTTGCAGCAGACAGTGATTAAAGGAACTTTAATCGGACGAAAGGTTATTGCAAGCTTTTTAATTTAAGAGTTACAAGAATTGGACAAAGTATTTTCATTGCAAAGAAATTAACGATTGGACTTGTACTTCAATGTAAGAAATAAAAAGTAGTTTTTTTTTAAGTTGGAAATTTATTCTTGTAAAAACAGTTTCTCTTAGAGGTGACCAAAATTATATTTTTTGTAGATTATCTTCTCATATCTTCTGTTTTTTTAGAAACATTAATCAGTTTTTTAAAAAAAAGTTTAAAAAAGGACATTGTTAAGATGAACCCTCTGCTAACCCTCGTACTTCTTCGACAATTAATTTTTTATGTTAGGAAAATAGTATCACTGGCGGAGCTAAAATTTTTTCCGGGCATTACAACTGGCGATTTTCATGAGTAATATTAAAAGAGATAGATAATTCTTGATATTCAAAAAAGAGCCTTACAAAAAAAGTACCTTTTGCAAAAATTTGTTAAGAAAACCCTCCCTAAAAAGGAAAAACAAACTAAAAAACTGAAATAAACAATTTTTTTAAGTACTTTGGAAAAAAGTATATTTTGAAAAAATTCCTTGTTAAAAAATTACATTTTGAAATAAAAAATTTTTAAGTACTTTTGGAAAAAAGTTCCTTCTTATAAAAGTATTTTCGAAATAGTAAATTTTTTAAGTACATTAAAAAAAATTAATTTTATAAAATTCCTAATTAAAAAAATTACTTTTGTAACAAAAAAAAAAGTGCCTGTTGAAATAACCAAGATTTTAAGTACTTTAAAAAAATGACCTTTGGACAAAACTACCTTTTGAAAAAGTAACTTTCGAAAAAAAGTACCTTTAGAAAAAAGCACCTTTTGAAAAAAGTACCTATTCAAAAAATTTCCTTTTGAAAAACCTGCCTTTTTAAAAAAAAGTACATTTTAAAAAAGTATCTGTTAAAAAAAAGTATCTTTTGAAAATAGTACCTTTTAAAAAAGTACCTTTTGAAAAAAGTGCCTTCTTGAAAAAACTACCCTTTGAAAATTACCTATTGAAAAATTAGGAATTTTTTATTTTTTGCTAAGCACCGTCTATGCGCATTTCGTTCTTGCTTATGGAACTCGTCAGTAGACTTAAACCCAAAAGTAAGTTTAAAAAATTTCATATCGTCGGCTTAGAGTGTAAACCTGCTAAATCCTCTTTTTAAAATATATAACATTTTAATGCCGCATCGACTGGTTAGAGTATTTATTTTAATTTTAAGCTCTACATGTCGAAAAAACTTAATGTATTAAGCTAAGTCTAGACGATATGTTGAATCAGCAAATGTATGCTTATGTTCATATGCTTTAAAATAACAACAAATCCTGCTGTCATCATATATATACATATGTTAGCCGTCTACACAGTATGCTGAAAGTACCACATTTTTTAAAGTTAACATATGTCAGCAAATGATAATACAACATATAAGTTAGCATAAAATTTTTGTGTCTACATGATATGTTGAATTTCGTATTCTAATATACATATATGTTGAGTCATGTGAGCATTTGCTTAGATATAAAATAAATTTTGACAATTCTTTTTCATTATTATAAATTTATGTATGTACATATATCAATTATCGCTGTCAGTGCAAAAAATTATATTTTTGGTTAAAATAAAAATTAGTGCAATTATACATGTATATAAATAAAAAGAAATTCGCGAAATGACGGAAATTGGCAAAAAGCTACAACAGCAATATGACAAAGTCTAATAATGTTTTAAACTCTTTAAAATTGTTAAAAATTCTATAAAAAAAACCACGCGAAAAGCCGCCTTACATAAATTACATAAATTCGCAAAAAGTTACTAACAGCGGAATGATGACAAATTCCAATATTTCTTAAAAATCGGCAAAATTTTTAAAAGGCTGAAAGCATCCAAAAATTCGCTTTTATCTCGAACTACAAAAAGTCGTGAGAAGTTGCAAAATTTTAAACAAACCATAATGTTGATTAAAAATCGCCAAAACTGTAAGGAATACAAAAAATTCAATAAAAGTCGCAAAAATGGCGAAAATTCGCAAAAAGTTACTAACAGCGGGATGTTGACGAATTACAATATTTTTTAAAAATCGGCAAAACTTTTAGGAGGCTGAAAGCATGCAAAAAGTCGATTTTATTGCGAAGTTTGCTGGAATAAGATTGATTGTCTGTCTTCTTCAGAATCGCCTGAATTTTTTTTTATGAAATTTTAATTTCCCTTATTTTTTATTCACCCGAATTTACCATGAACATTTATGCAGTATATTTTTCGCGTAATGTAGAATTTTTTGTGTTTTTTTTGCTTTTATTCCACTATTTTTGTTATTTTAATATTTACGTTATTTTTATTTTAAAAATGGCAAATTAGGAAACACTGTTCATACCTGAGCAGAGTTAAAATATCAATTCTATATGCTATCAAATTTGCCGTACGCTGAAAAGCTTACATAGGCTTTTCAACAAATAACACATCTGACAGCATACATAGGAAATTTGTTACAAAGGAAAAATATGGTGGCTACACGATATGCTAAAATCTTGAAAATACGTTTGTTGACAACGTTAACAAATGCCTTTCATATGTCGTTAAGCATACGTATGTTGAAAAAATTTAGTGTCTACACGATATGTTGGCACTGGTAACAAATTTTTTATCATAAATATGCTGATTCAACATATCGTCTAGACTTAGCTTTAGACTAATTTTTTGAAGCTATGTATGGAAAATGTAAACAGTTTTTTTCTCTCTTGCAAAATTTGTTTGAAGTGATTTAGCTGCTTTACTTAATATATTATTAAGAATCACAATATACAAAGTACGAGTAAGTTTTAAAGCCTCAATTAACAAATCTTTATAAAACAAGTATCAATTTTCATTTTCTATTACATACTTTGCTTGGTTGGCAAAGATGTTTATTTTTCCCCATATTAAAATTCTCCTATTCTAAACAGATGGCGAGAAAAATAAAAATTGAGAGGAAATTTTCAATATCAGAAGTCAGCTGTTTTGATATCAGCTGTTGTGTTTTGCAGATAATTCCTAAAAAGAGGGAAGCAAGGAATAAGGAAAAACTTCCCGGGAATTGTTATTCTGAATAGGGCATTCAGATTAAGCTTGAAAAATATTAAGGCTGATATACTTATTTTGTGATATAAAATTTACACAAGTGTCATTTGATTGTCCAACTATGGGTTATAAATATACATATGTGTATGTATATGTGTAATCCCAATACTGACAAATTATTTCCTATGTACTAAATGTTTGGTATAAGTTTTTAATGTTCTAAAAACCAAATTTGTTTAATCTATTTTTAATTTACTATTGTTTGTAGGGTAATTATTAGACTCCCCATGGGCTTTGCAACAATTAATTAAAAAGCCATAAATTTTGTTCTCAGTCAAAAAAAAAACACTTTTGTATTTGTCACTTTAAATAAGTTTTCAAATGTTACCAGCAGGAGTTAAAAGAAATAAATTTAAATCAGCAATTTCGATGTTTTTACTCTCACACGCACACTCACAATATTTCATTGTGTTGTCCCACAATCATCGATAAGAAGGAAAAAAACTAATAAACTTAATTTGAATAAATAATATGAAAAATTGTTAAGCAAGTATCTTTTTGTTTTGTTGTTGTTGTAGGTTTTGTATAACTGAGTCCGCATACAACACACGTGCAATTATTATCTAAATGTTAAGAATGAAATGAAAAGACAGCAGACAAAGAAAAAAAATCATTAGATTTAAATGCAACGACCAGCTGGAAATATTTAGTAACGTCAAGATGAGGGAAGCTATTGCAATAAGGAGTAATTGGTATAAAAAGTTAATTTTAAGAAAAGTGCTGCTACAAAATATACTGATAATAAGAAACGTGTTTTTATAAATGCGGTACTTTTTATTGCACAAAGGACTTTTCACAAAGGCATTAAATAAAAAAGGACTTTCACAAAAAGTTATATTTTTTATAGAAATTTTTCTGGGGCTGAAGTTAATTTTACCAGTTGCAAGAATTTTTAGCACGCCCATAAGCGGACCTTTCAAACTTTACTCTCATTCTTACCTTCTATAGCACGTCCCCTTCCATCTCTCTCTTCTATTACTCTCTTACTCTGGTTTTCATTCTGACGCTTCTCCTTCACAGGTAATACAAAGGGACCTAATTGAAAGTACGTCGAACCCTTTTTCCTTCCTCAGCATCCTAATAACCTAACCTAACCCATAAAAAGTGGCTTTTACGAAAAGGTAATTTTTACAAAAAGTTACTTTTGGCTGAATGATTCTTTTTTATAAAAAAATATAGTAATTTTTCATAAAAAGGTACTTTTTACGAAAAGGTACTTCGTGTAAAAATGTAAATCTTACGACAAGGTACATTTTGCAAAAACATTGTATTTTACAAAAACATACTTTTTCAAAAAAGTACTTTTTACAAATATATAATTAATGTAAAAATGCTTATTTTACAAAATAATGTAATTTTAACAAAAAGGTACCTTTTCAAAAAGATACTTTTTACATAAAAATATTTTTTACAGAAAGGTACTTTTTATAAAAAGACCAAAATTCGCATTGTATGAAAATTTTATTACAAAAAGGAACATTTAATGATAAGATGCTTTTTTTATATTTATTAAGCATGAGATATTGGTTTTTATAAAAAGAATTAATTAATTTTATTTTTATTCCAATATTTTGTTGCCACAATGGGTAACTTCTTCAGTGAATATATCTATATATTATATAAACATATATTCCCTGAATATTGCAATGTTATATTTTTTATCATATAAAGCCAAAAAATAAATTTTGTAAAAATTAAAATTTTTTACTTTTGGCCAAAAAAATGTGTGAAATTTCCTATAGTGCATTGTGGCAACGAAATATTGGAATAAAAATAAAATTAATTAATTCTTTTTATAAAAAACGAGATCTCAAGCTTAATAAATATAAAAACAAAATTAAAAACCAAAAGATCGAATAAATTTAAACAAATAAGATGCTTTTTACACAAAATTACACATTTTAAAATAGTATTTAAATAAAGGTTTTAAAAAAAGTATTTCTTTACAAAAAAATATTTTTTTATAAAAAAAACTATTTTTGTACAAACAAAAACTATTTTGTTTACAAAAAAATATTTTTTTTACAAAAAAAGATATTTTTACACAGAAGTATTTTTTTTTAGAAACCGGCACTGTTTACAAATACATAATAATTTTTACAAAAAATATACTCAATGCAGAGACTAAAAAATTGTACTTTTTCAAAAATGTAATTTTTATAAAAATATCTTGTTGTAAAAATACGCTTTTTACAAAAAAAAAAAAAAAAAAAAAAAAATATATATATATATATATTAAAGAAGTGTTTTTTGAAAAAAGTACTTATGTATTACAAAAAAAAGTTTTTTTTACAAAAAAGTATTTTTCTTTTACAAAAAATATTTTTTTACAAAAAATTATTTTCTGATAAAAAAGTATTTTTTACAATAGTTTTTTCTGTTTACAAAAATTCACTTTTTCAAAAATGTACTTTTTACAAAAAAAAAAAAAAAAAAAAAAAAAAAATACTTTATGCAAAAACGTACTTTTTTACAAAAATATATCTTTTGCAGATGTATTTATTTATATATTAAATTAATTTTTACATTGCAAAATGTATGATTTATAAAAAGTTACTTTTGTGGTAGGTTCTTCCTGTAGAAGATGCAAGAGTTGAGCACTTTTTCTTTACCTTACAACAATTATTTCTAAAATAATTCATAGCATTCAAAATGAATTGATATCGATCAGATTTCATGCCTCATGTATTATATTTCTTGAGTAAAAAGGAAGTATTAGAGCGAAATACAAGTGACAAATTTCCAATAAGGCTTTATAATGTTGCACACATAGATACATACATACAATAGGCCTTAATACTCGTAACCGAGTGTAATTGTTGTGTCTAAATTGTTGACAACATGTTCGTTTGTTTGTTTATGCCATTAAGTGACAACGTCAATAATAATACGTGGCCGTATTAACTTACGTATCGTAAAGTTTTAAGTGGGTGTGTGCAAGTATATATTTTTCCACTTCATTTTATTTTCAATATTATTAATATTTATAGTTATTAATGCACGTAAACAAATTGTACCGTTAGTCAAATGAATATTAACATGGCATGACGTACGTACATACATACATACATACATACATACATACATACATACATATATTCGCCCTACACTCAACTCAGCAGCTAAATGTCTATTGACGAATATTTTAATGTGGTTTGTCTTTTTTTTTAATACTAAAGCATTAAACACATTCACCACAGAAAGCTACAGACTACCAAATATCAAGGATAGCATACACATGTTTATATGAGAATGATTCTTTTGAAGACAGAAAGGCAACATGGCGGCAGGTTTTTGTCTATGCTGATTTTGCCGTTGTAGTCCAATTAAACTAATTTCTATTTCTTTGGCTACAATGAGAAAAGTCAGTATTGCCAGTACAGTACAAATGTTGAATGAATGATTTTGTACAATTATTTCATATTATTTAACAGAAATAATATGCAAAAATTGATGTAAGGAATAAATTGATTCATTTTTGTACTTTTACGTGAAATAAGTATATTTTAAAAGAGTAATTAATTTTTATAAATGCAAAACATATAAAAGTGGCAATATAAAAGTGGTACAAATATTTAATAAACGTTTTAGAATATAAAATTTCTCTGTAAAAAAAAATTTTTTTTGCTTTAATAAAAGATTTATGAGTCGATTTTCCAAAAAAATTGTTTTACAAAATTTTTATAAACCAAAACATATATTTTTATGAATAATGGCGTCAGTTATGAAAATTTTTTAGTTATAAAATATGTAAAATTTTTTATGTCAGTATGACAATATTTTGATAACTTTGGCATTTATCTAACGACTCACTAAAAACACATGCTTTTGAAATATCTAAATGGGGACGCTGTACGTTTAATTTCTTGCGAAAATTGTTGAAAATATGTCGGTAAAATTTTGTTGAGAAATTTTTTTCAAATTTGGTGACGTTCGATTGTCGGGAAATATTTTTTGGCGCGACTTTGCGATATTCGGCCATAGTGCGATGTTTAATAGAGTCCTGCATGAGACCATTTAAAAGAATTTTCAAGACTTGAGGGATTTTTCAAAGGCCTTACTGTAGCGAAGTCTTCGAAAACAAACACTGAACAGCACTGTTTACAAGACATTTGATTCAGTTGTTGTAGGTATGGAAGTAAAGAAGCAAATACTTCGTGAGGAAAGAATTTGTGAAGTTGTATGCATGCTCTTTTATTTTAGCGGAGACACCTTCAGCTAGCACTGACACGAACCACCTATCAAAGTCACAAACCTTTTAGCAAAGACAAAAATCATACTGGAGATTCCAAAAATATAAAAATCCCCAAAATCTCAGACACTTGCCCAGAAAGTTATGGCAACACTGAAAATCTAAAAAATCTGCAGTGTCAGCACCATCATGTTATGTGTTGTTACCAGTATTTGTAACCCGGTGAAGACACTACTTCTTCTTGTGGTATTTGGAGTGCTTGTTACGAACAAAAAGTTTTCGCAACATCGCTTGTAAACACTCATATACACGAACATAACTACATTCATGGTGCTTGGCTTATTATGTGACAGCATTTATTGTTGATTTAATATAATACCTGCTATGGCAAAATATTTAAAGAGCAAGACGTTTTTATATTTCAAGAATGTTTACGCAGGGCTCTAATGTTTAAGAGAACACTGAAGATGGAGCATAGCCGAAACCGCAATATTAGAACTTGGCTCGGCCTTAATATTGCTTGGGCTGATTGCTTTAAAAAGAGGCACTGAATTACATAGCTCCGACCAATTGTTCCAAGTCAATAAGTTCACCGAGGTCGTTTATCTTTGATGGCTTCAAGTAAACAATACTAAGCAATGTGGCACTATGAAACTTAAAACACATTTTTAATTTGGTTTTCACTCTTCACCAAAATAATTTTTTTCCAGCTATAAATTGAGAACTTTTGACTTATTTTATTGTTTTTTTGTGAGTTGTGATTAAATTGCGATAAATGAGCGATATCATCATTTCCATGCTTGACATGTAGTGTATGAAAAGTGTCATCCATGACTGTAATTTTTTTACGTTGACAAATTTGCTTTGAACATTAATTTAGAAAAAAAAACAAATTGCTTCAAAATTTCATCATATACAAATAGACGATAATGTACGTGCCCCGAAGGAAATGTCGATGGTGAAAATGTACTGAGTCGCTTTTGACTTTGTCACCAGTACTACTGTACAATTATTCCGCATATAATACTTTGTGCTATAGACATTTAGCATGTGCTTGTCATTGCAATTCTACTAGTAATACTAAAACAATTGACAAGATAGCGAATTCGTAGTTCTTATGGGAACATGGAGACATACCAACCAGAAATTTACTGGTACATTTCTATACCTTAATTTATGTATATTGACAAGTTGTTGCAAAATCCACCAGAAATACACCACATTTGTTTTCTCTCTTTATTTTATACTGACGAATAAAAGAGAAATTGTAGACAATGTAACTACTACTAGAGTTTTAGTGTTGACATAGAGACACTTGGCCCCAGTCTGACTGCAGGGTGGCAACTACAAAGGAGAATGGAAAACACACGCTATAACAAATATGTATGTATGTATTTGACATCATCTAAATGTGCTATAGTTTATTTATAAATATAAACAAATATTTGTAATTGTTAAACTTTTGGAACTTGTTGAAAAGAACAAATATTTAATTTCCTTTGTGTGGCTTTGTTGTTGTTTATAGAAAAGGAAATTCTTGGTAAAATAAATAAATTTAACATTCATTTAATTTCTTCAATACAAAATATTCAAATTGAATTACCAACAAAATTTTTATATGCTTTTAATAACTTTCTATTGTCTATGAAACCTATAGAATTTCTTTGTTAATTAACTTTTGTATAAGTTTAACAACTGCACATACATACATTTTAAAATAATTTTTATTAGCATTAGACTTCTGGGGATTTTTTTTGTTAATTTATTTCTAAGGAAAAATGGAAAAGTTCCCATAATTTTACTCACCTGAATTAAGGTGTAAAAATACATGCATTTCGTTTAAAATTCTAAAACGTTTAAATTTCCTGTTGAAATGCAAAGCAAATTCAAATATTAGAAATTCTATAGATGTTTTCCAGCAATGTTTAATGTGCATAAATTAATAATGTGTATTCCAAAATGTGTCGATTGTGTTAAGCAAGTAGCAAACAGACATGTAACCGCACTGGGTGTATCTTGCATGTCGTTCTTACCACTTGCATTTTAAGTACAATTTAGTGTAATTTAAGCTGTGCATGTGTATGTAGAAGGGTTTGTTAGAGAAGGCTCACATGGGAAAATTTGAGTAAAAGTTTAATCATAAGCAGCGTTGCCGTTGTGCGACTAAAGTCGCATTTTGCCACTTTTTCAACTGCCTTGCCACTTTTTAAGCGCCTTACTTTTAAATCCCCTTTTAGTATCATTTGCATTATTTTGTTCCCCTTTCTGCCCCTTTTTGTTCAAAGTCAACTTTCGTTTTTATTTTGACTATAAATGTACGCAGATTCGTACAGATTCTACCACAATAAACAAGATTTTATTTCCTATGTGTCAAACTTAATACATTAACACATTGGTATGAACCTTTTCATTTCTGTAAGGTTTTTAAATATACGAGTAGAATTGTACACTCATACTTGATAATTGTAACTGTATTTTCGATATCCATTGTGAAAGCTAAATTTAGGGCCTAATTTTGTAAAACGCAACGCCAAGCGTTGACAAATTTTATATAGAAAAAATTTAAATTACAAAAACAAAATACATACAAAATTTGACAACGCCAAGCGTTGCGTTTTACAAAATTAGGCCCTTAATTAAAGTACATATTTTTAAAAGGCCGTTCTGTAAACCGATCGAGTTGAAATAGCACGATTTTAGAAAACTAAAACAGGCAAACACGTGGCCAATTCCCAAAGCAAATGATCTAAAAATATCGGAGTTTTTACCACAAAAAATTACTTATTTTCGGAAGAAAGTGACTATTGCTGATGACAAGTTGCAACTACTCGTTTAAATCAATGGACAAATTGGCCAAATTAAACGCAAAAATATACCCAGATTCAGCAGTTGCAAGGTCGGTGAGTTACACCTTATTTCATCTTTATACAAAAATTTACCAAAAAAAAAAACACGAGAGTAAACTTAAGTTAGCATTGCTAAAAAATGTTCAAAAAGACTGAGAGTAGACACTTGTCTGTCCATGCTGTCTGCCTTAAATTTTTTTTTTCAAAAAGATTTTAAAGAATGGATTGCAAGTGAGGAACTTATTAATAAATACAGATGTAAAATTTCAAAAGAATTGATATTTAAGGTATTTAATAAGTATGCATTATGCATAAAAATAATACCATAAATATATTATCCTCTTCAGAATCGAAGTTTAAAATTTTTCATCAAAACTTTAAATGATTAAGTAAATTTTTTGAATTACACTGATTTTTAAGTAAAATAGTGATATGCCCCAAGAGATGCCAAAAAAGTACTTAATGTATTTTTTAATTTTTTGTAAATCTTAAAAACTGGGGCAAATTATGGCATTCAATATCGAATGACATTTACATTTATTTTCTATTGTAATTTCGATCAATATCAAATGCCACATTTTGACCAGTGTTTCATTATTATCATAGATTTTATGATTTTTTTTATGTTTAGTAGCTATCTATACTACGTTTATACTCGTCTTATTTGTAAATAAAAACTGTATTTGCAAGTACTCAACTAGCCGGTATTATAGAAATATATTCGCAGTCGTCAAATAAACAATTATAAAATTAAACATTTTTTTTGTATACGAGTACATCCCCAGTAATCAGTAATTGTTCACGTGAGTTATTTAGTAGAGGCTTAGTTATTCTTTACTTTCTCTTGATGTTATGTGCTGTGCCGTTCTGTTTCTGAAATTTAATAGTTACATTTTATGTTATATCTTATCACCTGTTTCTGAGCAGAACGGCCACAGTTTTCCACTGAAGTGATGAGTTCGTCTATTTTTATGTTTCAAAACAATTTTATGTTTTTCTGATAAAAATTAAATTTTATAAAAGCATAGTCACAATTTTTATTTTATTTATGCTTTCACTTAGAATTACTTAAAATTTTTTTGGATTTTCACTGGTTGAACCGTAACAGAACAGAACGAAATACAAAAACTAACGTCTTGTGTAAAATTTCTAAAATAAAAAAAGAGTCAGCTGATTCATAACAGAACATAAAGTAAAACCTAATTCTGCCACAAGTTACAATTTTTACTTGCAAATAAAACGTACGAAAAAACTTATATGAGTTCCCACAAAATTAATGCTTGTGTACTTTTTATACATGAGATATTTGTTTTTATTGTTTATTTTTAATAAAACTAGGTTGATAAATATGTTTGTTTCTTTAATATTGTTTGATTTTAAACTTTTTTTTTTTAAAAAATCCCCTTTTTGTGACCCTTTTTGAAGTTTTTCAACGGTAACGCTGATCATAAGGAAGGCTGAGAATAATCTAAGGTCAGATTTGATAATAAAAGCAGGCTGCACCTTACATGGCTTCACTAGACATTTATTTATATTCACTTGAATCCATTACAGATCTCTTCCTGAACAGAAAGCAAAATATTTCAATAAAGTTTAACTGGAAATATTTTAAAATTTTATTCAACATCGCCTATTGTACGAGTAATTTCTTCCCTGGTGGGAAATATGTAATAAGAATTAATCCGGATAGGCATGTGAATAGATTTGGTGTTTTTAAGTATACGAAGAGATTCTCTACCTCAGTCCAGCTGATGTGTTAGTTCGTTAATGAACAAAAATAATGTTTAACTCTTAAGGCTCAGTTAGTCGACTGTAAGGAAATCTAACTGCAACGCTGGAAAACAGCTGATCGATATTGTTATATGAAAAGTAATGAAAATGGTCATAGAGATGTAACCGGAATGAAAGAATATCAGCTGTTTCCTACCGTTGCAATTATATTCCACTACAGTCGATTAACTGAGCCTCTATGATTTTCAAAATAAATTTGCACAATTTGGATTGTGATTCAGTCGGCATAAATCACATAAATCACTTGGCAGCTGACAAAATGGCCGCAAGTTAAAAAAGTATTGCCAGCTTAAAGTTTTATACCACTTTGAAAACACGTAATAAAAGGTGTCACTACGATTTTTTTTCAATTAAAATCCATTTTGCTTTCATTATATTCTTCCTCTGTAACCATCGCTTTAATTTTTCCTCATCATTATACCTAATCATTTATTGTTATGAAAATCTTAATAATGCCTCTAAATAGTATTTTATAATGCCTCTTATATTTGTGATAACACAAAAGACATTGGGCATTATCAAAGGCATTGTATATCGAAAAGTATTTTCCTAATTCCATTATTTATTTTACACACTGTATTTGATAAAATATTAATACAGCCGCTGAGCATATTCATTCGTTGCTGTCTCATGGTCGACATGTGGCTTCTAAACAATTGCTTGGTGATATGGGCAGCATTAATATGTTTAATGCTTAAGAAGGCCTTTATAATGGCCCTCTGAAGGCCGGCCATCCCTCTAATATACCAGCATGCCCTCAATAATATTTATTACTCTGATATAAATAATGTAAACTCCTCTAACATAGAAAGGGTTTGCATTAATTGAAAAAGAAAAAGAAAAATAATAAATATGTATTTCATTCTAAGTCGACAAGTGCTGTTTACCTTCAACGAAATTAGACAATATTTATGAATATCAAACCTTTTATCTTAGTGCAATTATTATTTAATGAAATGTATGAAAAAATGATTTTTTTTCTAAATTATGTAGCAGGTCAATGCACAATTTGTACATTTCCAATTTTTAATTTCAATTTTATATATTTTTTTATATTTTTTATAGTTTAATTCCTAATGGCCAAATAAATGAATAGAGAATGATGACTGTTCTAAACTAGACTATACCCAGCTAGCATTTTGCGAGATTTCTGATCATAGATGAGTCGCTTACGACTCCCTTCCGCGATTAAAATGATGGAATATGCGCTCATTTTCTGATCATAAATGACTCCCTTGTCGGGAGGAAATGGTACCCTAGCCGCGACTCATCTGGAAGAGTCTTTTATGATCCCCCCATCTAATCAATTTCGAATTGTCTTCAAGTCATTTTCGAGTAATTTTCTGATCGTGTATATGCGTCTTTTATGACTCCCCTGCGCGATTAAAATGATCATACAGGCGCTCATTTTCTGATCGTAGATGCGTCTTCTACGACTCCCCTGTGCGATTAAAATGATCATAAAGGCGCTCATTTTCTGATCGTATATGCGTCTTCTACGACTCCCCTGTGCGATTAAAATGATCATACAGGCGCTCATTTTAAAATATTATATATTTATTTAAAGTAAATTACTCATTTATTACACACATGTTAATTTAGTTTATTTTCTTGTATTTTTAAATCTATCACTTTTAATAATATGTTTTATACTTTTGTCAACTTCACCTTAATAAGCTTCTGATCCACTTGTGTTCACGCTTCGACTGAAAATAAGAAACCAAACCAATTCTTCTTTTTTTTCCTCTTGATTTCTTCTTTGTTTTGTCAAAAAAATTCCTTGGAATTAGCAACTACAAATTGAATGCCAGATGTGCACAGAGCAAGTTTACCCGTTATTTGCTCTTTTTCTTATTATTATATGTTTTGTTATTGTAATTTTGCTGAAATCACTTTTGAAGCATAGACACGAATCCTTCTCGAGTCGCGTTTCACGCACGCAGCTGATTAATCCCATTTTTGTCATCCGGGTGACTCGAGGAAGACTCGCGTAGATGATTTTTGCCAAAACGATCATCCAAATGCTAGCTGGGTAGTTTCAGCTTTTGTGCTAAGCCCTAAAGTAGGCTATTAATATTTTTTTCTTTCACCATAAAGTTTACGTATGCATTTTTATTCATGTATGTGGGTTCACTTTGAGGATGTAAAAAAATATTTAAATTATAGGGGATGCCAACCAGGGTTATAAATGGATTTAGTGCAACTGCAAAATTTTTCTTTGCTAAATGAGATAATTTGATTTAAGCTTGGTTAATTTTAACTTTGAATTCCTGCAGTTGCGAGGTAATGCTAAATGTATTTGTTATTGCAAAAGTTTAACAAAATTTTCAATTTTTATATGCCAAGTATTTTTGCTTTAATATTTATTTATTTTTTATTTTTTGTGAAAAAAAAATGAAAAATAAAGAATTCCTTTGAAATACTGACTGAATAGCACGTTTGGCTTTTAGAAATTAAAGTATACTTACATTTTCATGTTTGAAAAAACACAACATTTTCAATTCACGGAAAACACGTTTTGATGAAACCAACGATTGAAAGACATTTGGAAGTTTTTTCAATGCTACACGGCGTCCGTCACGTGGATCTGTAACAGCCCTGTAAAACAAATAAAAAGAAAATGCAAAAGTTGAAAAAGAGATTTAATAAAAATATATTTAAAAGACTCTCATCATGTGTTATTATTATTAAAATATATAAAATATAAATATAAATACATATTGGATTGCATGTGGGCGTTAAGAGCTTATTAGTTTATATTTGCTTATACTTCCTAAAAGTATGCTATGAAATTTATTTACCATTTAATTTCAACACACACGCATACAGTAAACTATTCAGTTTAATGACTTTGGATAGCTTAAGACGCAATTTACACTATGCCTTTTCTGCTTGCCTGTGCAGGCAGGCTTTTTTAGTTTATTGGTGAGAGGGGGTGAGAAGCTTGCGATGTAGAACAAAAGGCACGAAATGAAAATTCGAGGGGATTTATAACATTTCTCTTTCGTATTCTCAGCATTAAACGTATATATAAATGCCAAAAAGGCATGAATAAAAAAGGCTTAATGTAAATGTGTGTGACTTTTCGTAGGGGTTTCAAAAGAAAATTGTCAATACAACGCAGTCTAAAAAGACATAGTGTGAATAGCGACTAAGCTATTATTAAGGGTTGTTGTAAACGCCTGAGCATATGCAGTAGATATTTTGTTAATATCAAATATATAAAAGAAATGCATTGCAAGCTGTGCGTGCTGCATTTGCAGCTTACCAATTGCCCTAACAGAAATTTTGCTCTTGCACTTTTCCAATTCTAATTTAATTTCCATTTAATTTACCAAAAAGGATCATAAAATAGATTTCTTTCACAAAAGTTAAAATAAACTAAAAACAAAGAACTTATTAAATTAGCAGTAATAATGGTATTTTGTTTTTATTATTTTTCTATTGAAATAAAATGAAAGTCGTAAATTTGTTTTTTTTCTCTGTGTGTGCAAGAAAAACAAATTTATATTTTCACATTTTTTTTTTTAGTTTATTGAACTTTACTGTTCAGTCGTGAAGTAGAAAACACTGGAAAAGCTGAAAATGCAAACCAAAGGGGAAAATTCATGCTCGCAATAGCAGCACTGGAACTTACATAAATTCACATTTTGATAAAACAAACAACTTATACTTACATAAATACATGGAAATGGGAAATGGAAAGAACAGCCTAAGAGTCGACAAAAAATAAAATAAAAATAAAATAAACGTTGTCTATATTTTGTTCAGTGGCCTCCATTTAGAGGCACAAAGACTTGCTGGCGTCAGTGTGCACACTTCTACCGATATTCGGTAGATTCTACCGAATATGTTTGTGAATTTAACAATCTACCAATTCTACCGAACAAGGCCTGAAATCTACCGAATATTGTTATTTAGTAATTTAAGTCGATATATGTGCAGAGCGGTCATTTTCTTTCATGAAAATCATTAACACAGAATAAATAAATCGGTTAAAAACTGAAACTATAAGTAACCTAATATTTGCCAAAGTATTGTGCCTTGGGGATGAAATATTTATTTCTACCCATGATTTAATAATTTTTGCACAAAAGTTTAAGTTCATAAATGGATCTTACATATAATCTTTGTAGTTACAAATATTTGTCAAATAAAATTTATTTTAGTAGCTTTATAAAACCTATGTACAAAAACTGAATTCCTGTTATCTATGTATATTATTTTATATATAAAGGGTAAGAGCAAATAACTGGGGATAACACTTTTTTTTATTAGAAATGCTTCGTTGTTTATGGCAGTTTAATTTCCAATCACATGTGAAGTTTTAAATGCGCTTTTGGAACCTGTTTAGATTGATACTCCTGGCACTTACCCTTTATATATAAGTACATATATTATGTTATTTTTTATGTTTCTTTGGATTGTTATTTTTTATGTTTCTTTGGATTGTTATTTTTTATGTTTCTCTGAATTAAAAAAATTTCTACCGAATTTCATTCAAATCTACCAATTTTTTTCGTTAATTCTACCGAATTTAAAAAAAATTAAGTGTGCACACTGGCTGGCGTCAAAAGACTTTGCTTTTGAAAATTCATAAAACCAAAATACTTATTAAGAATATAAAGAAAGTTTTTTTTCCCAAATAAAATAAAAGATAATAATTTCTAAATAACTTTAATTAGCTAGAGATGAAAATTTTATGAAAACAAATATCGTTTGAGGTTCTGAATGAAGAAGCATTATATAAATTTAATGTTTTCATTTGCTATGAAAAATTTTATAAAAAAAATTTCCATTAGATGTTACTAACAAGGGAAACTTATAGAAAAGATGTGTTTCTTTGTGGAAAAACTAAATGATGTCCAATAGCATTATTTTGCTGCAAACTCTACTACTTCGTGTGAACTAGAGATATGTGTACAAGAGAATCAATCACAATGAGTGTTCAAACAAAATATTTATTTGTTCATTTATTTATTTGAGTATAAATAATCTTACTTTTAGTAACTGCGCATAATTATAATTGTGGCGCAAACAATTCGTATGCCGATTACACATTATGGTATTTTGTGGCATCACAATAGTGTGTACTAGTGGCAACGTTTGTAAGTTCCGATATTTTGCGTTGTGTAGCATTGCTTTTCATATAAAAAAGCGTAATGTGAATGGCGTTTTAAACATTTTGAAAATAACACCAAATGCGCACTCCCATATATTCTATCAAACAACTATAACTATAGCCAGTTGCAACATACAAGAACATCTCTACTTCGTTTATGCGAAAAACTAAAATACGCTACAACTAAAAATAAAAAGGCACATGCCTAACAAGCGTATTGACTTCCTGTCATACTTCTAGTCAAAGTATGCTTATACCCAGACTATGGATATTTAGTCGGACAAAAAAAAAATATATACGCATCATACTCGGGATATTTATTCTTCATTCGGCACCGTATATACATATTTGTTTATATGAAGTTTAATGGAAAATGTGTTATTTGGCTGTTTGAGAATATTATTCATATGCGTGTAAATAAAAAAGCTCTGCATATACTCAAGTGTAGGCGATTAATGCTCAGAGTATTTGCATACTCATGCTTGTGATTTTAGCTCATGTATTATCCACATATTAGTTATAGTTGTTTGTGCTGCGTAATTAAAAAAAATGTGTACAAGCATAGTGGTTGGATGTTAATAGTTATACATATGTATTCGGTTTAAAATAATGCGAGTGTTTGCATATGATGAACGTGTTTTTAATTGTTAGCTGTAGGCATTCATAGTAGTTTGGCGATCAATACTCATGGAGTACTTACAACGATACTTTACTTTACATTAATTATTAATTAATATTTAGTTATTAAAGAGATATATGCACTTACTTATATACTCTTAATTCTAGTAACTGTATACTTATAATAATTTTAGAACAAACAATTCTTGCACTTACATATTTGCTTTCAACCAACTATGACTATAGCTGATTCCAACACACAAGAGTATCTCAACTTATGCGAAAAATTCAAATACTTTACAACTATAAGTATAACGATGTCATCTTTGAGCTGCCTAATTTAATTTAACTCTTAAAGATACCAACAGACGACATGTTTTTCACATTGTATGTGCCAGAATTTACATATGTAAACGAAAACATGTCGTGTGTTACCTTTGAAACATTGCTTGTGTAAAAAACATGACAAAAAACATAAGACATTATTTGAAATAGAGCGTGCTCTATTTTCTTGTTAATGTTAATGTTAATGTTAATGTTAAACATACAGCTCCAAATGTCTATGTCATGCGAACAAATTCGTCGGCGGTTGATTATGTGCACTATCATTAGCCGTCTGAATGAAGTATTTTGCAAGACAAATTAATTATATATATTTTTTTTTTAATTTAACGTTGTCGTTTTATTAAAATAAGTCCAAAAATGTATAGATTTTTTGATACAACCTCAACGTCTTGTTTAAAAAAGAAAACATTAAAAAAGCAAATTTGCGTCGCCAGTACTGCAGCGACGGAACCAAAAATATTTCGACGGCTGCAAGCCATTTATAAAACAAACTACGTGGATATTTATGTACTGAAGAAGAAGAAGTGATACTACATGTACGATTGTTACCAAAAATTATAAACCTTATGTAAATTAACCAATATTGACAAGCATAAAGAAAAACATACGCGAGTCGAAAACTTAAAAAACACATGTAAAAAACATGTCGTCTGTTGGTACCTTAACTAAGATAATAATTTTGGTTTTGCAATTGCAATACCAATACCAAATTTGCAATAACTGCGCTTGATATATTAAAACATAAAATATGTAATCTTCATTTTAATATTTCTCTCTTGCATGGTAAGCAAGGCTTAGTTTAAATCCTCTAAAAAACATTAAAGAAAAATCTTTTCAAACTCACAAAATGCGAAATGTTGGGAAAATTAAGACGATTAAATTTTATTTAATGGCGCCCTTGTGCGCTGTGGGGTTAAGGACAATAATCCAAAATACATATTGACAAAAAATTTATATATAGAAAAAAAAAACAACACAACAGCAATCAATATGCATAAAAGCCAGCGCTAAAGAAAAACATGTCAAATAAATATAATAAAAAACAAAACAAATCCTAAATTAAGAATGAATCTCAACAACAGAGTGTGGTTGCCAAAAAGTCTGACGCAGGGATGAAAACAAAAACAAACTTGAACAGCTTTAAAATGTAAAGAATTCAAGAGTTTAAATATTCAAATATTCAAAAATATTCATTGTTGTAATGGCCATAAATTTTTTAGGTAAAATGAAATTGCAAGATTTGTTCCTATTTTTTTTTATTGATGATGATAAAAGTAATTATTTTAAAATCTGGTACAAAGTACTTTGTAAAAAAAATTATTCTGTTAATGTTAAAATAAGTAACAGGAAATGGAAATGGATTGGGCACACGCTCCGTAAATTGCCCAAAAGTATACGCTGAAGAAGATAGCTGGAACAATTTTTTAGAAGTCCTTTGTTCCCTAGAGTAATGAAGAAATAATTTTTTTTTTGAAAAAGTGCCTGTTATCGATTACTTATTTATAGTTATCAAATTCTTTTTGTCTCCATGTGTCTAAAGTAATATAAATGTTAGAAAGTCCCAAGCGACAAATGAAACACACTTGGCAATCGTTAAGTAAAGTTTTTTTTTCAAGCTTATGTTCAAACTTGAAGTTCAGAAAAGTTAATTTAACTTGTTAAGACGTTTAATTATGTAAGAGAAGCGTTTGTAAAGTATCTTATATTTCCAACGCTTTGTTTTCTAACTAAAAAGTTTGCAATTTATATATATATACATAAAGGGTGTCCCAACAAGAACGCAAGATTTAAATTTTAAATAAAACACAGATATTTAAAAAAAAATCGTGAAACTTTATTATATCGTAAAGTAGACAAAATGAGGTTATGTGTGGAACAACAAATCGGGCAGATGGCCGCCGCGGCTTTGCTGGCACACACGCGATCTTTTAATGAAATTTTCAATGGCCGTTTTGCATAAATGCTGCGGTATTTCATTAATGCAGCGTCCAATTTCCTCTTTTAAGGCTTGAGTCGTCGTCGGCTTATTCGCGTAAACCATCGAGTTCAAAAAACCCCAAAGAAAAAAGTCTAATGGTGTTAAATTGCACGATCTAGGCGGCCAATTCTGGTCTCCAAAACGCGAAATAACACGACCGGGAAATGACTGATGTAGCAATTGAATTGTTTCTCTGGCTGTATGAAATGTGGCGCCGTCTTATTGAAACCACATGCCCTCCACATTCATTTCTTCAATTCTATGCACGAAAAAACTGGTTATCATTTCACGATACCGAACACCATTAACTGTTTGCGCTTGACCTGCGTTTGAGCGACATCATCACGTACAGCTGCGACATTTTCGGTCGATCGACCTGGTCGAAGGTGCGTTGTTGTCTTTACATCACTAACAGACCCAGTTTCGGCAAATTTATCCATTAATCTCTTTACAGTTGACTCTTTTGGAGCATTATTATGACCCTAAATTGATCGCAAATTTGCGAACTGTAGCCGCAAAACGTTCACCATTTTGGTAAAACAATAACTACTAGCAAACAATAACAATTGTTCAAATGTCAAACAATGACACTTCGAATGGCGCCAGATTTAAATCTTGCGTTCTTGCTACAATCCAGGAATTTCAACATAACCCACTTGCTAATAAGACGCGGATAAATTGCAATTACTGTTTTATTGTTTAGGACGTTTACAATATTCAGTAAATATTTGCGAACCGAAGATGGTAATATTGATCGATATACTTATTCGCTTGCGGTATCGATAAAGTTATTTTGTAAATTCTATTTTACGATAGTGGACATCTATGTTTTACTCACCATCTAATAATATATCATGCGACAGCTCTGCATCCAAAATGTCAAAATAAGCGAAAAGTGCAAAGAATAATACAAGAAAAATTGAATGAATTAGACCTTGTGATTTTGATTCTTTTTACTTCAACCCACAGCGAATATCTTTCAAATATGTTACGGGATAGCAAAGTCGTTTATCGTAATAAAAGTTACAGCATTCAGGTACTGTTCGCTTGGGCCAATTCCCGTGGGAGTATTTTTTTTAATATTACCTTTTTAAAAAGTACCCTTTTTTTTTGAATAAATACATTTTTTGAAAAAGGACCTTTTTAAGAAAAGTTCTATTTTTTAAAGTACCTTTTTTGACTGAGTACCTTTTTTAAAAAAATTAGTACTTCTTTTAAAAAAAATTTGCCTTTTTTGAAACAGTATACAGTATAACCTCTGTAATCCGGACAGATATAGTTTCAGCTACTGTCCGGATTATTGGATCGTCCGGACTACAGTTAAAATAAAAATTTAATCGTAATACGTTTATGTACATCTATATAATTTACTTTTATTACCGAAAAGAAGAAAAAACTACACATAAGAATTCATTTGTGTTTAGTTAATTTACAGAAGACATAAAGAAAAATACTTAAAGTGGTCAAAAATATTCATTTTGAAAAAAAAAGAATTTATTTTTGTTTGAATACACATATCATTATGTAATTTCTGTGCTCTATTTTTAAATTCTTTTAAAAATAAAATTTCCTTTTTCGTCGCTTTGGTTTGCTCAGTCCATAAAATAGCTTTTGAAAATAGTTCGCTTGCTTCTTTATTTGAGATTGTGTTTTGAGCATTCTCAAAGTCCTCAAAGAACTATCAAGCTCTCCAATATTTTGGTTTTTAATTACTGATTGGACTATATCTTCATCCGAGAAATCGTAAGCAAATTCATTTTAATCCCTTGCCCAAATATCGATTGTAGAAGGGCAGAAATCAGCGGACGGGTTAAGAGTAGTTAATGTAGAATGAATGCTATTCATTCATATCCTGACACAGTGGATTTCTGAAAAAAAAACGCTTGTCCGGACTATAGAGGAAAAATTACTAAACTGTCCCAAAAATTAAAATGTCCGGATTACTGGATAGTCCGAATTAGCTAGTGTCCGTATTAGAGAGGTTGTACTGTGTTTTTAAAAAACATTTTTTGAAAAAATATGTAAGTCTCTTTTTTGAAAAAAATACCTTATTAAATATGAACTTTTTTTAAAATATATTTTAAAAACAATTTTGGTTTACAAAGATTTACAAAACGAATTTTGTATGGAAATTTTTTTAATAAACGTTTGTAAACCTATTTTTTTTTTTTTTTTGTGAATACGTTAGTTAATGTCTTGAAAAGTTTAATTTTAGAACAAAAATTAACGCTTATAAAAAAATTACGGGAATTCACAATAAGTAACTTAAAATTTCAATATGGCAACATTATGCCATCTTAAACATTTCATTGTGAGCAGGCAACGATATCAAACACAATATATTGAAGTATTAAAATAACAAAATTTGTTAATATATTTGTGATTTGAACGGGCTAAAGTTCGTATCGCTTTTTTAAATTTGTTAATATTTAATACGAGAATTTTTCATATGTGTGGCATGAAGTAAGCATAAGTGGCAAAATTGTACATGATCTAAAAGAGTTTGCCATGAAACTTCACATTAGAAATCATGCTAAGACTTAGTAGTGGGTTGAAACTACGTAGTGCGACCATTTTTAATGTCAAATTGTATAGAGGAGCTCGTTAACACCTCATTCAATATCGTCACTTATGCTAACTTCATGCCAATTTTTTCTTATACATAAGGCCGAAGTTGTTTAGTTTAATAATACCATATTACTTTTCAAACTTTTAAGTTAGATACTGGGTATTACATTTGATTTACACACACAAAAAACAAAAAACTTGCCAAACCATATTAAGTCCTAGTTTACACTATGCCAGTCTTATTACTAAGCTGATTGCTTTGTTAGGAGAGAGAGACGCTCTCGTTCTCCTTCAAACGAATTAGCTCAGTAATAAGACTTGGATAGTGTTAACTAGGACTGGGGAGTTAAAATATAATTATTGCAATATTGCAATATTACAACATATTTTAAAACGCTATTGTGAACTTCCTAGCTATTATGTATTTTAAATTATTTTTTAAAACAGTTTTCGATTTTGTTTTCTCAGCATGTTAACCAATAATTTACGAGCAATGTACCTAATAGTTTAAAAAAGTTGCATTCGAATGTACAAGAAAAGCTATTTAAAAGTTATGCTAATACAATTTATATCGTTATTGGCGCTTAGGTCTTTCTGGCAGTTAAGGAACATAATATATTAATAGAAACATATGTTTAACTGGCCAATTAAAATTCTGAGAGAAAACATTCTTTCTGAGTAAATAATATTCGAGAAATTTGAAATAAAATACTTAAATTTAATGCCATCATTATTTACCATTTTCAAATTAAATTTTTATTAAATGATTTTTATTACCAAAATAATAATGGATCTTATACATTGTTTTCCTTACTTATTATTTATTATAAATAAAGCGTAAGAATAGGGAAAAAAATAACAAAGTAAATAATAATAAGACAAAATACAAAAAAAAAAACTATAAAAAGTTACCAAGGCACCTTTAATTTTCCACAGCAAATCAATAATTGTTAATGTTCGAAACCACACGCACACGCGTCTGTTTCTTCCTCCATTAACAAACAAACACAAGCTTCACTTTGTTTTTTTTTTAAATGCGTTACATACAAATTTAACTATTTTTAGGAACTTGATTATACACCAAATAAAACAGAATTATACATTTAGATGGAATACATCATTTAAAATAATGGCGTTTTGTTTACTCCTTTTAAATTTCAAAATAAATATTAAATTCTTTTCATTTAATAAGCAGAGTGATTGTCTTCTGAAGTCGTGTTGTACATGTGAAACTTTGTATGTGTTGCATGGATGAATATGTATGTAATATACCCTGTAGGAAGTGACAGTAAATGAACAGTACTACTGAAGAGTTATAGCTCAGACAGTGCTTTTTGCTTTATGGCGTTAGAACTATTGACTATGTAGTTGGTGTGGGATCATATCGCTCATTTACTGAAACAACGTCGTTACTAAAAAAAATCAGTTCGCCAGAAGCTAAGTTTGAAGTTTTCAATTTACACAACACATAATGGAAAAACAACATTTAATTTTTCTCACAAGAGTTGAGTAAACAAGATACTTGCATGCATTTTTTTTAATTCTGTATTATTAACTCAAAAATTAAATTTTTTGAGTTATAACGTTGTTTGAGTAAAGGAGCGATATGTAGACATTGGAAACTGATATTCACTAGTACAGTGGCTTAATGACACTTAACCCCAACCTTCCTACAGGGTATGTATAAATATATATCGGGTGTTTTTTTAGAGGTATAAAACTTTGAATTGAAATAAAACACAAAAAAATCGTTTTAATGTCCATCAGTGTGGCTTTATTGGAAGGATAATTTTATGCCATTAATGTTTAAATATGATTTCGGGCATGTGGCCGCCGCAGCTGGGTCGAATAAAGCCAATTCTACAGATCCAATTTTCAACCAATTTTTCGAGCATATGGGGCCGTATGTTGGCAATAACGCCACGAATGTTGGCTTCCAAGTCCCCTAACGTTTCTGGTTTGTTGGCGTAGACGAGCGACTTCACATATCCCCAAAGAAAATAATCCAATGGTGTCAAATCACACGATCTTGGTGTCCAATTGACAGGTCCATTCCGCGAAATTATGCGCTCATCGAATGTTTCCTTCAATAAATCGATTGTGACGTGCGCTGTGTGGCATGTAGCGCCGTCTTGTTGGAACCACAACTCATCCACATTCATGCCATCCAATTCGGGAACAAAATAGTCGGTTAGTCGGCTCCAATTGCTGTGCACGGTGGCGAATCGATTCATTCGGGTCCTCTTCAACACTTTGCTCTACAGCGGCAATTGTTTCTTCGGTGCGCACTGTTCGACGTCTCTGCGGATGCGTATTATCACATAGAGTAAACGTAGTGCGAAAACGATCCATGGTTAACCGAATTAATTGCTCTGATGGACGATTATTTCGACCATAAAATGGACGGAGCTTGCGGTAAACTTCGCGAACTGAACCATTATTTTCGAAATAAATTTGCACGATTTGCAAGCGTTGTTCTTTTGTCAACCTGTTCATGATGAAATGGCAAACCAAACTAAATATTAATCACTTGACACCTGACAAAATGGACGCCAGTTAAAAAAGTGATGCTAACTTAAAGTTCTATACCTCAATAAAAAACACCCTTTATGTATGTATATATTCTTAAGTGTATGAGTACTCTCGACAATACATTGTTAGTTTTCTTTTATGAGCGTTTCCAATTTATAAATGCATTAATTTATATAATTTTTTTCACATCCACACGTTTGTTTGCCATATAACAAAAGCTTTGAATGCTGCTATTAAAGATTATAAATTTTTTATGGTTTTACAATCACATCAAAAGCGTAAAATATTTGTTAGAAGTTACAGTTTGGCTTAAAACCTCAAAAGCAGTAGAGTGTAGAAAGAACTTCATTAAAAGTTATTAAAACTTTACAAAATAAAAATAGAGAATAAAAAACTTAAGGTTTTTATTCTGTAGTCAAGCGGTAATAGTATTTTGCCAGTAGTAGATGAAATATTAATAAAATGAAGTTTTACAAAATTCTGGGTATAGCCAACTGAGGCATTGGAAATAAGGACAATGTCGACCTCATAATTTATATTATTTATAATACATTATGTTTGCTTTTCTAAACGCATGCTGCTTTGTTAGAACACATGGCAACTTGTTACCAAATTCGAACCCTTGCAACAGTGACAACATATCGCTCATTTACTTCAATAGTGGCATAACTCAAAAAAACCAGTTTTGCAGAAAACGCGTTTTAAGTTTTCAATTTGCATACAACTCAATGGAGAAATGAAAAAAAATTTCTTCTCTCAGGAGGTGACGGTACAAGCTATTTATATGAAATTTTTACACAAGATAAAATACGAGATGCCGCATCTTTCTGCATTATTAACTCAAAAAACTCATTTTTGAGTTATGCCACTATTGAAGTAAATGAGCGATATTTTATTTGGAAATGTGTCACAATTGTTTGTCGGTGAGATCAGAATAACTAATTACGTATCTACTAAAATTTCATAATTCTGACAGAAATAGTCAAAGACAGCTGTAAGCACCACCCTTATGGGATGGCTCGATCAGCTGTTTTATATGATTATAGCAATATTTACTAAACAAAATATATTTCTGAATAAAAATAGTAACATTTTGTTTGCAAGTATTTTGAAAACGGTTAAAAATAATAAACAACTCCCACAAAAAAAGACAAACATCTTTTTATTGTTAAATTTACATACAAAGAATTGCGGGGTTTCCCGTTTCATAACAACTAAATTACCTTGAGAAATGAATACATTTAATATACATTTACATATGTTTGTATTTAATAAGTGTGAGTTTATTCTATATATTTACATGTGATATAAAAAAAAAATTTATTTATACATGTTTATGTTATACTGAAGGACGAGGTTAGTTTCAGCATTATTATACCTTTTGTATTATTAATAGCAGTTACAATCATATTTTAACTGCTTCGTTGCAGTGTTGCCCTTTCAGGTAAGTGATTAGAAATTTAAAAGGCCACGGAGAGAGATTATAACTTTGTTTTAAAAACTGAACGAATATGCGTTATTTTAGAAAAAACTGTGCTGCGCATCGGTGCGCCTTAAAGGTTATGAACGAATTAGTAATAGCCTCAAGCATTGTCTTTACAAACAATAAGATCTCAGCGAATTCTGCTAACACGGCAAATTCCCTGATTTTCTATCTATTAATCACGCATGATCGTGGTTGTATTTATATATAAAAATGATTTAAAAAACAACTTTCTCAGGCTTGTTCAATAATATATTTTTGTATAATTCGTATTCTAATAGGCAGATTTTGTAAAAAATTTCGTTTCTATACGTTTCAAATTTGTATGAAAAATAACGAAAATTCGTTTCAAAAAATATTTTTTCCATACAAATTTCAAAACGAAAAAAACGTTTCTATTTACAAAATTTGCCTTTAAGTCAGTCAATGGCAGGTAATTCATCAGGAGCGTTCATTTTTGTTTTTTTTTTTTTTTGTTGGTTAAGCATCGTTTATATGCATTTCGTTTCAGCTTCGGTATTTCTTATATAAAAAAAGTCATGTTTATTAATTATTTAATAATAACTTTGTATTAGGGGTACCCGACTCGCCACTCCTATACCACTAAGTTTTTGTTGAAGCATGTACTTTGCTCTAGAGTTATTCACATCAAATTTAGCGCGCCTCAATCTTTTAGTTCGGCAGATATAGAAAAATTAATAATTACTTTGTATGGTGGGTACCTCTTTCTCCCTTCCCATACAACCAAGATTTTGTCGAAATATGTACTTTCTTCTAATAGTTATCCACATCAAGTTTAGTGATCCTTAAGCTACGGTCACACTTGTCAAACATTTGCCCAAAAAAACGTAACCAACAAACACTAATGAAAAAAGTTTTGATCCAGACGAGTGTTTATCAAATTAAACAGTTTCAAACACAACTAATAGATAATGTCATAGAATCCAACACTATTGGCTACTCTTCAACTTGACAAACTTTTATCTGAATTGAAAGATTTTGCATTAGCATTTAGTGGTTACGCTTTTTTTGGGCAAATGTTCGACAAGTGTGACCGTACCTTTACTGTTATAGTTGTGGAGATATGAATTAATCTGCTAAAAAATGGGTGTGGCCTCACTTGGGTGTTGGGATACTAAGAAGTTGGTGAAAATCTTAAGCCAATCGGTTCATGTGGGCTTTGTGCGGGTTGGAATGGATTTTATTTTCATTTTGATTAGTGGATTTGGATCAGATATATGCTAAAAATGTCGTAAATATGAAGTGAATTGTATTGTGGTAAGAAAGTGTGGGGTGTTTTTGGCGATGTTGAATATAGATCAGTGGTGTTAAAAATAAAACTATAGTTGTATGTGTGAGAAAATATCTCGCATTCGTATCTGAAGTACATAGAAAAAAATAAATATTTGCAACAAATGCAGTTTAGTGAAGCAGCTCAAAATATATAAAAAGGAGTCTATCGGGTATGTTCTGTATTTCACGTGAAATTAAATCGTTCGGAATTGTCATAGCATTGTTGTTGTAAATACATATTTCCAACAACAATTCTACGGCAATTCCACACGTTTTAATTTCACGTGGAATGCAGAAGATACCCATATATGATAAAAAACTAAAAAATAAGGAATAAAAATTAAATAAAAAATTTGGAAGCGGGCCATATTTTCCGAGTTACGGGGCTGTGAACTTTTCATAGGAAACTCTGAAGAATTTCTAAAAATAAATTTTTAAATAGCTTATCTGATAGAAACTTGAAAAATAAGAAGAATAAATTAAACAAAAAAAATTGGCTGCGACCAATATTTCCGGAGTTATTGGTCTTTTAAGTTTTGATTTTAAATACAGTTTAGTAAAGCTGCTCCAAAAAAAACCAAATGTCTTTTTAATCTATTTTCATTTATTTCCTTAAAAGTTTTGTAACATAAAACACATTGAATGTCGCGAAAAGCATTATTGGTCATAGCATATTTTTCGCATACCACTTTTTTCCTTTCACTGTATCTATAAAGAATTTAATACACCCGCTGCGCATGTGTTATCGTCGCTGTTTCATTGACGACCAGTGTGACCAGATTTTAAAATAACATTAAGCTAAATCACGTTTCAAAAAGAGCTAAAATAAGCTAAAAATTAAAATTTTAAGCCATAAAATAAAGCTAAACTTTTTTCGGCTTCTTCCACGTTGCAATAGTTTCTTATTGCTAAAATAACGTTTAATATATATGTACATACAAAAACATATTTTTCTATTATTTGAAATAAAAATATTGAATAATTTTTAATTAAATTATTTATTCATTATTATATTTGAGTTTTGTGAAAAATAACACAAAAACTTTCAAAAAATTTAAAAACATTTATGCTAAAATACGAAACTTTTTTTTAAATTAATTAGTCTTATTAAGAGAAAACCTATTTCCTAATTTTTGTTTTAAGTAAATTCATGCCGCTGAATACAAGTTCAACTCAGCTCAAAACAATCTTTAAAAGTCTTATAGACAATATTAATTTAACTTTTGCCATTGTAATTCCAAAATTGCAATTAATGTCACCTATTTTTAAGTTTGTCATTTCTCTTATAAATGCGCAATTTACATTTTGTGTTTTTAAATTATTTTTTTCAATGAAAAAATTTTATATTTTTGAATGTTAACAAATTATAATTTTCAACCTTCCTTCGTCAAAAATGGGTATTATAAGTTTGTAGTGTGTATCTGTACATTTGTGCATCTGTACGAGTCCACGTACAGACCAAATTGCTGCATCGATTTTGAATTAGCTTATTTTTTGTTCGCAAGGTGACTTGACCGAGATTCTTCTTAGCTTTGTTTGAAGAATCTGTCCAGATGTTCACAAGATATCACATCTTTTCTAGATATATTTATTTAGTTGAATCTGTGTATCTTTGACGCCGTATCTCCCAAACGGCTAGACCGATTTTAATTTTGTTTTCGTCGTTTGAAAAGTGACTTGATCTCGCCTATAATTGAAGAAAATCGGTTCAGACATTTAGTCAGTACGCTTGGGGTTTCTTAAAATTTTTAATTTTTGTCATTATAACTTTTTTATGTCTTTAACATATTTTTTGAGAACATGCAATTTAGAGTAAAAAACGGCTAAAAAAGCTAAATGAGTTTTTACAAAAAGCTAAAAAATAAGTTAAGAGCTAAATGGAAATTTTGCAGCTAAATCCCAAAAAAATAAGCTAAATTTAGCTCAAAATAAGCTAATATGGTCACGCTGTTGACGACTAAATGGAAGAGAATAAGAATGTGTGTGATTTTAGTTTGCACAATTGTGCCATGAAACTGACATCATTGATATAGATGAATAATTGATAGTACTCCCAAAAGTATGCTGCATTACAAGGGTTAGTATAAAAATGTTATTGACTGGCTCGATTTTTCTCGATCAATTTGGTGAAATTTAACTATAATTTTTTATATGTAACTTAAGCGCAACATTTGTACCATAACAAGTTCTTGGGTTACTGTTTTTTAACTACTTCACATTGGTTAGTTTAACCAATTTCATAGGTTGGTGAGAATCCTATCTTCAAAACTAGTCAGTTTTATATATCGTTTTTTTATGAGTGTATGTATATTCCAGCACCACCCTCGTAATACTGATGACGATATTTTTATAGTTATGACCGTTTTTCTGGTTTTTATTTTTCGTAAGAATAAAAACATTTATGTTTATGATAAATAACAGTGACAATAGTAAAAAAATTAATCAAATAGTACGAATGAGAGTAATAAAAACAAGGTAAATTTATGATTTCATTTAAAGCACATGATACAACATGTATGAAGCCTAAAATGCTTTTACGCAAGGACAAATAATAAAATTTGCCGACTACTATAATAAAAAATATAAAATAAAAATGAAAACAAATATAAACGGAAATTGTTTATTCATTATTTTGGAAATAAAGTTTTTAATCAAAACTAAATATAAATATTTAGCAGCCCGCAAAATATGCAAACACTTCAAAAATGCCAAAAGATATTTTTTTATATTATATGTAGTTATTTATAGCTGCCAAGTTTTTATACTTTTAATTAGTAAATTTTTAACTTTTGAAGTACACAAATTTTGTATAACATATTTTTAATAAATAAAAAAAAAGAAACGAAAACTCGATTAGTCCTTTTCTATTTCCTTCCTTATTTACAAAATAGTTATAGAATATCTACTACAACTTTATGTAATTAAAAAATAAATTTACACAATTTTTTTTATATATGTATGTGTTGTTGTGCTTAAACGTAAATATGCACTTCTGTTTGTGCATTTTGTAACAGAAAATTTTCGTACAATGGTTGATGGTTTAAAATGGTTTTGTAATTTGCTGTCATTTCTCTGATGAGCCACCAAGCACAGTTCCAACTGTGAAAACCAAATAACATCCAGTCACAATCTACCAACAATTTACAACTAATGCAGTTTGTTACCATTTCCTTTCCATAATCAATTTGATGTATTGCCTGGAGTCCTTCAAGTTATGCTATGGTTTATTTGGTATTTGAATGTGTACCAGGGATGGTGAATGCCACTTGTATAGAATTTGTATTTTTATTTATTAAAAATATAATTACAAATTAAATATATCAATTAATTTTAACCAGCAATATAGATAACAAAGACAAACCATTTATTTGCATTAATTAAATTTTCAACTGAAAATATTTCAGTGAATATTTTTTATGTGCAATTTAATTATAATTTTCCTTGCTTAAGTCGACTCAAGCTTTTATTATTTTTTCCCATAGAATTATATTACAACATTGTTGAAAGGTAAAAAAAGCTAATCTTGTAATAGCTATACATTTTTTTACACAAAAGTACACAAGTTAAAATGACAACTTATAAAAAATATATTAAAAAAAGACTTTTAAAAGTAAAAAATACAACCCTGATATAATGGAGTTTATGAAAATTTTCAAAAGACAATCTACCTTGTCGTGGTTGGCGTATTTCACTTTCGATTACGACATTTTGGTCCTAGATTAAGGAAAAACTGTCAAAGCATTCTATAATCTTTTATAAAAACGTCTTAGTCGAAGTCGCTATATGCCAACCACGATAAGGAGGAATAATAACAATTTATTACATCAGGGTTGTATTTTTTTTTGTAAGTCGTGCAATTTCAATAAAATAAAATATTTCTCGTATTCTATTTTTCTTAAAAGTCCAGTCCAAATTAATAAACATTAAAAAGAACTTAAAACTGACTAAGAACTAATTTTTTTTTATAAAGAGAAATAACACTCAGGCAATGCATGCCTATTACAATAACTATTTATAATAGAGATACAGAAGATAAGTGGATAATATTGGCATACATAATATGTAAAAATTTTAATTTCGGTGGCATTGCCAGTTGACAAGATGCAGTGAAGTTTATAACATTCACAATCGAGTCATTAACATTTTAATTAAATATTAGTTCAACATTAATTAAAAAAGTTTATTCAAAATTTGTTGAACATATTAGTTTTTTATTCTTTTTAAAAATAATAATAATATGCAGTTGAATCAATGAATAATTTAATTAAATTTAATTTGCAAATAAGACACAAATATTTCAGTGAATATATAAATTTGTTTTCATCTGTCTCTCACAAGTTACGTACTTGAGCAATTTTTCCTGCTCTTTTGTGAAACTCCATTTATATTCTTACCGCCATTTTCCCTAATACATAATTATTTTCTAAAATTTTTGTACTTCTCTCAACATTGCCATCCCTGATTTATGACTTGATTTATGTATAATTATACATACATGTGTACATATTTATATATTTTTTTGTTGCAATTGTACATATGTTAGTGTCACCGTGCTTCAAAGCTGCACTTCACTTATGGGATTTATGAGAAGTTGGTTTTGATTTTGAGGTTAAGAATTGCACAGCAAGAGCTATCGTTAATACAATCGAAGATTTAGCATATTAAAACAAAGATCATAGCGATAAAAAGTTTTTGATAACTAAGAAGTGCTTTAATAACTTGACACAACTGGGTTCTGCAAGAATATGAGAAATTTTTCAGCAAATATTTTTTCAGCATTTGGACAAACCACATTTTCCATCTCTTGTCTCCCTGCACAACTACATATACATATATATTATGTACATATATATTATGTACTTGTACATATAAATATGCATATACACACATTCATATATAATTTGAGTAAATGGAATTTGTGCAATTTGAAAATTTTCATCAGACAAGTATTATGACGATGATGGTGATGATGGTGTTTATGATGATGATGATGGTTTCTTGTAGTGATTGGTTGGTTTTTGCCTGAACGTTATGCTGGTTTACTGGTTGTTGATTCGATAAAATGTTTATCAAATCATAATAAATCGAGTTAAAATTTTATATAAATTGCGGAAATAAAATGTATTTTGTATATCTTTTTATTATTAATATTTAATACAAAATTGTCCGCACTATTAAGGAATTTAAATATTTACAATATTGATTTTATTTAGTATTATTTTTTTTTGAGCTTGTTGAATTAGGCATGAATATTACTACAACAACAAACAAATATTGGTTGCTCATAGACACACACAAACACAAATCTAAATAAGAGCTGACCTTCTAGAGTGTAAGTATAGCAGATTTGATTTTTCTATATGAAAAATGGACGATGTACAGCACGTTTAATTTAACGATATCAAAAATAGACGATTTAAAGTCTGTATAATTTTACGATATGAAAAATGACGATGTATATGTATATAGCACGTTTAGTTTTATGACATGAAAAATGGACGATTTAACGTTTAATTTTACGATATGAAAAAATGGACAATGTATAGCACGTTTAATTTTTTTTTTAATTAAAAATTTACTTTTTGTGGCATGCGATATGAAAAATAGACGATGTAAAGCACGTTTATTTAAGATTTAGAACGTATATTTTACGATATGAAAAATTTACGACTTGTGGCATATTTAATTTTTCGATATGAAAAATGGCGGATGTGTAGAACGTTTATTTACGATTTATAGCATATTGAATTTTACGATATGAAAAATGGACGATGTATAGCAAGTTTAATTTGTTTATATGAAAAATTTACGATTTAGGGGATATTTAATTTTTCGATATGTAGCACGTTTAATTTTTTTTTAATTAAAAATTTAATTTTTATGGCATTAAATATGTCATATATGTATATGCGATATGAAAAATAGACGATGTATACCACGTTTATTTACGATTTATAGCATATTGCATTTTACGATATGAAAAATGTATAGCAAGATTAATTTTTCTATATGAAAAATTTACGATTTATGGGATATTTAATTTTTCGATATGAAAAATGGACGATGTACATATATCACGTTTAAATATTGTCCTGAAGAAGATATTCGGAGAATATAGACGTAATAAAAATGGCTTTTAATTATAAACATTTATAATTACATTCAAAAAAAAAAAAAAAAAAAAAGATCGAATAACGAAAAGTATGTGTGTAAATTTGCTTTTAGTTCCATTGCAAAAGTTAAAAAAAAGTCCTGTCGAGTTTCCCTTTCTCTTACTCTGCGGTTACAATTTCTCAAGGTCATTTCGGCCAGTAAGTGGCTTGCCTAAATTGCATACGCTGCCTTAATGCAGCAGTTAACAAATGTCAATAAATATATTTTAAATATTATGTTTTTTTTTATCCAATGTGGCTTCTGTTGCTAATAAAGTTTAAAATAAAAAAAGTATTTCCTGTTTTCAAAGCTAAACGTACACGCTTTTAGCCAGTAAATTATTGAAATTTATTTTGATAGCAAACATGTTGTTTGTTTTAATTAGCGCATTCATTTTTGAATAATATTAATTTGCATAAACACAACGATTTGAATTCACAAAGTAAGTAACAGTTATAATTAAAAATTGTTTTCACAAATTAACTTCAACGGAAATTGAAATGAGAAGCAGTTTTCTTTTTTTTTTTAAATTTAAATGACACTCTTCCTTTATTAAATATCAATGGCCGTATTGTATTTTGTGGGTAGACTGGCAGGAAAACACTTCTTAGGTATTTTTTAGGTCTAATCATATAAAATAACGCACCAAAGTAAAATTTTTACGACTAACAGAAGGAAATTAAAAAAAAATATAAATTTTTTTTTTCACCAACTAACTGAAATGAAAACATTAATTTCTTATGGCATTTTTAGTTTTTAGATTTAACGATGATGTTAAGTAATAAAGAAAGCAGACATTAAGTAATAAAAATTCCCCTCAAAAAATCTACAGCGATTACTTTACTCTCAAGATGTTTGCCAGTACGCAAGAAACTAAAACGTTAATCTTTTGATACACAGAGATTCTTGATTCTAATATAAAGCGAAATTCATGATAATTGGGGTAATAAATTTTTGACCAATCAGACTCTCTTAACTTACCACCAAGCGTTATTTACAAATTAAACTTGAAATTTATAGTAACACAAGATTATGTTGAAAACTGTTTTTTTTTTTCTCCTAAAATATCACATAAAAAATGTTTATGCTGACAAATTTTATCTTACTTTTATTACTATGTTTATTAAAGGTTATCAAATATTCGCAAACCATAAATTTCTTAACAAGTAAAAAGAAATAAACAAACTTGGAAAATGTATTTTTAAAAATTATATTTTCATTGCTTACAACACACAAAAAATTATCATGAGATTTTTTTTTTCAAATTAAATTCGTTGTTCGATGTGGTATTTAAATTATCTTTCTATTAAATGATGAGAAACTGGACTATTCAAAAAAAAAAAAGAAAGAAATTCACATGATTTTTCTATGAGAAAAAGTATGCTGTGATGACACAGTCGACATATCTATAAAAAAGTGTGCTGTGATAACACATTCGCTTTTCTATAAGAAAAGTGTGCTGTGATGATACAGTCGACTTATCTATTATAATATAGTGCTGTGATTAAACATTCATCTTTTTCTATAAGAAAAGTGTGCTGTGAGTAGACAGTCGACTTTTCTATCAGAAAAGTGTGCTGTGAGCAGACAGTCGACTTCTTTCTAAGAAAAGAGCACAGTGATGCCAAAGTGGGGTTTTTTTTGGAAGAGAAATGTGGTATTCTATATGAAAAGTGTGCTGTCATTATACAGCCGACTTTTCTATAAGAAAATTGTGCTGTAATAACGCTGTCCAATTTTGTGTAAGACAGAACGTTATGGGCCGTATATTGCTTATGAAATTTTTTACTTTTCTTTCTCTAAAGGCACAAAAAAGACCCATAAGAGGTAGAGGGTTAAAATGTTCACACAAAATGTTCTTCGTAAGATTCTTACAACTGAAATGAAAAAGTTTTATGGGTTTTATATGTCGGTTCATGGAAGCTTTAACCTCATTTGTTTGGTTAAGTTCAGATGTCAATTTTTAAAACGTTCACTCAATTACTTTTGTTGTTTCCTCTGCCCTTAAGGATCCACTAGAACCTTATTAATTTTAAAAGTTTTATTTTTTTGGTATGCACTGTAACAAAGACTGAATTTACACCATGAAATTTGTCGCAGAAAACTTTTTCTATTTGATAATAGCAACGCTATTTTGGCAAACTTTTTTTTAACTGGTTTACGTTCTATTGACAGGTGAAACATTTCATTATACAAAAGTTCAGGCTGTGGAATTTTTCCTAAATCTGATTTTATAAAAACTGTTTATATTTGCGAATAAAGAAGGCTTGGAGCAGCGAATAAAGTAAAAACAGTTTCCAAAAAAATAGTTTGGAAAGATTTAAGATTGCCGAATAATTGATTAACATGCCAGTTTCGGCTGTGAGACATTTTCAAAGTTGAATATTCGTATATAAGCAAAGCAAATCTAAGCTAGAGATAAGCGTTTGTTTAATTATTTAAATAAAAAATGGTTTTTTTTGATGGCCTGAGTTCTAAAAGAAAGTTAAATTTATTGTTGAAAATTTCGTTTTCTGTCCTTAATACTTGTTACTTTTAGTTTTATTTTTTCTTTCTTATTGGGACTGAAATTTCTATGCTACACAAGGGCAAGAGAGTAGGAGTGTTAAGTTTTAATGCCGCTAGTAACCATGGACAAATTTAATTTGGATTTTCATTATAAATAAACTTGTTTAGGGGTTCATGTTGTTTTATCCTTGTTGTTGACTTGTGAGGACGGATGTACTTATGTACGAGTATGGCCGTGTATGTTCGAGTGTTTTTGTGTGTTTAAGATGTTGTTTTTGAAAATTTCTTGTGTATATCTGGGTGAAAACATGTGTATCTTTTATTTTTATATTTATATAAAAATCTAGTTATTTATTTGATTTTTATGTAAGAAAAAGGACTTGCATGAGTGAAATTGTTGTTTATAGAAAAAAACTCTTTGCAGATACAATTTTTATTTTGGAATTATTTGTTGGCTTAAAGGTTTTTTTTTTTTTGAAGAATTGCTAGACTTGATAGTACAACAGTCTGCTTGTATCTTGTCCTTATGCTGGGGAAAATATTCGTTTTTATTTTTTATTTTTTTTTGTCTATTTTATTGTGTGGATATACACACTTTGTTGTTAAGATTTTTCCATGACTAATGTTGCATTCTGGGTATTTTTATATTTTTCTCTCATTTTTCTTAAACACATAAACGTACACATGTATGAGTATTTTAGGTCTCAAGGACATTATTAGACAAGTGTATACATGACTGTGGGGGTGTAACTTTTTTTGTGGGTTTAGTTGAAGTGTGTGTGTTTGTGTGTGTCTGTTTATAACAAAATGCCAGGATTTTTCACCAACAATTGCTAAATTATACACATTTAGATATTTTATTTATATTTTATTTCACAGTGGTTAGAAATTAATTTATTAATGTCTAATAGAGACTTTTAAAAGATTTATTTGTGCATAATCTAAGGATATAAAAATGAAAATTATATTTCAAGGCATAAACATTTTTTAATGAGAATTTTTATATTATTTGTTAAATTCAAATGCTAAGGGCGAGACTGCTAGTCAGTGTGCAAAAACAAGAACCCTCTTTAAAAGAGTGTTATGACAAATTTATAATTTAAAATAAACAAACAAAGTTATTGTTTCTTTTTCTTTGTTTTAAGCTAATCTACTTTTGTGTGGCTTTAAATTGTAGATAAATATTTAATGCAAAAATAAACATATTTTTTTATTATTATTTAAAGCCAAACATTTCTCACATTTCTTTACATAAAATGATTACATATTAAGGGCTTTAAAAATATAGGCCGCCATATATATGTATGTGAACATTAAACAACCAGCAAGAGAAGTTAAGTTGAAAAAAAAGCAAAAAAGTAGGACAAAAAAAACCAAAAATATTGCAAGCAGGTGTGAAATATAAATTACATGTACAGCAATATTACAAAAAAAGGCCTGGAATATATTTTTTTTTGGTAGAAAGAATACGAATGAAACAGAAGTATAACAAAAAGTATTTTTGTATTGTATATATTTTTTCATGTGAAATTTTATATTGTGAATTTAATTTTTCATTTTTTTTTTATTCAACGATTTATCAAATGTTCGAAAAAATAAAAGAGTCCATGTCACATAATAAAAGCTAAAGATCTTAAAAGAGTTAGCGGGAAAAGCTGCCCTAGTAGGCATATAAAATTCAAAATGTTGCTCAGCAAACAATAAAAAGCGCCAGAGTCTGAGCCGAAAATAATTCAAAATGAGTTTGCATATTTACATAAATGTACTCGCATCATCTGCACGATAAAATTTATTCGTTTACTTGAGATATTTTCCCATCACTCACTCATGCTAGGGCGGTCCAAAAACTAGTCGTCCAAAAATTGGGCGGTACAATGTTTCTTTATATGTCAACATAATCTCCTTTTAGTTCAACATATTTTTGCAAGCAATATTCAAGAGCTTCGATAACTTGTTTACAGTAAGACCTGCCTAATGCAGATTACAATGGACCCAATTGGGTCTCCTAGTGGTGGTGCGGTATAGCACCACCATTTCTAACATAAAATCTGCCTTAGCTTCATCTCTTCATTGTTGGCAAATCTTTTACCAACGAGATATTTTTTTAAAAATTTGGAAAAAGAAAATAGTCCGAATTAGCTCAATTTGGCATAAAAGGTACTTGATCAAACAATGCGAACTTTATGGCTCGATTATGGATGGCAACTGAACTTTAGTTGCATTGCCAATTGCCAACATGTTCTTAGTTGGCCATGTCTCTTAAGACATTTTTTACAATGTATACGAGACAATAGAAAATCGTGGAAGACATATTGACGACAGCTCAAATAAATCGTTGAAGAAATTTTGGAATACATCGCCACGAAATCATGCACGATCAATCACACAAGCGACATTGTCCACCACCATATCGTGGTCCTTCACAAAATGATAGTGTGAGTTCTGGAGCGACAATGTCACGCGACAGGACTGACTTTAAATAATAGCCCAATTCACAATCTGGTACAAATGGTCTTGCATCGTTGCAAATTACCTACTATGTGCTGACTTCTTCTACACATCAAGCATTTCCATATAGAAAGCAATACCATAAAACGAAAAATATGGGAAATGACACACGTTGTCAGTAGTACACACTATTGCGATGTCACAAGATGCCATATTGCGTACTCAGCATTACGCTCTCATTTTCAAATTTTCGCTCGAAACACCTGCCATTTCAGCTAGCGCACGCACCTTTAGCCTACGCGCAAAGAAAAAATATGGTTGAGGTAACCATAATCAAACAGCAACATACTATGATTGAATTATATGGTTGCAATCAAATCATATTATTTTGAATAGAAAAGCAAACTTTAATAATATTATTATCTGAGTTTGAAATTTATTTGCTGGTGGTTCAGCGTTATCTATATATTTCATTGTTGCTGTAACAAATCATCAGTAGACTTCAACCACACATTTTGAATAGTCACAAACCTCTTATCTTATGCACACACTTTCAAGAACTATTTGAGAATTCACAAATAATAATATTTTTGAAAATCACAAAAGAAAAATAAGCGTAGTAGGCCTTGAAACTAATACAAAAAACCCAGCAAATAATTTATATTCGATTTGAATCTATTTTATTTTTCTACACCTTTATACAATTAGAAATCCATTGGATAACAACAAAAGTAATTATAAGGCAAAATGAAAAATAAAATCTAAATTTAACATTTAAGAAATTTATTATTCGACATATTGTCAGAAGTTTATTTTAATTTGAAATTTATTTGCTGAAATAGTTCTTGAAAGTCTGTGCATAAGATAAGAGGTTTGTGACTATTCAAAATGTGTGGTTGAAGTCTACTGATGATTTGTTACAGCAACAATGAAATATATAGATAACGCTGAACCACCAGCAAATAAATTTCAAATTAAAATAAACTTCTGACAATATGTCAAATAATAAATTTCTTAAATTATTATCTGAGTTAATAATAATATTATCGACAAAAGCAATAAACTTTGTTACACCTAATATTAGTATTGTAGATATGACAACACTATTGTTAGATGTGACTAAAATATAATTGAGATTCACCATACCGTGTTCTAATATTATATTAATATTGTTAAATACGACCACAGTATTATTTAATATAATAATACTATTTTATTCTTTAATCATATATTTATTGTAGAAACAGCTGTGCGTTAAATTCGAATAAAAATAAATTAATATTGGTGAAATAAAATGTATATATATGTATATAGAAATGTATACTTACACGACATACAGACATGCCTGTATAAAGTGACACACAAATGTTTATATACATATTTTTATTGGTCTACCATTTTGTTTATACTTTAATATTTATCCATTTATTTAACACCACCCGTGCACTACCGATAGCTTAAAAACGAAATACTGAACTGACAGATGTTTCTGAGAAATTTTTTTTTTAACTTAACATAGTATGGTATTTTTATTTTTAAATAAAAAAAAAAAAAATTAAAAATTATGTTGTAGTCATAAATTTTTAACAGAACTATATTGTTACCGCCGTATTCATAAAAAAAAGTTGATTGATGTTTAAAATTCATATTAGTTAAAAAACGTTTTAAGACTAAATAACGTTTTTTAAATATTGGTATTCATAATCAGTTTTTTAACTAAAAATCAATTAACTAGATTTTTTTAAAATATCCTGGCAACACTGTATTCTTTATTTGTCACTTGTATATTAGTTCTGCAAAACAACGACTGTTAACTCACAAAGTACTCGTGTCCATATTTGTTTAATTGTCGCTTTTCAGAGAAATATTGTTTCTATAAAATAAAAGATGTGTTCCAACTTGTATTTAATAAAAAATAAATAAAAAAAGTTCACACCAAATCTTTGTTAAAAGTGATTTTTATACGATTTATTTTATTGCAGATAAAGAAGCACTAGAATAACGAGCTTTATTTTGTTTGTTTTGAGTGTTTGTACATCACTAGTTAGTTTTCTACAATTATATTATTTTTGTTAACACATAAAATGAGAAAACAATGACTGGGACAATGACTTTTCTTTTAAATATTCTTTTGGAGTATATTTGATATTTCGGCAATAGTTTCTATAAAAAACTTACATTGTTTTCTTCTAAATAACACTGGCATATCCATACATACATACATACATAAGTATATACATATATACATACACATACAGGTAAATTTCAAAATGTAAACAAAAACGAAGCAAAATTACAACAACGTCATCTTAAAATTGGTTTAAAATGTTTATGAATACGCCTGTTAAACTCTAACCATATCACACTTTTTTATGGATGTGATAATGTAATTATTAAATTCAAACATTACTCTGTTTATCGTAACAAAATAAATGTTTAAAATAACAATAACTAGTTTTCAACGACCACACATTTGTTTCAGAGAACATAATATTGTTTTCTCAAACATTCTACAACCATCAGGTATGTGATGCAAATCGGCTCGATTTGAAATGAAATCGCAAGCTCAAAACGTAGAAAATTGTTTTTGGTGTGACAGAAAACGCATCGATTTCATATTCCAACTTTGTTTCATTTTTAGTTGGTTACAAAAAAATCAATTGTTTTTTTTATATTTTTTTGCTGCTAACTGAAATTGAAGCCAATAATGCTGAAGTCGGGTGCAGATTGCCAAACATATTTTCGGCGACGGCGAAACGAATATCGTTGTATAGTGGTTTGCTGAAGCAATTGTTGAATGGAATGGCATATTTGTTCTTAATTTTTATTTATTTTTAATAAATATTAATAATTTTTATTTTAATTTTTCTATATTTTTATAATGAAAATCTTTTATTTTTTAAACCATGGAAAAGTCTTGCAAAAAAATGGCCACGCCGACGGCGGTTAAGTGTTTTCAGTACATGTCGGCGGCAGATTTTAACTGATCGGCTTCAACATACATACAATTGGATTGTTTCAAACAAAAATAAATTTATGTAAATAAAAATACCTTTTATTGTGGTATCATATGTCTTTAATTATTTTAAAGCATTTTACTTACATTTTCACATAAGTTATTGCAGGAAAATTTTGCTTAGATATGGAATAATTTTTAAATCGTCAATTCATGCTTACTCGATTTAAAAACGCAAAAACAACACAAATTCCGTTTTCCATCACATCTTTTTTTCTAATATTTTTATAGAACAAGATGGGAAATGAAATCGATTTCGATTTAAAACAAAACTAGAATGAAATCGAAATAAATGTGTGCATCACAACTTTTTACGTTTTTCAATCGATTTTAAATCGAAAACGATTTCCATCACATACCCGCATATCGTTTCTTTGCGTGTACTATCATCCAGTACCATTTTTGGACTTTCTTAACCGTTTCTGAAGCAAACAACCCAGTTGGTTGATCACCACAGTATTCTTCTCGGCAGCTCTTCAGGCGTAGTTTACATTCTGCCACCCAAAATAATACTCCAAAATGCAAGAAAATAATGATGTAAGAACTACAACGATAAATCCATTTTTGAAATTAAATCTAGACTTCACTTTTTAAAGAATCTTGTGGCAATTTGGTTGATTTCATTACTTTATTTGTAAGGAGCCAAAAATATATTTATTTATACATATTTAAAGACCGCTAGGTACTGGATTAGTCTTAATTAACATCATAAAATATTAAAAACCATTTATTGCACGAAACTTTTTCTTTGTGCTGATAAGAGTGGTAAAGAAGATTGTTGCATAGAAAAAATAATGTAGTTTGAATATTTCTAACATTTTTGGCAACTTTGCTATTCTGCTTTGCGATTAAGTTAATAAAAATTTCTTTAAAGTAAATTTAAAATTAGAAATTCATGTTATTTAATGTTGCTTTTTATTAAAATTTAATTGCACAAAAAAATTGTAACATATTTATCATGGTCGACGCACATCAAAAAAGCCAACAGGAAAAAAATCTACACACACTTTTCAGACTTTAAGGTTTCTTTACATACATTTTATTTTCTTCGATTTTGAATAAGTACCAAGATTATTTTGTGTCCGTATACACATGTAATACTCGTACACGTTGCAATATAAAGTACATGTAGGATTAAAAATAAAATTATGTACATTTTTCCCAAGCAAAAATACTCGCTTTTCACAAATATATGAACAAAATTTTGTGTAAAAACAAAAAATAAAATAAAATATGGACTGTATGATACTGTTGACATATGATAAGCGTTTATTTTATTCAAAAAAAAGATAAGAAAATGTTAGAAAACAACAATTCACATACGAGCAAAAATAAATAACGTTTCAAGTTTCGTATATAAATAATTACATGAAATAATTACATGTACAAGAGAAAAATAAAACATACATGGATACATACATGGATACATACATACATACATACATACATACTTATGTATCTACATATTTTCTTAGCAATTACTTTTTTTTAAGGAAATTTGTGTTATTGGTTTCTTTTTAGCGATTTATTAAATGTTAAGCTTAAAATTGTGTTCCATTTCTATGACAATTTGTACATAAATTATTTGTTAAAAACTCAAACAGACAACAAAATTAGGCAACATCTGTTTGAATGTTAAGAGTACAAGTATTTGGTGCTCAACTTGGCTGCAATAACTTTACACACTTCATTAATATTTTTTTTTTAATTTTTCTTTATATTTATATATATATATATATATATATATATATATATATATATATATACACCAAATATTTTATTATAAAGTTTTGTTGTATGTAGTATTATATTATGTAGACAATATGTTAACTATTTATGGCCCATTAGGCTCAGTTACTTAAAGTTGAATAATAAACTAAACTTGAAATTAAATGTAAATTAAAATAAAAGTAAAGAATTTGTGCAAAGATAAATTTAAATTTCACTAGCAGAGACAAAAACCAAAAAAAACCTTACAGAGGCCATTTTGCAGTCGACAGAGGACTGTTAAACAGTCAGAAAGTGTTCTTTCAAGAGCCGCTACGAGCACCATTTCTATATAGTGGGATACATGTAGAATTCTCCTATTCCCCCACAATGACCAATTTTTTCCCCAAATAGCACCTTCTTTAAAATTAAGTTTCTGTATTATTTACACATATATGTAGTATGTACAAGTGGTATAATATCATTAATTAGATCTCGGATAATAGTTTCCATTAACTGTTGATTTTAGCCTCAGTCCCCGTTCCTGAATTTCGTCACTGAAATAATATTCATTTATTTTATTTACTAGGACTGTTAAATGCTTAACAGGCACTAAACACTTTTTTGGTTTTTGTCTGTGCTAGTTAAATTTAAAATTATCTTCAAACACACACACACGCAAAGAAAGTGTAAAAAAAATAAACTAGACCAGAGAACAGATTGAATGCCTTATTTTGTTGTTTTGAATGCAATCACAAAAAACCTGCATATTGTTGTCAATCCACAACATTTAGAAAAAAAAAAACAACGCAGGCACAATCGAAAGAGATGAGCGCGTCGAATTTTATTGCTTGCATTGCTTGTTTTATATAAATGTTCACTGGTCTTGTCAAAAGCAACTAATACTCAGTGAATGGTGCGAATACTTTTTACTGTTATTGAACACAACGTAGTCTTTGTACTTTGTGCTTGTATAAAACTCTTACATTAGTATTGAGAAAACACGATATAGATTTGAAATTCATTTTATGTAAAATTTTATATGAAACGGTTATTTTAAATACATTTCAGATCTATTTTACTTTTTCCAAATTTTAATTTTTATGTCTTCTTTTCTGCTAACACTGTAAATATCGAAAGAAAGAAATCCATTCATTCATGCTTCATCATTTCATTTCACTGCTTGTGTTATAACGACATTGTAATAACAGAAAGCGTATGAGCAATCAACAAATCGCAACGAATTGTATCATAGCAATTACATTTGTTATTGTTGTCGAATAGATGCATGGCACAAGCAACGAATTTATGAATTGTTAGCAAATGCGAATGGTTTCATTCTGTACTCTGAAATAGACAATACAATTTTATAGATTTTATATTTGATGCACAAAATTTTAAATTCACTTGTAGTAATTTCAATTTCTGAATGACTCATTAGTTAATTTTTCGCTATATTCATATCAATCATACGTCATAAGGTCCGTTTTTGCAATTTAACAAATACTCATACGCAACATGTGCAATTTGCTCCCTAAAAGTAAACTATGGTAAATGTACTTTATATATGTACGTAGATCAGTGTTGCCACTTCGTTTGCAATTACCCAAATAGGGTGTAATTTTTACTGTGGTGGGTAAAGGAGAACGTGGGTAATTTCTTTTAGGTGCAGATTTGGTGTAATTGAAAATTATTTCGTTTTAAAATCCTAAACCTAAAACCTTCAATTTTTAATTTTTGCTTAAGAATTGCTTAATGAAAGACCCTTTATTAATACATATTTCCCAAAATGAAGAGACATTTTCTCATTAATTGAAGTAATATAAAATTATTCTTATAAAGCTGCCTCGTCTTAAGTTACCTACAAAGCCAAACAAAAGCCTTTTTATAAGTCTTATAATAAAGATTTTTTTTAATATACATTTAAGGATTGGCTCGTAATTTATGCAGGAAGTTTGCCTTTAATCAGTCCTTTAGCAGTTATGTATGCATGTATATATAAACTTGTATGTGCTTATTTATGTATTTACATATGGTTACCTTAATATAGAAAGGCCCTCACTCATATTTTTTTTGAAATCGAGTTTTTTGTAAATTTTGGTAGAAAAACATCTACAGCCTTATTTATAAATATTATTAAAGCTTTATAAAGGATTTTTAAGAAAAATTTTGTTATGAAAATTTGTTTTAAAAACTCTTTATAAAGCCTTAATAAGTTTTAGAAATAAGCCCGCTAATATATAGAAAAATTAAAAATTTCGATTTCAAAAAAATAATGAGTTAGAGCCTTTCTATATTAAGGTAACGATATGCATTGTACATATTGCTTGCTGCACAACCTACTTTTAACAATTTAGCGATTTTCCCACAACATCTTTAACAAATTCTACTTCTTTTCATTTTCTTCTTACTGCTTGTATATGTATATATTTTTTTAAACACACACTCATACACACATCTACATATTATAAGTTTATCCTTGAACATACATATATGTACATATTTTTACTTTTATAGTTTCATATTATTGTTACTTTTTCTTTTCTTATTCGCAAATCTTCTGCTTGAATGATGTTGGCTTAAGACGGAAAATGAGTATCATGCATAATGTTGTTTGGGAGTGTGTATATGTGTGTATGTATGTGCATAATGTGGCAGCATGTTGGTTTTTCACTTCTTAAATCAAGTACAACATCTTTTTACAGTGTCACACACACACACATCCGTATGTACATATGTGCATGTGTATTACTTACACCTTCGTGCACAAATTTAAAAGACACATACAATCTTATATTTACAAGTATGTTTGTGTTAAGTATTGTGTTAAAGAAAAAGTACATACATATGTACACACACATGTATACATACATACATACATATCGCACACTAAATCATAAAGAGTCACAACTCAAAAAATTTCAGATGCTGAGTAGTGACAAATAACTGTTGATTTCGTACAAATGAGGCAATTATATAACATAAAAACAAGCATAACAGTATTTTATATTATTTAGGAAGACTGTAATGCAAAAGAAATTGTTGAGGTCATTATAGATTTCTTCAATTGACTGGTTTATAAGAAAACAAAACCAGTTTGATCATTTTGAGTTGTGACTGTTTATGATTTAGTGTGCGATATGTATGTTGCTTTTTTATAAGGATGTATGTCCTATTTTTAACACACTACTACACACACGCAAACATGCCTGTTCCACTTTAACTTTATTTAACAAAAAAAAAAAAAAAAAAAAAAAAGAAACAAAATCTTCATTTTCCTGCTGAAAGCTTTAAAAATGTTTCACAATAAATTGTTTGCTACCTTTAATAGTGACAAGTTAAAAAATAAATTATTGTTTTTTTTTTTTCCTTAAATACAGATACTAGGATCATTATGGGGCACAGTGGGGTGCTAAGTACGGAATACTTAATTAATAATTATTTATCACCTTTATTATTATGAGTTTTATACGATGTTTGATCTTCGCTAGTTTTTTCTCATTAGCGAATGTTAAATTCGTATTCGTTGAGCATTGAGTCGCATTGTAGAGTGAAAATTTATTAAAAATACAAAAGAATAGAAAATACATATAAAAGGTATATAAAACAAATTTTCAATTCAAATTTCATTGATTAAATAATTCTTTTAATTGAAACCAATCCGCGAATAACGTTGTAAAAGACAACAATTTTGTAAGAGAAATTATGCATAACCGGGTTTTCACAGATCACCTTTAAATTACTCTCTTGTATTGTTCAAACATCAAACAATTCAAAATTATGTATATGTATTATCTTATAGCACAGTGGGACCAAAGGCCTCTTTTTCGCAGATCAATTTATATAACAACAATGTTAATTATTATTACTTTAGGTAAAATAAAATCAATTTAAAAAAACTATCTGGCCCTCGAAAGAAATTGTTTGCTCTTCTGAAAAATTATTATTTTGTCACTTACAACGTTATTCGCGCAAAGGCTTCAATTAATAAAAATTTTATTTTTATTTTTTATAAAGGAAAATCATTTGTTTCTTTTCCAAACGTTTAACAAACAAATTTTCACACAAAATTTCTTTTTTAAACCTTTTGCACAGAGTGTAACTAGACTGAAGACAGTTGTGTTTTTTTCATTTGACTCTCGCTTGCCTCAAAATTTGTCTTTCTAGTGCAATAAAATTTCAATGTGTTTTAGGAAATGTTGTAATACAAGCTCATCTTTAATTTATGAGGGCAACTGGACCATTATTTATGTGTGTGTATTTAAAAACGGAGCCTTCAGGCATGTGAAGCGCGGGCAAGTAATAAAAGTCTGCCCCACTGTAGTGTTGCCTTCCTCAATGCGTCTTTTATATACTACATACGTATGAAAGTTTTTCTTTGAATTTTTTTTAAATTTTTTATGAATTTTATTTAAACGAAGCTCGCGAATAGAAACTTATTTCAAAATTTTTAATAAACAAGAAAACGTAGTATAATAAAATAATAGCATTACCGTGGAAGAAAACAAAACATAAAACACTTTAAACATGCGTGAAGGTAAAAAAAAGACAAGCTAAATATGCTGCTGTTGACGCCAAAGTGTTGAAACGCTCGTCGTTATGGCACTGATATTTAATTATAGATTTGAATATATTATGACAAGCAAAAACAAAGACATGAGTTATTTAAAGCTTACAGAGCATTTAAGTATTTAAAAAAAATTATATTAAATTAATTCAGCTAATAATTTTTAATACGTAATTAAACTTTCAATTCTTTTTTCTTGGAGATGGAAATGTTTTTATTTTAATTAAACAATTTGATTTTTCTGAGTAATCTGATGACAAAAAATATGCAGAGTTTCCTAAACCAGTTCAATTGCAGTTTTATTGTCTGCTTAAGAATATCTAATCTATATATACACACATCGTTACCATAATATAGAAAGGCCCTAACTCATAATTTTTTTGAAATCGAGATTTTTGCATTTTTCGATACATTAGATGTTCTTCTATCGAAATATACAAAAAACTCGATTTCAAAAAAATAATGAGTTAGGGCCTTTCTATATTAAGAAAACGATATATAAAATTCTCGTGTCACTGTGTTTCTAATGGAACTCCTTCGAAATTGCTTGACCGACTTATATGAAATTTTGCATGTGTATTCGGTAGGTCAGAGAATAGGCTGTAATCTCTTTTTCATACCACTAAGAGGGATGTGCCACGCCCATACGAACTAAATATCTTATATAATGAAAACTTTAGCAGTCAGAGTATTCAAATTTGGTAAATTCACTCTTTTGAGAGCGAAGTAGTTTAATATAGGCCCGTGGGAAGGGGCTTGCTAGCCCCTAAAGTTATTAATAATACTTCCAAATGTTAAATTTGGAAGTGACATGCATATTTCTTTTTAGTCACGAAAATTCATTCAACTAGCTACAATGTATTATTCTAAAGGACACTATAGCCCCTATTTTACTTAAGCAAGCTTCGATCTTCGACTGTAGTCGAAAGGATTGATCGAACGAAGAAAGTCGTTATTGTAAATATAATCGGTAAAAAATAAGTTACAATTTCTGTTAGTGTACTTAAAAATAAACTTTGTTTAACACTTAGATTTTTTTAACAATTTTTCATATTAAAATACTTCATCGAAAGGTAAATTCTTTTCGATAGCAAATTCGTTGCTCAGCGAAATTTTCGATGCTCATAATATGAATTTAACATTAGATTTTCGATGTTCAATACCCGCAAAGTTCGCAAATCGAATGCAACTCATAATAGAGCCTTATATTTTCATCATCAGCATTCACATATTTAATCATCTGCTTCTGCTAAAAGTTATGGTTTTCAATTGAAATAGAATACGTGATTTATTGTGATTCACCTCAACGCAGTTTCCTGAAACCAAGTTTGACAAGAAACCTGAATTTTGCACAAATTAATTTAGTTGGATAATTTAACAATTTCCGTTAACAGTTTCCGTTCTCACTCAATTTGGTAGTGGTATTGCCATTCACAACTTAACTAATGGTTGAGTTTGTAATTGTCTTATGCCATCCAAACTGACCTGAGATTATAAACGAATCCTCAATAAGGCGAAGAAATTTCGAAACTAAAAAAATCGAACCTTCGTTAAACGAACTTCTCTCGATAGTTTCTCGAATGTGTGACAATACCGTAGTGGATATGAGATAGGCTGTTTAAATCCTGTAGCGTAAATTGAAGAATTCAAATATAAATAATATAAATAAAATTAATAACTTTTTTTTATTTTTTTGCTGCTTTTTAACGTTATCGAAATTAGTTTGATATTGGCTCACTTTTGATATTGCTGGCAAATCTTCGAAATCGAATGTTTTTTTTACACGAGAAATGTTCGAGATATATTGGAAATCAATAACATTAACGAAAGTCTTGGTCAAGTGGGACAACGTTCTTAAAAATTAGTTATGATTGACAATACAAAAATATAGTTGTCTTGTGTCAAAATTGGTTTGACTCTCCGACAACCAAACTGAGTAGAATGAAATTTAACGGGTGGTTAAAAAAGGAAAAAAATCAATCAAATATTCCCCTTTATTATGTAACTATGTGTCGACATAAATCAAGTACCAAAAAGTTGTCGCTCACCTACTTGCTTTCGGGAACCATTTATGGAATTGCAACTTAAAACGAACCTGTCAATAGCAGTGAATTGTTTTCGACAAACTTCAACTTTTTCATATTCCCCCTTATTGTGAATGGCGTCGTCGACGTCACATTAAGACGACACTAAAAATTGTCACTTGTCTACTCTTTGTCGTCAAAAATTTACTACTATTAACATGCTCCATTAATTTACAAAGCCATAGAGATTAGTAAGAGATTGTCAATAAGATCCAATTTTTGTCGGTAAAGAATACAAAAGTGACAAAATTTGCTGTCGTTTTGATGTGACGTCGACGACGCCATTCACAATAAGGGGGATTGTCTTGACGTGACGTCGACAAATAGTTACATAATAATAAAGGGGAATTACTTTAAACAAATTATTACTTTTTCTTTAAATTGTATTCCACAAATTTAATAAATTTATTAAAAAATTAAATTCTAACAAAAAAAAAAATGTTAGGCAAATTTAGTCTTGGCACATTTTCGTTTTCTGGTTATTGAAATTATGCCAACCCTAAAGTGTTTTACTTTTAATTTATGTCCCATAAGTGTCCTGTGCCAATATTACTTTGATTATAAGGAAATCTTTTCAAACACATTACAAGTCAAATTATTGTCAAGTGATTTACTTTGTATGTACATGTCGAATTATTATTTGATTAACATGTGATTTCGATATTTTGCATTGATTTAAAACTGATGAATTTTAAATATATACGAAGAGTATGTATCTACCTCATGGTAATGCAACTAAATTGTCTTTAAATTCATAATTAAGTTTTAAATTTTACGGCATTTCTTTTGTCAAAACTGCCTCGCATTTGATTATTTAAATACGTGAGAAATTTTTTAAATGGATTTTAATGAAAGAAAAAATTCACACTAACACACTAGCACAAAATTTAACTTTACTATTGGAATTTGTTAAGAGTTCTTTTATTTGCGTGAGGGGATGTAGCTCAGATGGTAGAGCGCTCGCTTAGCATGTGAGAGGTACGGGGATCGATGCCCCGCATCTCCAAGTATTTTTAGTTATTAAAAATACCTGAATTAAGTCAACTTTAACAAATTGTATAGATTCGTCGACACGTTTACTAACGGTTTTGAATATAAAGAGAATATTTTCGGTTGAGCGTTAGACCCTGAATGGTGAATCTTTAATAAATTTCTTGGTCAAAATGTACTTAACGAATTCACATAGAATTGATTGCAATTTAAATATCTTATGCACGAAAAAATACAACCCTGATCTGATGAAGTGTTACTGTCTTTTGAAATTTTTTATAGACTCCAGGGATGGTATCTTTTCAAAAATCGCACGATTGTGTAGGATAATGTATCACGGCCTTTAATGCATTTTAAATGCATTACGTGAATGAATTTGCGTACATGTATGTGTTTCATAAGAATTACAAAACTTTCATATTGTTTTATCAATGCTTCTCGCTTATATTTGCTCTGGGAAATTACTACCTTCTATAAAGGGGATGTAGCTCAGATGGTAGAGCGCTCGCTTAGCATGTGAGAGGTACGGGGATCGATGCCCCGCATCTCCAAGTTTATTTTTTTAATTTTAAAGCTACTGTCTGTCCTATAGGTAATAATATAATAAAGGACTTGAAGTTCATTTCAAACAGATTTCGTCATCCATGCTGGTCTATGGGATAATGGATTTTATATAATTCGCTTAGGAAGTCATTTCTCCAAAAAATATTAGTTACTTATGCTAGTGAGTTTAAGAACTAAAGTTCAAAGTCGTCTATGATTCGGCCGAATTTAGAAAATCTTAAATATATGAATTTGATCGGTCACTAATTTTCACTATTATACTATTTACATGTATCACACCGCCAAACATAATCAGCATCTATGTGCCTCGTTTTTAAAAAGAATGTGAGAAGTTTTCCAGTCAAAGAAATTATCATTTTGTGAAACACAGCATGTGTAAGAGAAAAACCATCCCCCTTAACCAGTGATGCCAATTTAGCCATTTTCTGGCTAAATTTAGCCATTTTTCATCCCATTTAGCCGGAAGAAAAGTGAATTTAGCTATTAGCTATTTTTTAGCCATTTTTATTTTAATCTAGCTATTGTTTAGTTATTTTTCGCAACAAAGGAACTTTGGTGTACCAAAAAAAAAATACAACTGAGTAATATGTTATTGTCTAAAAAGCGCTTGTTGAAAGAGATGGCTCAATTGGTAACAATAAGATTTGCTACTGCATTCTTATAATCGTTGCAATGTTGTTATAAGTTGTCGGGTCTAATTGGTAGTTTATGATATCAATCAAACAAGGGTCATTTTTTTACACAAATGAAAATAAAAATAAATTAAAGTTTAAATGAGAGTTTAAAAAATAGAAAATTAATAAAAAGTTTCAACAAAAATTTCGCAAGAAATGGATTAGTAACCCAAAAATTTAAAGACTGAATAGCAGAATGTACAAATGAATAGAAGGCGTACTGCAAGTATTGCAAATTTGCACTATATGCTCAGCTTCTTAATTACCTGAAGAAAAATCATTTTATTTATTATAGTGTTTTCACACTGACATGGTTTCAATAAAAGTTGATTTTAACGTTAAAACCAACTGTTAAACAAAATTGTTTTTGTTAAAACCAAATAAAAACCATTTATGAATTGGTTTTAAGTAGGTTTTATGAAATGCAACCTTGTTTTCGCTGTGATAAATTCAGTGCTGCCAAATTGAAATGACCGACAGCAGCTGGTAATGGTATGCCAGTGAATAACAATAAATGGCGCCTGAAAAATTTTCAACTTAAAAATTAATGCAGCAGCAACAATAATCAAAAAATTGTGAAAAAAAAGAGTTTTTTGGAAGGAAAACAACGAAAATATTTTAAATTGAACTGTGGAAAGTGAAAATATGCAATATGACTGACAATTCATCTGCCTATAAAAAAGGTTTATCTTATAATGTATTGGTGCATTTTTATATTATTAATAATATTTCCAAGCACTTCTTCATTCTGTATAAGAAGTTCCATAATTTAAAAAAAAAATTCATATACAAAATATAAAATAATTTCCATTTGAAATATCTCAGTTTTTCATATAAACAAAAACAGTTGAACAGTATGTCCAACAAGTGTTATTAAAAAGCAGAAAAAATGCAACAACAAATACACGCATTTCGGCAGGAGAGTTATTTTATTTTGAGCAAAGTTATTAGACAGCCTGTGAGTTAAAACCTGAATTTAACAAACTTGCAGTGTGAAAGCAAAATCAGCTGTTTATGGTTTTAACGTTAAAACCAGGTTCTAACTTTCAGTGTGAAAACACTATTACTTTAATATGTTGTTTTTATTTACTTACAAAAGTTCCCCATTTGCTTTAAAAAAATAATATATGAAATATCTTCTTGTTTTTGCTAATATTTATGATTTTTGAATTTGTTTTCGCTTAGCCATTTTTTGGCTAGTTTTTAGCCATTTTTTTGTTTACATTTAGCCATTTTTGGTGAAAGAATTCTGGCATCACTGCCCTTAACACAAGCACATCAGTACCTGTATTCACACAGAGAAAACAGTGCCTAATAATTACCTCATAAAATAGAACAAAATTAATAAGAAATCTCTATGGTTTTTTTCAATAAGGAAATCTTATTAATTTCATAGAGAAAACCTTTTTGAAAAAATCAAGAAGAAATCTTGTAGTTTTTATGAGGTTATCTTATTGATTTTTTTAATAAGGTTTTCTTCTTGATTTTATGAGGCGACCTCATAAAATAAAAAAAAATTATGTCTTTCTTTATTCTTTGTGCTTAAGTATATATTTTCATTTAAATTCTATACCATATACTTTGAAAGGAGACAAGTATTGAACCAAGTATTGAATATGCTAACAAGCAGTCTCAATAACCACTGAAATAATTGTGCAAACATGCTTATACAAAAACGAAAAAGATCATGAAAAAAAATTGTCTGTGTCTATTTATAGATATGAAACAACAAGACACCTCATAAAATCAAGAAGATTTCCTTATTAAAAACATCAATAAGATGCTTTACACGTAATCATATAGGAACCTAATAAAATCAAGAAGAAACCCTTATTGAAAAAATCAATAAGATAGCCTAATAAAATCAAGAAGAAAACCTTTTTAAAAAAATCAATAATGCAACCTAATAAAATCAATAAGAAATCCATATAGTTTACAATTTATAAGAAAACCTAATAGAATCAAGAAGTTTTTCTCTATGGATTCTTCTTTTGGTGCCAAAAATAACGGAAATTGAGTAAAAAAAGTTGGGAATAATAAGATTTCTTCTTGATTTTATGTGGTTTTCTTCTTGATAAAATTAATAAGATTTACCACATAAAAACAATAAGGAATCTCTATGAAAAAATCTTCACTTCTTTCTGCTGGGATATCCCTTAGCATAAAACGTTTCATAGAGAAAATATTATTGATTCTATGAGGCAGTTTTTTCTCTGTGCAGTAAATTTGTTTGCGATAATCCTATCGCTATAATAAATATAACGTAATCTAACGATTTTGCTATTCACTAACATATTTTTTTAAAAGTAAAGTCACAAACTGATATTCATTTAGTTTTTATTTATTCGTCTTTCTTATTTTCACTTATTTTGACATTTTATATACAGAGATTCCACATGATATAAAGAGAATTAAATGATTATAAAAATGCATCTGAAAAAAATTAAAAATTAAATTACAGAATCACATTATCGTTACCGCAAACGAATAAATATGTCGAAAAATATTACGTTTTTCTGTGCGCAAAAGGCTACAGAATCTGGCATCGCAGTGATGCATTTCCGAACAAGCTCGTATTTGCACTACTGCTGCATCACAATGTTTGGATGTTCTCTATGAACTTTACTAAAGTTGGGTTAAAGCTGAAAGCTCCTTATTTTTTTTTTTTTTTTTTTTTGATAACTTGCAGGAAAAATTTAAATCTCCTATTAAAAATATATACAGCCTAGTTCTATAAGCCGAATAGATTTGAACTCATTTTAGAAAACTAACTCCGATAAAAGAAATATTTTGTCAGACATTTTTTTTTTAGTTTTTCTATTATATAGATTCTCAAATATCATATCTGAAAGAAAATTATCGTGTATGAGTGTGTCTGCAGGATTATTGTTAATTTTTGGAAAACTAAAAATTTACTATGATTCAGTTCACAGAACAGGTACAATTATTGTGATTTACCGAATTTTACATCATTAGATGATTGATAAATCAAAATATAATTTAAAATTATTTAACTTCTTTAACTACTATATAACTATAGCAAAGCTCTTCTAATGTAAAACTTTATGGTAATTTCATTAAATAAATTAAATAAATCACTGGAAGTGTGATCATTTACATAAAGCTGAAACTTGACATAAATTGTGCTATAGTTAAAAAATTCTCTGCTTATTTGTCGCAATTAAAATTATTATCACAGATTAAAAGTTACTCTCACTTAAATACATACTACATAAACAAAAAATGTATGCAACCGTATCTATCATCCACATCTATTACGAACTTGTTAAACATGATTTTCCGTTGCGGTCTTACGTTATAAAAAATAAAATAAAAACAGCAAAATAAAAACAGTAACAAGAAAAGATTAAATGTAATAGATATTTGGAAGAGAGACTGCAGATAATTATTGATTGATAGTGTACAAGTTTGTACTAAAACGTTTTGTTTTCTTTTAAGCTGAATAACGATGAATCGGGAAACATTATCAAGTCAATGAAAGCAACAAAAAATTCGCTAAATAAAAATAGCACGTAGCAATTGACCCAGTTATAAATTTGTTACACAGGCCAGCAAAAAAAAAAAATTACAAAAATAATTTAAAATCAAAAGTAAAACTTGCCACTAGACAAAATGGTAGTTTATTTATTGAAAAAAAAAGAAACTGATTTGTCAACAAATACTATTTTTTTATTTTATTTTTTCAGAAATTGTTTTATTAATATTTAAATGATCAATAACTTTTGATTTTTTTTTCAATTGAAATATCGGCTCGCACAAAGAAAGCTTTGTGTGTTTACAGCCGACATTCATTCAATTTCATTGTGTTAATTTTGTTATAAAAAAAGCTTTATTATTGGTGCCATGGGCAGCAACTTTTTGGCTTTATGTTGTTGTTTATATTATAAAAAAATATATTTAGCTTGCACACACTTGATAAGTTAAAACAAAAACTATTAAAAGATTTAAAAATAAACTGGTCAATTTATTTTTTAGAGGCGATTTGTGTCCACTTGAATAACGGCATTAGATATAACGGGGATGTAGCTCAGATGGTAGAGCGCTCGCTTAGCATGTGAGAGGTACGGGGATCGATGCCCCGCATCTCCAAAATGAGTTTTTTGTTTAAATAATTTTCTAATTCTTTTTTATTTATCTATTTCATAGTGCTATGAATTTTTTAAGAGGAAATTCTTTAAAATTTGAAGAAAACTGTTCAAGTTTAAATAAGGGAAAACTAGGAAATTTGGTGAAATGGGAATCATATTCTTGTCCAGGAAATATCTCTAATCCCTGGCAGGAAGTTTAACGTTTGCTGGTCCATTAAAATATAACATTAGAAATACATATGTGACGCGCAAAATAGAAAGGAACCTAAGGGTAAAAACCTGTTTTGTTCAGGAGAGAAATTTTAAAGATTTAAATACGTGTATCTTTGGTGTACCATCACTGAATAAACCGCGCATATCTCTGGGAGGGAACACTTTTGGGGCATGGGATCGGTCTCATTCGATGCTCAGATGTTGTCCACATCAAAAAAAAAAAAAAAAAAAAAGTGAAAATTGATTGATGAAATATCCTTAGGTCCCTTTCTCTATGCGCTGTCACATATGCTTTTTAAAATAAATTAATTATATTAAAAGCAAATTTTTTATATACAAACGATTTTTCATTTTTAAAATTTGTATAGAAAAAATATTTTATGAAATGAATTTTCATTATTTTATTTTAGAAACGAATTTTTTTTAAAAAATCTGCCTTTAATGTTAATTGTATATTTTTTTTTGTATATTTGTATGTGTATGTATATGAACACAATAAATAACGAAAGTTACCATGGGGATGTAGCTCAGATGGTAGAGCGCTCGCTTAGCATGTGAGAGGTACGGGGATCGATGCCCCGCATCTCCAAAAAACTTTTAACAATAAAAAAATTTTATAAATGTAAAATATGCACTGTTTTCTCTAGTTTTTAATGCTTGTTCATTCAGTGGGTAAAGTTTTACAAAATTTGGAATGTTACAAAAAAAAAAGAACAAGCTCTAGCCTCCCACTACCAATGATTAAATAAATCAATAGTCTGCTGATATAAAAATATTGAAAAGAAAAGAAAAGAAACACCCTTAAAATCTCGATGAATAAATAAAAATAAGTGCGTATTGAAATTATATATAGATATAAATAAAATAAATATATGAAATCGATAAAAAAAAATTCATACAAAATTTACATAAACATGATTGTAATGCCAAAAAATCGTTGAGTAAATTGCAATAGTTACACTATTTTAATATTAAATATATAAAAATATAATACCGCTTATTGCGAATGGCGTCGTCGACGTGACATTAAGACGACACTAAAAACTGTCACTTGTCTACTCTTTGTCAACAAAAATTGACTACTATTAACATGCTCCATTAATTTACAAAGCTTTAGAGATTATTAAGAGATTCTCAATAAGACCCATTTTTTTCCGATAAAGAGTATACAAGTGATAAAATTTACTGTCGTCTTGATGTGACGTCGACGATGCCATTCACAATAGGGGGGAATATATTTTTGATGTTAACTTATTGCACACAAGAAATAAATTTAGTTCAAACATGTTAAAAATTTATATACGAGAATTATAAGAAACAAAACTAAATAAAACAAATGAAAAAATACACGAGTATTATGAGAATTAAGTAAGAAGAAAAATATGTTTATTCTTTTGGCATGGGGATGTAGCTCAGATGGTAGAGCGCTCGCTTAGCATGTGAGAGGTACGGGGATCGATGCCCCGCATCTCCAGGTATATTTTTCCAAAAACGTTTTTATACAATTTTTTTAATAATCAAAATATTATATTTTCGTCTTCAACAAATTTAAAAAAAAAACTGTTTAACTCAAGCGCTTGAATTAAACATTTAAATGCAAAAACGTTTACTCGTAGTAACGTGAAATAATTTTGTTCACAAGATATCATCAAATTGTTCTTAAACTAAACCAATTTTAAATTCAGAGAAAAATTTAATCTACTGGAGATGCGGGGCATCGATCCCCGTACCTCTCACATGCTAAGCGAGCGCTCTACCATCTGAGCTACATCCCCTTCCTTTTTGAAGTGATTGAAAAACCGCCATTGTAATTTAACTTGTCAATGAATTGTAATAAAATAAAGAAATTCCCACCCTAATCACGTTTCAAATGTACTTTGAAATGCATACAAATTAATCATTTAAAGTTTTGCAATACATTTTAATTTAGGCGCCTGAATAGGCAAAACATAATAACTAATTTGCATTACAAAGTGTTAAATAAGCTGCATTTGTTATTTGTTGTAAGACCGACTTTTAATTGTCGGTTTTTTAATACAAAACATATTTGATACAAATATTTATATATACAATAAATTTATAGTGATTTTAAGTTGATTTACTTCAAAGAGCACAAGATGTGATTTCAACATACAAATAGCAACCAAGAAAGCTTTATATTTATTATTCATTCAGAGTCAAGTAAGGCCCCTATTATGATTATTATGACTAAATGGATAGTTTAGTTGTACTGGTAAAATTTTTATTATGGATTACAACTTTTTTCACCTTGATACAACTGCTTTTTATCAGTTGTATTTTGGTTTTTATTTCGAGTGTTGTATTAGGTTTGCTTCATTATTCCAGACGCCAACCAATCCCATTTGTCAACCAATATTGTTGGCACATCCATAAAACATGAAATCTAAAAATAAAATACTAGATTAAATCTTAAAATATTTCAAATGTTTTGTGATGGCAACTATGGTTTCAAAACATAGCATATATAAAAACCTATTCTTTTCGAACAATGTTTCGAATACAACTAAAATTTGTTGTAATTCAGAATGCCAAAAAACAGTTAAGTTGTTTTAAAGTTAAGTTGTTACAATTTCAACTAAACTTGGTTGAGTTGTAAACCGTAATAGGGGCATAAATCTAATCAATATGTAACAATGGATTCCATAAAAAATTTTACTGTCGTACTCATAAACAATTTTTGTTTTACAAAAAGATTACAAAACAAAATTTGTATGGAAATTTGTTTAAAAAATTTTGTGCAAAATACATTAATACTTCTTGTACATAAGCGCCAATAATAATCTATTCAAATTTGAAAAAAAAAACAATTTATTTTATTTTTAAGCACCCAAAGTTTCGTTTGTTTTTGTTTTTCAAACTTCTTTAGGGATATTTCTTATTCATAAAATCTAGAAAAAAAACAATAGTTTAATCAGATTGTTTATTCCACAATTAAATAGCAACTCACTTTTAACTTACAAGTTTTTGTTTAACATATTGTCTATATTATCACTCATTATTAAAAAAAATAATTTTTATTATGAAGACATAATAACGAAACATATATATGTGTTTTCTTTTTGACAGGATAATAAAACGGGGATGTAGCTCAGATGGTAGAGCGCTCGCTTAGCATGTGAGAGGTACGGGGATCGATGCCCCGCATCTCCAAGTTTATTTCTTCACTAGATTTGTTTTTTATCTTACTTGCATATAATTTTTTTTTTGGGAAAAAGGACATCAAATTATTGCTTACCTGTAAATAAAAAGAAAAAAAAATACAAATTAGCTTCTCGAATGTTACAATGAAAAATAAGCTTAAAAATAAATAAACCACGTCACACAGTTCTGTTGTGTCTTTTGTTATTATAGAAAGATGAAATTCCGTATACTTGTACATAAAGCTAAACAAAGTAAAATTTGAAGTTTGAGAACAATTAGTGCAAGGACAACATGTCTACCTCCCATACATTATAAATTGTAAAATTTTAATTTTAGATAGAATTATTATCAGAATGAAGCAAAAATATATAGCCATTTTTCTCGAAATTTAACATTATATTGCTGTTGTAAATTTTATTCCATTCGGTAAAAGGACGTGAGTAACTCCCATATATCCTTTTTCTTACAGAATTCATTTTAGCTGAGTTTGTGATTAAAATGCACTAAAAATATATATATAATTTTAGAATTATGCATCTTAGCTCTGTTGTTAGTTTGGTTCCGTTGGGTGCAAGGACATGTCTATCTCCCATATATCATTTTTCTGAAAAAAATTATTTATATTTATATAAATTTTTACAATTGTAGTTCTAAGCTCTGTTGTTAATTTTGTTCCATTAGATAATTACAAGGACAAGACTACCTCCCATATATCATTTTTCTTAAAAGATAGATTTTTGATGCATTTATTGTTAAAACGCACTGAAAATATATATATATGTATGTATATGTATATGTATGTATATAAGTTTAACATTTAAAATTTTTTTATAATTATGTATTTAAGCTGTGTTGTTAATTTTGATGCATTTAGTGCAAGGACATGACTCCCTCCCATATATCCTTTTTCTTAAAGAATAAATTTTAGCTGATTTTATGATTAAAATGCACTAAATATTTATATGTATTTTGTTAATTTTGTTCTATTCGGTGCAAGCACATGACTACCTCCCATATATTCTTCTTCTAAAAAAAATTTATTTAAACTGCATTTATGATTAAAAAGCTCTAAAAATCTGTATATTTATTTAGAATAATGCGTCTAACCTCTGTTGTTAATTTTGTTCTGTTTGCTGCAAGGACATGACTACCTCCCATATATCCTTTTTCTTAAAAAATTGATTTAAGCTGAATTTTTTGTTAAAACGCGCTAAAAATTTATGTATATTTTTAGAATTATGCATCTAAGCTATGTTGTAAATTTTGTTCTATTCGGTGCTAGGTCATAACTACGTTTCATATATCCTTTTTCTTAAAAAATTCATTTTAGCTACATTTATGATTAAAACGCAATAAAAATGTATATATAATGTTAGAATTAGTAGCCTAAGCTCTGCTACTAATTTCGTTCTATTGTGTGCAAGGGCATGACTACGTTCCATATATCCTTTTTTTTAAATAGATTTTAGCTACATTTATTATTAAAAAACACTACAAAATTACAGGCATGATTAGAATTATACGTTTAGGCTCTGTTATAAATTTTGACATATTCTGTGTAAGGACATAACTACCTTCCATATACATATATGTATATCCTTTTTCCAAAAAAAAATTGATTTCCGCTGCTTTTATGGTTAAAAAGCAATAAAAGTTTATGAAAATTTTTTAAATTAGTTCTGTTGTTAATTTTGCTTCATTCACTGCAAGGACATAATTACCTCCCATATATCCTTTTTCTAAAAAAATTAATTTTAACAGCATTTTTGTTTATAAATGTATGTACATTAGCTCTGTTGCAAATTTTGTGTCATTCCTTGCAAGTATGTATATTACTACGTCCAATGTGGGAAATTCCACAGAAATGTCAACAATTTTTTGCAGAAAATCGGCGTTTGCTTGCAATGCTGGATTTAAGAGATAATCACTGTTGGTTGTTACAAAAAAAATCAAATCGATGGACAAAAAAGAAAACAATTACCATTTTTCTTTCCGGGATTATTTCTTATTTACTTGTATATATGATCAAGTCTTGTACAACAAGAATTAACCCTATGACTGAAAATACAAACTATTTGGTGGTGGCCGTAAGAAATTTAAATAAATCCGATCGTAATGTGTGATAGCTCTTTTTAGGGTTCCGTACACCAAAGGTGAAAAGGAACCCTATTGTTTTCGCTACGCTGTCCGTCTATCCGTCAGTCCGTTACACGTTATTTTCTCAGGAACCGTAAGAGCTACGGACCTGAAATTTGGACAGAGTATGTAGAACCTTGGCCGCTACAACAAAAAATACATGAGAACTAAAAATTAAAGGGTGTTCCAAAACGAGCAATGAAATATGTTAAAATCTCATGTAATATACATACAATTGTATGAACATATGTACATTGAAACTTGAAATTTGTAAAATTAGTGTATTTTTATACAGACTACAACAATTAACACTAAAATTTAAAAAATTTTAATTAAAAGGTGGTCCATCAGTTAATGCAATTTTGACTATGTAATTTTGACAACTTGCTTTCTCTTGGCAAGCGTAAGAGGCAAACTCTTGAAATTTTCAAAAACGGTAAAACTAAAAAATCCGAAAATTATAAAATCGCCAAATCAAAATAAAAAAATCCCTTAAAAGAAAAAAGCACCCAATTAAAAAAAATTCTAACACTAAAATAAGTCTGCAAAACCGAAAAAAATCGACAAAATGAAAAAATCGCCAAAAACCGAAAAAAATCGCCAAAACGTGAAAAAGGCGCCAAAACTAAAAAATCGCCAAAAGGAAAAAAATCGCCAAATTGAAAAAAATCGCCAAATTGAAAAAATAGCCAAAGTGAAAAAAGCAAAAAACCGAAAAAATGGCCATAACGCGAAAACAATGCCAAACCTAAAAGAATCACGTGAATGAAAAAAAAACGCCAAAATGGAAAAAATCGCCAAAATGAAAAAAATCGCCAAATTGAAAAAACCCCAAAAACCGAAAAAAACGCCGAAACGCGAAAAAAACACCAAGACTAAAAAATCGCCTATATGAAACAAAATCGCCAAAATCAAAAAAATCATCAAAATAAAAAAAAAAGTCGCCAAAATGAAAATACGCCAAACCCGAACAAATGGACACAACGGGAAAAAAGAGTGCGATAACTAAAAAAGCGCCAAAAACCGGAAAACACAAAAAACTACAAAACTAAAAAACGCTCAAAACCCAAAAACGAAAAAAAGCCAAAACTATTTATTATATAGGCTAAAGTTCGTATTGAATTACATATCTAGTGTCCGTACGGAACCCTTCGTGCGCGGGTCAAAGTCACACTTCACTGAATTTATTTATCAAATGTCCTAAAAATTTCCATTAAAAACATTGGAATTTTTTTTATAATCTCAAGTCAAGTTTCTTAAATCAATATACCATTTGTTACGATTGCATGACAAATTTTAAACATTAAAAAGGAACACAAAAATTAACAGAATCTATGTAATTGATTTCATGAAAAATTTTCCTAAATTCTCTATCCACATGCATACTCATGTATGTATGTACATACTTATGTATGTATGTATTAAATCGCCCTGCAGGAGAATAGGCGATAATTGTCTAAAAGCTACTAGTATAATTACTAGAATAGCAAGACCTAGTGCAAAAAGGGTTAAAGTTGTTGTGTAAAATTACTAGTGCTGATGAGTACTAGTATATGAAGTAGTTCCAAGCCACCACATTGCAAAATAAATTTTAACTGTCTAACAGAGCTCTTGCACGGTATGAAAATTGGTATCATATAATTACTAAAATTTTAGCTTGATCTAAAAATAATTATAATTAAATAATTATAATTACCCTTTTGTATTTCTGAATTTTGATAAATAATTGCAAATTTTAACTAGCGTTGTAACAAAGGAATAAAACCACCAATTTTATAGAATTTTTCTTTACAAAAGAACTGGTAATAAACTAGTCCTAAACTAGTACCAATGGTACTAGAAGTTTTCTAAACACACTCAATGCTAATTTGAGCATTAAGATAGTATAGGAAGTGTTACAGTTGGGAACTAGTGGTGGTGATTTCTGTACTACTAAAATACTAGTTGATAACCAGTTCGTTCTCCTGCAGGGTGTATAATTTGTATGTTTGTATTTGCCCAACAAAATTTCCTTTGAAAAATATTTATGTTGATCTTTTCTATTGCCACAATCTAATCTCTAAAATAGATTAAACATTTCCCTAATATGGCAAAAAGAAAAAAAATTAATTTTTTTTTTGTTGTTTAAATCTCAAAATGATAGATTACTTTTGCAGCATAAAAAATGCAGTAAAATATAAATCATTTCAAATTGCCTCAATATGTGCGTACGACTTGACTTGACTGAATGAATGCTTGACTACGAGAGTGTACATTAGTCATCAAGAAGAAAACTAAAATTAAAATAAAATGAGAAGCAAAACTACAAAAATTTAAACCTGAAACAGGAAATGCCAGCAAACTTCTTCACATCACTTTCAACACACACACACACACACAAAGAAAGAAAAAAAAACAAAAATACATAAAAGCTGGAAATATTTTGAGCAAAGAACAAAAAAATAGTAGAATAAGGATTTTGTCATGACAAAACATAAGCAGCAAAAAAATTTTTTTTAAATCCTCCAACAGTAGATGTTGAAATATGAGACAACAAATTACAGAATCTGCTGTAAACGACCACATTTGCCACATTCTAGTTGTGGCAAAAAAAAGATGCCTGGAAGCAGCAGGAATTACTTTGGTGTGTGATTATATATGTACAGGGTGGGCCAAAAGAAACCAAGGGGTGTAAAAGTTTAATAACTTTTTTGTTTATTAATTTTTTTTTATTTTTTCTTTCAGATTATATAGACAACACTTGGAGAATTTATAATGGAGAGGTTCACAACTGAACACAGAACCAGAACAATAGAATTTTATTATTTAAATGAAATCAACTTTATTGAAAATTTGATTATGAGTGATGAAGCTCATTTTCATTTGAATGGCTTTGTTAATAAGCAGAACTGTAGGTTCTGGGGTTCTCAAAATCCAAGAGCCATTTATCAACGCCAATTGCACCCCATCAGGTGTACAGTATGGTGTGGGGTCACATCTGAAAATGTCATTGGGCCCTACTTCTTCGAGAATGAAGATGGAAGTGCTGTAACCGTAAATGGAGAGCGGTATCGGTTTATGATAGAAAATTTTTTACGTCCTGCTCTTGAAAACAGACCTGGTATGTGGTTTCAGCAGGACGGAGCCACTGCCCATACTGCCCGAGACACAATGGCACTTTTAAGTCAAATTTTTGGAGAGCGAATAATTTCTCGAAATTCGGAAATTATTTGGCCAGCGCGATCGCCAGATTTGACAGCACCCGACTATTTTCTTTAGGGTTTTTTGAAGGAGCGAGTGTATGTGAACAAGCCAGAGACAATCCTTGAACTCAAGGCAAACATTGTTGCAGAAATTCGAACGCTACAGCCACAAGTTTTGAAAGATGTTATGGAAAATGCTCTAAAAAGAGCCCATCAGTGCGAAGCTGAAAACGGTGGTCATTTAAGAGACATCATTTTTCATACTTAGTGTAAAAAATTTCCATTTTGTATATTATATAATCTGAAAGAAAAAATAAAAAAAAGTTAATAAACAAAAAAGTTATTAAACTTTTACACCCCTTGGTTTCTTTTGGCCCACCCTGTACATACGATTATATTCAAGTGTGCATGCTTTGTGTAGTAGCAAAATATTTTTCTTCCTTTCAAAACTACTTGTAAAATATTACTTAGTATTTTAAAAACTTTTAATATTATGAGTTGAGTTTCGTTTCATGTTAATTTACGTAAAATTTATTATAAAAAAGTGTAAATATTGCTTCTAGCCAGAGATACCGAAACTGCAAAATTAACTTTACACATTCATTTCGAATTCTACTTTTTTTGTAGTTAAATTTCTTTAGGTCTTTCGCTGGTGGCAACGTGGTAATTGCCAGTTTTAAATAATACGAAAAAAAAAAGAAGAGAGATGTCTTAGCGCACCCGATTAGAGCTATGCAGCTCAGTTATATAAAACAAATTTCATGTGTTAAATTATATTATATATTATATTCTTATGTCAAATTTCATTTAGTTCCCATTATTAATCAGGGCAATCATGAATAAAATTCTGCGTGAAATTTTTTCCGGGGAACAATTTTAAACAATAGCCGGTAATGCGAGGAACACAACCTGGGATGGATGACGAATTTCGTCCGTGGCTACGAAATTGTCGATAAGAATTCGCTGAGTAAATTCGTGTGAAGCACAACAATGACGAATAAATAATAGTTCTTTTTTTTTGTTTTTGATAAATTTGATTATTGTTTGTGAAAAGAGAGACAAAATTGTTTTTGCATCGGCGTAAAAAATAGAAAAAAAAATTATTGCAGAGTTCGGGGGTGGTATTGTATTAATTTTCATATGCACAAATATGTTTTATATCTGATGACGAAAGTTCGCAACAATTGCCTTTCCAGGATAATAGGAAAAACAAAAAATTCTAATTGGAAAAGTGGGAAATTTCTCGCAGAATTTTATTTGTGTTTGCCCTGATTGTATTGTTTGTGTTCTGTGCAAAAAAAAAAAAAAAAATTCAAAAAGAAATTGAACAATCCTTCTCGTTGCTTTTGTTTTGTTTTTGTTCACTCACTTCAAAGAACAAAAGAAAATACAAAGAAATCAAAACAAAAATAAATTTATAACTGTAATAGTGTCGATTATTTTTGCTGGGAAAGTTCTAGTTTAGACGAGCGAACATTTGGAAGCAAAACATCTGGAATTCTTTTTTGTTGTTTCCTTCGGGTCACACAGACGACATTCCAATATTATTGGATAAAAGCAAGCATAGTTGTACATGTATGTGTGTGTGTGTGTAGCAAAGAATATGAAAACAAAGCGTATCGCCGATTACCTAACACAAAAATGGTTCTCTCTTCCCCACCCGTAAATTGCTACCGAACTAAATGTTTCCCTTCCAAATGTTTTCGGGTCTAATCGCAGTCAAAATCACGTCCTAGCTTCTGTGTGGTGGCATAAAGAGCATAGCTCTACTCAATATCTATATTCTATCTTCTATATATATAAAATCGCAGTGTGTGTTTGTTCCTAATGTATTATCTCTGGAACTATAAGAGCTGTGGAGCTGAAATTTTCAACACAGGTTCGGGTCAGTACCTGGTAGGTTTTTGTTCTATTTTTGACCCAATAAGTGACCACTGTGTTCTAACCGATTTTAATGAAATTTAGAACATAGATAGATCTACGTCTAAAAAGTCCCACAGACCTTGAACATTTTTCAAACTAGGACCAAAAAAGTTTGAGCCGGTTTGAATAAAATTTGGAATATATGTAGATAGATCTGGGTCTGAAAAGTCACATAGGCTAGGGCGTAAATTTGTGCCCCTCCGAAATATTCAAACCGATTTTACTAAAATGTTGAACATAGATAGATCTGCGTCTAAAAAGTCACAAAATTACCATAATCATTTTCTAAACTAGGGCTAGGACGAAGCCTGTGGGACGATTTCTGAGCTTCAGCTCGTTTCTGGTGAAATTTAAAATATAGATAACCCTTCGTTTAGAAGGAGACATACTCTATTTACCTTCTCAAAGTAAGACAAGCAAGGGGGCAGGAGATGAGTCTTGCTCCTCCGAAACTTTGAAATTGATTTTAATGACATTTTAAGCATAAGTATCCCTTAATTTAGAAGAAGACATAGGCTATGTGCCTAATTAATGCCCCTCCCACACTTTCAAATCAATATAAATGAAATTTAAAAGACGATGAGCGTAAATTTGAAAGACGATGCGGATAGCGAAGCACACCGGGTGTAGCTAAAAAAACATAAAAAATACAATAGCCGAATTTATTTATTAAAATTGCTAAGAATCTTGTTAGAATCTTGCGTTTTCTGCGTTGAACAATAATATTTAAAACATGCACAAAAAAATAAAGAAATAAACTTTTAATTTTGAGTTGGCATCCCCCTTTTTTTCTTACCAAACCTCAAGTTTATTTAAAGTTTGGGACTCCCTGGCTGTCAAACATTTACAAAACTCTTTACACTAATAACTAAGATAATATGCAACACTTAAGTATAATATAATAAAAAAAAAATATCAGTAAATATTTCTTTATTTTTAGAACATTTACTGACTAATGACTACTTAAATGATGGACTTATCTGGCGACACAGGGCCTGAATAGTTCGTTGATTGCATAAATGTTGTTTGAATTGGGGATGGGCACCGCTCACGTGCCGATCGGTAGCCTTTACATCTAATCAAATAAGTGTAGCTAAACGGCAATAGAATTTATAAGGTGACTGAAAGAATCTTAAATTTCTAAATAAGAAAATATTGAAAATTTTAAAACTGAAATGAAACACTAAAGAATCTCTGCTTTGAATAACAAGTAGGAAAAAAGTCTTCTGTTAAGAATAAATTTCTTTTTAAAATATTCCCTCTGTTTTAAAGTAAACATTGATTTCCAAACGCACTGAGAGACTTAACCATTGCGTGAGTGACTGTTGGCTGTGGTGAGTGCCCCAGCCAGTTGCTGTTACCAAAAACAATTGATTAATGACACACCAACCCAGCAACGTAAAACGTCTAAAGGATGTTCAAAAGTATTAAACTGTTTTTATTCTTCTTTTAGTGTTTAACGACAAAACTCTTGCTGCTCGCACATCCCATAAAAACAGTGCTGCCAGAAAAATTTTGACTCTTGTCCCCAATTTAAAACGTCATGTCCCCAAAAATCCCTATTTCAACAGAAAAATCCTAACTTTTGTCCCCAAAAATATATCATTCATAAAAAACGATTATTAAGCCCTGTGCGCAGGGATGCGAAATAAGATTTTCACAAAGTTACAAGAAAAATTGTTCTTTTTTCAGTACGATTGACCAAATTCTTTATTTTTATTTTTTATATGTTTTTATTAACTTAAAACGTACATAAAATTACATATGTATGTGTGTAAAAACTTAACAATTAACAAAGAGGCACTTTCAAGTTTATTTATTACAATATTATTAATTAATACTATCAATTAATATTAATGTACATATTTATTAATATTAAGGTACATAAAAGAGTATTAGTTTTTGAGATCAGAATATAAAACTGAAATTTAGGATTTACTTTTCCATCCATTGTTTTGATACGATTGGAGTAAGTCGAAGTAAACAATCTGAAGAAGATAATAGCAAAAAAAAAAATAATAACCCCTATAGTGAACAGTTTTTCCCTCGAAATATTTTCCCTGTTCCCCAAATTGCAATCGTGAATAATTTTTCCCCTGAAATGTGTTTCTTTTCTTGATTCCCCTTATCGTGAATAATATTTTTCACATGGATTTTTTAACTTTTCCCTTCGTTTTGTTCACTTTATTTTTGCAGGCGAACTGAATTAATACACTGCGTAATTTCAATACTATACTTGCAATTATATATTAAAACTTAAAAATTATCATTTTTAGGGCAAGATCAATAAATAATGCCCACAATTAATAACAACAATACCTTGGAACACCTTTTTTCATTGAACATGAATCTCTTTGGTTTACATGCCGTAAATTTTATGGCTGTGCTATACTAAAAAAATTTTGCACGGCGCCTAAAACAATTAAAAACACAGCTTAACACTATATAACATTTCATTTGAAACCCAAAATATGTGTATCTCTTATTATTAAACTTAATTTGTTTGATTTTCAATTAATTTTGAAGCTTTACAAGTCTTCCCGCTTTTTTACATTCACTACTCATTAATGGCGGGAACAAACATTCCCATGAAATTGAACATTGCAAATTTCCCATCATGGCGAATGAAAATTTCATGGGAACAAAAATTTCACATTTTATTCGCGATAGGGGTGAATACGAATTTATGAAGATATTACATACATACATACATTCTTGCAATCGAAATATTATAAATAATTTCCCAATCCAAAACTTCATAGACATCAAGTTTGTATCCATCCTCTACAACCCGCTTGTACATATTTTCCAATTTGAACTTTTTTTATCATTTCTTCAGGAAGGAAGCTCAAATTTATGGCAGCAGATCTTATAAATATTTAAGCGTGATTTTATTCTTATTAAAAATTCTAACATTTCATATTGCAGATTATTCCTTAATTTGGTTTTGGTTTGGTAGTGTTCATGCATTAAAATATTCTCTCCACAAATGCATTACTTATTGGCACTATCAACAGGTTGAACACAGCAGCTGCAATTTCACGAAAGAAGTAATTTCCGGCATAATCTTCGTACTGATATACTATTGCCCAAAAGCCAAATATGTCTTTAGGAAAACTTTGTTTTGTTTGTTTCCGCCAGTCGATATAAGCAATTTTATTCCATTGATTTTCATATACGGTCAATGCCACTTTTGGATCTATAACATTTTTCAAAATTCCATACACCGAATCAAATCGTTGTTTTGTAATGTACTTAAATTGCAAATTTTTAACAAGTTCAAAGTTTTTCACATTTTCTGAGAATCACACATACATACACAGAAAAAATTATACCCAAAAAATTTTTAAACAAATATTTGTTTGAAATCAAACTTAGTTCCAGTAAATATTCTGTACTGTTCCATTAAATTAATTTGTACCAAAAAACTGTGTAGAGAAGAAACAGGACACGACGTTTGCCGGCTACTTTTCGGCATTTACATGTATACAACACGATCAATCAAAATAAACAACAACTAAACAACAACAACCGCACAACAGCACGTTGTTCTTATCAACAAGCAAGATAAACACCAACACACTGAAATAACATTTTCTCTCAGCCGAACTCTGATTAATTTAAATTTTTACAAAATTTTTATCAGAATTTACAAAATTATTTGTAGGACCGCATTCAAATAAAATATTTACTGGTTCAACGAATTTGGTTACTGAAAATGAAATTTAGTTTTTTCTGTGTAGTTTTTTATGCGTGACACAATAACTAAGGTAGAACCGTGCGTAGAACAATTGCACAATCAAAACTTTCAACAGTAATTTTTCTTTTTCAAAAGAAAAAAAATGTTAATTGACAAAGAGCTAGTTCTGCAGCTGCGAGCACGGTTTTGCCCATGTACATATATATGTTCACGGTATTACCATGATGGTAATATCATTTTCATTGTAAAGTATGATTGCCACACTACTCTAAGAGATTTTTAAAAACTGAAATGTTACCAGTACTAAAATATTATGCATGCAAATTGTTAGAGCTCAAAATGAAAAGTCCCCAAATCCCTCCCCACGAAATTCTGTCCCCAAATTATAGACGAAATCCCCATTTTGGGGACAAATCCCCTAATCTGGTGGCACTGCATGCAAACAACTATTTTAATGATGATTACTAAGCATCATTAGACAATATGAGCATGTCCACGCCACAATCTATCTGTTTCTATGTTTAGCTCGCTGCATGCATTTATTCATTCATTCCAATAAAAGCACCAATGAATACTTGATGGACAAGCTGGACGGACTGCCTGAATGTTTGCATGGCGGTAAACAACAACACACGTATGTATGCAGTTGTTTTTCGTTTTGTTTGGAAAGCATGATGCTGGCTTTTTCTTTTCTTTTACCAAGATGTTCCTTTAATCGTGTATCAATTATTCTTCTTTTTAAAGTAAGGAAATAAATTTAAAATTTTGATGAAAATTTCCAGCTGTCAAAAAAGGTTACATTATGATTTTTATTAATCGTTTTTCAAAGTGTGTGATAAAAAGGGTTAAATGAAAAATTCATGTATACAAAATATGTATGTAAAAAATGCTTTAATATGCATTTTTTTTTAATTATATGGGCCAGATATCATGTTAAATACCACCTATTTTTCTTCAAAACGGAAGTTAAAAGTCAGAATAATTTTTTTTTACGTAAAGTGGAAGATGACAAGGTGATTAGGGGCTGTCCATATATTACGTAACGCTGTTTTCCCTGATTTTTGACCCCCCTCCCCCCAGGAATAACGTAACAATGAGATAAAAAATAAATTAAATAGTTAAAAGTTTTTATTAAAAAAAAATTCAATTTAATTTAATGCTTTATTAAATTCATTTGTTAGACTAGCACAGTGCATAGACAAAAATTAAATAAGCTTACATATGAACGTACTCCATATATTGGCTAAACTATTTTCAAATTTCTTCCCAAGTATCCTCAAACTCCAAAAATTATGGCTCTCTATAAAGAGCTTATTCCTAAACTGTATGTATGCATTAGTGATGTGTATTGGAATTCCAAAACATTCGGCCGTTTCTAGATATTCGTATTCGTTTAAAAAAATATACATATAAAGAAATTCATAAATCCAAAACGAAATTTAAATGAATGGTACACAAATATTAGTTTGTAATAACTAAAAAGGAAATTCTTTTTTATTTTTTGCTATGCATTGTTTGCCAAATAATCTGCTATAGTTTTCCATATTGATGACTGAGCAGTATTTGAAACACCAACAAGAGAATTGGCATTAGCCTTGCGGCCGCTTTCACTAGTTTCTATAAGTGAAGTCGTCGTGTATTTCAGTTTGGCCATCTTCAAATCAATGTAAAATGTGCGTGAAACAAAAAAAATTATATCTTGGATCAATAAATGTTGCCATGGTGAATTATATTTCATTTTCTAAAAGAGAACAATTTTAACCCGCTTTAAACATACAGATTGTTGGGATATCAAATGATGTCAATTACGAAAGATGTGCAATTTTTCTTTTCTTGATTTTTGTCCCTTCTACAACATTACATTTTCAATAGATATTTGCCCATTAAAAAAAATATACCTTAAAAATACCTTAAAATTAGGGGGCACAAAATCTAGTTCCTAAACGCATTTCAATGTTGTTTTCAAAATATTTTTTTAAGTTCTGTTGCATAAAAAACTAAAATAATATCCTTATGAAAATACGTCTACACTCAAAAAAAAAAACTAACTAAAACTTTGGAAAATTTTCTAAATTTGAATAAAAAAAAGTTGTCGTATAGCGCCAAAGCTGTTTTTTACTTAAAACCAGTAAAATATTGAATAAATTTCTAGTTCATGAATGAACTAGTTAATAGTAATTATATTTTTATATTTGAGTAAAATTTTTCTAAAATTAAGTAAAATTTTCCCATAAAATTCGGAGCTTTGCAAAAATTTTGTTTCATCTTTGATCTCAAATTTAGTAAATTTTTCAAAGTTTTTTTATGTCTTTAATTCTGGTACTTTTTTTATTTTTTTATTAAATTCTATACCACATGGTATGTTTTTTTATTATACCTTCATATTCATATTATATTCTTAATTAATTCACCATACATACATATTAATTCCTTGAGAAGAGACAAGTATTGAACCAACAACCTTCTGAATGATAGGCAAGCACTCTAACCAATTGCCTAACAGGGCAGCCTGAATAAGCATTGAAATTTTTGAGTTTTAAAATTTTATTTTATTTTCAAAAAAATATATTTCAAGTTCAAATATTCCTCGGAAGAATGAAAGATTTACTTAAATTTTTTTTGCTTAATGCAAATAAAAAATATATTCTATTATTTAAAGAAAAAATACTTAAAACTGGTAAATATTTTTCTAAAATTTAGAATACCTTTTTATATCTTTCGAGTAAGTCAAATTTGATGAACTACTCAGGAGTAAGTCATTTCCTGAAATTTATTTTTTAATTTAAGACGAGATTGACTAGTTCTTTGGATACATTTTCCCAAAACTTTTAAACCATTTTCTAATTTTTGGTACATATTTCCTTTAAGCAAGTAAACTTGTCCTTGAATGTGAGATTTTTTGTGTGTATTTTTGTGAACTATTTTTAAGGATATGAACTTTTAATTTTTTACTCATATTAAGTAATTTTTACTAGATTTTTGTAAAAATTTATTTAAACTTAGAAAAAATTACTTAAATTTGGAAATTTTTTTTACTTAAATTTAGAAACTTTTTTTCCTTAATAATAGCATATGTATTTTTTTGTATGCAAGTTTCCATTAACACATCTATCAAAACTTAAACATTGTAGCCTCAAGTTGACCACCAAAAATGTTAAAACTAAATAATTTGATATTATCATGTACATATATGGAAGAATATATTTTTTGAAAGGACACTTTTTTGTACATGAGAATTGCAAGAAACCTTTTCCTAAACTTCTGCAAATACCGTTTCCTTCTATGTATTTGATGGATTTAATGTTAATATACGTTGCAGTTTAATATGGAAAGAAGTCTTTATGTACATACATATATTAAGAATATTTAAGAATGTAAATGGATAAAGGAAGATGAGGAATTCAGAACCAGTTCAATTCAGTTTGACTACAATTTATTTAATTTATTATAAAAACTTTGTATAATTTTCAAATGTTATTTTAACTTTTGGATAGTTTTCACTTTAAACTTTAATGTACGTGGACGGAATTATGAAGTTCTTTTCCATACACAATTTTTTTTTTTAATTTTGCAGAATAATATAAATGTCCATAAATTTCACATACAATAGATATTAGTATTCGCGGATATCGTTTTAAATATTCGAATTCGAATTCGCGAATATCAAAAGTTGGCATTCGGTAGATGTATGTAGTATACATACTCGTACATAATATATGCAGGAAACACTTATGATCAATTAAATAAATAAATGAGAAAAACATACGTATTTTTGTACAAAATTAGTAATTTTTTCTGTTACGTAACATTTTCAAAGACCCCCTCCCCCCACCCGCCCCCCACCATAACAAATCGTAACAAAACTCGAACCCCCCCCCCCCCCTCCCCCATAGAGCGTTACGTAATATATGGACAGGCCCTTAAGCTACGGTCACACTTGTCAAATATTTGCTCAAAAAAACGTAACCAACAAACAATAATTTTAAAAGTTTTGATCCAGACGCTTGTTTATCAAATTAAACAGTTTCGAACACAACTAATAGATAGTGCCATAGATTCCAACATTATTGGCTACTCTTTAACTTGACAAACTTTTCTCTGAATTGAAAGATTTTTCATTAGCATTTAGTGGTTATGCTTTTTTTGGCAAATGTTTGACAAGCGTGACCGTACCTTTAGAAGCATGTTACGCTCTGTAACTGCTGACTTTAAGTAAGAAACTATTTGTAAATTATATATTTAATTTCTTTAAGAATTTGTGATTTTACCAAAGAATAAAAAAAATTACCTTATCTAAAATTTTTGTGTAATACAAATTTTATTAATAGATTTAGTAAATTTAACACGAAGAAAACTTTCTCCTAATTGGGATTATATTATATATTATAGCAAATTTTACTTAAAATTTTTTTTATAAAAACGTATCAAGATTTTCATATGTACTCAGAACTGCATGGGAAATTTTGTTTACTGTCATAAATTTTTCAAAATCCTCGATATTTTTAAACTTTGCACGTTTGCTTAGTGTAGCCCGAAAGCGAAAAAAAATTTCCCTGATTAGAATATTTGTATTTTGACAATTTTTTTTTTCAATTAATTGCTTTCTTTATTGATTTTAAAAGAAATTTTAAATAAAACGTTAAAATTATCAAAATTTACTCAAAGCAATAAAATTTCTTTAGTAGGGAAATTTTGTAGTTAAGCAATTTTTAAATGTATCTCATATTTTATAACTTAAACGAACTTCTATTACATATTAACGAGTTGCGTACTTCTGGTATCATAAAGTTGTCAGAAACAAAAATTTCGCTTGTTAGGGTATTTTGGTATTTTAAGCAAAAATGTTTTAAACTTTTTAGCAAAATTCACAATCTTGTGCAAATGGTCTTGCATCGTTGCATGTGCAAAATGGTATAGCATATTGATATTCACCACTTAACAATCCTTAGTGGTGAGTATAAATAAACAATACCACTTTGCACATGCAACGATGCAAGACCATTTGCACAAGATTGTGAATTGGGCTATTGTTTTCTTAACATTTCATAAAAAAATTTGTAAAATTTTTCCAAGGTTAGGAAATTTCCCTGCATGGATATTTGTTTTATTATGCTGGATATTTTAATACAACTTATGCAAATTTCTGTCAAAAATATTATTTTTTGATTTCAAAATATTTTTAATTTTTAAAACAAGAATGAACATTTTTAAAATAAAAGAAAACACACTAAGTTCTATTTCATAAAGGTTGCGTTCTTAAAATCAAATTGTTTCTTCTTGATTTTAAAACTTTTTTTTTTTTTTGAGTGTATGTATGTATTCATTTATTATACTCGTATTAGGTTCTTTAAATAGATAACAAAGAATTCTGACACATATGAGCTTCATAAACAAAGGTCGGGACATTCATGTTGGCTGTCAGCAAATGCATTTAGCTGTCAAATTTTTTAAAACATGTCAATAAAACAACTGGAAAAAGGAAACGTTTCAAAATAAAAATTTCAAATTATTTATAAACAGATTGTCAGGCAGAAAATACATAAATATTTAATTTTGAAATATAAATAAAAACAAAACTATATTTATGATTTGAATAGGCTACATGTGATAATTATTAATGAACAAATAACATCAAAGTTAGTTGCAAATATTCTGACAACACACAGTTGAACGGAACAGCTAGCCGTTTTCGAAGGCCACTAAACCTTCATCATCAGAGTTCTTCTGTGTTTGGTCCACTGTGTGTGGTGTCAGTTAATGTAGATTTCTGCTTTATATACGAAACTTTTTTGCAAATGGAATATGTGAATTGTTTTGATTCATCGTATTTCAATTTGCTGAAAGATGTTTTGTAATGAAAGCTCAATTTTACCATCTCTAAATTTACAACAGTCTTACCATTGTCGTTTGTTCTTTACTAATTATACACATGTTAGTTAATTTGCTTAGTTTTGTTCTACTTAAGACAAACTTTTTTGGTTTGTTACTATTAAGTATATTTATTTAATTTTTGCCACAAGCCAATGACTATTAATTTAGTTAATTTAATTATTTTTTTCGAACTTCATTTGTTTCTATATTTATGATTTGAACAGGCTAAAGTTCCTGCCGTTTGGTCTGTACGTGGACTCGTAAATAAAAGAAGATACACAGGCACACACTACAAACTTACAAATTTTTTCTTTTTGTAATGTATTTTAAAAAGTTGGTATTTAACGCTTTTTACGTTGTTCGATAACTCGGTTCTTAAGGCTTTTGATTATAGAAAAGCAGTTATTTTTTTCTAAACTCTTTATCAGGAACTGTAAGCAACTTCTAATTCCATTAAAGAAGCATTATATTTTCAAAGCATGAACACAAAAGATACGTTTAGCGAACATATATACATACAAACAAGCTTGCAAAAGTATTTATAATTTGGAGTAATTTCATTACTTAATATCATATTGTTAACAAACTAAAAAGCTATAAAATGTAAAATACTCTTTATTCAAAGTAGTTAATGAAATTGTTCGACTATTCGACAAAAATGATTCGAATAATTTTTTATTCTAAATTGAAAATTTTTGTTCGTTCGAATAAAAATGATAAAAAGATGTTGGAATATTCGAACAATTTTTGTTTGAATGACAACACTAATATACACACGCGTTGTGTGTGTGTGATCTTTTATTTTTCTGCGCACATAAAAACGCACACATGCATTGACATTAGTTGTATGCGATTGCTTTAAAGAACCACCCTCAAACACATAATAGCTTACCATCTACATCTTACACACACACACACACACACACATACACACACAATCAAACGTATAATACGCAAAATAACAAGCATACACACATCAACACTACTTCTTTTGATTGTTTGTTACGAACAAAAAGTCTTCGCGACATGACTTGTAAACACTCACATACCCGTACATCAATACATCAATCGTGCTTCGCTTATCAAACGACATCATTTATTATTGGTTTAGTATAAAACATGCTACAACAATACATTTAAAAAACAAGACGTATTTACATTTCAAGACTGTTTGTGCAGGTCTCTAGTTCGTATCGCTCTGTAAGCCAAGCTACATGTAATGATTTTTAAGAAACTAATACAATAACACCAAACTTAGTAGCAAATTTTCTGACAAAAGGCTCAGTTAGCCGACTGTAATGTAAAGTAACTGTAATGTAGAAAACAGCTGATCAATATTTTTATATGAAAAGTAGGTTACGTTACATTACATCTCTATAACCATTTTCATTACTTTTCACATAACAAAATCGATCAGCTGTTTCTTACTGTTGCAGTTACATTACATTACAGTCGGCTAACTGAGCCTAAACACTAGCAGAACGGAACAACTAGCTGTTTTCGAAGGTCGCCACACCTTTCGTTCTTTTGTTTGTGTTTGGTCCACTGTGTGTGGTGACAGTTGATGTATATTTCTGCTTTATATACTCAGCTTTTATTGCAAATGAAATATGTGAATTGTTTTGATTTATCGTATTACAATTTGCTAAAAGTTTTTTTTTTTTGTTATGAAAGCCTCAATTTTAGAATCTCTAATTTAGAACCGTCTTGCCGTTGTCGTTTTTGTTAAATGATTTTTTTTTTTTTTTAATTCGAATACATATTCCAATCATTATTGTTCGCATACTCGAATGATTATTGTTAGAATGAGATCACTAATTGAAATTTATCAATTCCCCTTGCATGTTTTTAAATATATTAGTAAATATTTCAAATTTCTATTTCCCATTCTGCACTGTTATATTTTTTTTGCTATCTTATGTACATTTGTAATTATGATTTACTAAAATATTTTTGTTTTTTTCCTTCTACTTCATTCATATTTTGAGTGTTTCTTCAATTCGTTAGAATTTTTGTTATTATTAAATTTTCAAATAGTGGCCAAAAACCACACAAAAATTCAAACATTCTGTTGTACGAACATTAACAATTTGTTTGTGTTGTTGAGATTACATATATTTTCAGTATATCAACCATAACCTACGATAATCTCGCATTTAAAATACCACTAAATAATATACAAGCGAAAAAAATATATTTATGTATCTAAGTACAAAAAAAAACAAGATATTTGTTAAAAAACAAAAAAGCCAAACCGTGAAAGGGTAGGAAGGAGATAGAGATGGGCGCGTGTCGTGTTTTTTCCGTGACACGAACACGTACGACTCAACGCGAAGTGTTCGTGGCAAAAATCTGGGCGCAAATCACGGCTTTCGATACGACTCGTAATTTAAAAATATTTCCTTATATGGAAATTGAAATATTTTTAAATTACGAGTCGTATCGGATGCCGTAAGTTGCCCTCTGATTTCGTGCATTTCGTTTCGTTTCGAGTTGAGTAAAATTGACACGAAAAACACAAAACGATTTTAGTTGCAAAAAAAATTTAATATTTTGTATCGTCAAACACACAACAAAAGCATATTGTATGGGCCTCTGAAGCTTAAAGTTCTGTACGTTAACCGATAGCATCAGCTGTGGTGGCAGATAGTATCAGCTGGCAGTGTCAACTTGGTGCCATGTTTTCAAAAGCCACTCTTGACAAAATCAATAAAATTTTCTGATCTTCAATACCATACCAATAATGTTTCGTGCGTGTTGTGCAGTATCGTTTTGACGAAATTTTTCGCGTGCGTGTGAGCGTCTTGTTATTCGTGTTCGTGTCATGTTGTGTTAAAAAAATTCGACATGCGCCCATCTCTAGTAGGAACGCACTTTGAATATTCCACTTATAAATTCATTTCAAGCAACACATTAGTTGTTTTTTTGTTGTCGTGGTAATTTATATTGTCCGCATGTGCTGAAAAATTGGTAAATAACAAAAAATGAATTATTTTCCCAACATAAGCTGACAGATATGGCCAGTTTTAATATGGTTTTTGTTGACCAATTCATATGCAATGCAATAATGTACAGTATTGAGTAGATTGGATTTGCTGCAAAAAGAAAAATAAGTTTTGCCATACTCCATTACTAAGGGGGGATGTAGCTCAGATGGTAGAGCGCTCGCTTAGCATGTGAGAGGTACGGGGATCGATGCCCCGCATCTCCAGTTGTAATTTTGCAAAGAAAACTTTTAGAAAAAGAAATTTTGAAAAAATTATATTTTATTGAAAATTCAACATGTTTTTATTAGTAATTTGCCATTTATTAAAAAAAAAATAATATTTATACATATAGTTTCGCCATAATGTATACTTTCTTTATAAAACACTCATGTGGGCAAGTACTTAAGTAACGAGTTTAAAATTGAGGTTGAAATTTGATTTTAAACCATTATAAAATATATAAAAATAATTAAAAATTTTTTGGCCATTCCTTGGGCTTATTTAGATTTTAAATCAGTTCATAGAAAGTCAAATTATTTAAATTAAACGAAATTTTATAACTTTTTTTTTTGTTACAAAGATTTTTAGATAAAACTGTTAATAAAACTAGACATATTTTTAAGAGTAATAATTACTTTTTGTTATTCTTAACTTGAATGACTTCCCACCATTGCTGAATATTTAATTTATATTACAGTTAATTTTAATTATTTTTTTGTGGAGTTAATTGGAGTTAACATTCTTTTTTTTCTTCTGTTGTTGTGATTTACATAGAACGATTTGTTTTAAAATTTAAAACCAAAAATCACGTTTAAACGTTTAAACATATAAAACACAATTTTTATACATTTAACACTTGTTTGGATGGAGAGAGGTACGTGACCTTCGAATTTATATGAATAAATTTAATTTTAATAAAACAAACAAAACAATGAAAATATTATAAATAAATTAGAGGTTGAATAAACTCTGTTATATGACAAAAAAAAAAAAAAAAAAAAAAGAATTAAGAATTTATAGGGAATGCCGCTCAAATTGTACACAAAAACAAAATTACAGCAAAATTGGTTAAATTAACCAATTTGAAGTAGTTACAAATTTGTAATAAAATTTTCGTGCTTTAGTTGCATGTAAAAGAATTAGAGATGCATTTATTTATTTTATTAATTTATTTATTCATTCAGTGGTTTTAATACATAAGTAGCCTGTTCGGCCAATAATACATGTATTGGCAGCTTAAATTTATGTCTATAGAGATAGACAAATAATTATTCATATACATGTTAAATGAATAAAATTTACAATTTGGGATTAGTTTTTAAAGAATAAATTTACAAGTAGAATACTAATGACAAACATATCGAGAGCCTATATTCAAAACACGTCAACTCAAAAAAGCTAACTTTTAAGTAGAGCGAAAAAACTAGTTAATTCGCTCATTATTGTAAAAATAAATGATGTGCTTTCCATAATATGGTTGAAATACACTTACTAATTTATAGGTCTGCAAAAAAAATTTTATTTTGCACTGGTTTGCATATTTTTATGCGATAGATAGCATGTTTTAGTCGATCAAAAAACAAATATTTTCTTAGAGTTAGCATATTTTGTCGGAAAAAAATATGATTTGTAATATAATATGATTTATAATATATTATATTTATTTTTTAATAAATTTGTGAAATCTTTTACTCAATACGAAATATAAGAATTGAAAAGCTACAAGAAAAAACTTCAAATACCTTAAAAAAATAACATAAACCTGACTTAAAGCCTCCTCAATCTCGAGGTGGTCAGTTTAAGCACTCTGTAACTCACTCTCTAATGTGTAACAAGGTCACTACAAATTACCAATTTCGAAAGCTTATGTCATTGACTATAATCGGTCTATACATCATGTTTCTATTCGATTAACAGTTTAAAAGTTACACATGCATTACCAATTTTTTTTTATCGGAGCCCCTCCGTAATAATATATTAAAAGTGACCGTATCTCAAAAACCAGCCATAGGATATCGAAATCCTTACCAGATTCGTGTTCAGCATGCCAAACGCAATCAGATATGAGGTAGAATTATTATATATTACAAATTTTTTAAAAATATTGGAAATTTACATGGGAGTTAGCATTTATTTTCACCAAAAAAATTATGCTTTGAGATAGCAGAATAAGAAAAATTAATATAAAACGGGAAAAAAATAATTTTTTTTGATTCGAAATTTATACTAGAGATGAATATTGCATAGAGGAGCTATTTGCCATCGGAAACTCATATTGACTAAATTTGAGTTGACGTGTTTTGAATATAGGCTCTCGATATATAATATGGCTCATGTAAATAAAAGACATGAAAAATCGGCTCCCCAGCCATTTAAATATTACCAAAGGTTAAAGAGAGATATAAAAAACAAATTGATTAATTTTTTATCTATATTTATGATTTGATTAGACTTAAGTTCGTATCGCTTTGTAAGCCAAGTTACATGTTATAATTATTAATGAACAAATAATACCAAAGCTAATTGTAAATATTCTGGAAAAACGCTTAGTAGAACGGAACAACTAGCTGTTTTCGAAGGTCGCCACACCTTCATATTGAGCGTTCTTTGTTTTTGTTTGGTCCACTGTGTGTGGTGTCAGTTGATGTAGATTTCTGCTTTATATACTCTGCCGTTATTGCAAATGGAATACGTGAATTATTTTGTTTCATTATATTACAATTTTTTGAAAGCTTTTTTTGTAATGAAAGCTCAACTTTACCATCTCTAAATTTACAACAGTATTGCCATTGTCGTTTGTTCTTTACTAATTATGCACATGTTAGTTAAATTGCTTATTTTTGTTCTACTTAAATTGATTGATATTGCCAGTGACCAGAGACCAATAAACTAGGTATTAAATAGTGTAAGCTTATCGATATTAGAAATTCCAAAATCCTTACCCTTTATTATTACTAGGGAAAGGATTTTCATGTTAATACATGTTTTCTGTTGTTGGTCTTAGATCAACGTAAATAAAATATCTTTGCGAATCAACAAATTTACGATAAAATGGCATCGATTTGTTAGTGCATATTTTTGCATTTTTTATAATAAATACATATTTTTGCATATTTCATTATAAATGTATATTTTTAATACATTTTTTTGGTTTTTTTATGTTATATATCTAATTTTGGTTTTTTTTTATTAGTTGTAAAGTATTTAAAAGCTGCAGTTTTTACGATTGTGTAAGAACAAAAAAAGAGGAAACCGACAAAAATTTACGATTGCATTTTTTGTGATATTATTCGATATTAAAAAACACCGTAGGACTCCTTCAACTTATTTGAAAAGTTCAGTACCTTGGCTTAAGTTAAGAATACCAATACCATTGAAAATTAAAAAAAATAGCATGAGATAATAGCTATTTTAAACCCAAAAACGTTTGTGTATTTTTTTCAGCGCTCTCTACTGGTTCCGCATGCGTGTTTCAGTCTTAAATGAAAAATATCAATATACGGATAAATCCAATAGTATCTGAATGGGGAACGTGGCAGAAGGATGTACTAAATTTCTATTAATAAAATTAAAGCAATTTTAGTCAAAAACTTTCCTCCACATGCAAAAAATAACGTGTGCTTGAAGTGTACGTTAAAATAAAATTTTCATACAAAAACTGGTTTTAACGTACACTTGAAGCACACGTTATTTTTTGAATATGGGTGCAAATTTTTTTGACTATAAAATTTCTTTAATTTTATTAATAGAAATATAGTACCCGACAGCCATCTGCTTAAGCCGCGTTCAGACTGTTATACTTTGTATTTATACTTGTCAAAACTTCAAATAATACGTACAAGTGTGATAGTCTGAACGCAAAATCTCATCAAAGTGGCAAATAATACGATAAAAATTTTGACATCCCATAAGACTTTTTCGTTTTTAGAAAATTTTCTAAACGATAATACATTTCATTAGATCAGGGTTGCATTTTCATACAAACCAAATTTCCAAGTCGGCTGTTTCGCCGCCAATAGCGTGTCGTCATTTATGTAATGTTTTGTCATACGTATATCGGCTCAAAATTTTGAATAAGTGAATCGTATGGAAGTATATTTCGGTGACGTAATTTTTTAACATTTTTGTAATATCTTTTCTTAAATTTTTTCTGTTATTTACATAAAATATTTTTAACTGCTGAATTTTTTCAAGTGCCGGCACGTCCCTGCCTATATGAAACCGCTTTGCCGCCGCTAGTCAATGAATAGCACAGACATTTTCATTGAACAGCTGCTTTGATTTCTGCTTGTATTACACATTTTATTTGAAGTGTGATGGTCTGAACACAATATGTGATTTTACGTTAGATTTTTTGACAGTCGCAACGAATGTATTTAGATTTCTGTATCGTAAAATGTGATGAAAGTATTAATACTTGTATAATAGTCTGAACGGGGCTTTAATTGATATTTGGGCACACATAGTATTGCTTTCTTGTTCACACTATAGGCCAACTAGAGGCTTTCGTTACTTGTAACACCTCAAGTTGAATTAATTGAAGATGGGTTTAAAAAAATTGTGTTCTGAAAGGCAGAGATAAAAATATATATTAGAAATAGTTTAAAAAAAAATTATGCACTTAAAATATATGCAACAAATTGGATCAATAGTTTATAGTTCTAACAACGAAAACGTAGAAACTGAATATTCCACAAACGAAATAACAGCATTTAAATACGCACCAATAACTTCTGCTGACGTGGATCTTTCATATTTATTACATAACATTTTTTTTTTTCAGAAAAAATCGTCAAAGATTTATCTTTAGCAATTTAAAAAAAACATTTATTCATTCATGTACCTAAGTACAAGATCGACTGAACGTTATTTTGTATTCCATATGATTTGGCAAAATATTTATTAAAAAGGTACTGAAGCTGAGGTTTTTATGTTTTTTAAGTTTTTAATGAGAAAATGTTAGTTAAGAGATTTTTTTTAGATGATTTTTTTTTAATTTTTAATGTTATTAAATGTTGAAAGAAAGTTTATAAATGCATATTTTATTAGTTTTAAATACATATTTTCAGATATTAACTGCATATTTTATGTACATAAAACGTGATTTTAAATGCATAAAAATCCTTTCCCTAATTACATATTACAATACCATTCTTGTCACACTCTTAAGCTAAATGGTTTAAAAAACGTTCATATGTATTCACAATTTTTTTTCTTTTCTATAGATATTTTTTTTGGTTAAAGTTTTTATACAGATTAACAATAACATTAAACCATTATAAACAAAATAATAATATATGGTTTTCGTGTCTTGTGGCATGATGATTAACCGGGGGCAATAATTGCTATTATGTTGTTAAAAATTACTCTTGTGCTGTATTGTTATTTCAATTTAAATTGTATTATTGAACACCCAGGCCACATATTACTCATACAATTGATTAGACAGTTTTGAATCATGAATCATTTACTTAAATCCTTTTGTTTTTCAGCTGGTCGATTTTTTTTTTTTGTACTCGATATGAACAAGTTTTACATGAAAATGTAAGTAAAAGGGTGGCCAATTTTTTGAAAAATAAATATTAATATTAATTTAACGTTAAATAATTTTTAATCAATAATGCATTGAAAAGAAATAAACTGCAGATTTTTTGTTAGTTTCCTTTATAAATTAGCGCACGAAATATATTTTATATAAATATATTTTAAAGAATCAAGCAGCAGCAGAAAATATTTTTAATAAACGTGGAAAAAACTCTTACGGTAGCGAAAAACATTAAAATTTTAGAAACTAATGGCTCGATTATAAATGCCAACCCAACTTTTGTTGCGTTGCCAGCTGACTGAGTGTAGCTCGCAAAAAAACAGCTGTTAATTTCAATTACCAAATGCAATAGTATGGCCAACTAGAAAAGTTTTATTATATTAATAAAACGATCTTCTTTATTTATATGAGAATCTTGTTTCCTTTACATTTTAAACAATCAGGCAACGACAAAAATATTTTTAATAAAAGTGTAGACAATTCGTGTGAAAGCAAAAGAAGCCTTTCAAACTTTTAGAAATTAATGGGTCGATGATTATGGCAACATCCGAACTTAGTTGCGTTGCCAAAATTTAATTACTTCTGGCAACACGCAGCTAACAGCTGCTAAATTCCATTGCTGAAAAGCAATAATATTGGCAACTACAAATTTTCAAACGCTGCTTAATTTAAAAAAAACGTTAAAATTAAAATAAAAAAATTAATTAATTTAAGGTTTAATATTTTTATCGTACTTTTTCTATAAAATAGTAATTGTGTCTAAATAATTTCTTCTGCCAAAAAAAACCGACCTCAATGCAAAGACCTGATAGAAGATAAGAAGTAGTACGTGATATATAAAATTAAATTTTAATGGGCGTTCCCCTGCCCAGCTTTAAAATGCAAGATTGTGTGTTTTTCAGAGCTCAAGGTGCGTGTTAAGTCTTGTAAAAATCGGCAAAGTAGAACCACTTAAAATAAAATATTAAACTTTAATGAACGTGACTCCGCCCATTTTTTTAAATGCGAGATTATGTCTGCTTTAGAGCTGAAGGTGTGTTTTAAGTTTCGTAAATATCAGTTAAGTAGAACCGCGTGAAATATTATAATAAATTTAAATTTGCATAACCCCACCTATTTTCAACTTTCAAATTGTGTAATTACAAGAACCAATACGTAGAATATCATAAAATTAAATATAAAAATTTGTGGGCGTGTTTCTGCCCACTTTTTTACAATGGGACCAATGGAAAGCTATACCCTCTCACTCAAAAAAAAAAAAAAGATTTTAGAATCGGTCTAAAATGTACCGAGTTATGAAGTAACCCCGCCAAAAAATATACATATATATATATAGACGAATTATTAACTTCCTCCTTTTTTGAAGTGAGTTGAAAATACATTGAAATTTATTATTATAATGGATAAAAGTACCCTGATGGTGTTCATTAGCAACATTGAAATGTGCAATTTCCATTTCAATTTATTTTTAAGACAAAATTTGTTTGTTTAAAGCCCACTCAGACTATTATAGATGTATAAAGACTTTCATTACATATTACGAAAAAGAAATTTGAAGACATTTGTTTCGACAGTCAAAAAATCTAACGTAAAGTGAAATTTTCTGTTCACAGCATCACACCTTAAATTACATTAAAAACGCAAGTAAAGCTGTTGAGGATTACCGGCTTTTGAAAATAGACGGCTGTTAAGTAGTTAATTTAAATAAGATAAAAAGGAAAAATATATTAATTTCGTTAACTTTAAGATATGGCTTACACGAAATATGCTTCAATGCGATAAACATATTCAATATTAATTATAGCCGATTTATGACCAATTAATATACCATAAATGACGGCACGGCATCGGCGTTGAAACAGACGACTTGTCAGTTTATTTATTACCTGATTTTGTAATAGTGCAACTCTGATAAATGAAAAGTCTTATCGTTTAGAAAAATTTAAAAAAATGGGATGTCAAATTTTAATTTTTATTTTCTTTTACTGCTTGTACTTAAAACATTAAGTTTACATGGTGAATCACCACAGCAATCTCCAAAAGCAGGGGCATTCAATTCTTCTTCTTTTTTTTAGAGTTACAGACCTAAACCTTCAAAATTGATGCTTTCTATCAGAATCAGCTTTAGCTTCTTGAATTTGTATTTATCATTATTAAAATTGCCTGGAAGTCGAAAATCATAATAAGGATAAATAATTTTTATTATATGAACCACCCTATGATGTTTCTTGCATTGCCCGCCTTTTCTACATAATTTTTATTGCTTTTAACATTACTTATTGTCTTTAAGTATTTAAACCCCATTCATAAAAGGTTATTTTCTATATAATTCTACTCTTTATTGTTTTCTCATTAAGAGCAGGTGTTGTCTAACAAGTTTAACATATTTCCTATTTTTTATGATGGGTGGGTGGGTCGTATGAATCAATGCATAAAACACAATACTCGTTGAGACTTCAAAAGCAAATAAGGCGAATTACTTCATTTAAATATTTACTTTTGAGGGTCGCTGGTATGAGCAATAAAAATTTTAAATCATTTAAATTGTTTTATTCTTAAAAATCCAACACACACACACGCATAACAACGTTACTCAGCTGGAAAACAAATTGCGGTTTGAAATTCTGTGCAACCGCAAAAGCCAAACTATTTTACAATATATTAAATAATTATTTTAAAGAGAATTATAGAGAATTCCTTTATTATTAAGGGAAGTTAAAATAGGCTTATGCATATTAATTTATGCATTTTCCACCCATAATACTAAATGATGGTTGGAATAAGCAAAAAGAAGAAAATTGTAGCATACTTTTAGGCTTTTAAGGCTAATTAGGATTATAAGTTTAAAGCAAATTAGGACGACTTATTGACGAAGTTATTAAGATAGAGATTATCATAGAAAACCGAAAAGATGTTGGCTGTTTCTTTGGCTAATTAAAAAGGAGTTTTTAAGTCACAAAATTAAAGGATAGATTTTGTAAATTCAAACGACCTTTCCATTTTGAAATTTGTATGGGAAAAATATTTTTTGAAACGAATTTTTTTGTTATTTTTCATACAAATTTGAAACGTTTAGAAACGATCTTTTTTTGCAAAATCTGCCTCCAACGATGTCACCAGAAATCGTTCGATCGAATATTTATATTGAAAACAACAACACATTTTCTAATGTTATTGTTGTTTGTAATACAAGTTGTCGATCGAACGTTTGCTGGTGGTATCAATCAAACCAGAATGTTTAGCAACTTTTATAAATTGAAATCTATTAGATTATATCGTGCCCTAACAGCCAAAAAAGCTTATGCGACATAATTTTCGAAATTAATTTTGTTAACAAAATCGATTATTAGCGATCATAAATAATCGATTTTCGTCGGTTAATCTATTTTGGCGGTTATGACTCGATATGCTGCATAAAATTAAATTTTTGCCGGTTATTTTAAGCAATTTATAGCTCTATCGGTCTTAAAAAATACCCTTTGCTTACCAAATTTGAATTTTTTCCCATTTGATTATTTATTTTTATTCATTGTTAATTTGTTAAACACTTGCCCACAGTGCAGATGCTGCTAAAGCCCCGTTCAGACTATTATACAAGTATTAATACTTTCATCACATTTTACGATACAGAAATCTAAATACATTCGTTGCGACTGTCAAAAAATCTAACGTAAAATCACATATTGTGTTCAGACCATCACACTTCAAATCAAATGTGTAATACAAGTAGAAAACAAAACAGCTGTTCAATGAAAATGTCTGTGCTATTCATTTACTAGCGGCGGCAAAGCGGTTTCATGCAGCCGGGGACGTGCCGACACTTGAAAAAGTTGAGCAGTTAAAAATATTCTATGTAAATAACAGAAAAAAATTTAAGAAAAGATGATACAAAAACGTTAAAAAATTACATCAACGAAATATACTTCCATACGATTCACTTTTTCAAAATGTTGAGCCGATATAACTACATATGACAAAACATTACATCAATGACGACACGCTATCGGCGGCGAAACAGCCGACTTGGAAGCTTGGTTTGTGTGAAAATGCAACCCTGATCTAATGAAAAGTATTATCGTTTAGAAAATTTTCTAAAAACGAAAAAGTCTTATGGGATGACAAAATTTTTATCGTATTATTTGCCACTTTGACGACATTTTGCGTTCAGACTATCACACTAGCACGTATTATTTGAATTTCTGACAAGTATAAATACAAAGTATAATAGTCTGAACGCGGCTTAATTGGTTATGGCCAACGCAAAGATTCGTTGTCACACACATGACGTCAAATAATTTAAAATAAACTTTTAAAAATAAATTAAGCAGTAGAAAATGTGCTTTAAGATTTTTTTTCTTCTGCTTCAAAATTTTTAGGTCACAATTTACATCTTTTTTTAAATATTAAATGAAAATAAAAGCAACAATAAAGACACCACACGCTGATAGACATGGGATCCAAATTGGCACAATACATACAAATTAGTTTTATATAGAGAAAATTGTATAACAAAATTAGTTATACAGTTATCACTATGCTAAAAATTAATTGTTCAGATACAAATACAATCCAGCAGATACTCATATTGCACGTGCATGTACTCGTGGATATGTACATATCGATCGTCTCAAGTAGAAAGGCCCTAACTCGTATATTTTACGAAATTGAGTTTTTCAGTGATTTCAATACATTTCACACAAATACACATTGTCACAAAAATTTATTACAATAGTGTAAAAAATAACGCTTTTACAAGCAGTTGTACAAAAAAAGTTACATACTTAATATTACAGTTGCTATTATGGTTTTACCTTCTCCTGTAAAGTTTCAATTATTTAAGTTAAGGCCTTTCTACTTGAGACCAACGATATGTATGTACATATGTACGTGCTGAAAATAGCCACGCACATGCATGTTGTTGTGTATGTATGTGTGAGTAACTACGAGTTTAGTACTTCTCATCAGATGTTTATAAAATTTATTATCTATAATTCTTTTTTTTCTATTTCTCTTTTCATGAGAGTTTATTTTATTGCAAAAAAATATTTAACAATTTCCACAGGTACATACATACATATGTGTATTATTTTGTTTTGGAGTTTTTTTCTTTATATTTTAAGTGATTTTAAATTTATTTTGTTTGACATGTGATAAGATAAGGACGACAGCGTACGAGACTTTGTTTTTATTTATTTATTAAAATGTATTCCAAAGTTTATTGTGCTCACGTTTTTTTTTTTAATTAAATGTTAATGAATTAATAAAAAAAAAACGTCCATCAAAATAATTTTGAATACGCCATTATTTATGTATTAAATATTTCGATAATTTGGCTGTGTGAACCGGGAAACAATAAGACCTGCATTTTTTTATTTAGTCACACACATAAAGATAACTTCGACACCCACGATATCTGTGGAAATATGGAAAAAGTGCTTAAGTTGAGATAAGCTTATTTTGATCTTTATAATCAAAAGTAACCCTGGGCAAAATCTTAAGTATTTCGTGCAAATTTTCAGGAAGTTATAGCGCAATAACTTTTTGCTTATATATATTTTTTTTTTGCTTAAAATGTCATATGGAATAAAAGCTTAATTTTAGCTTATAATTAGGTATGGTATACATATTTCACATTAAATGTATTGTGCATAGTGTTTAGAATGGTGTTTTCCTCCAAAAAAATTTAAGTAAACGGCGAATTTCTCGATTTAATTTTAAACGAAATAAATATTTCAAAATCGATTTTAAGGCTCTCCTACAAAGCAGTAAAATATGACTTATTAACATTTACCTTATTGCCGCAATTTGATGAATTTATTGAAAAATAATTGTTCAAAACTTGTGCAATTTCACAATAAATAACATTGAAAATTATGCAGTATACGAGTGTTGCTTTTTCAAAACATACATACAGTGACTCACATCAAATTTCGAACAAGTTATTAAAAATATGTAACAGCTCTAAATAATAAATACAAGTGAAAATTTTCTGAAATTTTTCATTCTCACAGTTCGCAAAGAATAAAGAAATTTTTGCATCGCCTTAAAGCACCTTCTTGGCTAGCAAATTGTGACACCAATGGTAAAATTTTAACTGTTGGTTCCTGTTAGTGATGTAAAAAATCGAGCTCAAAGCGAATTCATATCAGGTGATCTCAATTAAGCAGCTGATGATCAGCTGATAATTTCTTTGATGTCAAATCAAAGCAAAACATTTGGAAACTTTCTGACAGCAAGCAATTTTACACTAACAAATGTACAAGGCGAATATGCAGAGTTGCAAATCAAGACCACCTGGCATCAATTTGCCTCGATCGAGCTCGTGTACATATGATTGTTTGTTGCAGGGTTTGCACTCGCGAAGGCACAGCGCTTTAATATGTAAATCGATATATCGTCAATTGAATTGAAAAATTACGTAACTATAATTTTTTAAATTTTATAGCAGAGAGAAAAAACTAAAGAAAATTATTCAATTATCTTTATTTTTATGGTAAAGTTGTAGAATTTTTTTTGGGACATGTGTTTCGATGTTAATTTAATTTTTTTCGTTACGTTGTTTTGCATTTCAGCTGGCGATATACTCATGCTAAGAATAATTGCAATAAGCAGTAAACATTTAACAAAATTCAGGGCACAAAACCGCTCTGGCTAGTCCATTGAAATAAAGTTTCATAATTTGCGCAAATATGGGTTTTTGCACACATGTAATAATGAGCGATAAAAAAAATATATGGCAAAAAATAATATTAAGAAAAAGAAGATGAATACAACAAACAAACAAAAAATTAAGAAATGAACTTAAATCCAGAACTCATAAAAAAATAAATAAATAAATGAATGACGGAGAATATGTGTAGCAAGCAGTTTAAATAATTTTGCTGACATTGCAAGAAAATTAAATTTTATTTCTCCATCTTTGCTGCCATTCAAATTGCAGCGATTATAATGATGAGTAAGTAAATAGTAAGTTGAAGTTCTTCTTTTCATTTTCTTTGGTGTTTATTTTTTTGCCACTATTCTTAGATTTTTTTTTCAAAGAAAACTTACAGCAGCAAATAAAAGAATCATGATTTCTTCAAGGTTGTCTTTGTGACTGTTAATGTTGTTAAGATGTTTTGTTTTTGTTTTGTTGCAACAACATCTTAGTGAAATAATATTGTAAACATGTAGCAAAGCCAATTTCAATCGACAGCCATCGGCCTTTACTCCTAAAGCTAATCAGAGGCGGCTAAACACCGGCTTTATAATACGAAATTTACGGAAGTAAACTTTTTAAGGCCTAATCCAATTTAAATAATAATTTACGTCTTGATGTCTATTTTTGGCAACCACAGCAAAAAAATGACAGTTAAAAATTAAAGGGTGTTCTAAAGCGAACAACCGAAACATATTGAAATCCTATTGCATTATACAGACAACTATATACCGACACTTGAAATTTTAAAATTTAATGTTCGTATTTTTATGCAGAATACACCAATTTACACTGCAAAAAAAAGCGCTGGAAAGATATCACCAAAAATAAAATAAGTCGCTAAAATTAAAAAGAAATTACCAAAAGTAAAAAGTAGCCAAGAAAATAAACAACTGCCAAAAACCGAAAAAATCGCCAAAAAGGTAAAAACGTCAAAGCTTCAAAAGCGACCAAACAAAAAAATCGCCAAAAACTAAAAAAATCTCCAAAAAGAAACAAGCGCTAAAACTAAAAAGTTCGTATAGTACGAATATTACATGCTTATCGAGCCATAGCCGCTAAAATAGCTTAAGCGACACATTTTTTGGACTTCGTTTTTTTTTTTGACGAAAATCGGCTATTTACGATCGCAAAGTATCGATTTTGGTCAAAAATTGAAGTTTGGAAATTATGTCGCTTAAGCTATTTTTGCGGGTATGGCACGATATGCATGTATGTAGTATCCACTCCGCAATTTTCATAACTATTTGTTTTAACGAAATTCAACTTCAAAATTTTTTTAATTCAGGAAAATTACTCGTAGTTTGTTGAAGTAGTTTCAAAAATAAATCCTACCAAAATCCGTCTGCAAAAGTTAAAACAATTTGACTTTGATGATTTCTCTTATGTTCATTATAGTAATTAATGCGTTTTGAATTTGGATGCAGAAAATTAACAAGAAATAATTTTCAGCGATTTTGTTTCTTCTTTTTTTTTGGCGATTTTCTGCTAAATTTTTATACGATTATTTTTTAAAAATTAATATTGAATAAATTCAGTAAAGTGCTACTCTGACTCGCGCACGAGTCACTTTATTTTCTTGTTTTGGCGATTTTTTGGGTTTTTGCCGTTTTTTAATTTTGGCGATTTTTTTTATTTTTGGCGATTTTTTCATTTTTGCGATTTTTTTTTATGTATTTTTTTTTAATTTTGGCGACATTTTCGCGTTTTGGCGATTTTTTTCGATTTTTGGCGTTTTTTTTCATTTTGGCGTTTTTTTCATGATGGCGATTTTTTCGAATTTGGTGATTTATTTTAGTGTTAGAAATTTTTTTTTAGTTTTGGCGATTTTCTTCGTTTTGACGATTTTTTTTTAATTTTTGGCGATTTTTTTTTGGTTTGGCGATTTTATAATTTTCGGTTTTTTTAGTTTTACCGTTTTTGAAAATTTCAAGTGTGTGCCTCTTACGGTTTCCAAGATATAGCAAATTGTCAAAATTACAAAGTCAAAATTGCATTAACTGATGGACCACCCTTTAATTTAAATTTTTTTAAATTTTAGTGTTAATTGTTGTAGACTGTATAAACTAATTTAACAAATTTAGAGTTTCAATAGACATATGTATGTTCATACAATTGTATGTATATTACATGGGATTTTAATATTTTTCGTTGCTCGTTTTGGAACACCCATTAATTTTTAATTCTCATGTATTTGTTGTTGTAGCGGCCAAGGTTCTACATACTCTGTTTAAATTTCAGGTCAGTAGCTCTTACGGTTCCTGAGAAAATACCGTGTGACGGACAGACGGACAGCGTAGCGAAAACAATAGGGTTCCTTTTCACCTTTGGTGTACTGAACCCTAAAAAGAGTATAATAAAAACAAATTTATTATCAAATATACATTTATTAAGAAAAACTAAATAAAATCGATTTTGATGATTTTTTAAAATCAATGTGGCGAAATAGGTCGGAAAAATCTGACAACCTTGGATGAAGCAAGCTTTACACCCAAGACCAAACTGCCATTTTTTTTCTGACACAGGCCTGTTTAAGTTGGACTTTACATTTCATATTTAAAGATTGTCTGGCAGTAGATTGTCTGGCATGATAAAGGCTACAGTACACGGCATGTAAAAAACCACATGCGCATGTGGTTCTGACGTAATTTTAACGTCATCACGATGAACCATTTGCTACATGCCGTGTACTAGCAACATATGTACATGTATATATTAACATGTTTACAGACGAGCTGCCGCAGAAAATGTCTTACATTCGGCTAAATGTGCCACATATGTATTTTGGAACAAAACTACTATAAAAATTTTACGGCATCTAGCCACTAGTAGTAATTTTAGAAAATGCAACGAACATGATGAAAATTTTCGTGACGTCATCGCTACATACGCATGTGGCTTTTTACATGCCGTGTACTGTATGTAGGCTTAACAGTGAGATTAGTAAGAGATGGCAAAATATTTGCAAAAATACTTACTACTGGTTATGGATACAGTTTTTCTAACACCCATTCAAAATTTCTGCAATTTTTTAAATTTATTTTTACTATAAATTTGTGTTCAAAAAATAAAAATAAAAAATTTACACCCATACATAATATATTAAATATTAATATAGTGAGAAATGCATTTGATTGTATATACATACATAATAATAAATCTAATAAGAAGCTACGATAGATAACCGCCTAAGACTTAAAAAAAATTAAATTATACCTGGTACGATGTTCTACTACGGTCGTAATAAAAATCCTATAAGCCCCAAAATATATTGGAAATAAAAGGTGCTTAAAATTTCTGGGTGCACACGTAAATATTAATATTACAAAAAACTTTTTCCTCTTATAGCTTTTGTTTATTAAAATTGATTTTTCTCGAGCTCTTGTTTATCGACTTAGGCTATTATTATTGCTTATGAGTACAGATATTGTGTTTGTTTTGCAGCTGTGAAGAAGCAATGATTAGGCTTACACATGTTTTATAACAAAAATAATTAGACCATTAATCGTTAATAAAAGACGAATATATATTCATTAAAAATAATTATATGCACACAAAACAAGTCTTAAATAAAGTTAATTTTTCTAAGAATTCAAAGCCATAAAGAAGTCTTTTTTTTACTTTCAAATAAATGTAAATTTGCTTTATTAGCAAAACGTGATGACACAACCAGTGTTACCAAATCATGAGTAAATTTTAAATTAATTGAAGAAAAAAATTGTGGGATAAATAAATTGTTAATTTCGAAGGTTGGTTATTGGTTTGCGGCACAGTATATTCAAAATACATTATATCTGTAGCAAACCAATAACCAACCGACCGACGATTTGTAAAATTTGAAATGATGCAAGAAAAAAACAATTGAATCTTTATTTATAAAAATTTGTCACACTGAAAATAAATTTTTGTGGGGATTAATTTCGCTTTCAAACACATATGTTAATTGGCTTCATTTAGCAAAACATGAATTTAAAATAAATTTTTGATAAATAAATTTTTAATATTTACACTTTTGTAATCTTTATTTACAAAAAGTTGCCATACTAAAAATAACATTTTGGAAATTGAAATAATAGTTCAATTGAGCTTCAATTTCTCTTTCAACTTAAAAGTATTTTTTTTTACTTAAATAACAATTATTTGGAAAGCTTTGCCATATTCATTCAATTGAGTAAGATCTTTTTTTCCTTTCTTTGAAAAATTCAATTTTAGTGATCTCCATTTGGACGCATCAATATCTGATGTCAATTTTAGACGATTTACATTTAATTCTTAATAAATACATATCGTATATATGTACATACATACATATTTATGTATGTGTAAAAACCTATTTTTCAACCCAAAAAAAGATACAAATTGGATTACATACTTTTTCGTGAGCGTGCGTGATCGTGATAGGTTGTAAACCACTCGTGCGTGATTAAGAATATTTTGTTCGTAAGCGTGCGTGATCGTGAAAACTTTCAATATCATTCGTGCGTGAAAGTGCGTGAGTAAAATATTTATCTGCGTGAGCTTGCGTGTCGTGAGCCAAAAAACGCTCACGTGCACATCTCTAGTGATATTCAAATAAAGATTTTTTTCGCTGTAAGGGTGATTAGAAAATAAACATGTTCGATTGGGTAATACTTCCCCTTTGAGTTACAGTTATGGCAACACTGGTGAGTAAGTGTGTGATATAACAATTCTCAGCACCATTTTCGTCTCTATACCCCTCCTTGGGGAAGAAAAATATTAATGATGTTTCCAACAATGAGTTTGTTTGCGGTTTAATGACCTTGCACAAAAGTTGCACTTTTTTATTATATACATACATTTTTTATTATTTTTCTTTCTTTTGTGTGTATTGTTGGTTTATTCCTCTCCCAATGTGTGACGAAACTTTGTTAGGCAGAGATGGGGGAATGTATACCTTTACTTTTTATAATAGAGTTTTGCATTCCAATAGAATTTAGTTTTATAATAAATTTTAAATATGTGTCAATCATCAGGAAATTATGCTAATCTCGTATTTTATAGCTTTCCGTGGATTTCTTTGTCAAATTGATTTTTATTGCACTTAATAGTGAAGTGTGAAATATAATCAAGTATACACACTCAGTGAGTAAAAACTTTTTCTAATTTTATGTAAAAAAAAATCGAAGTTTATGTAATTTCTTCCAAGTTCAAAGAAAATTAAAAAAAACTTTAAAAATTACTTGGAGCCAATTTCACCAACTTATTGAAATATCAATTCATATTTAAAAGCGATTTTTCCATACAAAAATTAATGAAAATCAACATTTAAATATGAATTGATATTTAAATAGAGTTGGTGAAATTGGCCCTTAATATAACTAAAAATAAATCATTCATATCCTTAAAAATAATTCATAAAAAAAACACAAAAATGTTCTTACATTTAAAGATATATTTACTGACTTAAAGGAAATATTTACTAAAAATAGGAAATTGGTTTATACGCTTAGGGATTGTATCCTAATAAATCTGATAGAAGAAGATAAGAAGTACGTGATACATAAAATTAAATTTTAATGGGCGTACCTCCGCCAATTTTTCAAATAAAAACCTTGACCTCTAAAATAGATACAATCCTCCATTTAAAAAATGGGCGGGGTCACGCCCATTAAAATTTAATATTTTATTTTAAGCGGTTCTACTTTACTGATTTTTACAAGACTTAACACGCATCCTGAGCTCTGAAAAACTCACAATCTTGCATTTAGAAAACGGACGGAGGTACGCCCATTAAAATTTAATATTATTTTTCACGCACTTCTTCTTATCTACTTCTATCAGATCTTTGCATTAAACTTTTTTTGGGCAGAAATAATTAAAGGGTCCGCCATCTAAAGTTTTTTTTCAACTAGTGCTTATTTCGTGAACGGTAACACTCAGCTATGTCTGATTTGACAGATAATTAGTTTTATCCTTCCGCTGAATGAATATGGTTGTGTATACGCTTGAATAACGCTGGGAAATATCGACTTACAGAAGATGCCGATTTTGCCAAATCTTGGCGGGTATGTAAACAAGCAAAATTGTCGCATTTGGGGCACAGAAAACCCGCACGCATACATTGAAAAGCCGATGCATCCAAAACGAGTCACTGTTTGGTGCGGATTTTTGTCCAGAAGCATAATTGGGCCATTTTTTTCGAAAATGAGAAAGGAGTGGCCGTTACAGTCAATGGCGATCGTTATCGGGCCATGTTGAACGAATTTTTGTTCACAAAAATTGAAGAGGAGGATATTGGCAACATTTGGTTTCAACCGGAACGGCGCTACGTGCCACACAGCCGAAGCTTCAGTAGCTTTTTTTATAGCGTTTTCAAAAAAAAAAAAGTTATCTGGCGGACCCTTTATTTTACTCAAATTTAGAAATTTTCCCTAGATCTTAGTTAATTTTTTTAGTGTATATTAGGTCGTAAACCAAATTAAGTAATTATGTATGTCATATGATATTACGTCATACAAAAAAACAACAACAAAAGAACAACCCTGTTCATATAAAGATATACATATGTATATATATATATAGTTAAATATCAATATAATTATTTAATTTTTCTCGATGCGAGAAATTCTCTCAGAAACGGGACATTGGTGTTAAAAGTAAAATAATGTTGGAATAAAGAAATTTAAGCAGAAACGACGTCCTTGCATCATGTTTCTATTTTTATAATTTAAATAGTGATCGGCAATAAGAAATTAAAGTCTGCCATTCAGATGAATTTTATTACAAGAAGACGTTAGACATCGAATTGACAAATGCATCACCCTCCTACTCCTCCTCCTCAAAATTTTATAACAGACAGTTGAGTAGGCCATGTTTGTTAAAAACCTCGTTTTAGTTATTAATTAACTTAAACTTAAACATTTTTATAGGATTGTGTAACTAATGTTTCCAAAATACATAATACATGCAGCCATCTGTATGCCTCCATATAACATACATATGCACATGCCTATTTAGTTTTCCTTTAATTGCACAAATAATCAATTGACAGAAACTTCAACATACAGAATTGACAACTCTGACATTTTGCATGGAAATTAAACATGCATTAATGTGAACACACTTGCCACACATACGAGTACACATGCCTGCATATTAGACACACACACACAAGCAACTAAATATTCAGTCTCAGATATAATATTATTAATATTAAATTATAAATACTACAAGAAGAACATGTGCAACTTGAATAATGTTCAAAACTAAAATGAGATAAAAACAAAATATTTTAAACATACATCTAGACCATGTAGATACACGTTGTAGCTTGATGTTCATAAATGATTTAATGTTGAACACATAATTTGTGATTTCTATAAGAGAACGTGTTAACAATAAAAAATATGGAAGCATACAAAGAGAAAAAAATAAATTATTATAAAAATATATGTACATACATGCATACATACATAAATGTGTGTGTATAAACAGCCATGTATATATATTTGAGAAAACCAACCATGTGGTGGTCTTTGATAATTTTGATTAAGCGTTTCTAGAAAACACTCTACGCGCAGTATTTACGATCGCGAAAATCTGGCGGCAAATCACGGCATCCGATACGACTCGTAATTTAAAAATATTTCCATATAAACTCTATTAAAATATTTTTAAATTACGAGTCGTATCGGATGCCGTAATTTGCCCTCTGTTTAGGGGTAGATTTCTTTAAATAATAAATATTTTAAAATATAATTTTTGTAACATATACCCACATATATCGTTGTTACCTTAGTATAGAAAGACCCTAACTCATAATTTTTTTTAAATCGAATTTTTTGTGTATTTCGATAGAAGAACATCAAATGTATTGAAAGATGGAATAATCTCAATTTCAAAAGAATATATTAAGGCAACGATGTGTATAATTCTTTACACTAGTATTCATAAACGACTATTTCAAATTAAAGTATTCGTTAAAGTGGTTTTCTCATACAAAATTCTAACTTGAAACCAACATTAACTTTAATTAAAATTTAATTTCAAAGTTACTTTTTATTTTTTGTCAAAGAAAAGGTACTTTTTGACAAAATATTTGTTTTTTACAAAAAATGCTTTTTACAAAAAATGTTTTTTACAAAAATTTTGTTTGGTAAAATATCCCTTTTGAAGGAACTTTTGTAAAAAAAACAATATTAGTTTTTTACAAAAGATACTTTTTGACAAAAAGTATCTTTCTATATAAAAAAAAATTGGCAAAAACCATCTTGTTTTAAGCACATACTTCAAAAATAATATTTTATACAAAAGGTACTCTTTTAGACAACGGTACCTTTTTAAAGAAAAGTGTACTTTTTACAAAAAGGTACTTTCTTAGAAAAATATACTTTTTAGCAGTAAATACTGTTTTCAAAAAGTATTTTTAATTTTTTTCAAAAGGTACTTTTTATATAGCAGATACATTTTTTTTTATCAAATGCATTCTTTTACAAAAGGTTCTTTTTTAAAACACACACAAAAATTTCTTTTTTCAAGAAGAATATTTTATACAAAAATTATTATTTTTTTTAATGCACTTTTTTAGAAAAATGTATTTCTTAGATAAATTTACTTTTTTAGAAAAAGTTATTTATTTTTATAAAGTTAATTCTTAATAGTAAGCACTTCATCAAAAGATACTTTCTATATAGGCAATTATTTTTAAAAATATCATCTTTCAAGAAATATTATTAGCAAAACGCACTTTTTCCGAAAAAGGTACTTTTTAAGAAAAAATTGTTTTTTTTAGAAAAAAAATTGTTATTAGAAAATTAACTTTTTTTTAGAATAACTTACTTTAAAAAAAGGTATGTACTTTTTTAGTAAAACGTACTCTTTTAGAAAAAAATACCTTTTAACAGTAGGTACTTTTTTCAAAATGAAATGTAAAATTTTTTTTCAACAAGTACTTTTTTATTAAATGTCCTTTTTTATAAAGGTTACTTTTTTTAGCAAAAGGTACCTTTTTACAAAACGTTTAAGCACACACACAATATGTATTTAGATTTGACACAAAAGGTACTTTTTCAGAAAAAGGTACACACACAAAATGTACTTTTTTTAAAAATAACATTTACACAAAAGAAAAAGGTAAATTTTTTGAAAAATTTACGTTTTTAACAAAAAAGTAACTTTTTAACATTACAACATTTTTTTTCAAAAGGTACTTTTTATAAAAGCAATTTTTTTCTTAAGGTACTCTTTTTATAAAAGAAAAATGCACTTTTTTACAAAAAGCTAGATTTTGTATAAGATATTTATTTAGAGATATGTAGTTCTTTTTTACACGAGATATTTTTTACAGAACATATTTTTTTTTTGGAGAAAGTACTATGTATTTTACAAAAGTTTTTTTTACAAAAGGTACTTTTTTTATAAAAGATACGCTTTTACAAAAGTTACTTTTATGTAGAATGTACTTTTCTACAAAAGGTACTTTTTTTTTAAAATTTTTACAAAAGGTACTTGTATTTACAAAAAGTAATTTTTATTGAAAAACTACTTGATTACAAAAATTTAATTTTTAAAAAGTAATTTCGGCAAGTGTTGTGCAAAAATAATATCGTCATTTATTTTGAAAAATCTTCAAAATGTTCGCTGTAGGATTTTCTTCTTACGTGACGCTTGCTTTTATTTTTAAGTTTTTACTGCATTTTACTTATTTTTAAATTATTCATTTTTTTTTTGCATTTGAATGTAGAATAAAAACAGAAAATTTGTGTCAAGACTACAACTTTTTTTATTTATTTTTATTTTTTTGTTCAAAATGTGTCATCAACACAGACAAAAAATATATTTTCTTTGATGCTGCTTATACGAGTAGATACAAAAAATAAACTTGTGAGGATTTTGTTAACAACAAAGTTTCTTTAACAAATTTAGATAAAAAACTAATTTTTTTCTAAGTTTATACAAAATGCATGAGTTCCCTCAATAATATGGAATAAAAGAATAAAAGCTATAAATTGAGTTTTTGTGTTGTGTCTTTTTTTAATAATAAAGTATAGAATTTTTAACAATGAATTTAAGATTTTCATAGTCAAGGTCACACAACAGCCAGTTGGCATGAATTTTATGTTAGTATGACACATTATGTCGCAAAAGTTTGTGTTAACTTGGCTAAAAAATTTTTGTAATCATGAATGATTTATAAGACCATAAATAGCAAGGTTAATTACTTACTCTAACCAGTTATTAAAGTTTAATTGTTGTGTGTAAACAAACATAGTTGAAGCTTACATACCTGCAAAGAAAATAAAAATAAATGGAAAAATACTGTTAATAAAAAATACGCTTTGTTTGTTTGAATGCATTACAAATATACTAATGAAATTTTTGTTTTGAGATTAGAAATGTGCAACAACTATTTTTATAATATTTCATATTTACTTCATTTCAAATTCTGAAGAAAAAATCGTAGTTAGCAGAACTACCACATACAGTAGAATCTCGATAATTCATACCCCGTTTAATCTAAAACCTCAATTCGTAAAAAAAATGTTGGCCATATTAAAAAATCAAGTGAAATCATATTAACTCCATAAATTTCGGTTCCCTCATTAACTAGTATTTTTTTTGTAAATACCAAGTCTGACAAATAACAGGCTGACACACATCCACTCGGCACCGTTATGCCGATTTTACATTGGGCATTTCAAATGTTGTCATTTTGTGGTGTCATTTTCATATGTGTGCAGTGCCGTTCCCATCAATACGGTATCGTTGTCTACATCAAGAACTCATTTTGACATACATAATTTCATTTAATGTCGTTTGATATATCGTTGTGAGACTTTGATTTTCGTATTGTTTGTTATAGTGTTTTCACACTGAATGTTAAAACCTGGTTTTAACGTTAAAACCATAAACAGCTGATTTTGCATTCACACTGCAAGTTTGTTAATTCAGTTTTTACTCACAGGCTGTCTAATAACTTTGCTCAAAATAAAATAAATCTCCTGCCGAAATGCGTGTATTTGTTGTTCCATTTTTTCTGCTTTTTAATAACACTTGTTGGACATACTGTTCAACTGTTATTGTTTGTATGAAAAACTGAGATATTTCACAATGCGCTCTAAAATGGAAATTATTTTATATTTTGTAAAATTTTTTTAAATTATGGAACTTCTTTTACAGAATGAAGAAGTGCTTGGAAATATTGTGAATAATATAAAAATGCACAAATACATTATAAGATAAACCTTTTTTATAGGCAGATGAATGTCAGTCATATTGTCTATTTTCACTTTCCACAGTTCAATTTAAAATATTTTCGTTGCTTTCCTTCCAAAAAACTCTTTTTTTTCCATAATTTTTTGATTATTGTTGCTGCTGCATTAATTTTTAAGTTGAAAATTTTTCAGGCGCCATCTATTGTTATTCACTGGCATACCATTACAAGCTGCTGTCGGTTATTTCAACTTGGCAGCACTGAATTTATCACAGCGAAAACAAGGTTGCCTTTCATATAAACCAACTTAAAATCAATTCAAAAATGGTTTTAATTTGGTTTTAACAAAAACAATTTGTATGGTAAAACCAGGTTTTAGCAGTTGGTTTTAACGTTAAAATTAGCTTTTATTAAAACCATGTCAGTGTGAAAACACTATTAATTAATATTTATACAAATGGATAATCGCAAAATTATTCAATTGGCTAGTGCCACCGTGTGTTTATCAATAATAAAAAAAAATTAAGAAAATCTAAAAAACGGCAAAGAAAGTGGTGGAAAAGACCAGGGCTTACCATGCGTGCCACCGAAGGATTCTATTGCACTCTGCATTCCAGTTTACGGAAGCAGGATGCCAAAAATTCCATGTGCATGAAGACCTAACTGCACCGAAATTTCTGCCCTTTTTTGCATTTCTATCCATGCATATACATGCATACATATCAATGTTACCATACAGCCTCACGAACCTCCACAATCTGAATTAACTATATGTCGTCATGTCATGTGTCCAGGGCGCTTGAATTTCTCTCACACTCTTCTATGCTTTTCCACTTTCTTTTTCGTTTTTCATAATTTTAAATTTTTATACCCGCACACAATGTCAAAATGTCAACACGCTGACATTTTCTTTTTGTGTTTGCAATGCAGCCAACTCATTCTCACAACTGTTTACATCAGATACGTAAACAGTTTGTTTGGTAATGCCACACAACGAAAAATATCGGAAATGACAAACGTCGCCGCTAGTTCCCACTGTTATTGTTGCTATATTTCTCACAAAATGCCACAGTGTGTACTCGGCCTTACACATCAGAAAAACTATCGATAGAAGGTTTTTATTTTTTTTTTTCGAAGCTTTAGCGAACATTCGAATTTTTTTTAATTTATGAACAAATATCGAAAAATTTTGTTTCTAAAATTCTTCGCTTTAGAGGGCATTCGTTTTTATCGAACCTAAGGTCAAGTGGGTAGTCAAAGTGAGAAGTAGGTAGTCAAAGTGAAAAGTAAAGGGTTTAGCGTTTAAGTTTATTATAGATTTTTGTTTTAGTATTTTTTTTCTGGTGACTTGGTTATTTGCTTTACAAAATATCATGTCAAATAAGCATACTTGTATAATAAATAGAATTGCCCCGTTAATTCGTCCTTATTTTAACCCAGTTAAATCGAAATCCGGTTATATCGAAAAACTACAACGTTTTCGCAGGTCCCTTGTGATTACAAATTATTGGGATTCTACTGTAGTTGCAAAATGTACTTTTAAAAAAGAGAATTTTTTTTAGAAACAATATGTAAAGAATAGAAATAATTAGTGAGATACATTTTATTAAAAGGAATTTTTTAGAATAAGATTCTTTCCTAAAAACATTCTTTTACAAAAATTTACAATACCTTTTACAAACAGTAACCATCGCTATGTTCCTTTTTGGAAAGGTACATACTTTTAATGAAAGTATACTTTTTACAGAAAGGTACATTTTACAAAAAGGTACTTATTACAAAAATATATATTTTGAGCAAAAAGGTACTTTTTGCATAAAGGTATTTTTTACAAAATGGTACTTTTTACAAATAGTTACTTTTTACAACAAGCTACTTTTTACAAAAAGGTGCTTTTCACAAAAAGGTACTTTCACAAAAAGGTACTTTTTAAAAAGAGGTACTTTTTACAAAAAGGTACATTTTGCAAAAAGTTAAATTTTGCAAAAGGATACTTTCTACAAGAAAAAACTATTTACAAAAGGGTACTTTTTACACAAAGATATATTGAACAAAAAGTTACATTTTGCAAAAAGTTAAATTTTGCAAAAGGATACTTTCTACAAGAAAAAACTATTTACAAAAGGGTACTTTTTACACAAAGATATATTGAACAAAAAAGTACTTTTTGCAATAAATTTACTTTTTACAAAAAGGTACTTCTGTGATGGTTTTTTTACGTAAGCAAAATAATGTTTAATCACCACATGAATTGCATTTTTTCCTTTCAACAGCTTTCACTACAGTATCTTCAAAAACAAAGTATGAATTTAACAAACATGTAAATTAGCCTGATCTTGCACTTCTTCTTGCACTTCATCTACACTTTAAAATGGAATAGTACTTGGTCCTGGGAGTATTATTATACTCCTTATTTTCTTCTTTAAAAAAAATTTATAATTGCTTACTCATTCAATTATTTGCTAAAAGTTCAAAACTGAACATCCTGATCAAAGTCATTGTTAATTTTTTTATTTAATTGAGTATTTATTTACAAATTTGTGTGTTTTAATTTATTTTTTATGGTGACATGTTTTTTGTTCTGCATGTTCTGTTTTTATGCAAATTTCATGCACAAAATCAAATGCCTCTTGTCATTGTCATGCCAGGTAACAAATTAACAATGTGACTACAAAAAAAAAAGAAACATGTGTGATTGCCAGTGTATTAAAAATAAAAAATAAGCAAATAATAGTTGCCACAAAATTTATCTGACATTTTATTACAATTTTATGGCAGCGATCATAATGTAGTTTATAAGAAGTTTGAAAAAACACACACACACACAAATATTTTCATAATTTTAAATACCGCCGCAGTTGAGGTTGTTTGACTTTAAATAAAAAACACCGCACACGTATGATAAATTATTAATAAATGACATTCCCAAAATCATTAATTTGTACACGAATAATGAATTGGATTTAACATTTTTACTTAATGGCGTATAGTTGTATGCCTGAAATAAAAATAACTAGATCGATCGATTTGTGGCACACATGTTTTTTTTTATGTTATTTGTTCACCGATAAAAAAAAACTAATATTTGATAAAGTTAATTTAAACAACAACACTGTTTGCACAATTCCACAATGACTTGTATTGATTACCAGAATTTATTTTTTCAATTTTATTATTTGTTTACTTGATTAAAATTTAATCGCACGAAAACCATCAATAATTAAAATAGTTTATCAATTAAAAACCAGGAAGAAAACAAAGTTTCCAAGTTTGCTACAAAAATAACTACTAGTATGAAAGTATGTAGGAGTGGCATTGATTTCAAAGTTAAATGTACCAGTAATAGGATATGGTTTTTCCATATCCATTTCATAAGTTGTTCATTTATTTCAAACATATTTTACAAAGTAAATTTGGGAAATATGGTGGCACACAAATTAGCGAAGTGACTAATACAGCCAGCCTGTTAATTTTTTTATAGGTTTCTTCGAACACAAGTCCTGCAGAAATGCAGAATTTTATAAAAAGATGCTTTTATGGTATTTGAAAGATGGTAGATTTTTATAAATATTTGAACATACAGGTACTTTTAAAAAGGTACATACTTTTAATAAAAATTTTTTTTAAAGTACTTTTTTAAAACAGCACTTTTTTAAAACAGTACTTTTTTAAAAAGGTACTTTTTCTAAAATGTATTTTTTCCAAAAGCTACTTTTTAGAGAGATACTTCTTTAAAAAGGTAAATGTTTTAAAAGGTACTTTTCTAAAAAGGTACTTTGTTCAAACATACATGCTTGGAATGGTATATTTGGAAAAATTTACTTTTATTAAAAATAACTTTTTAAACGCTACTTTTCAAAACGTACTTTCAAAGAATTTACTTTTTGAAAAGGGATATTATTTTTGAAATGTTAATTTTCAAAAACGTACTTTTAAACAAGGTACTTTTTAATAAAGGTTTGTTTTAATAAAGGTACTTTTTAACAAGGTAATTTTAAATAAATTCAGTAAAGTGCGACTCTGACTCGTACGAACACTAGATATGTAATTTAATACAAACTTCATCCTATATAATATATAGTTTTGGCATTTTTTTCGTTTTTGGGGTCTTTTCGGTTTTTTTTTTGTTTTGGCGGTTTTTGCGTTTTTTCGGTTTTGGCGATTTTTTAAGTTTTGGCTCTTTTTTTAGTTTTGACACTTTATTTTCATGTTTTGGAGATTTTTTTCACTTTTTGGCGTTTTTTCATTTTGGCGATTTTGTTTTATTTTTGGCGATTTTTTTCATTTTTGCGATTTTTTTTATTTAAATTTTTTTTTAGTTTTGGCGACATTTTCGCGTTTTGGCGTTTTTTTTAAATTTTTGGCGTTTTTTTCATATTAGCGTTTTTTTTAATTTTGGCGATTTTTTCGAATTTGGTGATTTATTTTAGTGTTAGAATTTTTTTTAATTTTTGGCGATTTTTTTTTAATTTTTGGCGATTTTTTTTGGTTTGGCGATTTTATAATTTTCGGTTTTTTTAACCGTTTTTGAAAATTTCAAGTGTTTGCCTCTTACGGTTTCCAAGATATAGCAAATTGTCAAAATTACATAGTCAAAATTGCATTAACTGATGGGCCACCCTTTAATTTAATTTTTTTTTAATTTTAGTGTTAATTGTTGTAGTATGTATAGAAATACACTAATTTTACAAATTTCAAGTTTCAATATACATATGTACATACAATTGTATGTATATTACATGGGATTTTAACATATTTCATTGCTCGTTTTGGAACACCCTTTTAATTTTTAATTCTCATGTATTTGTTGTTGTAGCGGCTAAGGTTCTACATACTGTGTCCAAATTTCAAGTCCGTAGCTCTTACGGTTCCTGAGAAAATACCGTGTGACGGACAGACGGACAGCGTAGCGAAAACAATAGGGTTCCTTTTCACCTTTGGTGTACGGAACCCTAAAAAGGTAGTTTTCAATAAAGGTAATTTTTAACAAAGTTCTTTTTAAGAAAGGTACATTTTAATAATGATAGTTTTTAAAAAAGGGTACCATTTAATAAACGTAATATTTTAATAAAAGTAAATTTTCACAAAGGTACTTTTTAATAAAGGCACTTTTTTAAAAAAGGTACTTTTTATTAAAGGCACTTGTTTTATAAAGGTGCTTTTTAATAAGGGTAGTATTTAATAAAGATACTTTTAATAAAGGTGCTTTTTAATAACGGTACTTTTTAATAAAGGTACTCTTTAATAAAGGCACTTTTAAGTAAAGGTACTTTTTTAATAAAGGCCCTTTTTAGTAAAGGTACTTTTTTTAAAATGTACTTTTTAAAAGAAGACTCTTTTTTTTTATTTGAACATGTGTTTATGGTAAAAGTACTTTTTAAAATTAAAGTCTTCCTTAAAATCAAAAGAACTTCTTTCTATAAAACCACACTTTCTTAGAAAAGTACTTTTTTATAAATCATTTCATATGACGCACATATTTTGACGAAATATTCTTTCGTAGTTAGAAAATTACTTTTGTTTAAGTTTTTTTTTTTTTTTTTTTTTTTTTTTTTTTTTGAAAAGGTACTTTTTATCAGGGCTGTCAACTTTTAAACCAGGCAAAAAACGCGTAATTTAAGTAAAAAAGCACTAAATTAAAATTTTTTGTTTTATTAAAAAAATTTTGTATATAAAAAATATAGAAATCGGTTGACCTAAAACTTTAAATTTGAAGCATCTGATACACATTTTGATTCTATGAGAATCAGTGAATTCTAAAATCAATTTAACGAAACCTTTTTAAATTATTATAAAAAATTTAATTTTTTTCGTCAAGGAAGAAACAAATCACCTGAAATTAGCAGTAATTGGCAAGTCTTTTTGACTTTCTGATTACATTTTGAACTCGATGGGAGTAGTAGTTATTTTTTTTTTAATCAAGACTTTCAAAATTTGATTTTTATTAAACCATGCTGTGGAAACATTCTTTCACAGCAAACGCAATATTAATAACAAAGTAACAAAATAAAAAAAAAAGTAATTTGCAAGTTAACCAAGTTATATAAACTTAAATTATATGTACTATTATCTTAGAAAAAAAGGAATGAAGTAGGTTATAAATATGTAACCTAAAACGGCAAATCTATTAGCAACACAATTTTCTCGTTTCAGACCGCTTTTATATAAAGCCAAGTGTAAGGACAACTTTTTACGTATTTTAGACTTAAATAAAGTAATAAAGGTAAAAACGTGATCAACTTCTGCGTTTAAACATTAAAGTTTGATGGGAATGCAATTTCGATAATGCCCCAAACGAGTTTATATCAAATGAATAGTTATAAGACTTTATTTCTGCCCAAAACTCAATAGCGAACTCAAAGTTTATCCATTGCATTAAGTGAATTATTCTCTTTTTACTGTATATACTAAAAAATATTTCGCTATTAGACTATACTTGCATTATGTCTTCTTGGTCGTGTGGCAAAGCACTGTTTCCAATAATTGTGCTTAAAATGTGAAAGTTTGAGAATAAAATGCACGTATTTCTTCAACCAAGTTTTGTACAATCTTATTAGAATATTTTGAAATGTTCCATTTAACTTCAGTGCTTATGTTTTTTAAATGTTAAGCTAAGTCTAAACGATATGTTGAATCAGCATATTTATGATAAAAAATTTGTTACCAGTGCCAACATATCGTGTAGACACTAAATTTTTTCAACATATGTATGCTTCACGACATATGAAGGGCATTTGTTAACGTTGTCAACAAACGTATTTTCAAAATTTTAGCATATCGTGTAGCCACCATATTTTTCCTTTGTAACAAATTTCCTATGTATGCTGTCAGATATGTTATTTGTTGAAAAGCCTATGTAAGCTTTTCAGCATACGGCAAATTTGATAGCATATAGAATTAATATTTTAACTCTGCTCAGGTACGAACAGTGTTTCCTAATTTGCCATTTTTAAAATAAAAATAACGTAAATATTAAAATAACAAAAATAGTAGAACAAAAGCAAAAAAAACACTAAAAATTCTACATTACGCGAAAAATATACTGCATAAATGTTCATGGTAAATTCGGGTGAATAAAAAATAAGGGAAATTAAAATTTCATAAAAAAAAATTTCAGGCGATTCTGAAGAAGACAATCAATCTTATTCCAGCAAACGTCGCAATAAAATCGACTTTTTGCATGCTTTCAGCCTCCTAAAAGTTTTGCCGATTTTTAAAAAATATTGGAATTCGTCAACATCCCGCTGTTAGTAACTTTTTGCGAATTTTCGCCATTTTTGCGACTTTTATTGAATTTTTTGTATTCCTTACAGTTTTGGCGATTTTTAATCAACATTATGGTTTGTTTAAAATTTTGCAACTTCTCGCGACTTTTTGTAGTTCGAGATAAAAGCGAATTTTTGGATGCTTTCAGTCTCTTAAAAAATTTGCCGATTTTTAAGAAATATTGGAATTTGTCATCATTCCGCTGTTAGTAACTTTTTGCGAATTTATGTAATTTTCGCGATTTTTTGCCAATTTTTTGCATTCCTTACAGTTTTAGCGGTTTTCAATCCATATTATGACTTGCTTAAAATTTTGCCAATTTTTTGCGATTTTTTGCAATAAAGGCGGCTTTTCGCGTGGTTTTTTTTAGAAGTTTTAACAATTTTGAAGAGTTTAAAATATTATTAGACTTTGTCATCTTGCTGTTGTAGCTTTTTGCCAATTTCCGTCATTTCGCGAATATCTTTTTATTTATATACATGTATAATTGCACTAATTTTTATTAACCAAAAATATAATTTTTTGCACTGAAAGCGATAATTGAAAAAAGAAAAAGAATTGTCAAAATTTATTTTATATCTAAGCAAATGCTCACATGACTCAACATATATATATTAGAATACGAATTTCAACATATCATGTAGACACAAAAATTTTATGCTAACTCATATGTTGTATTATCATTTGATGACATATGTTAACTTTAAAAAATGTGGTACTTTCAGCATACTGTGTAGACGGCTTACATACATATATATATATATATGCTGACAGCAGGATTTGTTGTTATTTTAAAGAATATGAACAGAAGCATACATTTGCTGATTCAACATATCGTCTAGACTTAGCTTTAGACTTCTACAAAAAAAATATATATATTATATAAGGAAAATTCTTTTTGAATTTTGGGTTTAGTGCCACCGCCACGAAATAAAAAGCACCAAAAATTAGTTTAAAAAAGCACCGAGCACTTACTTCAAAATTTTTCTCGTCGAAAATTTGAAAAAGCACTAAAAACGGTGCGAAAAGCACCGAGTTGACAACGCTGCTTTTTATATAATGCACATATTATCCCGGAATATTTTTTTCATAAAGGCCATGACTCACTATCATACAAAGTCGTGTGATCTACGAAAAAATACAACTCTGGTGTGATGAATTGTTATTGTCTTTTGAAAATTTTCATAAAATCCATCACACCAAGGTTGCATTTTTTTGTAGATCGCAGGACTTTGTATGATAGTGTATCACAGCCTTAAGCCATTAACACGGTCATCATGATTCATACATTCATCCTTAATTTTATTACCTAGACGCCAAGGTGGTCCACATCGGCGAACACTCTATTATTATTTACCACAATACAAAATACAGCCTGGCAGTAATTTACTTTTACCTTTTTTTAAACTAAATCTCTCTTGCCTTCATCATAGAGAATTTACACTCTATTGAATAATGAGAGATTAAAATTTATCTAAATTGTTAGCAAACGTTTGTATGTATGTTTATAAGCAACTAAGTACTTTATGAGTTTCTAGTTTATGGACTTAAAAAAAGAAACGCACACGAGCAAATAAAAATTGATACATACATTAGGGAGGCTCCTATAATTTTGAAAATATTTTTTCCCTTTCTAAGGCAGAAACAATATGTATGTATATATGTATTTATATTTTTCATTATTTTAGATACTCTACTCGATATTACTGCCGTTTAGTTTCCTCATAAATGGGTATAAAGAAATAAATAAAACAAATAAAACTAAAAAACATCATCCGTAAAATATTTGGACGGACGACCTTAATATTATATACATATGTATGTGTATGTGAGCAGCAATATGCCAGCAAATAATTTAGCATACAATAAAAAAGTTCAACTGATTGAAGCACTTTCTTATTACTTCAGGGGACAAAATCCGCACTAGATATCGAACGAAATTTCACATTTCAATGCAATTTATAACGAAATATGTTACAATTTCGATCGATGTCGAATGACGTAATTTCATCTCAGACTTCTTACAGTTCTAATAGATATTTGAAAAGATTCGAATGGCGTTACATTAAAAAATTTCCAGATCAGTCATTCTCATAGCACCGCACACGTGAATGGCTGGCTTTCTTATTACGTGAGTAAAATTTGAGAATTAGTAAGAGACCAATTCTCATTTGAGGCATTTTGGCTATGCCTATTCTAGAATCTCGATGTAAAGTAAAAGCTGAATAACAACAAAACTCGTCCAAGTCTAATTTGCATCACTCATGGGCATTTAGTTCCTATAATAGCTGACCCAACTTCTTTGAGAATTCTATAGAGACTTCTTCAAAAACTTTAAGAATGTAAGAGAGTGGGAGTGTGTGTTTAACCATAGATTTTGTAAATGACAACAGGGCTGTCAGATGTGGCGATTTCTCGCCAAACGTGGTGATATTTCAACTTGTTTGGCGTCTAAATTTTTGGTTTGGCGACATGGCGATTTTTCTGGCGATAAATAAATTTCCTGGCGATTTTGTGGCTATTTTTTTAACAAAATTTAAATTAAGAATTTTTGTAATTCAGGGAAATTAGTTTGTTGAAGGAGTAGCTTGAAATAAATAAATCCTACCAAAACTCGTCTGCAAGAAATTTTGGATGAGAAAACTTTACAAAGAATAGTTTTCGGCGACTTTATTTCTACTTTTGGCGATTTTCTGCTACATTTCCATACGATTATTTTATAAAAAATTATATTAAAAAAAGTGTTATATAAAATCAAATTTATTATCAAATATTTATTAAGAAAAACTACATAAAATTGATTTTGGCGACTTTTGGCGATTTTTAAAATCAATTGGGCGAAATAGTTTAGAAATAATCTGACAACCCTGAATAACAATGTCACATGCTTACGCTTGCAGCTGACAGCATTTATCTGGAACTTCCGAGACTTTTAAGCAACATAAGAAAGAAATTCCTTCTTCTGTGTATGGTCGTCATTTTTAGTCAAGAATATATTTCCCCATTCGTGATCAAAATACAAAGCAGCACAATTAGAATTTCCTGTTTTACATGACAAGATTTCTATTTGAACGCACTTATTAATTATTATTACAAATTAATGCTTAGTGATTGAATTGAGGTACAGTCAGCTCTCGTTAGTTGGACACTTTAGTTAATTTGAATTTATTAGCCAATGCTTACAAATATATTAAAAATTGGAAAAATTTCAAGCTATTAGTGCAGGAAAACGTTTTACCCATATCTCAATTACGATCGAAAGGGTCCTTCCTATAGGAACTTCCGAACCTTGATAGTTGATAGCGGCCGCTTTGTTGAAGATACATTTGCAGAGTTGGGTGTAATTTACTCAGTCTGATTTGCAAAATCATCATGGACGTATAGAGCGTTCAACAGGACGTGAAAATTATAAAATTTAATTATCAAAATAAGTGTTTGTTCTGTTCGGGTACGGTTGCCATAGGCCTCTTACGAATGGTCAACCGTACGTCTACGAAACACAAGATTTTCCAAAACATCACTGCTGTCTGTGAGAGTATGGTGCCGAATTTGTAGCAGTTGCCTTCAAGTCCTCACAAGATCTCTGCCTTTCACATACCACCATTTGAGGAATTTGGCGTCGTGATTTAGGCCTGGACCCTCATTAAATTTAACTCTCTTAGGAACTGAAGGTATAGCAAGAATTTTCATTTTATTTACATTAGTTATGATAAAAATTTAGCCTCAACAAAAATTCCATAATTATTCCAATCATGACCAGTTCCAAAACTTTCAAGAATTTCCTATTCAATGAGTCCTAGTTTACACTATGCAAGTCTTGTTACTAAGTTGATTAGTTTGTTAGGAGAGAGACGAGGGGATAATAAACGTTTCTGTTCCCCTCGTCTCTCTCTCTCTCTCTCCCAATCAAGCTAACCAGCTTAGCAATAAGACTTGCGTAGTGTAAACTAGGACTAACTAATTTAAGCTAATTCTTAATTATTATGCTGTAAAGATAATATAGAGATGAATTAAAAATATCAGAAACTTTTACTGGGTTATTTAGTGTATTCCAAATGCTTAAAATATTTGTACTACACGCAAAGAAAAGATATGGTTGTAGAATGGTTGAGAAAACAATATTATGTTCTCTGAAACAAATGTGTGGTCGTTGAAAACTAGTTATTGTTATTTTAAACATTTATTTCGTTACGATAAACATAGTAATGTTTGAATTTAATAATTATCATTATCACATCCATAAAAAAGTGTGATATGGTTAGAGTTTAACAATATAGTTTTGTTAAAAATTTATGACTACAACATAATTTGTATTATTATTTAAAAATAATATGATGTAAATAACAATATAATGTTTTCCAAAACCATACTATGTTAAGTTTAAAAAAAAAATCTTTTTCAGAAACATCTGTCAGTTCAGTATTTCGTTTGTAAGCTATCTGTAGTGTTAAATAAATGAATAAATAAATAAAGTATAAACAAAAGGATAGACTAATAAAAATATATAAACATTTGTGTATCTTTTTATACAGAAAGGGATGTATGTCGTGTAAGTATACATTTCTATATACACATTTTATTTGAACAATATTAATTTATTTTTATTTCGAATTTAAAGCACAGCTGTTTCTACAATAAATATGTATATGATTAGAAAATAAAATAGTATTATTATATTAAATAATACTGTGGTCGTATTTAACAATATTAATATAATATTAGAACATGGTATGGTGAGTCTCAATTATATTTTAGTCACATCTAACAATAGTGTTGTCATATTTACAATACTAAGATTATAATATAATTAACTCAGATAATATTAAAATTAACTTAGATAATATTATAATTAACTCAGATAATAATATTGTTAAAGTTTTTTTTCTATTAATAATAATATGATTTGACTGCAACCATATAATTCAATCATAGTATGTTGCTGTTTGATTATGGTTACCTCAACCATATTTTTTCTTTGCGTGTACTGAATGATAAACGAGATAGTTTTGCTGTTGACGTTGAGATGCTGCCGTTCGCTAGGATTGTCTGATTTGTGCGATGTACGTTGTATATGTGGCAGACTAGTTTAGATTGACTTTTGAGTACATGCATGTACATAGATATATCTACATATGAGTGAGTGAGTGTGTGCTCCAATTCAAAATTTTGTATGACACTGATGATGCACTTTCATTTCTAAAACACTGATGAAAAAAACCCACATGTTGTTCAATAACATCATCATTTAATGTAAAAATGAATAAATGGAAATGATATGAAAAGTAAGCAACTTCTAATAAATACGCAACACAAATACTCAAAATAATCAATACTCGTCGTTTATGAATATAAAAAAAAATAATATTTTAGAAAGAAGATTTATTTTTGCTAGCGTAAGAGATTAACACGTTTTGAAAGTATTTGAATTCAATTAAATTTTGTATCTTCATTTGATTTGGTTTTTGCAATATTTTATAGTTCTTGTTTTTTTTTTTTTTTTTTTTTTTGTGTGTGGAGGTAATTAATGTATGATTTAACTAACATTCAATTGATTTTAGTTGTATTGATTCAAAGTTTTTTAATTGTTTTTTTTTTAACAAAAGAAAAAGGTGAGAAAATATAAATAAACGGTGAATGCAGTAAAGAAAATAAATTTAAGTGGGAAGAGTGAGAAAATATTTCCAACCGAAACGTTTTCATAGTGGGGGCTTAATTTAATGCAATAAAGATTTAAATTGTGTGAAGAAATTCATGGCTTTTTTTCATTTTATGTGAGCCAAATACGTACAAATGCAATTGCTTAGCAAGGATGGATAAGTCATTTTCTTTTTTTAAACTTTTTTTTAATTGAAATAATAAAAAACGCGTTGCTTGAGCGCAAAGATCTTCTTAATATACAGGAAAAATATCACTTCATAGTTATCTGTAAATAATTTATCGAAAAATTGTGATCAAAACGAAATTTCGTATTTGAAAATATGTACAGTACAACTTCGGCAGTCCGGACATGAGCCAATCCGGTCACTTCAATAATTCGAAAGCTTCTACTTTTCAGACAATAAAAAGTTTTTGCCTCTACAATCCGGACAAATTTTTTTTATGCAAGAACAAAAACTAAAATCCAAGCAAAACAAGCGAGTTAACGGGAATTTTTATTCATACTTAGATTTCCATTTGGCACTATTTTTGCTTCAGTTTCGTTTCATTCTTTCGCAAGCGTGCTTGTTTAAGGCCCATGTTTTTAAATATTAAACACAAACATAAAACACTAACCTTACAGGAGAAGTGTGATATTTTACAAGGTCTTGATGACGGAAAAACTATTAGGCAGATTGTCGAAATTTTTTTTAGTAATTTTTTTCGGTTTTTGGCATTTTTTCAATTTGGCGATTTTTTTTTTCATTTTGGCGATTTTTTCATCGTGGCGATTTTTTTAGGTTTGACGGCTTCTTGGCGATTTTTTCATTTTTTGGCGTTTTTTAAATTTGGCGATTTTTTTCGGTTTTGGCGTTTTTTTTTCATTTTGGCGATTTTTTCATTTTGTCGACTTTTTCGGTTTTGCCAATTTATTTTAGTGTTAGAAATTTTTTTAATTTGGTGCTTTTTTTCGTTTAAGCGATTTTTTTTTTGGTTTTTGGCGATTTTTTAAACACAATTTTTCTTTTGAGTCAATGTTCAAATCAATGTAAAACTCCCTCAATAAAATGTAGAAATTTTTATATTTTATTATATTTAATACTTTAGAATAAATAATGCTAAAATTATGCCAAATGAATACTTGAAAAATGCTAAAAATAAAAACTGCTAAATTTGGCAGCTAAGCTGGTCACACTGATAATAACAAAACTACAGCTTTCTTCATAGCAAGATAATAACAATAATAAAATTTAATAAATAATAATATAAAAACGCTAATGAGATAAAAGACAAAATAAAGAAATATTTTGAAGTAAAAAACCTGAAAAATTTTATGTAATTTTTGCCCGTATAAAAAGTTCAATCAAACTATTTACTTTAATAAAAATAAAAATATGAACAGATCTAAAGCTTGAAAAAATAGTTTAGTAGAACACTTGTTCTTCAAAAAATGCGGCTACATACAGTTTTGTAACAAACAATCTATCTTAGAAGACTTAAACAACAAACAAGCAAACTAAAAAAATATATAATATTTACCCACTCTTTCCAAAAAATTTATATATATGATTTTCAAAAAAAAAAAAAAAAATGTACCAGGCAAATCGACTGCCTGAATTGTGGAAACAGGTGGTTAATTATTAAATCACTATTTCCTAATTTCCGATTTCCCATCCCTGGTGTGTATTTTCCCCAACTTGTAAATTGTCGTATGAAGCGTTTTATTACTAAAAAAAAAAAGAAAAATGCCACAAAATTTTAATTGGCATTTTTTTTTACCAACGAAACACTTCATAAAATCAAACAATTATTGGCGGGATGGAATTTTATGCCAAACGAACGCCTGTCGACATTAAATTAATTAACTGCAATGAATGAAAGTGATGTGAACAGTGAAAGAAAAACTGAAGCCTCCGCAAATGAAATAAATGTTTTATATTAAATTAGCTTAGTTATAAAGTTCATAAAATATCCTTTTATTATTCTTTTTTTTGAAGTCCTTAAAAAAGAATAAAATATTTTGCGGTTCCTAATGAGTATTTTTATTTCATACATCTATTTTCCCTCATACTTTTGTTGAAAATTTTATGAAAAAAAAGTATCTTTATAGCTCTACCCAATCTACACAATTTTATTGTAAAAGAGTCGACTGTGTCACAGCACAATTTTCTTATAAAAATGCTCCTGTGCCATCGAGTCATACTTTTCTCAAGGAAATGTCGTTTGTAGCATCTCAGCACACTTTTCTAATAGAAAAGTCGACTGCGTTATCACAGCACACTTTTCTTATAGAAGAGATGACTGTGTTATCACAGCAGACTTTTCTCTACGGATATTCGACTGTGTGATCACAGCACACTTTTCTAATAGAAAAGTCGGCTGTCTCTTACAGCACACTTTTCTTATAGAAAATTCCACTGTGCTATCACAGCACATTTTTCATAAAGAAAACTTGAATATATCAGCACAGCACACTACAGAAAAGTCGACTATCTCATCACAGCATAATTTTCTTACAGAAAAGTCGACTTTGAAGTGAGCACAGCACACTTTTCTTATAGAAGATACGACTGTGTTATCACAGCACACTTTTCTTATAAAAAAATCGACTGTGTTATTACAGCAGACTTTTCTTAAAGAAAAGTCGACTGCACCACCACAGCACACTTCTCTTATAGAACAGTCGATTGTGCAATCACAAAAAAAGTCAGAGCATACTTTTCTTATTTAAAAGACGACTGTATCATCATAACAAAATTTACTTATAGAAGAGTTGACTGTATCATTACATCGCACTTTTCTTAAAGAAAGGATGATTGCGTTATCATTACAGCACACTTTGCTTATGGAAAGCTCGTCTATGTCATGGAACACTTATTTTACAGAAAAGTCCACTGTGTGATCACGTCACACTTTTCTTATAGAAAAGTCGATTGTGTCAGAGAAGAATTTTCTTATAGAATTTTCGACAGTACAATTGAAATCATAAGCCCTGCCCGCAGAGACTAGGAACATTTTTCACTTTAGCAGTTGCTAAATAAAAAATGTGTCGCTCTCCCTTCTAATGCGGTTTGCCGACAGCGTATTGCTAAAACAGTTGATAAATTTAAAGTTCTTTTCAATGCCTTCGACACTTAAACACTTCATCAAATTGTCCAATATTGTCGATATTAAAAAAAATTTTAAATTTAAATTTTCCATTTTATTACTAAATGCAATTAAGTTCAATAAATATTTGTGTAAGGCTTATAGCAGAAGTGTAAGGGAAATAATTTCTAAAATTAAATTTTGTTAATGGTTTTGGAAAATGCAAAGAAAACTCTATATATGTTTGTGTGGGAAACGTTTTAATCAAACATCTTGTAACAAAGGAAAAAGAAGAGGAATAAAAAAATATATACATATAGTATTGGGTTAGAGAAAAAGCACTTTACTTTATAAACGTAAATGATTCAAACTGTTTTCTGAAACTTAAAAAACATTTTGCATAAAAGCCTAGTGTTTTATTTCAGTTTTTCTTTAAATTTTTTTTTATAGAACTAAAATTAAAGAATACACGTTTGCCCCAACACCATTATTTACAAAATGAACTCGTATACGTTTGTTCGTGTTTAGTTTCTTGTCTTTTGCCATTGCATTTAATATCATTACACACATATTTTGTAGATACATATTTTAAGTATTTTGTGTACTTAAAAGTTCATGAACCTTTTATTAAATCAATTTTTAATATTCTTATGAAAATGATAAAAGGGGAAAATTTTTAATTTAAGAAAATTGTGGTTATACTTTTGGGGTGAAATGATATGAAATTGTTTCAATCTCATGCACACATATGTATGTATGTATGTAAGTGTATGTGGCAAGTGAAATGTTATTAAAATGGAAACATGCGAGAGCTTCTCGATAGTTTCAACAATCATCTTGAAAACTTGTTAAAAATATTTTATCGTGCGGAAAGAGGTGTATGTGTATTTGTGTGTGTGTTTATGTGTGTGTGTAGTTATGTATTGAAAAAAGTAAAAAAGTATGGCCCTTTATTTGTTTAATTTTAAGACATTTTGTGTTTTTCTCCTTTTATAGATAAAAAAAGTACAGTACAATTAAAAATGTATGTATGTAAACAGTATTTTAAAAACGTTAACAACCCTGAAGGAAATGTCGATGGTGAAAATGTATTAAGTCGCTTTTGACTTTGTCACCAGTACTACTCTACAATTATTCCGCATATAATACTTTGTGCTATAGACATTTAGCATGTGCTTGTCATTAAAAGTCTACTAGTAATACTGAAACAATTGACTAGATAGTGAATTCATAGTTCTTATGGGAACATGGAGACATACCAACCAGAAATTTACTGGTACATTTCTATACCTTAATTTATGTATATTGACAAGTTGTTGCAAAATCCACCAGAAATACACCACATTTGTTTTCTCTCTTTATTTTATACTGACGAATAAAAGAGAAATTGTAGACAATGTAACTACTACTAGAGTTTTAGTGTTGACATAGAGACACTTGGCCCCAGTCTGACTGCAGGGAAGCAAACACACGCACGCACACACGTATGTACACACACATACATACACATTTCATTTGAAAAAATAAATAAACAAAACGACAAGTAAACAAAAAATTTAAGTTAACAACTTAATTTATTTAATTTACTACGATATACATACATATTTTTGATAGGCAGTGGAATGTGACAATTTTTAACAACAATTGTAACTATTATAATAAAATTGAGGAAATATTAAAAATAGCCTGAAGTATTTAAGTAAGGTTGCAAACTTATTACAATTCAGCTTGGAATATTATTGGCCACTCTCCAACACAAATATATTTGTCGTTTTGAAACATGATTTTATTGCCTACTCGTTACTAAGATGACGTTTGAAACATGATAATTTATTGCTAAATCGTTTCAATATAATTCTCAAACTATTCTCGAGCCTTGAGACTACTATGAAATCAAAAATTTTTTTTTTATATTTTTCGGCATTTAAGAATGAGTGCTGCACAAAGGCGTTTTTGACATTACTAAGTGTGCTCGTATATTTTAAGGCCTAAGCTGGCATGCTATAAAGCACACACTACGATTCTCAAACTTTTCGCCAGTCTAGAATATCTTTTAGAATTGAAATTTTATATTAATTTTTTTTTTAATTTGAGACAGCGCATCACAAAGATATTACTAAGTCTTACGAGACAAATATAATAAGGATTATGGTTCAAAAATCTTGCAAACTGCGCAAACTGTGTATTTTTATATTCTCGTGAATAAACTGTCAAAAATTTTATCTAAAATTATTTACACCAACCTATTAAGTTTGCCTATTAATTTTATTTCGTAAACTTAAGCTGCGCATTTGTGCATTTTACTCACAACAACTTCTTCGAATAATTTGAGCAAGTATATTTTTAGAATTTTTTGGGCGTTTTTAGACAGAATTTACACTTTTTAGGGATCCATACACCAAAGGTGAAAAGGAATACTATTGTTTTAGCTACAATGTCCGTCCGTCCTTCTGTCTGTCTATCACGGGCTGTTTTTTCGAGAAAACTACGGGCCTGATATTTTCACAAATTATGTAAAACTTTTTCCGGTACAACTATAACAGTTAAAAATTAAAGGGTGTTCCAAAGCGAGCTACAGGAAATTATATATAGATGCTTAGAATTTTCAAACTTAGTGTATTTTAATGCAAACCGCACAAATTAACACTGAAATTAAAAAAAAAATTCAAATTAAAGGGTATTCTATCAGTTAATGTAGCTTTTTCTATGTAATTTTGACATCTTGCTGTATCTTGGAAATTTTCAAAAACGCTAAAACTCAAAAATCCCAAAATTAAACAAATGTCTAAACGAAAAATCGCCAAAATAAAAAACCCCTCAATAATCAATTTCAATGTATTTTTAATAAAAAAATATTTTACTTAATAAGTAAAATATTAATTTGGGATTATTAGTGCGTTTAAAAAATTTTAAACTTAAATTTTAGCAATTCCCATAAAAAACAACTAATTAATAAAAAAGCAGTTAAATGAAAAATTTTACCAAAAATAAAATGAATCGCTCAAAAAGCCGAAAAAATCGCCAAAACGAAAACAAGCGCCAAAACTTAAGAAAATCGCCAAAACTAAAAAAAATCGCGAAACGAAAAAGACGCTACATATGTAGTGTCCGTAACTATAAAAATGTCCTAACTCATTATTTTTTTTGAAATCGCATTTTTTGTAATATTTCGACAGGAGAACATCTAATATATCGAAAAATGTGAAAATCTCGAACCCGAAAAAATAATGAGTTTGAGCCTTTCTATATTAAGGTAACAATATGAACATACATACATACATATGTGCCCTTAATTATGAAAGTGGTCTAAGTCATGTGCATTTTTGCTTCGAAATATCAAATAAATCTTTGAAAAACTTCAACTAATATTTAAACATTATTAGATAAATTCATATAAATCGAGACTAGTATAACTCTAAATTAAAATGCTGCATAGTATAAAAATACTTTTTGATTTCTTCAAATGTAGTCTACTAAATATCTCGATCAGAGCAATATCTGACTTAGACCACTTTCATAATTTAGGGCACATATTTATGTATTTATGTATGTACAAGTTCCTTCAAGTTTTCTTGTTTTATTTTTATTAAATAATTTCCACAAATGGCAATTTTAGGAGTTTTCATGAAAATCCTTACCTAACATTTACACATGAAACTAATTTCATGAAAATCGTAATACATTCAAATTTTTTCACTACCACACTCACATTGTTTTTAATTTCGAGTCAGCTATCAACGATTTTTTCAAGAAAGTAAATTTTTGATGTTTTCAGAAAGTAAAATGAAAAAAGGTTAACAGTGTTACCCCCTTTAAAGTTTTGTACAAATATACAGGATTGTGGTAAATAGTAATTATAAATTATCCTTATTTTGTATGAATATTTAATATCTTACGTTCAAATGTACATGAAGAAGACAATGCATGCCTTTTGAAAACAATAATATTATTAAAATATTAACAATAATATTTATTCACAATTTATTGCCTTATGTATTTGTGTAAGTGACATTCTTGGTAACTCTAATTTAGAACTGAACAAAACAATTTTTTTCAACTTTACTTTTCATCGAAATTTTTAAAATGAACTTTCACTTTCCTATGAAAATTAACAAGAAATTTTCATAAAAATCATTTATTTCATTAAAATTTTTATTCATAATACGCATAAAGAAATTTCAAGAAAGTACTTTCATGTGTAAATGTAGCGTTAACCAATTGGCTTCAGCGCAATTTGTTCCTTTAAAATTATCACATGTAATTTGGCTTACAGAGCGATAAGAACTTTAGCGTAATCGAATCATTAAAAGGGAAAGTGGTTTTTGTCTATTTAATATAATAACTTTTTGCTAGTTAACCTAATGTTAATGTAAATTATTGTTTCGATTCGGTTTATAACTAATAACAAAAATTAATTTTTAATTTTAAATTTAATTTTAAATTTAATTTTTTTTCCGAAAAGATGTTATATCTTCTAAACGGCTGGACCGATTTTCTTCAAACATAGCTAAGAACCCTCTCGATCAAGTCATCTTTCAAACAGAAAAAACTAAATGACAATCAGTCCAGCCGTTTGGCCTGTACGTGGACACGGACAGACACACAGACACACAGGCACACATTACAAACTTATAACACCCCTTTCTATAGTCGGGGGTTAAAAATACAATAAATTGTACTATTTTGACGAACAGATCCATTATTTATTAGAAAATTTAAACAATTTGCATATTTTGCTCTCGTTTAAGCTCATCCATGATGAAATGGCAAACCAAACTTAATATAAAGAAACTATCAGCTGTTAAAACGATTGCCAGGGAAAGCAGTGCTACCAACTCAATGATGCGAACCTTGAACCTTGTAACTGTTCTACCACTTTTGCTGATGTATGTAATTTCCTTTTAAGCAAACAGCCAGCAATACCATTTGACAACATTTAAGAGTTAATAAAAAATTTTCATTATGCCAAGGATAATTTTATCTCGCTTAAGGCAGAATTAGTTTGTAGTTCTGAATCAGCTGTTTTGTTTCTGTTCAGTTGAAAATCTGTATGTGTGGTTAGTTTTTCCTTTTCCGTTCTGTTCTGTTGCGGACAAATCTGTAGAAAATCGAATTGAGCATTAAGTGACAGCCAAAACGTATTAGTGTGTTGTGATTTTTTTCACAGAAAAAATAATTGCAAAGTATTTTATACACAGAAAAGAACGGCACGAAACGGCAAAGAAAAGTAAAAACTAATGAGGCTTTTAAACAAAAAAAAAAAAAAATTAAAGATAAACAAAATCCATAATCCCGCACTTAACAGTTATCCAAATATTTACCCTTTTTTAAGAGAATAAGAGTGAAAGATTGATGGAAAAATAAACAACAAGATAGTTGTACTTGACACTACATACAATCCAAAAACATAAAGAGTAAAGCGCCGTCTTATTAGCCAGTCAAAGTACAATGACCACTTGAAAAATACAAAACAATAATAATAATAAAAAAAATTTTTAGAAAAAAACCAACAACACTAAAACACAAAACATATGATGATCACGACAATGATAAATATAATTTTTTTTTTATAAATTTTAATAATGCAATGCGATGAATGACATACGCGAGACAAATTCAACAGCAAAAAAAAAATACTCGGGCGAATGTACTCAAGAGAAAAATAAAATCTGAGCCAAACAAAGAATACCAAACCATCAAGGAGTTGGGTAAAGAAGACCTTCTTAACAAACATCAGAAAACAAATTCACAGACAGACAACATGAAAGTTTACGACGCCAGAAACAAACAAAAAAATAAAAAAATATTGTATATTAAAGATGTGGCGGCGCATGAGTTTAAAAGCGGAATAAGTTTTATTTTTCAAAATGCAGCAATAAACAAGAACAACAACCTTAATTTTGTAACCATTTCCATTCGTTTGTATAGGGTGTTTTTTTAAGAGGTATAGAACTTTGAATTGAAATAAAACACAAGAAAATCGTTTTAATGTCCATCAATTTGGCTTTATTGGAAGGAGAATTTTATGCCATTAATGTTTAAATATGATTTTGGGCATGTGGCCGCCGCGGCTGGCTCGAATAAAGCCAATTCTACAGGTCCAATTTTCAACCACTTTTTCGAGCATATGGGGCCGTATGTTGGCAATAACGCCACGAATGTTGGCTTCCAAGTCCCCTAACGTTTCTGGTTTGTTGGCGTAGACGAGCGACTTCACATATCCCCAAAGAAAATAATCCAATGGTGTCAAATCACACGATCTTGGTGGCCAATTGACAGGTCCATTCCGCGAAATTATGCGCTCATCGAATGTTTCCTTCAATAAATCGATTGTGACGTGCGCTGTGTGGCATGTAGCGCCGTCTTGTTGGAACCACAACTCATCCACATTCATGCCATCCAATTCGGGAACAAAATAGTCGGTTAGTCGGCTCCAATTGCTGTGCACGGTGGCGAATCGATTCATTCGGGTCCTCTTCAACACTTTGCTCTACAGCGGCAATTGTTTCTTCGGTGCGCACTGTTCGACGTCTCTGCGGATGCGTATTATCACATAGAGTAAACGTAGTGCGAAAACGATCCATGGTTAACCAAATTAATTGCTCTGATGGACGATTATGTCGACCATAAAATGGACGGAGCTTGCGGTAAACTTCGCGAACTGAACCATTATTTTCGAAATAAATTTGCACGATTTGCAAGCGTTGTTCTTTTGTCAACCTGTTTATGATGAAATGGCACACCAAACTAAATATTAATCACTTGACAGCTGACAAAATGGCCGCTAGTTAAAAAAGTGATGCCAACTTAAAGTTCTATACCTCAATAAAAAACACCCTTTATTTATAAAATACTAGAAAGAATACGTACGTGCACATGAGGGGTGTTTTCTTTAAGGTTTCATTTTCCGGCAGGTATTAATTAACCTCTTCACTAGAATAACAATCACATCATCATATGGTTCAGTTCGGTAATGGCAACCTTTTATTTTTCTCAACATGATTATAACATTAATAAGAAAAACTGGAAGCATTAGGAGTAAGCCAAAATCTACAAGAGATTTTTCAGGCAAAACGACATCCAGAAATCATTGGTTTCTTGATTTTTCAGCAGTGCGATTTACTAGGTCAACATTTTGCAAAGCATTTACACCTGAGCAAAATCTACCACATACGAGATTTGGAGCAAAATCTAGTTGATTTCAATTATATATCCCATACAAATGAAAATCTTGTTCGTCACTAGATTTTGCCAAAAATCTCTCAAAATCATCGTATGATACAAACATGCTTTTCAAAATACGAGTATAACTGCTAAAATATACTACGCTGTAGAAATAAGAGTTGGCAACACTGTAGATTTTACATACAAAAATAAATATTTTGTTTATTTTTCATACAAAGTTTGACAATAAGATTTTATACTGCATAAACATTATAAATAGACATTAGAAAGTGCAGGCAAATCCCGGTATAACGAATGATATACTGTCAGGCTCATTCGTTATATCGAAAAATTCGTTATATCGCAAAGTTTTTTAAGTGTTATTTTAATTATTGCTATTGTAGACATGAAACAATATAATAAGATGAAAGACAGCAACTTTTTTTTTTCAAATAAACTACCAAATACAAACTAACAGTAGCTCACTTTTCTTTTCCACTTACATTGCTGCTGTAGATTTTATTTAATATTTATTTTTTGTCATTCGTTATACAAAGCACACATTTATAGAAACATTCGTTTTATAAGGTATTAAATGTTAGAAATATGTTGCTAGCAAGGTTTTGTTTTTTGTTTTTTTATTTTGCGATTTTTTTTATCATTCGTTATACCAAGATTTGCCTGTATATTGTTTACGCACTATAGAGTATATTTTTATTTGCATATTATAATTAAATGAATATGCACTTTATTTTTTTTATACTTTTTTATAAAAAAAAAATTATTTAAAACTGCATTTCTTCTTGCACATTTTATTAATTTACTTACCATATTGTACCATAACCTTCAAAAATGCTTAAGCGACATAGTTTTCGAACTTAATTTTTTGAGCAAAATTTATAATTCGCAATCGGAAATAATCAAGTTTCGTAAAAAAAACGAAAAAAAATTAGCGTTCTTTACGTATATATTTATATTACATAATAATAATAATAATATTTTTCCTTTTTGATTATCACTACTTATGTATTATTTATAACCAGGAGGGACAAGGACTTCATGCATTTAAAAAAGGTATTTTAGGCGCCTAAGATATGACATCAAAAACGCAAAATATGCGCTAAAAATAATAAAATATGCACATATCTTTAAATAAAAATTATTCAAAAGTAAAGTTTTCAATCTATTTACATATAACTAAATAAAGATATAAAAATATTTTCTTTTCTCAAGAGGTGCGTGTACAAGCATTTTATATTAAATCTTTGCACAAGATTAAATATGTTATAATGATTTTTTCTGCATTATTAACTCCAAACTCGCATTTTCGAGATATGTATGTTTATATTACACTAAAAGAGCGATACGTAAATAGAAAAAGAAAAGTGTTGTTATTTATTTATTTTCATTAAAAATCTTTTTATTATTCATACATATATATTATCGAATGTGAAGTCCAATCAATTTGTTCTTAGAAAGCTTCGTGCATTGAAAAATACCTTGTAACGTCTGTGGATGTAATCGGCTCAAATTTAAATGATTCTTTTTATATAATGGTGTATAATTATTTAGCTCAACCATTGCAATGGATTGAATACTAGCTAATAGATTTGGTTTTTGAATCCGTTATAATTTTTTAAAACAATATCAAGTTAAACATAATTGTTTCACTACTTTCGGCTTTAATAGCAGACAATTTGAAATTATCAAAATTACAATTTCCATTAAATTTGGTAGGTGTGTGCTTGTATAATCAATCGTTCCACAATTCTATAACAATACAAGCGAATACAGTTGCCAAAAATAGCTTTGCAATATTTTTTTAAATTTGAATTTTTGACAAAATATGACACAAAATCAGCATTTATATCAAAATATGAGACAAAAATATGCATTTATGACTAAATTATGCAAAAATACGCATTTTCAGCAAAATATGCAAAAATATGCACTAACAAATCGATGCCATTTTTACGCAAATTCATTGTTTCGTAAAGATATTTCGTTCTAGCCATTATCAGAGTTAAAGGGAAAAACATGCATTTGCATGAAACCCCTGTTTATAACTATCACTAAGTTTATGTCCGACACTGGTAGGGCATAATAATTATATTTTAGATTTAAGATTTGAATACTTATTGTTAGTTCACATATGAAGATACAATAAATAAATACATGTATTAAAAAAAATAATGTAGTTGTTTCACAAAAAAAAAAAAAAAAAAAATATTGAAAACATGTACTCTACATCTAATCCATATTCCTTAAAAAAAAAAAAAAAAAAAAGTCCCGCCTTAGGATTGCACATTCTAAGATTTTCGAAAAATGCCTTATATTTAAACTTTAAGAAATTCTGAGTATACACCTTTTTCTACGACTACCACTCTTGTCCGCCTTTGACTCATCCCTCGCAGAATCCGAAGTTTAAAAACTGGCAATAAGTGTTCAGAAACAATTTTATGGGCAATGATAGAGGACTACCTTGTCCCTAAATCGGTATCACTTTTCTTTTCCTTTAGTTGGCATCATCAAAGGAAGAAGCAAAAGTAAATTTTAAAACATTAATTAAATTTTTATAGGTTAACAGAGCCATGTTAACACACCAACTAACGTCTGCTAAAGCAGTAAGTTTGTGACAAGGGTTTTAAATTTTAAAATTTGAGTTATTTTTCAGTTAAAAATATATATAATTGAATCAAGCAATGCCGTAATTAAAGTAAGATTCGGTTTGACTTAAAACACATTTCATATTTTACTATGGTAGCCTCTAAATGCTTTAAAAAGTTGTGGGAAATTGAACTTCCAAAATGCGCTGATGGTATCCATTAACTTTTCTTGTTAACATTTTTTTTTCTTGAATTATGTTGTGCTCCTTACAACAAAAAAAAAATACCCTATACAATGAGATATTAATTCATAGTGTGCAACAAATAAAAACTAAAAGTAAGAAAAACTTTATTAAAGTTTCTGTTTGTAGAACAAAGTATCAAAAAACAAGAACTACAACAAATAAAGTGTTCAGAACTGCTAAAACACACACATACATACAAATATGTACAGCTTAAAGCCACCACAACATTTGCTTAAGGGAAAGGACGGGATTATGGTTGTTAGATTATATGCAAAAAATAAAAATAAAAAATTGTGTCTTGAAAGTTAAAACTTTTGGCTGTGAAACACAATCTCAAAAAAATAAGCAGGAAACAAATCACTTGAAAAAAATATCGAGAACATATTGAAATAAAAGCATCACATCGCACTTTGAAGTAGAGTTACGACAAAATTGATGAAATGAATGCTGCACACAAGTGAGCGAAATTATATTTTTAATGAAGTTATTTATTTTAATATATAGTTTTTGTATTATGTCACAATTCTGTTCTTTTCTATGGACAAAACGAAGTAGCAGTTGAGATTCTGTAAGACAATTATTATTTATTGTCTGTGATAGAAGTTTCGTGTTCGTGCCTCTACTGAGAATTTGTAAATTTTGAATTGACCTTCTTTAGAGGAACAAGTGCTATATGTAAGGTCCACTGCGTTAAATATTCTCTAATATATATTTATAATTTGCATAAACATAAACATTTTCACCCCAACCACCCACTTGTGAAAGTGCAATCTAACAACAGCAAAGTTAAATAAAAATAGAGAAAATAGTAAACAAATCTCACTGGTGTTATAAATGTTGTATACAGTGTTGCCATATTTCTTTTTTTTCTTCAAAAAACTGCAATTCGACAAAAAAAGTCTTTTGATTCTTTATTAAAACTTTTTTTTAGTGATTTCACTAAAATCATATTAATTTACCTTGATTTAAGTGTTTTAAAATTCACTTGAAATTTATTTTATTTAACAAATATAAAGGCAAAAATTTTATGAAGTGAAGCAAAAAAGGAAATATGTTATTAGTTCAGTCAAAACCAGTGATGCCAATTTAGCCATTTTCTGGCTAAATTTAGCTATTTTTCATCACATTTAGCCGGAAGAAAAGTGAATTTAGCTATTAGCTATTTTTTTAGCCATTTTTATTTTAATCTAGCTATTTTTTCGAAACATGAAGTTCGTTTGTGATTTTTTATAAAATATTTATATTTGCAGCAAAGGAACACTTATTTACTACCAAAAAAATACAAGTAATATGTTAGTGTTTTTGCATTAATATCAATAAATCCCGGTTCAAACTTGCAATTTTTGCTACCGCAACACATACACAACATGTTTATGTATACTTCTACTCCAATACTCTATCACATATTCAAGAATTGCTGCAACAAAAATTGCAAGTCTAAAAGAGCTTATATGAAAGAGATGGCTATATAGTAACAATAAGTTTTGCTACTCCGTTCTTATAATCGTTGCGATGTTGTTATAAGTTGTTGGGTCTAGTTCGTGGTTTATGATATCAATCAAACAAGGGTAATTTTTGCTTTACACGAATGAAAATAAAATATAAATTAAAGTTTAAAAAATGGAAAATAAACAAAAGGTATAAACAAAAATTTCGTATGAAATGATTTAGTAACCCAAAAATTTAAAGACTGAATAGCAGAATATATGAACAGTTTCTTGATTATCTGAAGAAAGATAATTTAATTATTACTTCAATTTATTGTTTTTATTTACTTTGAAAAAGTTCCCGATTTACTTTAAAAAAATAATATATGAAATACCTTTTTATTTTTGCTTAAAGCTCATGACTTTTGCATTCGATGGCGCTTAGCCATTTTTTAGCTAGCTTTTAGCAATTTTTTAGTCATTTTTGGTAAAAGAATTCTGGCATCACTGAACAAAACTAACATCAACTAATATAACAAATGTACCGAATGTCATATTTTTCAAAGTCCTATTTTAAACTAATGCCCTAATTCAGTGTAAGAAATTTAGGACGTTTTTGTTTGAAAATCATTTTGAGTTCTTGTGTTTGAATTATCAAACATGGTTGTTGTCTTTGATAATGAAAAATAACAAATATTATTTCCATGTTTTTAAAACATAAAAACTAATTTAAAGTATTATACAATAGTTTGAAAAATAAATGAAAAAATATGTGTCGGAAATAATGTTTAGAACAAAATCATAAAGCAAATACACGAACCTTCTTTTTGTCTAATAATTGTTTTAAAGAATCACAACTGCGGCTTTTTTTCGTCCATAGACAAGACGATACAATTGTTGAATAGAATTAGAACATAAGAAATCTTTTAGTTTCAAAAATTTTCATATGTGTATAAAATAAATCTTGACATATGGTAAGACCGATTAGGTTAGGTTAGGTTAGGTTAGCAGGATGCTGGTAAGGAAGGGTGACATTTAGAGTCGAACTCACTTCGGTTCAATACAATAATCCCTTTGTGCTACCTGTGAGTTGAAGAGAAGATAGTGAGAGAGTGATAGGGAAGTGATACCGATAAAGAAGACAGGCGGTGAAGAAAGAGATAGAGTAAAGCTTCAATCTTTTTACAACTCTGCTTGTTTGCACGCTTTTTTAATAATGCAGTGTTGCAGCGCCTTCTGGTGTCAATTGAGGCATATTAAATTTTTGTAGCCATTTTATTAGTTATTTTACTTCGTTGATTATTCTGCTACATAACGAAGGAGGGCGCTCTGATGTTACATTAGGCTTACTATCTGCTGAGGTCGGTATAGTTTAGTAACCATTGCCTTATGCCTGCATCACAAGAATTTTCCCCACAACACCTGATACAAAGGATACTAATGCACATTAGTGTCCTGCACAAGACATCTTATAAGAACTTTTAGGACATGAGGGATTTTTAAAATGCTTTACTACAGCGAAATCTTATAAAACAAACGTCAACAACAATGTTTGCAAGAAATTTGTTTCAGTATTGTAGGTATAGGAGTAAAGAAGAAAACACTTCGTGACGGAAGAATTTGTGATGCTTGCTTCTTTCTACGCATGAGCGCGTGTACAAACGTCATGCATGCATGTGTGTATGATCTTTTATTTTTCTGCGCACAAGGAAACGCACACACATGCATTGACATTAGTTGTATGCGGTTAATCACATAATAGCATACCATCTACATCTTACATACACACACTCAGTACAGTATGCAAAATAACAAGCATACAAAATCAACAGTACTTCTTTGTGTGTTTGTTACAAACAAGCAGTCTTGGCGACATCGCTTGTTAACACTGATATACACGTACACCAATACATCCATCGTGCTTCGCTTATAGTACGGCAGCATTTATTATTGGTTTAGTATAATACATGCGACGTGAATACATTTAAAAAACATGACGTATTTACATTTCAAGACTGTTTACGCAGGTCTCTAAAGCACATCAGAAAAAATGAGTGGTGGGTTTATTTTTTATGACTGTTGGACACCGGACCTTTGGTTTTGTAGTCAACGTGCTCCAACACCACCCTAAGACCGATTGTATGTACCAGAGAACTGTATGAGTTGATTCACTTTCGCTGTCCACTCACTTTTACAATGCTTTTGTTTTGTTTTTTAACATCAATATGTAAATGATATTGCTTGCAGAGTTACCTCTCTAACAACTGACTGTCATTAACTCACTCTATTTTTTTTTTTTTTTTTGGTGCTGTTATAAAAAATCAATAAAAATTCTTACTGTTGTTTGATTGTTTTGTATAGCAATCAAATAACTTACAAAATAATAAAATATGGCATATTAATTAAAAGTTTTTCTCGTATTAAAACTATTGATAAAATAAAATGGGGCTAGCTATTTCATGTTATAATATTACATAAAGCTATATTTGCCAGAAGGGGTTTTAAGAAGTATTCAAAACAATCCTACTGATTCATTGCTTTAGTGAATCATGTCAATAAATAGAGGCTGCAAGCAGTGGCATGCATTTATTAACAACAGCCACATTTATAAGAATCATTTAATAGCATCATTCATTATTTTAATGTTAAGTGCTAGCTCAATATTCATTTTAGAAAATGCAAAATTATGCCGTTTGATTCGTAATCATGCAGATCACTGGTATGTACTTATTTCAGAAAACAGTGTTGCCAGATTAAGAGAGAACTTTATATAGATATGTAGATATAGGACTAGTGAATTTACAGCTGATATTGTAATTGTAATTTTGTAATTTTTTTCTATAAAATAAATGTGTTTCGATAAGTTATAACAGTGAAGTCTTCATGGTGTGAATTCTTATATAAAGATTTTACTGCAGCTTTCTTTCAGAGTAAGGAAGTGAAAACTGCTTTCTTTTCCCAGCAAAAATGACCAGATTTGTTTTTTTTTTGTAAACTACATGCAAGAAAATAAAAATTTCTAAACATTCAGGACAAAAAAAAATTTATTCTTGTAGTTCAATTTTTAACCCTAGACCAAAAAAAAGGGTGTTATAAGTTTGTATTGTATGTCTGTGTATCTGTGTACATGTACGAGTCCACGTACAGACCAAGCGGTTGGACCGATTTTAATTTAGTTTTTTTCTGTTTGAAAGGTGACTTGATCGAGAGTGTTCTTAGACATGCTTGATGGAAATCAGTTCAGCCGTTTAGATGATATCATGATGATGATGACTTGATCGAAAATCTTTTAACCTATGTTTAAGAAAATTTGCCCATCTTGAAGCTATCGTCTATTTTCTTCGGGAAGGGGTTTAAAATTTTTAATTTAATATTATTAAATGTTATAAAACCAATTTTGTAAACCAAAAATATTTTTATGTATTAATTTTTTTAAAGATTATTACAAATATTAACCCCTGTTTCCACAATGTCAACGGTTGACTTAAGTAGTAAATTTATATGAAGAACACTAATTTTTCGGAATGATTTTCATAAAAATTTTCTAGACGAGTCGCGTCTGCCTGGTTTGTAGAAATAGTGTTTTAAAAAAACCAAAAATGGTCACACTGGTTAATATGGAACAGCTTGAAACTTGTTGTTGCTACTTAATTTAGATGAGATTTTTTTTTTTGCAAAATACAATATTATTGGTTTTATTGCAATATCAGTTCACACTCACACACAACTGCAGAGTTTAGAAGATTGTAGTAAATACAGAACAAACATTCTCGTATATGTACCGGACAAGTTGAGTTGATAACCTTGAGAGCAGTTTATGCGAAAGTTCAATGAATTGTTTACTTCCATGTTTGTGCGAAGTGCATTCATTCTCGTTTGATATAAAACAGGAACAACTGCAACTACAACTACAATAGCAATAATACATTCACATTCATATACATACATACATACATACACACATATGTACATGTGCACAAATATTTATAAAACTAACTTTTGCTTAGTTCTTCAGAAGAACAAAATGTAAGCCAAAAATTAAATAAAAATTGAAATTAAAAGAAAGAAAAAAAAACGCAGCAACAGGAAAAGCTTTAACAAGTACCAAAGGATGCAGAATATATTAAGAAAGAAAAAAGTGAAGAAAATAAACAAATCTTGAGCAAAACATAAAGCAATGGAGAGGAGAAGCCACTTTGAATTCGATGATAAGGGAGTTGCTCATATGAAACGTCAACGAACTTTAAACACTCTGCTTGCAGTTTTTTCTTTACGTTTTGTTAAATTATAATTTGAGTTAGTTAATACCTTTTTGTTGATTAAGTGCGATATGGATATTGTGTATATTAAATAAGATTTTAATTAGCTAAACATTTGTATTGGTGCACTTAAAATATTAAAAATAATTGCAAGTAGAAAATAATTCTCACTCCTAAAAGTATGCACGAAAACACATTCATGATGTCACACAGTAATAGGCGGTCCTTTAGACGATCAAATAAACCATCAAGCGTATGCATTAATGTCGTTGCAAGATGCCCTTATTTGTTAAAATTTTTTTTTGTAGATACCTCGTGTTAGATTCTTTTCTACAGTTTTTATCAGCAAAAAGAAAATATCTTAAAAAAATAAATCTCAATTGATTTTAATTATTATTGTTCGAACTTCATTTGATTCTTTATTTATGATTTGAACAGGCTAAAGTTCGTATCGCTTTGTAAGCCAAATTACATGTGATAATTATTAATGAACAAATAACACCAAAGTTAATTGTAAATATTCTGACAAACACGTAGTAGAACGGAACAACTAGCTGTTTTCGAGGGTCATTACACCTTCATTATCAGCGTTCTTTGTGTTTGGTTCACTGTGTGTGGTGTCACTTGATTTAGATTTCTGCTTTAAATAGGCAACTTTTATTGCAAGTGGAATATGTGCATTGTTTTGATTCATCGTATTTCATTTTGCTGAAAGCTTTTTTGTAATGAAAGCTCAATTATACCACCTCTAAATTTACAAAAGTTTTGCCATTGTCGATTGTTCTTTACGAATTATGCACATGTTAGTTAATTTGCTTATTTTTGTCCTACTTAAGACAAACTTTTTATTTTGTTACTACTAAGTTGTGTAAATTTGAACCTTATTGTCAAAAAAAAAAAAATCATACAGCAAAGTGAATATCAATCAATAAATGGAGCACTTGTCCCGTCATATTCTGACTTATTTCCTACTTCTCTATTAAAAAAGAAAAACTTCAATCCAGCGTAAATGAAAAATCAACAGGAATCTCAATAAAAATATTTTATTTTAAACTACAACTAACGAAGATTTTGACTGCCATCTCGAAGACACTGGCCAAAATGGCCCCAAGATACAGTGTTATGCCTGCCATTAACAACTCTAGTTCCTATTGCACATCCCCAATAGCATCAATTTAATTTAAATCAAATGTGTATTATCATGAAATGAGAGGAAGCATTCTATGGCATTGTTTCTCAAAGTGATTATTCCTAAACTAGAATTTCTAGTATGACGTCGCCGCCATCAGTTTCTTTAACGTCTCCCTGAGCAAATAAGTTTCGTCTTTGGTAGAGATTTGTTCTTGCCAGCCTTGCCATTTTTTTCTTACTTACTTATGAAGAAGAAGAACGAACCAACAGGCATTTAATTTTCAAATATTTTGTCTCGGACTTTTAACTAATACAGGAAATCAATGATGTGGTTTCGATTACACGCTATTTCGTTTAACACCGAAACAAAATATATGGTAACACAAAAATAAGAAATAAATAAAAATAAAAAATAAATAAAAATAAAAAAGAAGCCAAGCCTTATACAACAAAGTGGCCGGTTTAAGACACATTAAGACCAGACTTGCAGACAGAGAAGCAACCGACAGACGTCTTAAGGCACACACAATATTCTGCACAACTGAATGTCTGATGACAAAACTATCATCAATATCACAAACAAAGCCATCATCATCATGATCATCATCTTAGTAATAATTACCATTGTCTAATACTCAAAATGACAGTGGGACAAAATGCATAAAATTTTAAAAATACGTAAGACAATATTTAACAAATTATTGTTTTTTTTTAAATATATTTAATATAGAAAGAAATTCATTTATAAAGTGACGTTTTAAGAATTATTAGTTTTTTTTACAAAAAGGCATTTTTAACAAAAAGGTAATTTTTTATATAAAGAAACTTTTGTACTAAACATAATGGTACTTTTTTACCAAAACTTAATTTTTATTTTACAAAAAAAAAGACTTGTTGTCAAACTGTTATATTTTGAGAAATATGGACATAATTTTTTCTTTAGATATTTGGACATGCGCTCTTATTCATGAGAACCACAGAATATGGTTTTTAGTTTATACCATTATAGGTACTTTTTTAGAAAGATGTATTTTTTAATGAAAGTTTAATATTTTATGAAAGGGTATTTGTAGTTAAAGTATTTTTTTTTACAAAAAAATTTACTTTTTACATAAAAACATATTTACGAAAAAAGTACTTTTTGATGGATAAAAAGGAACTTTTCAACTTAATATTATTTTTCGATAAAATGTTACTTTTTGCTGAAAAACTACTTTTTTGTATAAAGCAACGAAATGCACTTTTTAATATAGAGACACTTTTTTTATTTTTGAACAAAAGTATTTGAACAAAGTATACATTAGTATAAAAGTAATTTTTATAAAAGGGGACTTTTTGATGATTAGGTACTTTTTTATAAAAAGATATTTTTTTTGCAAAAAAAAAGTACTTTCTACAAAAGCCATGTACATACACTTTTTGATGAAAACAGGTAATTTTTGATAAAAATTTATTTTTTTTTTTATAAAAATGTACCGTTAAATAAGAAGGATTTTTTTGATAGAAAAATGTATTTTTTTTCAAAGTTACTTTTTGATAAAAAGATACTTTTTCATACAAAGTTACTTTTTTATTAAAATGTATTTTTTGATAAAAAGGTAATTTTGATAAAAAAATACTTTTTGATAAAAATGCATTTTTAAATAAAAAATTTATTTTTTGATAAAAAGGTATTTTGCGATTAAAAAAAATCTACTTTTTGACAAAAGGGTACTTCTTATGAATAGCTTATTTGTTGCATAAAGGTAGTTTTTACAGGAAGGAAGGAAGGAATAAAACAGATACTTTTTGACAAAAAAGATTTTTTTTATAAGAATTGCCAAGTATAAAAGTGCTCTTTTATAAAAAGAGTACTTTTTTTATAAAAATTTACTTTTGGTAAGAAAAAGTTACTTTTTACAAAACACTTTTTATTGTACATTTTAACAAAAAGGTACTTTTAAATGAAAATATACTTTTTAATAAAAAGGTACTTTTTAATAAAATATGCACTTTTAAATAAAAAAAAGTTACTTTTTATTAAAAAGGTACTTTTTTGTTAAAAATTACTTCTAGGTAATAAGGTACTTTTGGTTAAAAATGTACTTTTGGGTTAACAGGTATTTTTTAATAAAAAGTTATTTTTTTATAAAAAAAAATTATTTATTTCAAACTAAAGAACTTATGAAAGATATTTTTTTGTAAAAAGATAATTTTTTATAGAAATGTATTTTCTAGTAAAAAGCAACTCTTTTAAATTAAGGGACTTTTCATACAAGAAGTACTTTTTTATAAAAAGTCAATTTTTTACAAGTAGCAACATTTTATTAAAAAGGCACATATTTTCTGAAAATAATTTTTTTTAATCATAAAGTTTTTGATACTTCAGTAAGTAATATTTTTATTTAAGATAAAGTTGTCATAATTTCGTATTAAATTTACCCATAAATGCTTTAATTTTATTTATATTTTTCTCTGCCCACTGTCTAATGCTATTTACTCAAGACAGAGTCTCTGTTAGATTCGTTTTGTTTTCTTGTTGGCGTTTTAATGTTTGGTTTCTTTCCTGTTCATGTTTGCTTCGTACCTGTTTATCAATAAATGTGTCTGTTGGCTGATTTGAAAACAAACACATTGAATTCCTTCTTAAACTGTTTATTTTTAAACTCGTTGAGATATTTCAATAAAATTGAATGGGATTATGTGAAAAAGGCCTTAAGTGGCAATCAAGAAATTAGCTGTGTAACATTTTTTATAATAATTACTTTGAGAAATAGTTAGAAGCTGTAATTATTGTTAAGAGTAGAACATTTTGATTTACAATAAAAATAAAAAATATTACAAGTGGCATAATAAATTTATTTGGTTGGAAATTAACATTTCCCTTCTAGCTATATGACCTTTATCAACAGGAAAGCCGTCGAATTCAACCCACAAGGCAGTAGAAGATCTGGTCGTCCATGCAACACTTGGAAGAGGCATATTATTGCCGAGCTAAGAAACTGTGGAAGAAGTTGGAGCGAATGCAAACGTCTAGCTTTAGATAAAGCTCAATGGAATTTGTTTATTACGGCCCTATGTTCCTCCTAGGAATTAATGGATTAAATATATATACGACCTTTATGCCCTTTTTAACTTAAACGGTTTGCTTGAAAACCCATAAAATTAAAGTTTACAGAAAAAAACCTGTATGCATGTATTTGCATAAAATGTTCACGACTTTTGTTGCTCATAAATAAATAACAGGCTGCATAAGGAATAAATTAGAAAAATGTAGCACTTCGTTTAAAATATGTATACGAGTATATGTAAATATGAATTCATACATACTAAAGTATTCCTTTCATCGGAAAGTAAAATTAAATTTTTATTAATTAACCTAAATATTTGGAAAAAGAAGAATATTACAAAATTGAAGACAAATATTTGCACAAATTAAAATTTATTGTAGTTGCGTATGTGCTGGAATTTATAGGATTTACTCACTTTATATAAAGATATAAAATGTTCTTCATTAAGGACACTTACCTGAAAATATAAGAAAAAGAATTATGTTTTAATAAAATATGTAAAAAAAAATTTAAAAGAAAGTAAATATTCAATCAAAACAAAATTATGACAATATGTCAAATAATAAATTTCTTAAGAAAAGTTATAGGTCCCTGTACAGACTTGCAATTTTTGTTGTTGTACACGTACATCAATACATCCATCGTGCTTCGCTTATTAAACGACATCATTTATTATTGGTTTAGTAAAATACATGCTACAACAATACATTTAAAAAACAAGACGTATTTACATTTCAAGACTGTTTAAGCAGCCCTCTAGTAAAGATACCCAGCAAAAAATTTCAATAACGGTAATCGAGTTTGGAATTAAGCATTTTTGGTGGAAGCTGTTCCTTACTGGATTACCAACTTAATGATTTTAACAAGGCGTGAGACTAAAATAATCGATTCTTGAGAAGTAGGTATGTTGTTTATTTTAGGAATTAATTATTTTTTCCGTTGTGGGAAATAGTTATTTTTTTCTTGATTGAACTACTTTTTTTAAATATGCCGTTGTTTGAGTAAATGGAAGGTCTTGGTTAAAAACTCAGTTTGATTAATTAAATATATGTACATATAATAACTTTTAAGAAAAATTTAAATAATTTAAAAAAACTTATTGTTTTATTACGAAATGCACCATTTTGTAAAATTTATTTTATAAACTCAATTGAAGTGGGTTATATTTTATTCGTATCAGTGCCTCTATTGTTACTTATAAATACTATATTTAGAAAAATTTCATTTGCTTTCATTGATGAACTTTTATTAAAACCGTAAATGAAAAAAAAAATTGTTTAGAACTACTTATATTTAAATAATTATTTTCCAAAATGTAAGTACTTATTTTTTAGTTTAAAATAAATAAGTAGGCAATTTAGAAATATTTATAATTTATTTAAAATAACTACTTATTTTGGCAATATTTTCACGTCATCTTTTAAAACCCAAAGAATATGTTCAACTTCTGCTTCCTATTTTTAAAATTTTAAGTAATGTTTTGTAAGCGAGTACTTCAATTTGGCAATCTAAAAAGTAAGACATTATATGGCAAGTACATAGTTCAGATGGTAATGTCTAATTCTTTGCTGGGTATATGTATATTATAGCATTGCACAGATATATCTGTTCGCACTAGTTTTGCGTGTTTTTTGGTTCTGGTATGAACAAATATGTTATTTATCGTTTTCTGTTACTAGTTGTAAATGTTGATTTTTTAAGCAATTATTGTATGGTTGGGCAATGAGCAAATGAAAACAACACATTTATTTTTTTTTTTTGTTTTTCTAAGGCAAATAAGATACATAAAACTGCTTTTACCATAAGTGCCTTATGAAGTGTTGAGAAAAAATATCCATAGCTGATGAATGAATGAATGAAAGCAAAATTGCACATACATATGTAAGTAAATGATACATGTACATGAAACACATGCATTTGTAATTACTCTCAGAGCAAAATTGTTTCTTTCTCTCTCTATACTTTGGCTGCGCCACAAAATAACATAGCGAAAGTCCGCACATTCATCTGCACATCATGTATTTGTTTCAATAGTGGTTTTTTTTTCATATATTTGTATTACAATATGTATTTTTTGAGCAAAAACAGATCAAACAGTTGCTCAGCAGCAATACAATAAGCAATTGTTATTTGTTTTCAATTGTATTTTAATTTGGAAAAGCACGCACACACAATAACTCTTATACTACTTCTGTCGCTCACACTACAATTATATGGTACATACCATGGTATATTTGTTTTGGCTATAACTACAAACAAATGCAACCCTTTAATGTTTTTTTTTTTGTATTGAAATTCTCATGTTAAGCCTGGTACTCTGTTCACAATTTCTACATATTTCTACAGACATATAAAAGTATTTAGTATGAAATATTTGCGAAATAAATTCGCAAAAGTAGTACTCTGTTCTTGTTGTGAGAAACACGTAAAATCATGTCTTTCCATGCAAAATTAGTCTGGCATCATTTTAGTTTAGCTGCGAAACAACATGAGCAGTGCTTTTTTCGCACAGAATTTTAACAATGTTGCATACTTTCAAGCAATAAAAGCGAGAAATTTATTTTAAAAAACCGCGAGTTGGCCTACATTTAGTACATGTCAAATTTTTCACGCGAAATAACCCAGCAAAAAATTACACATTACCATTAGAACTACTTGCCATATAATGACTTACTTTTCTGATTGCCAAATTTCATTACTCGCTCACAAATCACATTACCTAAAATTTAAAAAAAAATTACGTACAAGTTGCTAAATGAAGAGAATGATTATTTTAGATTTAATAGATTACGTGAATATGTTGACAAATAAAAAAAGTAAGTACTTCTCAAGAATCGATTATTTTAGTCTCACGCCTTGTTAAAATCATTAAGTTGGTAATCCAGTAGGGAAGTGCTTCCACCAAAAATGCTTAATTCCAAACTCGATTATCTTTTTTGAAATTTTTTGCTGGGAATCAATGGTGCTGAAAATTTTTCACAATTTTGAACAGAGTACCGGGCTTTAACTTAAACTAAATGAGAAGTGGGACATGTGTCATTATAAATAGCAAGAAATTTCTTATTTGGAAATTTTTTGTTGTAGTTAATGTGACTTTTTGACAACACGAATTCATAAAAGCTTCCACTTCTTTGCTGAGTTAATTTTTAGCAATTTTAAATATTTTAAAGTTTTTCTAATACGAGTATATCTAAAGTATTTTTTTTTTAACAAGCCTCACTATAGTATAAAAAAATTACAATATTTTATTTTTACAAAATCTTGAAAGATAATGGACCCTTATCGGGAGTAAGAGGTGAAAAGATTGTTTACGTGAAACTTCATTTATGCAAAATATCAAATGAACAAACTATTCGAGTTTATTTCCCGATAATGGGGATAATAGCTGCTGCAAGCCAATTAGGCGGGCGGTTTTTCAGTATTCAGTCTAGGAAAGCTTTTTAAATATTAAAATTTATGTAAAAATTATTTAAAACCCACTCCATTATTTATATGGACCGTATATACAACACTGAAGGCGAGAAAAGGCTAATTTTTTGTCATCAACTTTAAAAAAGCATTACAAAACAAGTGAATTATTTCTTATCTGTGGCTTGTAATTCCAAACACATGCACAATCACACGATGTTACTACGTGTTTGTGGATTTGTATATTAAAATTAAAAAATAAATCAAATTACACATCAAGCTTCTGCAATTTAATTTTTTGTTTGCAATTTAAAGTTATTGTTATTACTGCTGCTGTCTTCTCTTCTAGTTTTTTTCTTTTGTTGTATGTCTCTGTGGTTTCCATCATGTTTTATGTTGGCAGTCACATCACTGGGTTCATCAATATTTTTCACACACAGAAAAATGATTTAAATGTTTTAAAATATATGTCTATGTGTATATTACAAAAAAAAGTAATAATAATAATAACAATAATTTACATTAAAGGTTGTGCAATTATTTTGCTACTTGGGATCAACGTGTGGACGAGTGAACGTATAAACAGACAGACATGACATGTGTATCTGTGTTACTTTTGCATGTCAAATGGAGAATGCAGTTCTTTTAAACTTAAGGGTATAAAACAAATTACTATTACTTCTTTCATACACGTGTATTAAAAGAAACGTGTTTGCAAGCAGTTTAAATAGGGAATATCAATATTTTGCTTTTTAATTTTTTTTTTACTTTTTTTATGTATATGCCAACAAATAATTTTTAATTTATTTAGAGAGTGTTCATTTTGCATTTTAAATAAGTAAAAATATTTGCTATTTGAATTATTGAAGAATTCGTTCTTTTAAAGTGCCTGAAAATGGCCACGTTGGCTTGCTTGATGTTTGTGTCCGGACGGCCGGTTGGATGAGTTAATGGTTGAGACCAGAAGCATTAAAAGTCATTATCATATAAATTCATATATTCATTCGTACGTACAATATAACAAATGCATTGAAATATTCATTAATTTGCTCAAAGTGCACACACAAGTACATCCTCGAGTGCGTTGCATTATGTGCGTATGCACATACGTAAATATCTTCGCTAAGTGCACTTTTGCAGTGACCACAAGAAGCCGGCCAATAAAAGATAATACACAAAAACAAACTTATTATAGAATGAGGAATGGGAAAGTGAGTAAGTAGTGTGACATTTCATTTATAAGCATGCATGGACAACAAAACGTTACTCCTATGGGTGACTTCCACTCCACCGGATGGTATGGCGATTATAGAAATTGTGTAAGTGTGCCACAAGGCGAACGTTGTCGACATCGTGGGACAGGTACATAGCTTCTATTAGTGAGACTATGGCGGATAATCCGAGTAATCCGTTACAGTCATTTCAGAACGCTATGGCCGTATGATAGGCGACTTTTTAGGGTTCCGTACAACAAAGTTGTAAAGAAACCCTGTCCGTCACAGGCAGTTTTCTCGAGAACCGTAAGAGCTACAAACCGGACATTTTGACAGAGTATATAGAACTTTGCCTGCTACAATTAAAAATTAAAGGGTGTTCCAAAACGAGCAACGAAAAATTTTAAAAATTCCATGTAATAAATGTTCATAGAATTATAATACAGACACTTGAAATTTATAAACGACACTGTATTTTTATACAGACTACAACAATAAACACAACTAAAGTGTATTCTATAAGCTAATGTAATTTTAATGTAACTTACTGTATCTTGAAAACCGTAAGAGGCAAACTCTTGAAATTTTCAAAAACGCTAAAATTAAAAAATCCCAAAATTATAAAATCCTAAGCTTAAAAAAATCTCTAAAACTAAAATAAATCGCCAAAAACTGAAAAAATCGGCAAAAAGAAAAATCGGAAAAACCGAAAAATATCGCCAAAACTAAAAAAAATCGATAAAATTGAAGTAAATCGCTAAAACCGAAAAAAACGCCACAAACGAAAAAACGATAAAACGAAAAAAAAATGCCAAAATCCGAAAAAACTCCAAAATTATAAAATCTCAAACTAATCAATCTCTTAAGCTAAAAGAAATCGCCAAAAACCGAAAAAAGTGAAAAAGTCACCAAAAAATTAAAACAAATCAAAAAAAAAAAAAAACGAGAACCATCGCCAAACTAAAAAAAATCGCTAAAACTGAAATAAATCGCCAAAACCGGAAAACGCTACAAACGAAAAAACGCCAAAACGAAAAAAAGCCAAAAACTGAAAAAATCGCTAAAGTGAAAAAATCACCAAAAACCGCCAAAACTAAAACACCGAAAAAAACAAAAAAAGCGCTAAAAGTGAAAGAAATCACCAAAATTGAAAAACGTCAAAAACCGAACAAATTTAAAAACTACATACATATATACAGATCTGTGGCAAAAGGGAAAAAGTGTTAAGTCGAGATAAGCTGATTTTGAGTTAATAGTACCTTTGTAATCTGCATATTTGAAAGTACCCCTGGCCAAAATCTCTATTAATTTGTGTGATTTTTCAAAAAGTTATAGCACTATGATTGGCGCATTATCTTTTTAAGACTTATAAAGCCGAGATCCCACTATCGGCACAATGTACCGATTTTCGTCGGCTTACTGAAATAAAGGCATAAGTAAAGCAGCTAAATGGCTTTATTTCTCAACTAATTGAAAAATAAGAACGTGATTTCACTTCACTGCAGAGGTAATAAAGCCATACAGCCTTATTTAAGAATTAATTAAGAAATAACTCCGTTTTGGTTTATTACTTATGACTTGATTACAGTGAGCCGACGAAAATCGGTACATTGCGCCGATAGTGGGATCTCGGCTTAATATCATTTGGAATAAAATAGCTTAACTTAGGTTATATTTTGGTATATTTCAACTTACATGTATTATTAAAAGTGTGTTGAACGATATTTGCTTAAAAAATAAAGGATAACAGAAAATTTTCCAATTTAGCTGTAAAAGAAAAAAAATTCTGAAAATCGACTTGAAAGCTTAAAAGTGCTCTCCTGAAAAACAGTAAAATATGACTTAAGCACTTTTTCCTTTTTGCCACAGATATTATATAGGCTAAATATCGCATAGTATTAGATATCTAGTGTTCGTACGGAACCCTTCGTGTGCGAGTCAAATCGCACTTTACTGAATTTATTTTATCCCACAATTAAAGATTATGAACTAAGCGATATGTGGTTTCAACTAAAGACCTGCGTAAACAGTCTTTAAATGTAAATACGTCATGATTTTTAAATGTATTCACGTCGCACGTATCATACTAAACCAATAATAAATGCTGTCGTACTATAAGCGAAGCTTGTGTTAACAAGCGATGTCGCCAAGACAGCTTGTTTGTAACAAACACTCAAAAGAAGTACTGTTGATTAGTGTATGCTTGTTATTTTTCATACTGTACGTTTGAGTGTGTGTGTAATATGTAGATGGTAAGCTATTATGTGATTAACCATATACAACCAATGTTAATGCATGTGTGTGCCTTTGCATGTACGCAGAAAAATAAAAAATCATACACTCATACATGCATGACGTTTGTACACGCGCTTATTGGTAGAATGAAGCAAGTATCACAAATTCTTCCGTCACGAAGTGTTTTCTTCTTTACTCTCTTATACCTACAATACTGAAACAAATTTCTTGCAAGCAGTGTTGTTAACGTTTGTTTTATAAGATTTCGCTGTAGTAGAACATTTGAAAAATCCCTCATGTCTTGAAAGTTCTTGTAAGATGTCTTATGCAGGAGACTAGTTTGTACACGCGCTCATGCGTAGAAAGAAGCAAGTATCACAAATTATTCCGTCTCGAAGTGTTTTCTTCTTTACTCTTATACATACAATAGTCAAACAAATTTCTTGCAAACAATGTTGTTAACGTTTGTTTTATAAGATTTCGCTGTAGTAAAGCATTTGAAAAATCCCTCATGTCTTGAAAGTTCTTATAAGATGTCTTGTGCAGGACACTAGTTTCAGCAAGGCGTTGCCACAAGCCACACCACTCGTCCAATTTTGGCTTTATTGCACGTGAAGTTTCCAGAACGCGTAACCACCAAGATCGTGCGATTTAACGCCTTAAAAAATGTTGTGAAGTTATACATACGTACATATCTCATTAATCAGATTTAAAAATTTTCACAAACAACTGCACGATCATGCTTAATCACGCGTGAACAGGAATAATATAAACTCATCTCTGTAAAGAATGCACAAACAACTTTAACAATAGCCCAGCCGAAGTAACAGAAGTGGTGGCTCAAATATCGACAAACAACACATGACATGTTTCAACACCTGCATGCAATGCATCTTTAATTTTAAATTGAGATCAAAATGCATGGAAATATTTGCATAAAATATAACATATAAAAAAAACATTAACAGCTGGGAGAAAAGGAGAAAATGAAAAAAATAAATAAATAACGCCAATGAAATTTTAGTTAAGTATTTTTTTTTTTTTGCTTTTAAATGTTCTCTAGTAGTAACTTATTTTATGTATAGTAATTTTGTTATCTTAATAAATATTACAAAAGGTGAAAATTTATTTTAATATGCAGTAGTAATTGGAATGAAATTAATTGAAGTTATTATAAAGTATAAAAGGTAAACTAAACGCAAGAATAATAAGATTTACTCTATGCTTTGGTGACAAGCCTTCGAACTTCGAAGTGTATGACGGGGATTTATAGATTATAATTTCTAAAAAACTTGTTTACATGACACACATAATTTTTGTTAATTTTATTATATATTTTTATCATAGCTAATTTAACAAGAAAACATGTTTCATTTGCTTTTCTGTACTTTGACTACCAACATCGCACAGTGACTCGTTTCTCAATGCAAACGTCAGCTATATTACTTGCAAAGAAATGTGATGAGTTGATTACATAAGTACTGGCGCTTTTCTGAATAGAGATTACAAGGGAGTTTTTAACTATCCCTTGTTCCACTAATTAAAAAAATATGTGCAATCTTCCCGGTAGAATAAAACAACTGGAAACAAACAAGCCGACTTTAAAAATTCACAATTCTCTCTTCATTTTTATTTCCATTGCCAATGGAGAATTTTTTTCTGAGAAAAAGTAAATTCTCTGGGAATTATTAGACAACAAAAAAAATAGTCAAAATACAAATATTTTACGAAACAAAGCGGGCAAGAGACTTTGGCTGCCCTATTACGTAGATTTGGCTGCTGATGAAGTGCGTGGTGGCACTCAATAATGAGGCATATCAGCCAGCCAAAGGCTTTTTTAACTTGCCCGGCCTTCTTAAAGTCTTCTTTAAGAAATCACATTAATTAGTAAAATCTTTTATTCTATAATAACAATTGAAAACAAGTAAGAGTGCTATATTCGACTGTGCCGAATCTTATATACCCTTTACCAAAGTGCGTTTGTGTAGTATAGAGATGCATACATAAGCACATAGTTACTTTTATGTACAAAGAAAAAAATAATCATTTTCAAACCCTAGAATCATAATTTTAGATTTTTCTGATTAATTATACCAATCTAGTAGTTCTTAAAAAAATATAGAAAGTGTGTTAAGTGAAAAAAAAGGAAATTAAAAAAAATGTTTTATTTAGTTACTTTAATGTCCAGAAAAAAATCTTAGTTTCCAGCTCTGGAGCTGTGGTTTTTATTTTTATAATTTTCTATATCAAACTTTTCTTTCCAAGACGTAAAATATATATATAATTTATAAAGGAAAAGATAAAAATTAATTAGACTTAGTTACTTTTATATATCAAAAAAGTGTGAGTGTCCCAACCGTGAACTCATCCTTTTTGATTTTCTGATTTCTTACACCAATCTCTTTCTTTTAAGAATTTAAGAAATGTTTAATTTATAAAAAAAGGAAAAATTTGTTTTAGTAACTTACTTTTGTACAAAAAAAGTTAAAGTTTTCCAACCCTGGAATCGTCTTTTTAATTTTTTAATTGTTTTTTTTTAAGTACCAATTTTATTCGTTATCAAGCATAAAATAAGTTTATTTAATAAAAATATATAAAAATTAGTTTTCGGTAGATAATTTTTTATATCACAAAGAGTGTAAGTTTCCAAACCCTGGAATCCTCCTTTTCGATTTTTTTTTTGATTTCTTACACCATCTTTTTTTAAGAATGTAAGATGTGTTTAATTTATAGTAAAAAAGCAAAAATTTGTTTTAGTAAGTTACTTTTGTATAAAAAATAAGGTTTTCCAACCCTGGAAACGTCGTTTTAATTTTTTAATTTTTGTTTTAATTTGAAATACCAAATTCATTCGTACTGAAGTATAAAATAAGTTTATTTTATAAAAAAAAAATAAAAATTAGTTCCCGGTAGCTAATTTTTTATATCACAAAAAGTGTGGGTTTTCCAAACCTGAAATCAAACTTTTTGATTTTTCTGATTTCTTATACTAATCTCTTTCTTTTAAGAATATAAGATATCTTTAATTTATAGAGAAAAAGGGAAAATTTGCTTTAGTAAGTTACTTTTCTATAAAAAAGGTAAGGTTTTCCAACCCTGGAAACGTGTTTTAAAGTTTTTTAAATTGAAATAACAATTTTATTCGTACTGAAGTATAAAATAATTTTATTTATTTAAAAAAATTAAAATTAGTTTTCGGTAGTTAATTTCTTATATCACAAAAAGAGTAAGTTTCCCAACCCTGGAATCATCCTTTTTGATTTTTCTGATTTCTTACCCCAATCTTTTTCTTTTAAGAATATAAGATATGTTTAATTTATAAATAAAAGGAAAAATTTCTTTTAGTAAGTTACTTTTTTATAACAAAAAAAGTTAAAGTTTTACAACCCTGGAAACGTCTTTTTAAATTTTTTTATTTTTTTTTATTTGGAATACCAATTTTATTCGTTGTGAAGTATAAAATAAGTTTATTTAATAAAAATAATTAAAAAATTAGTTTACGGTAGCTAATTGTATATATCACAAAAATCGTTAGTTTTCCAACCCTGAAATCACCCTTTTTGTTTTTCTGATTTCTTACATCAATCTCCTTCTTTTAAGAACATTACGTATGTAAAAAAATTTGTTTTAGTAAGTTACTTTTGCATAACAAAAAAAGTTAAGGTTTTCCAACCCTGGAAACGTCTTTTTAATTTTTTAATTTTTTTTAGTTACAAATACCAATTTTATTCATACTGAAGTATAAAATAAGTTTGTTTAATAAAAAATTATTAAAAACTAGTTTTCGGTAGTTATTTTGTATGACAAAATGAAGTTTAAGTCTCCCAGCTCTGAAACCGTCAGCTCGATTTCGCTGATTTTCAATACCAATCTTAATTCGACTATTTCTGACCCACCAGTCCAAGAACGAAGTGTCTAGGTTTTCTGGGAGCTTCGGAAAACCGATTTCACGTACAGACAGACGGGCAGACGGACATCGCTTATTCGTCTTCCCTATGCATAAGGATCCAGAATATATATACTTTACGGCTCGCTTATTAATATTTTGGAAATTACAAACGGAATGAGAAACCTATATATACCCTTTTACCATTTTTTGGTAAAGGGTATAAAAATAAAGTTGTGCCCGATTAGGCAAATATACCTGATTAAAATTCATTATATGTAGTTCAATTAAAAAATTAATATTATCAAACTAATTATTTTTTTATTCAGAAAAATATTCGCATTATGGGGCTGTTCACATATAACGTAACGCTTAATTAAATTATGCTGAAAATTTTGTAAAAACGTTACTATGGGGGGAGGGGGTTAGGTATAAAAAGTTCAAAAATAGCGTTGCTTAATATGTGAATAATCATTATGAAGGACAACACAATTTTCTAATGAGCATTCATGTGCTTCATTTATAGAATTCTCAAATTAATTAGAATACGAGAATTCTTTTTTAATTCAGTGCAAACAATAAATAAAACTCAGTTTTATTTTATCATGAATTTCAATGCTTTTTTGTTTATTATTTGTTACATATTGAACATTCACACGACTCTGTTTCTTTTTTTATATATCTTTCTTTCTCTATCTATCTCTTTCGCTCTCTTTTTATGTCTGCTTTGGCCCCTCTTATGAACTAACAGATAATGATCTTAGTTCAATAATTCATATCTACGTTATTTAATTGATTATTCCGAATAAATCTGGAACATTTATCGAACTATCGAGAAAGACATTCAAAAACGAATCGAAAAAAATTTACCTGTCGCTCGATTTTGTTTCAAAAAAACATTCGATTTTGAAGGTTCGCTAGCAACATCAAAAGTGGGCCAATATCGAACTAATTTCGATATCGCAAAAAGGCAGCACAGAAAGCAATTTTTTCAAATTATTTATTATCTTTATTTTTTTTTCATTTAATTATTGGGATTTATTTTATTTATTTCAGTTATTTATTAATTCTTTAATTTACAAATCTCGAAAAATTTTGTTTCAAAATTTCTTAGCTTTACTGAGCATTTATTTGTATTGAATCTCAGGCCAAGTGGTAGTTTGATGTTGCCTTAAATATATCGTGCCATAACCGGCAAAAAAAAGCTTAAGCGTCATAATTTTCAATTTTATTTCTTGACTAAAATCGATTTTTTGTGATCGTACATACTCGTAGTTGACTTTTGTAAAAAAACGTGGTCCAAAAAATGTGTCGCTTAAGCTATTTTAGCGGTTATGGCTTGATATACAATGTATATTATATACACATATAATCGAACAATAACGTTCTTTCGTTTTAGAAAAACCAGCTTCAAATTAAAATATAAAATATTACGTTATTTATTCTTTTAAAATTCTATTGTGTTCCCGAATAAACCAAACAAAAATTTATATTAAATTTTTCACAAATTTAAAAAAAAAATATTTCCAAAATAAATTTTACAGTTCAATGCTAATGTTATATTAAAAATTAATTTCTATTATAATAAATTTAAGATTATAAATAAAATTTTATATTACAAAATTTATAAAGTTGGGCATAAAATTATTTCAAATAATGCATGTGCCTTTATATTTATACCCCACCAATAATAAAGTTACATACTATTTCTTTTATAAGCTGAGAATTAAGTATGTAGGTTTCTAACTTAATTCCTAAGAAATAAATATTTAATAGTACAGCCTTTTTTACTTTTCTAAGCACATTTGCAAACGAATCGCGAGCAGAACAGAGCTTATAGCTGAAGAATACTTTTTGAAAATAAAAAGCAAAAAAAAAAATATTTAAGCAATAATCCCACAATTCTAAATGCAGGCAGGCTATTCGAGTTTCGTCTTTTTTCTTTTTTTTTTTTCTTCTAACTACTTAGTCGTATTTGCAACAATCAGCTGAATCAACAACAAAAGAGTTTATGTGAACGGCAGCAAGAAACAAAACTCCCTAGATGACTTTCAAGTTCATACAAACAAGCACTACCCGTCACTGCTAAATATACTAGTGTGTGTGTGTGTGGTTGTATGTTGCATACAAGTATGTATTAAGCCACCCAAGCCACTCTGCAAATCAGGCCATCAAATACGCTACGAAAGCAACGAGCCAAAAATCAGCCATCAAACAACCAGCATTTATGATGCAAAATCTTTGGCAAAATGAAAGAAAAGATAGCAATAAAAAAATATGCAAAGTGTGGAAAAAAAGTATAAAAAAGGAAAAAATAATAATTGCTGCTGTGCTGACACTTGGACTCAAGATTATTTGCGCTAGCGCTAAAATGTGTTCCCTGCCACCCTGCTATTGCTACCAAAAAAAACAAAAAAAAAAAAAACAAAAAAAAAACAATAACGAACAATAATGCCAACTGGTAGTTGTATGTTAAAAGCATTTGAAATCGCCAAAACCATACGAGTAGTTAACCAGATATTACCTTGAACAGCTAAACTTTTGAAAGTAATTAAAAGTAAGAGCTTTTAATTGTTACTTGAAATTTAAACTTTTTCTTTTGTTTTGTTCTTTATAACTTTAATTGCAAATGGCAAGGGTATGTATAGGCTTTCGTGGGTAATTTCCGCAATATTTATATGAGATTTATATATATGATCGAGGTCCTTGTAATTAGGAAGGTCCGCCCCGTCTGTCTTTCTGTCTGCCCCCAGGAAAGCTGGAGACTTCGGTCTTGGACTAAAATATTACAATTGGTCTTAAGCAGATTGGTATTGAAAGTTAACAAAATTAAAAGGAACGATTCCATTCCATTCTTTTAATAGTTAAACATATTTTATATATTTTAGAAAAAACAATTTTAGAAAAAAATCATTAACCCATGTTCTGTAACTTTGGTGAGAACTTCTCGCGCCGGAAAGATGTGAAACAAAATATTCCATCGTTTCTCGAAAAGTGAAGAAAAAGTGTGTCTGTAACTCATGGCGAAAACTATCAACCTTGATTACGTCATTACGTTAAAAATGTCATAATATACAACTCAAAACCGATTTAAAATCGCAGACTTTGTGAATGCTTATCAAAAATTTCTTTGACGGCGACCAAAATTCACTAACAGTCGGAAACTTTCAACGACAGCGGCGAAAATACAACTGTCGGCTATACCAAATAATGTATAGTGCGACTTTGATGATTGTTGTTTACAAAATTGTTGAAAACTATTTTTTTAAAGTAATTTAACAATGAAAGTATCACTTCAGAACAAAATTCTTGCCTTTTTTGCGTTATTATTCATTGCATTTTTGTTTTGAACATGTATTTTTTGGTTAAAATTCTATCTCACCCTGTTTTTATTTGCGAGTATATTTGACAGTTCTGTGAATTGTAGAGTAATTTCCTTACGTGACAGCTATTACTCGTCAAAAAAGTTACAGACACAGGTTAGTGAGAAAAACAGCTGTTTGTTTCAATTTATGGAATTTTTGTTTCATTTAAAATGTTCGAAGTGAAAAATTTCTCGTGACGAGAGTTACAGAACATAGGTACAGGGTTGGAAAATTTAATAAAATAATATAATAAAACTTTAAATTAAAATGTTTCATTGTATAGAAAAATTTTGTATTCTATTAAATATCTTAGTAAAAAAAATGTCTAAAGCTTTATAGTTAAATCCATAAAAAGCGCTACAATGTCATTACTGTCAGTTCATCAGAAAAAAAAACAAACAAATTGGGATTGAATTGTGTTCTGGCAAACCATGAGTATTTAGAAGCAGAATAAAACAGATGACTTGATCACAAGTACTGCCACCACTATTTACGGATTTATTTAAATGACTTCCACTTCAACATTTAAGTCAAGCAAACTGCAATGAAAAAACCTTCAAGTATTACTGCTGCAAAATCTTTTAAAGGACATCTTAACTCTTCTTGACAAAAATTTCAAAAAAAAAAAACAAACAAAAGAAATATGGTTAAAGAATTGAAAAATATTATGGGAAGCAAAAAGAAGTTTAAGAACTGGTGAAAAAAATCACTGAAATCATGTACAACGCAGCAAAAATTAAAAATTAAACTTTTTTAATTTTTAATTTAAGGTCTGGAAAAAAAATTCCACCTATTCTGGTTGGCTTATTTTTTTTTTTAATTCAGGAAAATTAGTTTATTGATGAAAATAACCCCAACCAAACCTCGACTGCAAGAAATATGAAACAATTTGATTTTGAAGATTTTTCTTATATTAATTAAAATAATCAATGCATCTTGAATTTGGATGAGAAAAATGTACAAAAAATAATTTTTGGCGATTTTCTGCTAAGTTTTCATACGATTATTTTATAAAAATTTATATAAAAAACTGTTGTATAAAAACAAACTTCTTTTTTATTTAATTATTTATTTATTAAGTCAAAACAGTGTCAAATAGTATAAATTGAAAATAAAACACATGTATGAAATTGAATTAACCATTTAAATGTATAATATTTTTTTTTATAACTTCAGTACTCTCTGACATATCAATAAGATGATAACATTTATTAAAGTTTTCACATGCACGCCGAAAAGAGTCATTATTAGCATAGATAGATCCATGATACAATAATATAAAGGTACAACCACATTTGACGTACAAAATTAATTATGACTTTTTCCCCGATTATTTGATTACTGTTTTTTTGTAACGAGAGAGGAGAACGTTGCCACACACATATAATGGCAACTTTCATTTAGGAATGTTTTTTGGAATGTGTAATTTGAGTTAAAAAATTATAGTTTAATCCACACATTTTTTAAAAGCTGTATTTATTGGACATGAGGATAACGAAATCTGTGTGTAATATAAACTTCAAAAGTTGGCAAATGTTAGATTTATTATTTATTTCACCACATAATAAAAAAGTCTCATGGCTAGGCATGCAACATCAGTCTTAAGAACATCGCAAGTTCGTGAAAAATTTCTAAATGCATTAAAGAAATAACTTCCACTGCAAAGAATAACAAACTCCCAGAAAATCAGATAAATCACAAAAAAATTCCTAACATCGCAGAAATTACAATGTCTGGTAAAAGTTTTTGTATAATTCTATATACACAAAAGTGTTTTTATATTTTATGAAGAATATTCGTCGTTGGTTCCAGTTGTGCTTGCAGCAGCTTCGTCCAAACACACAAAAGCTTTGAAAGCTCTTGAATTTGTTCTTGTTTCTTTACAAAATAAGAGTAATACGGGATTTACACGATGACTTTTTCCCCTGCATTTTTCTTGAATTACCCCTTTTGTCAATAAACTCTAGGAAAGTCACGGTAAAAAGTCATAGTGTAAATCCCGTATAAGCATTGCTGTCGTCAAGATCTTATTGGCTGATGCGATCTCTTCTGCTCCTGTTGGTGTGAAAACACAAAACCTCCTTTTTAAAAGTTTTCACATTGTGCATATGCCTTGGACGTACCTGATGTAAGGCAATAATAGAGTGAAGCACGAACACGAAGTCCCGCCTATGATTCGGAAGTGGAGCAGATGCTGTTCAGTTAGGAATTTCCTTGTAGCTGTTCATTTCCTTGCTGTTCTATCTTTGCTGCTGCCTTTGTTGGTGCTGCTGTGTTTTTTTATTGCTGTTTTTTATAATGAAAAAATTTAAATATTTTTAAATTTTTTTAATTAAATAAACAACAAAGTCAAACAATTAATCAAAAACTCGGATTTCATAAACTAATAAGGTAGCATTAATTTTGAGAGTAAAAAATAATCGGGACAAACGTCAGAAGGTTAATATGGCGACGAAAAGAGAGAACGGTTTTACCTTTATATTATTGTATCATGGATAGATCTATAGTATTTTAGACATAATGCATTAAACACATTTACCACAGCAAGCTACCGACTACCAAATGTCAAGGATAGAATACAAATGTTTATATGAGAATAATTCTTTTGAAGACAGCAAGGCAACATGGCGACAGGTTGCTGTCTATGCTGATTTTGTCGTTGTAGACCAATTAAACTAGTTTCTATTTCTTTGGCTACAATGAGAAAATTCTGTGTTGCCAGTATAATAGAAAATGTCGAATGAATGATCTTGTGCAATTATTTCATATTATTTAACAGAAACAATATAAAAAAATTGATGTAAAGAATAAATTAATTAGTTATTGTACTTTTACGTGAAATAAGTAAATTTTAAAAGAGTAATTAATTTTTATATATGCAAAATATATAAAAGTGGCAATACTGAACTATGTATTTGTACTTGAATATCAACTGCAGATGGTGCTGCTGCCGTCTCCAAAATAATTAAGTAGCCGGCTACGAGGCGACAAATGCTGCTAGCGGCATTTGAAGGCGTGTGTTCGCGTAGCCTGCTGCGGTGAATGTGTTTAATGCATAACAGTTGGAAGTGACGAGCAGATCTTATCAAATATGTATTAAGATAAACTACATAAAATTGATTTTAGCAACTTTTGGCGATTTTTAAAATCAATTTGGTTGCTAATGAAGTGCACGGTGGCACAGAAAAATTGCGGCATTTCCTCCAGCCAAAGTCTAGTTTAACTGTTCTTTCTTTTTGCCTTAAGCAGCACTGAGCTTTTAAAAAGTTCCCGTTTGTTTCAAAGTCCGCTTCTTTCTTAAAACGCATAAAAACACATTTTTAATTCATGAATAAAAACAAACAAGATCGCGCATTGCGCAGGTCCGTTATTTTCTCTGCTTTTGTGACGTAGACATAGAATATGTATGTGTTGTAAATAGTGTTTTTCATACGGGATTTCCCACACATTTTCCGGGAAAAAAATCCCGGGAAATTTGTGCGCGAATTCCCGGGATTTTTTAATTTTATTATGGCAACTTTAGTTTGTATGTACACATTCCTTAATTAGCGTCGTTATTCACTTCATGAATGCGATGGTGCAATAATAAGGTGATGTACTAGCACAATAGCTAAAACTTTACAACAACTAAGGCCGAGTTTACATCTGGGACACATGTGCTCTGAGACTTAGAGGCCTTTAGTTGCCAAAAGCGGAACGCAACGTTCAAAATTTAATTCTACAATAATTCATAAAGGTAAAAACAGAAATGCGCAAGGGAATAAAAGAAAAAATACAAAATGGTTACATATTCTCTTTGGTAAAAGGAAGGATTTCTATTAATGTTTATTCTCTACTAAAGCCCTATTCCCAAAATTTTTTTTTATATATTTTTAATATCAAAATTTGTTTCTTTTTGTGTTATATCAATGAATTTGGCTTTGGATTTACATATAATTTTGATATTTATGCATTCCTATTATATAAAGAACTGAAATATTATTATATTTTGACTAAAGGCAGAATTTGTTTTTACTTTCTTTTCTGATTCGACTCAGCTGAATCTTTTTTGTTTATAGAAATCTAATACAAGTCATTAGTTTTTTTTTTTTTTGTTTTGTTCTGTTCTGTTTCAGTTCAACCTGTAAAAATCAAAAAAGTGTTAAGTAATTGTTAGTGACAGCATAAATTAAATAAAAATATTTTGAAATAAGCTGTAATTGTGCTTTTAGAATTTAAAAAAATTAATTTTTAAAAGAGAAACATAAAATTATATTGAAACTCGTCACTTTAGAGGGAAACTGCAACCCTTTTGGGCAGAAACAGCTGACAAGTCAGAGCACAGAACAGCAACAGAAAGCAAAGACTAATGAAGCCTTAATGTGTTTATAAAACGATATTATTTAATCGATCTCATGAATTCCAATTTGTTTTTTTTTTTTGTTAAAATAAATTAAATTAAAAATCTTTTGTATTATGTTGCACTGGGCGGGAATTCCCGGGAAACCCAAAAATCGTTCCCGCTTTCCCGGGAAATAAAAAAGTCCGGGAAAAGAAAAACTCTAGTTGTAAACAAAGTACGTTTGTGCCAGGAATGGAAAGGTTGGTACAATGGTACACCCAATAAGCAATTTAGCATTATTGGAAATTGTTTCCTATTATATTACAAGAACGAATTTAAAAAAAATATATTGAACTATAAATGACCAGTTTCAAGCGATGGTTGATGTAGAAATTATTCATTCACTCTTATTCCAGTTGTCGACATCGACAACACTTTAACATAATACCAAAAAATGGGGGCTTGTTTACTCTCTCTCGAGATCGATTTTGCGCTACTGACCATCTATTTCCGTTCCCTAAGGTGTAGAAAATAGCGTAAACCTGCCAACAGGAGTCAATTGTTTCGACAACGAGTACACATGCCGCAATTTTTGGTATTTGGTAAAGTAACGTCGATGTCGACCACTGGAATGAGGTTGATTAAGTCTAAGAAACGACAACATATGTACCTTTTGCTCGAAGATATTAGAACTGAAAAATAAAGTAAATGAAGCGATGTTTTCCGAGATTTCAACACGTGCTAGCGGAATATTATATATTTAAAATGCATCTGCAAATGGCGAAAGGGCATTTTCGTACTTCGAATTTCTGCAATCGAATCAAAATATAGGATGGAAATATATAACCTAAATGTCACTTTTATATTCAGATTCCAAAAATTAAGTCTTTTGTGCACCTTCTGAAATTAAAGATTAACATTAAGTATTAAGCCACAAAACGATATAGCACGGCACTGCCCTCGGTTGTAACTCACAGGAAGGCGTGGACGAGGATGCAGACGTTTGGTAGACGCAGAAATCACAGAGAAAAGCTGCATGTGGAGTGAAGTAAAAACCCTAGTTTTAGATAGAATTACTCGTAGTAGGGCTGACTTTGTTACGGGGAAAAAATAAAAATAAAATAGTATTAATAAATAATATTATAATAATTGTACTTCAAAGTGCCTTTTTGATAATTGTTAACTTTTTACACATGAATATTACGTAATGTTTTAGTTAATTTAGGAAAAGATAAAAAATAGTATTAAAAAAATAAGAAATTGGTACAATTGTACTGAGAAAATCACAATTTTTCTTGAAAATTTGTCAATTTATAAATCAGATTTCCCATCCCTGATTTGTGTATGGAAAGTGCTCTCTGTTTCTCTCACACACTTTTTACAACAAACGCTTACCGCCATACCTAAATAAAGGCTGGGGCACAATGAATCCGTCATACGTTATACTTCGCCTTTTTCAACTGACATTATCTCAATAACGGAGAAGGTTGGCACAATGAGTACTTTGTTGACGGAAGCATTTGAACAGCTTCAATAGGTTGATTCTTCATTTTATTTATTAAATTCAAATTTTTTTATTTATTCCGTTTATTTCTTTGTTTAATTTTATTTTTGCTGCCACAAAACACAAAAACCTAATTCAAAACATACCAAAAAAATTCAGTAAAGTGCGACTCTGACTCGCGCACGAAGGGTTGCGTACGAACACTAGATATGTAATTTAATACAAACTTCATCCTATATAATATATAGTTTTGGCATTTTTTTCGTTTTTGGGGTCTTTTCGGTTTTTTTTTTGTTTTGGCGTGTTTTGCGTTTTTTTCGGTTTTGACGATTTTTTTAAGTTTTGGCTATTTTTTTTAGTTTTGACACTTTATTTTCTCGTTTTGGCAATTTCTTTCGGTTTTTGGCGTTTTTCATTTTGGCGATTTTTTTATATTTTTGGCGATTTTTTTCATTTTTGCGATTTTTTTTTCATATAAACAATTATTTTGGTTTTGGCGCCTTTTTCGCGTTTTGGCGATTTTTTTCGATTTTTCGCGTTTCTTTTCATTTTGGCGATTTTTTTTATTTTGGCGATTTTTTCGAATTTGACGATTTATTTTAGTGTTTTAGTAATTTTCGGTTTTTTTAGTTTTACCGTTTTTGAAAATTTCAAGTGTTTGCCTTTTACGGATTCCAAGATATAGCAAATTGTCAAAATTACATAGTCAAAATTGCATTAACTGATGGGATTTTAAAATTTTTCGATGCTCGTTTTGGAACACCCTTTAATTTTTAGTTCGCATGTATTTGTTGTTGTAGCGGCAAAGGTTCTACATACTCTGTCCAAATTTCAGGTCCGTAGCTCTTACGGTTCCTGAAAAAAACCGTGTGACGGACAGACGAACAGCGTAGCGAAAACAATAGGGTCCTTTTCACCTTTGGTGTACCAACAAATATCTATAAAACTACTCAACGTACGCAAAAATTTAAAAGTTGACCAGGTTTTGTACTTTACATTGACGGACACGTATTGAATGTAACAGCCCCCATAAGAAACCATGTATTTCAACTTAGCTGTCAGTTGAAAAAGGCGAGGGTTAATCGCCAAAACGAGAAAAATCTCCAAAGTTCAAAGAAATTTCTAACAATAAAATAAATCGCCAAATTCGAAAAAGTCGCCCAAATGAAAAAAATCGCCAAAATAAAAAAAAACGACAAAAACGAAAAAATCGCCGAAACGTGAAAGAGGCGCCAAAACTAAAAAAAACGCCTACATGAAAAAAAATCGCCAAAATGAAAAAAATCGCCAAAAAGGAAAAAAGTCGCCAAAATGAAAAAACGCCAAAAACCAAAAAAAAAACGCCAAAACGAGAAAAAAGTATCAAAACTAAAAAAGCGTAAAAACTTAAAACAATCGCCAAAACCGAAAAAACGCAATAAACGCCAAAACTTAAAAAACGCTGAAAACGAAAAAATGGCAAAACTATATTTTATATAGGCTAAAGTTCGTATTGAATTATGTACATATCTAGTGTCCGTACGGAACCCTTCGTGCGCGGGTCAAAGTCGCACTTCACTGAATTTATTTATTCATGTTTTCAATTTGTCTTTTAAACTATGTTGTACAGTGTTGCCAATTGCTAATTTGTTGGAAAGGTATTTTATTCATTTATTTCGGGAAAAAAACTTTTAATTAATTTTAATTTAAAATTTAAAAAATGCAATACAAGATATTCTTTATAATTCTTTGGCTTTGTTAGATTAGCTATTAGCAATTAAATAATTGTCAAAATATTCGTAGTTAATAAAACTTAAATATAATTTCTTTACCAAAACAAAACTACAAAATTTTATTTTTTTTAATCCTTTGCTTTAAGACTTTAAGACTGCCAACAATAATTTAGCGCTGCCCTCTATTACCAACGTGCTGGAACACTGCTTGTCAAACTTCTGCTTGCCACTCGCCTGAAACGTACTCGTACATTTGTAGCCTTTCAATTAATTCAATTTAAAATCACATTAATAATTTCAATTTAAATATCGAACGGTAGTAAAGTATTTAACAGAAAAGATTTATACAAAAAGATAAAACTCCACACGTTTTTAAAATTAAATAAAAATTTTCTCAAAACGAGGCATATTTGAATACAAAAGATATAATTAATTGCAAGTCATTAATCAAAGCCTATTTAACAGTAAATTATAAATGGAAAAAAGAACAAAAAAAACATGTATACCAAAAATACTTACAACCAACAAAAATTCACTTATTTGGTAATTTTTCAAAAAACTTAATACGCTGACTGACACACACTCACACACACCAACTGAGTGCGACAGACAAACATTTGTTTTGTTGTGAAGCGTTTTATTTTTACTCATGCAACGCAACAAAATGCAAGTTGAAATGAGTTGTGGCACTATAAAAACTAAAAAAAAAAATCCATTTTCATATTCAGCTTTAAATACAGAAATGTGAACATGAAGTTTTGAAACGATTGGGTTTATAACATCCACATCAATTATTAACGCAATATATGACGGTGTTGCTTTCGTTGTTGCTACAACATTTTATTAAATCGTTTGTAATTTGTAAGTACCCATTTAAAATTACAAAAGTTTTACGCTGGATAGTGTGTGTGAAAAGGTGTGTAAAGAAAGAGAGGGAATTAAGAAAATTAAGAGCAACAGCTCAGGCAGGGTACAAGAGGTTAGGTGAGTATCCTCTCTTTCCTAATCGTTAAAGATTATACAGAAGCAACTTTAATTTAGACCCATAGTTACAGAATCTCCCGAGATATCACTTTGCGACAACTGGAAAGACAATCGCCAATACTTCATTCCCTTTCCGTCAGTGTCCCTTTCCTTCTTGTCGTTCTACAGAAGTCTTTGTAATCTACATTCAAAAACTCAGAATCCAGTACAGTGGCATCTCTTTCAGATAACGGGTGTGACAACCTTGTGTACACCATTGAGTATAATTCGGCTTTTTGGAGCATTATCCTCAGCCGCATAGAAGGTAAGGTATAGTTTATTTCCTCTTCCTTCCAATCGTTTAAAATTCTACAGAAGTCATTTGTTATGTTATACACTCATAGTCAAACAATCCCTCGGAATTGTATCTCTTAAGGTACGGTCACACTTGTCATACATTTGCCAAAAAAAACGTAACCACTGAATGTTAATGAAAAATCTTTCAATTCAGAGAATTGCTTTGCTTTTTTGGGCAAATGTTTGGCAAGTGTGGCCGTAGCTTTACTCGTTGTCTCAAGCGTGTGTGAAAATCCCGAGTACATCAGCTGTGTAGTTATGCTTTTTTAGATATTAATTTCAGTCTCATAGAACTTAAGGTATATTTTCATCTTCGTCCTAGTTATTACAACTTCTACATAAGTCTTTCTAACTTACATCGATAGTTCCATTATCTCCCACCGATATCTCCTTGCGACAATACCCAGACTCAAGTCTATGTAATTTGCCTTTTTGAATGCTTATTTTAAGCCGCATAGAAGGTTAGGAATAGTTTCCTCTTATAGAAATTATTGTATTTTAGACTCAGCATCTCCTTGGGCGGGATAATCTCGATTACATCAATATGTGTAATTCGGCCTTTTCGGGCATTACTTTTGGCCGGTTATCCATAAAATTTAGGTATTACTGGCCAAGCTCTGAAATATCAGGTTAAAGAATTAATTAAATTAAGTATTTTTATTATCATGTCCGGTAAGGGTCCAACCTCAGCTTGAATTATTTTGAGTTCGAAGGACCATACAAGGAATGTCCTTGACAGAAAGATGATGGTGGAATTCTGTTTGCTGATGCTTGGCATTGGCAAGTAAATCTTGAACGGTGTCTGCCTGAGGACTATGATTCAACACCACCCCCCCCCCCCAGCCTAACACTACTAACAACATTGGTTGTAGAACCATCTTGGATGTGTGGAATCCGATCAATGCTAGTGGTTGGTAAAAGACGCGTAACCAAACACATTTCTAGGTGGTATTACCATTCAATAGATGTTGTGGCGGATGGTACTGCTATAGGGTGGCGTTGGCTGAAATAGTTAGCACGTTGGCTACAAAACCGAAGATTCTGGGTTCAATCCCTGTATCCGACAGTCATTAAAAATAACAACACCACGCATTTTTCTGATGTGCATTAGTGTTCCTTTGTATCACTTGTCGTTGGAAATTTCAAATGATGAAGGCATAGTCACTGGTTACTGAACTATACCGACTTCAGCAGATGCTAATCCTAATGTAACATCAGAGCGCCTTCCTTCGTCCGTATTGTGTAGCAGAACCATCGGCGAAGTCAAATAACCAATAAAATGGCTACTAAACACAGCTTCAAAACTGAATATGCCTCATTTGACACCAGAAGGCTCTGCAACACGGCATTATTAAAAAAAAGCGTGCAAAAAGCAGAGTTGTAAAAGAATGAAGCTTTCTTCTATCTCTACCTTCACCACCTGTCCTCTATCACTATCCCTTTCCGAAAGAAGGTAACACCTAGTAATAGTGGTAGGCATTAATTGCCTGAGTGTTACTTCTCTTAAAAAAAAAATGGGGATGCCTTAACGAATGTTGTATGCTATGGTATTATTAATCCTCTGCACTAGGACCACCTCTGGTAAGCTTCTGAATCATTACGGGATGCTTCTTCATGGTTAGGAATAACTATTTATGTTCAATGTTTGCAAGCCATATATAACTTACGGGGTACATATTTCATTATTGATGCACATAGGGGCGGTGATGGAACATTAAATTCACCCATTGGTTATCTGTAAGCGGACTCGCGATTTGATAGTCTGAAGGACCATAAAATTTAAAAATCCACTGACTTTATTAATGACATTTCACTCGCAATATTGTTGGCTGTTTTAAAGAAACGAACGAAATATTCCCTGCACTAGAATATTAAATTATAATATTTTTCAGTCTATTAAAGTCACAATTATAGTTTTTGTTAAAAAATTTTCCAACTGTTTGCTCAAGCAAACATACCTTAAATAGACTTCAAAAAATCGTCTGACAAAAGCAACAAAAATTAACTAAACAGAAAAATATGTGCAGTATATATAAACACACATACCTACATATACATATATGGATGTATTTACAAACATGTATGTATGTATGTATGTACATATGTATATAGTTACGTGTAAACTATACATGCACGTAGAAGAAACAAAAAATCACGTTTGCTTTTCCACAAAACTTTCAAAATAAAAAAACACAACAACGAAAAAACAATCAAAGGAAGAAAAGTTACAAATGCATCCCACTACCATCTTGAGGCTGCACAATTATTTCATCTGCATATACACATGATGCAGCCAGCTCACTTCAGGTTGCATTCAATGACAACAAAACCAAAAAGAACAGCATTTGATAACAACAGCAGCGACCACAGTAGTACGAATGACGACATTAAAACAATCATCCTACACAATATAACAAAAAGCAGCCGCAGCAACAACAATAATAACAACAATAACAACAAACAAATGGGTATATAATACTCTGACGACACATGCTGTTGATGCAGCAAAAATCCTACAAACAACAAAATCAAATTTACATAAAATAAAGCGTGTAAGATGTGCATACTGCAACACCAACAAACGATATCAACGAAATAACAAAAATGATTGTTGGTTTTAATATGGAAATGAATATTGAAACCAGAACAACAACAATAACAAGTATAACAACAACAAAGCAAAATATCAGTGCTGGATAGTGGAAATGTAAGGTGCAAACACCTACACACTGCTGCTTTCCGAAGTAGTCGCACATGCATAAATTTTCACACCTATTCTGCAATTCGTTGCGAATTTAAAGTTTCTCCAAATAGAAAAAGAATATTGGTCGAGACTCCTGGACGTCACTAGGTTAATTTCTAAAAAAATTAGTGTTGTAATTTTTACAAAAGCAGGATGTTATGATTTTCGACTATTGGACATTAATCTAGAGAGGTCCAGGAGTTTTATTAACTATCCAATTTCAACCAGAATCTTAAATTTTCTTCAAATCGCATACCAATCACAGAAAAAAATATCATCGAAATGAAATCAGCAAAACATATTGTTAACATTTAATTTAAAAATTAACTATCATCATTATTAATATAACAAATTTAAAAAAAATATATTAAATCATGTTTTGTGTGTATTCATTATTTATGTATTTAATAAAGTGTTGTTCTTTAGCTGCGAATAAGCAAGTTAGTTTATTATCCCTGAGGTTGCCGGTTCAACTCCGCCCAAAGACATTCAGTGTTTTTCGCAGACAAGCAAAAAATCGTTTCGAGGATTGTGATTGTGTATAAAAATAATTCAAACATTCACATTGTTAATTCAAATTCAACAATTCACATTTTTAATATAACAAAAGCTTTAATTAAAAAAAAAAGAAAGCTTTGAAATCTAACAAAAATAAATTTTGAGAAATAAATAAATTTTAACAAACTATTTGTTGATATATTTAATTGAAAATATTTTTCAGATTTTCCTTTAACTTACAATTTCGTTAATTGTATTTACAAAAATCGTTGTAGGTTCAAAATCAATTAATAATTTAATTGATATAACAAAAAAATTAATTGTATTTACAAATCATTTTTTTCTGTGATTTATCATTACATTTCTACTTCTACAGATTTCACAATCAAGGAATATATAACCCTTTCTCTGGTGGAGAAACTATGACTCCTCCTGCAAAAAATTACCAGAATCCATATTATGACTGTGGATTAAGATAGGGACTTCTACAAGATTTATGTTCAACAAAACCATGTTGTTGAATAAAATTTTTAATTTCAATAATATTTGGCATTAACTTAAATATTGTATTTATCAATACAGCGTATTTTAAAATATCATTTAAATTACTTTGTTTGTGTTAGTGTTTATCTGGCTTGTTGATTGACTCAACGTGGTCATGTGCTGATTTTGTTGTTTATTTTGATTGTTGGTGTTGTATACGTGTAAATTCCGACAAGAAGCCGAAAAACGTCGAGCAACGAAAAATGTTAAAATCCCATGTAATATACATACAATTGTGTGAACATATATATATTGAAACTTTAAATTTTTAAAATTAGTGTATTTTTATACAGACTACAACAATTAACACTAAAATTTAAAAAAATTTAAATTAAAGGGTGGTCCATCAGTTAATGCAATTTTGACTATGTAATTTTGACAATTTGCTATATCTTGGAAACAGTAAGAGGCAAACACTTGAAATTTTCAAAAACTGTAAAACTAAAAAAACCGAAAATTATAAAATCGCCAAACCAAAAAAAAAAAAATTGCCAAACATTAAATAAAAAATCACCAAAACGAAAAAAATCGCCAAAATTTAAAAAAAAATTCTTACACTAAAATAAATCGCCAAATTCGAAAAAATCGCCAAAAATGAAAAAAAGCCACAATGAAAAAAAAACGCCAAAAATCGAAAAAAATCGCCAAAACGTGAAAATGTCGCCAAAACTAAAAAAAAAATTTTAAATAAAAAAAATCGCAAAAATGAAAAAATCGCCAAAAATAAAAAAAAAATCGCCAAAATGAAAAAAACGCCAAAAACCGAAAAAAATCGCCAAAACAAGAAAATAAAGTGTCAAAACTAAAAAAAGAGCCAAAACAAAAAACCGAAAAGACCCCAAAAACGAAAAAAATGCCAAAACTATATATTATATAGGATGAAGTTTGTATTAAATTACATATCTAGTGTTCGTACGGAACCCTTCGTGCGCGAGTCAGAGTCGCACTTTACTGAATTTATTTTAATCAACAAAGTTATTTTTAGATTATATCAACGAAATGCGCCATGCAGAAGAAACATAAGAAATCATGTTTTGCTTGTATTAATTATTTGCGTACCTAATAACGATTTGCTCTTTAGCTGAGTGGTAAGTACGTTAGTCTATTAGGCAAGAGGTTGCCGGTTCGACTCATCCCAAGCGTCTTTAAATTAAAATTTAATAAAAAACCAATTTTTAAAAAAAAATTAAACAAACAACGAAAAACAACACATTAGAATTTGAAAAACAAATTCATTAAAAATTTTTGTTTTCTGTTAACAACTCAATTGTGAATAACACAATAATTTTAATTGGAAATAATTGAGTTGATTTTGTTTTCTCATGTTACAAATGTGTGTTTGTATTTACAAAAATCGTTGTAGGTGCCTTTTTAAATAATATTTTATTTGTATTCACATATAAATTAGTTGTATTTATAATTCTTTTTTTTCTGTGATAGAGAAGTAACTTGGGTTCAATTTTCTGGTTTAAATGAACCAGAAAAAAAATCTTTTAACAAATAAATTCTGTGAGAAAAAATTTAATTTTATTATTTAACTAAATTTTATTTTCTTTGTCTAGGGTTATAAATTTTAAAATTTTACTTCACATCCTATCCTCTCTCTTATTTTGTACGAAATAAGTCTGGTATCAACTCAATTATATTATGAATGGGCCATATATTGTGATTTCATGAAATCACTTTTGATGTTTTGCTAGGAAAAATATTTAAAAAAAATTACATGATAATTTCATTCCACAGAAGCCTTTAGTTTTCATGAATATATTTCTGAAATGTTTTTTTGTTTGCGGCTTGATTTAAATATGCAAGTGACTTTAAAACAAGGCAACAACAGGTTTATAAATATATATTTTTATTTCGTTTAGTTTCAAAATCTTAATCCAACACATGTTTTCTATACATATCGCTCATTAAATCATAAATAGTTGTAACTCAAAGTTATGAAAATGATTTCTTTTTTCATAAAGCAGTTCAGTGACCGCAAAAGTTTCTTTTGCAACACAGTCTGTTGTCAACTTTTAAATTTCAAAAAGCACTGAAACCAGAAAAAAACGCGTAATTTAAGTGAAAAAAGCACTAAATTAATTTTTTTTCTATATTTATGATTTGAATAGGCTAAAGTTCGTATCGCTTTCTAAGCCAAATTACATGTGATAATTATTAATGAACAAATAACACCAAAGTGAATTTTGACGAAACCTTTTTATGTTATTATAAAAAATTAAATTTTTTTCGTCAACGAAGAAACAAATCACCTGAAATTAGTCAAATTAGCTGCAATTGGCAAGTATTTTTGACATGCTGATTAGATTTTTAACTCGATGGTAGTAATAGTAAAATTTTTTAAAATCAAGACTTTCAAAATTAGATTTTTATTAAACAATGCTGTGGAAACATTCTCTCACAGCAAACGCAATATTAATAACAGCAGTTTTGTACAATCTTATTACAATATTTTTAAATGTTCCATTTAACTTCAGTGCTTATGTTTTTTAAATGTTAGACTTCTTCAAAAAAAAAAAAAATATATATATATATATACATATATTATATAAGGAAAATTATTTTTGAATTTTGGGTTTAGTGCCACCGCCAAGAAATAAAAAGCACCAAAAATTAGTTTAAAAAAGCACCGAGCACTGACTTCAAAATTTTTCGCGTCGAAAATTTCAAAAAGCACTAAAAACGGTGCGAAAAGCACCGAGTTGACAACGCTGATAAAAATCATTGTGGCTGTTTATGTTTATGTTACACACTTACCTCATTTAAGCTGAATTCACTCATGTTGTCCGAACAAAATTTTTTTTATTTTTTTTATATGTAGTTTGACGTCTGTCTTTTTGAGAGAAAGAAAATACTTTTTCCGAACAACTCTCAGCTGGAATTGGTTTAAGGTGCAATCAGACGTGACATAACCATAACCGTTCGAACCAAACTAATGGGCAACACTATATTCGATTATATGTACGTGACTCGCCATAACGCCATAGCCATTGCCATAGAAACCAAATGAATTTTGGTCTAGTTATGATTATGACATTATGGCCATGTCACGTCTAGTTGCACCTTTAGTTTTATATTTTGTCCAGATAAACTTGAATTGAGCTGTCAATAGGTTAAATTTTTTTCACACAAAATTGTAATGCATAAAAAGAATAGGTTTGTTCATCAGTGTTGCCAGAAAATGATGATGAGAGAATGCTAGATCTGTAAAAAAAAATCTGCTAAAATGTTCTACAGAACAAATGTATAATGCCAGATTTAAATTTAAATTTTTTTTTGAAATAGCTTTGAATTTCATGTTTATACAAACTTATTAGTATTTACAGGTGTTTTTATAGCACATACATACATACATACATAGTATGTATGTGTTTGATATTATCCATAGATATGAATATTTATGTATTTTCGGACTGGGACCAAGTTTCTTTATGTCAACACATTGACTACAGTTTTTTTCTATTCATCAGTATAAAGGTAAGAGAGAAAACATATGTGGTATATTTCTGGTGAATTTTTCAACAACTTGTTAATATACATAAATTTGCATGTACGTAAAGTATAGAAATGTACCAGTAAAGTCTGGTTGGTATGTCGCCATAAGAACTACGTAGTCACTACCTAGTCAACTGTTTTAGTTAAATGTTAAATGTTTAGCTAAATTTTATAGCACAAAGTATTTCATGGGGAATAATTAGAGAGTTGTACTGGTGACAAAGTCAAAAGCGGCTCAGTACATTTTACCGTCGACATTTCCTTCAGTGTATATACATACATATAATATATGTATGTATGTCTGTATATCGAGACTTATTTTCGGTTTAATTGTAAGCAAGATGTTGTAAAGAATAGACTTTTGTAATTGAAATTGAAACTATGGCTTACCCATAGTTTAGAATTATCAAAATGTCGAAATGTTTGATATCTTTTAAAATGCAGACTGTAAAATTTGTACTTAAGCTACAATTTATGTATGGTAAAATATATTTGGATACTATAAAAACCTGTCTTCTGAAAACCTTAATTTTTGTCGCTTACGGATAATTTAAAATAGAGCTCCACATACATATGTATACAATACATAGCATATAATACATACATATGTATGTAGGTATTCGTTGCATCTACATTACGAAGGAAACACATAATTATAAAAAAATTACATTTATTAATAGAAATACTCTGTACATTGAAAAAAATTTAACAAATTAACATTTATTATTGTAAGCAAATTCTGCCAAAAAGCATCTGGCAGAATTTTTTAAAAGTTGAATGCTTTTCACATAATGAAAATGCCAGATCTGGCAGTGAAAATGCCAAAATGGCAACAATGTTGTTCATTTACTAAAAATTGTTACGAATTTGTAATAATTGTTACTGGAAAGTGTTCATTAACTCAAAAAGTTTGCAAGGAGAGAGCGTCAAAAGAGAAAAAAACTGAGAGACAAAAATATTCTTACAAATTATTACTATGGGCCTGTGCCAAACGGTAGCAAAGTACTAGTGCAAGTAAATTTTTGACACTTCTGAGGTGAATAAAATTTCACTAGCCCTAGGGGCTAGTAGAATTTTTGACACAACAGATAAATTTTTGACAAGCAGCAAATAAGAAGCATGGTATCCTAAAAGGCAAAACCACCGCCGTCGCCTCGAGCCGTCGCCTTTTACATACGTTCTTACATTCTTAAATGTAGTTAGACTGTGAAAAATGCATTGTGTATTTTAATTTGTGAAAAATTTCGCATCATTTATATAATATTATATAATTATTTGCTACGAGAATATTGTTTTATAAAAAAATTTTCTTTAAAAAAAATTTATGGTAGTCGGCGGCTTGTAGTCAAATTTTTTGTTTCGCCGCCGCAGCAATTTTTTCATCAGCTTCTTTCTATGCTAAAGCGAATTTGTCAAAATTTTACATTGTCAAAAAATATATCATTTGGCACAGCAGAAAAATGAAATTTTTTCCCCACAGGCAAATATTTTTTTACCATAGTACTTTTCTGCCGTTTGGCACACGCCCTATGTAGTACAATTTTTACTTGCAAAAACTATCCAAACACCTGTTCTGTATTTTGTTTTAAAATTAATTGTTTCAAAAATATCTGAAAAAGGAAAACTCAAAAATGTGATTTTCTTTATTAAAAAAAATTATTGTTTTTCTTTCATTAAGCCACATAAATTCAATTTTATTGTCAAGGAATTTTGTTTGTTTATCACATCTGATCAGAGATGGAAAATGGGTTTTTTGTATTGGTTTGAATTAAAAATAATTAAAAAATTCATAAAAATAGTAAATAATACATGAATTTATGTAAAGTATTTCATATTAAATGTCGATTTTTAAAAATTTTATAATTTGAAACATTATCAAACAAACTTATCCAAAATACATTACAAAAAGTAAAATTGTATCATGATTTTTATTAATGGTTCTGACATGAATAAAATTTTTTCCCCAGTTTTTGCCAGTAAGCGTTGATTTACTTTTTCGTCTTTGGGAAAGTAATTTTGTAAATTTCTGACTTGCTCTCTCCTTGCAAGTTTCTGCTAGGAAAGTAAAGTATAAAGAATCGCTGTAGTATTACCACCTTTCAAAATTACTAGATTTTGTGTGCATATGGCAGTTTTGATTTTTCGGACAAATTTTTCGCAATGAGTGAACTGTAGAAAAAACTGGAGAAAACTCTCAGCAAAAAAAATTAGTCTGGACAAAAATTTTGTCCGGACAATATGGCTGAATCGAGCTTTAGACAGAACAGAGGATGAAGCCGACCGGTTTTCAGGTATCTTAGCCGCCGCCGAAACTGGTGGCTACTTTCGGCTAAAAATTTTGTCGACTTCGTGAAATTCCACTATACAATGATGTCAACTTTGAAATTTAAGAAGCCCTAAAACCAGTGCTTAAACGACTAAGTTGAATAAGCTGGCATCACTGTTTTATCGCATTCGCAAATTTGTGTCAAAACAGATAAAAAGTGTAACAAAACGTCGATTGGTTATTGGTTTGCGGTACAGTATATTCAAAATACATTATGTATGCAGCAAATCAATAACCAACCGACAAAAAGCTAAAGCAAATATAATTTGTGAAGATGTCTCAAAAGAATTAAAAGACTATTTTCCTAATATTTCAAATAAAACATGATTGATCGGACATATCTGATACAATACAAATCGGGTAAAGTCCATTATTAGCCTCAGCCAGTTCATTTCATGATTTAGTGCTCAATATGTACACATATAGAACAGAGATGGGCAGCGTGAACTTCTGTTGTTTACATTATGTTCCTAAAATATAAGTATGATTAAAGACGAATTTATACCTGGGGTTTCATTCCAATTTTTGAAAAAAAAATTTTTTTGCTCAAAATGTTGTTTTTAGCTTTGGTTTATTTAGAGACTTATAGTGCAGGCCTCGTGCTGACAAATAAAAAAATTTTTATGTAAATGACTTTATGTAAAAAATTGCTTAATGTAAAATAAGTTTATCTTTTACTTACAAAAAAAAAACAAATATTTTTGCTTTTGTACTGGAAACTCCTCCTCTCTTGGAGCCTGGAAAACTCTTTTACCTTTTAACATAATATTTTTTTATATTATTTTTAATGTTTATCTCTAAACCGTGTTTATTGTATTTGCTACTAAATTTAAGACTTTGTTTTTGTAAAAGCCCAAGGCAACTTTAAATAATTATTTTCATTGTTAATATGATTAATTATTTTGCCAGATTCCTTAAGGGCCAATTATAAAATAATAATAGTCATAATAATTTTATTGTACATATATCATTTTTCATTTTTACACAATTTAAAACAAATAAATGCATTACTCGTATTACAATAGACAATATAAAAGAGATTTAATAAATATTTAAATTGATTCAAAAACAAATTAAACAATATAAACATTTTAATAATAATAAAATAGTCTATAATCAACAGTAATAAACAGAGCTAGAGTGTACACAAGCTACAAAATTTTTTTTAAAAAACATGTAAAGTGATATTAAAGTAAATCATATTTTAATTAATTTACGACTGACCAATAAAATACAATTGCCTATTTGTTGAACTCGTTATGTAAAATATAAGCCAGACATTTTAAATTTGTAGTAACATAGTGGAAGCTGCAAACTACTAGTGCAAATATTGCAAATGTAGCAAGTCTAGCATGTATGCTACATTCTGCAATATCACAAGTTGTGATTCACAACAAGAAATCATATGAAATTGAAATTTTTTACAAAATCGTAAAGATTTCTAACGTCAAGAAGGCCGTAAATTATTTTTTACTTTTCTTAAAGTCGGTTAAATTATTTGTAAAAGTTTTATTTTTATCTTTTTATTGTCAATATTTAACTTTAAGCGATGCGTTGCTGCCCCTTTTTTAAAACACTAGACTGCATCACTTAGAAGAGTCAAGTTTTGCGCGAATCGATTGAGTCGAAGCACATTTAATATTATACTAAATTTAAATGGGCGTGGTTCCCGCCCACTTTTTTAATTTCAGATCGTTTAAGGTACCTATAGACTATGCAATATTATTAAGTACTTTATTGCTATGATTACTGTAATTTTGCTCCACACTATTCAATAAGTTGCACAATATAAAGAAAAACACAAATATATGGTGCAATTTTCATACAATATATCGAGCCCTATTTTCGATTTAGTCGTAAGCGACATGTAGCAAAAACTTTCCTTTTTTATTGAAATTAAAATTTGACAGGCCAACCAATAGTTTAGAATTATTAAAATGTCAAAATTGTTGATAACTTTTAAGTAAAACAGTGTAAAATTTTGTCCTAAGCGACAATTTATATATGTAAAATATATTTGAATATTAAAAAAAAGCTTCTCCTGAAAACTTTAATTTTTGTCGCTTACGATTAAATCGAAAATAAGGCTCGACCAAAAAAGTAAAAGTAAACGTACAAAATTCTAAGCAAATTAAATAATTTTTAATTAACATTAAAAAATATTTCTTCTTGCGCAATATAAATCAAGACTTTTGATTTTATTCAATATATTGAAACATATGTCAACTTTATTGTGCAATATCAACTATTGCACAATACTATTGCAAATGTGTGGGTGGGTGCCTTTACTTTCAAAGCCCAATTTCTACGCCTAGTTTCGTAAGAATGGGTAAAGTAGAGGCACGTTAAATCTAATACCAAATATAAGTGGACGTGACCTCGCTCGCTATCTTTAGCTCAACAGTATGTCCTTTTAAGAACCCAAATGTTTTGCCAAGTTTTGCGGGAACTGACACATAATATAAGGCTTAATCAATGGGCGTGGCTACACCCACTTTTTTAATTTCAAGATTGTATCACTATTATAGCTTAGTATGTGTGACAAGTTTGGTAAGAATGAGTTGAATAGAAGCAGGTGATATATAAAATTTAATTTAAATAGGCGCGGCCCCACCCACTTGATTTTGAGTACTAAATTACGTATTTACAAGAGCACAAAATGTGTGACAAGTTTTGTCAATCAATCGGTTAAGTAAAAGTATATAAAATCAAGGGGAAAAAATTAGTGGACATGGACCCGCCCAGTTCGGTGGCAATGCACATTTTGAAGAATAATAAATCTAATAATGAAACCATCAAGTTCAGATTTTTATTCAAATAGTTTGCTTCAATTTGCTATCAAAATTATTTGTGAAGTGCTTTTTTTAATAAGCGCTCAAAGACGTCCGATAACACTTTAATTGCTGTTGGTTTTATATTATTTTATGTGATTTTATTCGTTATGTAGAAACGTCATGATTTGTAATGCCTGAATCACGGATTACTCATGTGTGGGTCACGCAGAAGTCACGCGTGATCGCGGTTGTTTTTCTATATAATTTTAAAAAACATTACGTGTGTGATTTTAGCTAACTTTTTTAGGCTTGTTAAAAACCTATTTTTAGGCAATTCATCAGGAGCGTGCGTGAATAAAAAATTCATGACTTGTGCTTTTTTTGTTGGTTAAACATCGTTTATATACATTTTGTTTCTGCTTCGGTATTTCTTAAATAGAAATAAATTCAGTAAAGTGCGACTTTGACTCGCGCACGAAAAGTTTCTTACGGACACCAGATATGTATGTAATGCTATACAAACTTTGGCCTGCATAATACATAGTTTTGGTATTTTTTTCGGTTTTGAGCTTTTTTTAATTAGCCTTTTTATGCTTTTTTTTGCGATTTTTTTAGTTTTGGCTTACTTTTCTCGTTTTGGTGTTTTTTTTTAATTTTTGGCGATTTTTTTAATTTTTGGCGATTTTTTCATTTTGTCGTTATTTTTCGTTTTGGCGATTTATTTCAGTTTTAGTTTTTTTTTAAATTTGGCGCTTTTTTTCGTTTTGGCGATTTTATTTCGGTTTTAGGCGATTTTTTTCGGTTTAGCGATTTTATAATTTTGGGATTATTTTGTTTAACCGTTTTTGAAAATTTCAAAAGCTTGCCTCTTACGGTTTTCAAGATACAACAAGTTGTCAAAATTACATTAACTGATTGAACACCCTTTAATTTAGATTTTTTTTTAATTTAAGTGTTAATTGTTGTAGTCTGTAAAAAAATGCACTAACTCTACAAATTTAGGGCCATTTTCACAACTTGCCTTTAGCTAAAGGCAGGATTTTGTTTGTCCGATACATGGCTTGGCAGTATAAAAACTTTATTTATTATTTTTTTATCCATTAAATATTATTACCATTGACAATTGTAACAATAAATAATTGAAGTTTTAATAATGCAAAGATATTTATCGAGCAGACAAAATCCTACCTTTAACTAAAGGCAAGTTTTCACCTGCGGTACACGGAACCCTAAAGGTGGAAGTACATACCACGCGTTACGCGGCAACGCTTTTCTGGCTTGTTAAACGTTTAACGCTATACAAATGGAAAGCTACACAACACGCTTTTGAGGTTTTTTTAGTTGTAAAATTTAAAGCCTATGCCGGCTATTTTTTCGTCTTGCATTTACGTTTTATATTTCTTTAAATATTTAATGCATTTTTTATCCATTGTTTAATAAAAAAATTAATTTCTAATCATATTTGTGTATGTTAGCTTATGAATCTGGCAACACTAGCTGTAATTTTGTATACAACGCGTGAAAGTTGAAGAATTTTCAACTTTTTGCGAGATACGCGCGTCGCAAACTTCACTGTGTAACTTACCTTATGAAAACACACCATTTCAACTTTTTTGACAGACGCGTGTATCGTATTAGCGCATTGAACGCGAGTTATGTACTTCCACCTTAAGAAATCATGTTTACTAATTAATTAATAATTACTTTGTATAGGGGGCACTTCCAATATTTTGATGGATTATGCAGTTTGTTCTAAGAGCCACTCATATACAATTAAGTTACCCTCACTTTTGTAGCTGTGGAAATATGAATTGATCCGCGAAAGGGGGACCTTAAGCCCCATTGTGCAAAAGATGCTTTAGCACAACTGAATTGAGAAGAACTTTCCGCTTTTTACAAGTCGATTAAGAGCCTTAAAACTTGATGTAAACAAATTTCTAAGCTGCACTTAAAGAAAGCATTCCTTTACAAACTTGCCAAGCATTAAGGTTTTGCTAGAAAATTACTTTTTTATGGCAAAATACATATACATATGAAGACGATCTATGAAAGCTTAAAGTAATGTTTCGCAATGTTTTCAAATTACGTTTTCTGCACATGTGACATGTATCTAAAGGAGGAACTACGTATGTATGTATGTACTCGTATATATATAGATATGTATTAGGTGTACTATTCGTATATAAATCGATTTTTACTCCCATTAAGGTGTTTCTTAAGGCGTTTGTCCAATTTTTTTTATCTAAATAAATGTAACGATACGTTTCTTTTTAGTTCACTACTCTGTTGTATAAAATATTATTTCTTTATTAAATTCTTATTCTCATTTATTATTTTTTTTGTACTTACCAGTGTGCACACTTAATTTTTTTTTAATTCGGTAGAATCGACAAAAAAATCGGTAGATTTGAATGAAATTCGGTAGAATATTTTTTTTCAGAGAAACATAAAAAATAACAATTCAAAGAAACATAAAAAATAACAAAATATATGTATGTACTTATATATAGAGGGTAAGTGCAAGGAGTATCAAACTAAACAGGTTCCAAAAGCGCATTTAAAACTTCACATGTGATTGGAAATTAAACTGCCATAAACAATGAAGCATATCCAATAAAAAAAAGTGTCATCCTCAGTTATTTGTCCTTGCCCTTTATATAGATATGCTATGCAAATATAAAATAATATACAGTCATAAAGAAGCTCTGGGTTGAGGAACATCTCTCGCGTCATCGTAATTATTTCTTAAGTGCGGTCAGGCTTGTGCATGTTGTTTGGCCTTCGAGAGTTTTTCGTCTCGCTTGCACTGGTTGACTGATTTGCCACGGATAACAGTATAATCTTGCGGTTTTTTTGTGGAATTTCTTTCACAACCACGTTGCTACTTCCTATGTGAAGGCATAGGTCGTGTACAGTCAGTCACAAAACCTTTTAAAATACTGTTAAAACCATATTGGGCATATGGTCTAGTTACCCCGTCCATATTTGAGCAACACCATATTATGCAAATTTACTTTGTATAATATGTATAATAAATAAATATATAAATAAATAAATAAATAAAATAATATACATAAATGATAGGAATTCAGTTTTTGTACATAGGCCTTATAAAGCTACTAAAATAACTTTTATTTGACAAACATTTGTAGCTACAAATATTATATGTGAGATCCATTTATGAATTTAAACTTCTGTGCAAAAATTATTAAATCATTGGGAGGAATAAATAAATATTTCATCCCCAAAGCACAATTCTTTTGGCAAATATTAGGTTACTTATAGTTTCAGTATTTAACCGATTTCTTTGTTCTGTTTTAATGATTTTCATGACAGAAAATGACCGCTCTGCGGCCGCACTGCTATGTGGCAAATTAGCCAATTTACACATATATATATCGACTTAAATTACTAAATAACAATATTCGGTAGATTTCAGGTCTTGTTCGGTAGAATTGGTAGATTGTTAAATTCACAAACATATTCGGTAGAATCTACCGAATATCGGTAGAAGTGTGCACACTGGTACTTACATATTTACCTAAACACATATTGATATATAAGTATATATGTATAATAAATTTAACTCTATCTATCTAACATGTGTCTGTCTGTATGCACACTTTAAGTGCTTTGGAAGAATTCTTGAAAATGAGAAGTAAAAGAAAAAACTCTATGAAAAATTGCAGAAAACTTAGAATTGAATTGATATGGCAACTGTTTGCAATAGATAAACAAACTTAAAGTAGTTGGACAACTAAGAAAAAGGGCAACCAACAGAGTAAAGTAAGTAAGAAGCAAGTAGGCAAACAATAAAATAAATCTGCATAAAGTCGAATCATGAAATGCAAAAATATCTTTTATTTATTTTTTATTTTTTTGCTATTTCATTTTCCAAGACTAGAGGAAAACAAAGACAACCAACAAATTCACAGATATGAATGACCCAGTTTTTGGAAAATAAATATGATTTTGCCGCTGCAGATGCTAGAATTGAAATGGGTTGGTTGTCTTTGATTGGGATTTGGTGCAATAAGTATATTTATGTATAACAATAGCTAAGAACTTTTGTGCAATTTTGTATTTAGATATTTATTTTTCCGAGTTAATTTGAAATTTTTAGTTTTATTTGCCCTCATGGCCTTTTTCTAGTTTTTGTATAAATCTGCATAAAAGCTATAACAGTTTAAATATTTGTTTTTCTTCAATTAAAATATTTTTTTTTCTTTATTATTAATTAACTTTAATAAAACTAACTCACAGGATGCAGTTAAGAGATTTTTTTATTAGGAAGAGTATTATATAATTTATCTTACAATTGTTAAAACAAGTTAGTAAAAAAATAAATAATTGAGTATGTTGGAATGCAAACTAAGTTTTGACTATGTAAACAAGGAACTGCTACATTAAGTGTAATTTCATATCCAACTTTGTATGGATTCAAAAAGTTTAAAGTTTAAACATTTTAAAATTTTATGTTAAGTTTTTGTTGAAATTTCTTCGATTTTGTCGTTTCTAATTCAATAGATATAAATACAATTTTACATTAAAGCGTTTATTATTGCTATATTAGTTTCGAAAATACAAAAAAGTTGAATTTCATGAAATGTCTATTATCTAAGATTAAGTACTTATAAAAAATGCCAAAATTATAAAATTTTTACTATCTTCCAAAATTCGAACTTAAGTTCGAAATTTCGAAAATGTCTTAAAATGCTGAATTATGACAATATGAAAAGTTTAAGTTGCTTAAAAGTTTTGAAATATATGAAATATTATTGATTTTAAATAATATAAATAGATTTGTGTATTAAAATTATATGGTATACAATTAAATTATGTAAATAAAACTGTGCAATATTATGAAATAATATTTTGCTGCTTTACATATGCCCATATACATATGTAATTAAGGTTTTATGTGAAGAGGACAAAGTTTTTTTTTGCGAATTATTATTATTCATAAAAGTTTAAAATCACAAACATACATATGTACATATGTATGCACTTCGAAATTTATAAAAAAAAACTTCTTTAATAAAGCTTTTATTAAAACTTAAGCCTATAGTACACGGCCTGTAAAAAACCACATGCCCATGTGATTTTGACGTAATTTTGACGTCATTACAAAGCTACCTTTGCCACATGCCGTGTACTAGCAATATATTTACATGCAAATATTCACATGATTACTGATTTGCTGCCTCAGAATTCGGTTAAAAATGTCACATTTGTATTTTGGAACAAAATTTGGTATCAAAATTTTATGGTATGTAGCTACTACTAGTAATTTTAAAAAATGCAACCAACATGCTGAAAATGTATGTGACGTCATTGCCACATATGCATGTGGCTTTTTACATGCCGTGTACTATAGGCTTTACACTTCATTAAAATTTATACTTTTCATTAAAACTTATTTTTTTGATAAGAAAATCTCAAGTTTTTAGAATTTTCGAAAGTTTGAAATTAATTTCGAATTTTCGAAAATAAATTTATATGTTCGAAAAATGTGATATTTGATAATACTAAGGTCTTAACTTTATAAAATATTAGAAAATACGAGAATTTTTAACAACATATTAAGAAATATAAATACATATATACGGACATACAGTTCCGGAAAAAACTAATTGAACAAATCACACTTTCAAAGTTATTGCTTATATCGAACGGAAGATCAGAAATACTTATAATGCATAAAAGTTTTACTTGATAAAATATTTTGAAAAATATAAAATTATATTAATATTATATTATTATATAATAAATTGTATCATAATTATGTTATATATTATGATATGGAAGTAGCTTTGTGCATTAAAAGTACATTGTCTGCAATTAAATTATGTACATACATAATATATATGTATACGCAATGTAATAAAATAAGATTTTGAGGTTTTATGTACATACTTACATATGCATATATTACGATTATATATCAAAAGCATGAGGTTTTTACCAATTATTATTATTCTATTTTAAATTTTAAATTAATTTTATTTTAAATTTTTTCGAATATGTACAAAATATTTTTTTAAGCAGTATTTCTCAAAACTCATAGCTTTAATGAAAAATCTTAAGTTTTTAAAATATTCGAAATTTCGAAATTAATTTCGAATTTTCGAATACAAGGGTAAATGTTCGAAAAATGTAGTATTTGATAATTCTAGATATTCATTTTGCAAAATATAAGAAAATCCGAGATTTTTTACAACATATTAGGAAATATACATTCGCATAGTGCCATAAACGCCAAAAAAAAAAGCTTAAACTATATAATATTCGAACTTAATTTTTTTGAACAAAATCTATTATTTGCTATGGTTAATAATCGATTGTCGTAAAAAAACGGGATTCAAAATTTTTTTCGGTTACGGCTCGATATGTGTTCAGTTATACATATCGCTCGTTTACTTGAATTAAAAAAAAAACTAAATTAAATTACAAAATATTTGTATGAAGTTTTGACACAATCTGAATAACGATACGAGGATTAATTCGACATTAAAGGGACAAAAATTTAATTTTTTGAGTTATAGCGTTTTTTCGTTAAATGAGTGATGTATACATAGTTGTATGCTTAAATGAGGTTAGGCTTTGTAATATGAATATACAAAACTAATAAATTGTTTTTTTTTTCCTTATGGCGTAATGTCAAAGCCAGCTATTACGCACAGACGGCAGAATTCAAAAACAAAATAAAGTTTCTTTTGAAGCTGTTTTCTTGCTGGCTTTTGCTACAACCAATGGTCATGTTTGTTTGTTTTTGTTTTTTCTATAACTGCAACTGACAATGGAAATTGTTGCCGTGAAATATATTTCTTTCAAAGTATAAACTAATAAACGCAATAAAAACTAATGAAAATTAACAACAAAGTAAATGAAATGACAGCGTCATCAACAGACTGCCTGCCAGAGTAGTCAACATAATATGGTATTTGTTCTTTATTATTGTATTTCCTAAACAATATCTTAAATACATTTAATTAAAACAAGAACAACAAACGTTTTATAATAAATGAAACGAAAATTGACGACATTACAAAGTTTTTTTTATTGTATTAAATAAAACTTGAAAAATGTTGCATGTGTTTTTTTTTGTCGTTTTGTCGTTTTGTGTGTTCAACAATAGAAACACCAAAGTCAACATTAAGTTACTGAAATTCAACCTAAATAATTACCATTCAAAAGTTAAGCTACAACTTTTTATGTTTGTATTTGAATTTGTATTCATTAAAAATATTGTAGAAGAAAAAAAATTGGCAAAAACAAATAAATGTGCACGTTTTTATGTCATGTGCTGGTTTTTGTAAAAGTGATATAACAAACGATACTAACTCGTACTGACAACAACAAAAAAAAATTTATTTATTGGAAAAATAAATAAAAATATTCTCAAAAACAACAAGATGAATAAGTGAGCAAAACAAATCACAAACAAAAAAGCTTTGCTTATAAACTTTCTGATGCTTGAAACCAGCAATTAAACTGAGCTTTCCGATGCAGAAAACAAACGAGGGGAAACTTAAACTCCCCTTTAAACAAGACCTTGAGTTAAACTTTAAAAACACCTATACACCTTTGTTTTTATTTTTTGGTTTCTTCTGTCAGAATCAGCTGCTCGAACATTGTTATTTTTTTTCAGTGTTGATCAGTGTAATTTTTCTGCTTTTTGTTTGTGAAGTAGTTCGTGTGACGTAAGTTTTGCTAACGTCACACAAATTCGTTTAACACACAAAAGCTGTTTCTGAAGTTACACATACAGCTTCTGTTTGTCTTGGGCAATTAAAAAAAAATTCAGTTTGTTAAAATTTTAATGAATGGTAATAAATTTCAATATTTTTAATCATTAACCCAAATGACGGTTTAGGAAGTTTTTATAAGCGCTTACAGAGAGCGCACAGTAGGTAATTTAACTCGAAATCTTAGACAAAAAGAAAAAAAAAAGAAGAGAGGTGTCTTAGGACAGCCGGTAATAGCTATGCTGCTTAGTTAATAAAAAGAATTGCATGTATTTAACACATAACAATATCAATGAGCTGTTTCCTACCGCTGCAGTTACATTCCATTACAGTCGGCTAACTGAGCCTTAACTAAGACTTACGATTTCCTTCTGTATCACTGCAAGTCAGTTGCATTGCTCTAAACTTTTCAAAGACGCTAAACTTATTATATTACGTTAATCCAGAAACCTTAATTCATCTTGTGTGACACTTTCAATTTATACTATACTTTAACCTATAAATATATGTAGTTATGTATGATGTCTACGAAGGTAACATTTTTCTCACCACGAATTTCATAAATTCACACAAAAATTATACACACATTCTTTTATTTATTTTCATTTAAAATATTTTCCTTCAGCATTCTTTCATGCCCCAATTTTATGTGTTTAATTTCATTCATAACATTCTCTCTTCTTGCTCTTTCGTTGCACTGCATTTAAGTGCATCCATCATCATCGCCATCATTCGCATGCCTCTTAAAGCAAAAAAAAAAAAAATCGCACACACACACACACATAACTACAATTACTATTGCAACTGCACCAAAACATACACAATTTGTTGCAGCACTAGCGAAAAAAAATTAAAAGTAGGTCTTATTACAACACAACTGACTTCAAACGGGGTCTACTGCTACAACAACAACTGTTGTTGCACTCTAGCCAGATGCACTCGTATGTTATTTATTGTTAGATAAAATAACAATACGAGCATAATAATAACAACAATAACAATAATTGTTATAATAACGCAAGTAATGCAACAATTCTTTTTTTTTTTTTTTGCTATTCTTCATTTCAACTTGAACTTTTAACTAAAACTAAGAAAAGTTTTGAAGGAGAAAAAAATTTAATTAAATAAAATTGTTAAAAATTAAGATAAATATTTCGAATGGCAATTGAAAAATATCTTGAAGTAAATTCTTAAAAAAATATATATAAGCAAAAGATTTAATAATAAGAGAATAAACATACTTAAATCAAACAAGAAAAGAAGATTAATGACCAAATTTCAAAACTAAATCGAGGAATATTTTTACTTTTATTTTTCGAATATTTAAATATTTCTTGTTACTTGTGAAAAAAAAATATATATTTATAAAACTAAATTATGTTCCCCATATTCATAAAATTTTAAACGAATTTGAAATGTATTTTAGTTCAAATTTTCCATACAAAATTTTCCTAAAATGAATTTCAAATTCATTTAATTTTTTTTTATAAATATGGGGTTGTGTATATAACAATTGTTTCATTTTAAGGTCGAATATTCGAACTTATATTCGAAGACTCTAAGTTCATTAGTTTAATGTTCAAAAAGCCAATGTTTGGTAATTTATTTGCTGTCATTACTTACTTATGTTCGAAAATTTCAAACTCATATACATATAAAAAAAAAAACTTAATTTCATAGTTGAAAACCAATTTTACAACAAATTGTAATTAAATTTACTTTAATAAAGGCATATTTAAAACCTTTCCAACATATTCTGAAATTTCGAATCTATACTCGAATATTGAAATTAGTCATTCATCCCAATAAAAGCAATATTTTACAACAAATTTTGAATTATATTATTCTTTTCTATATTCTAACACGCATTCGAAAATTTAGAGCTTATATATGAAAAAAAAACAAATTATTTCACAGTTAAAAAGCAATTTTACAAGAAATTGTGATTTAATTTACTTTCATCAGGGTACTTTAAACATTTCAAATAATTTCGAAAATTTCGAACTTGTGCTCAAATATTAAATATTAGTCAAAAAAGCAACGAACTATAAATTAAACTTTGTCAAAGGTATTTTTATGATTTGGAACAAGTTCGAAAAACTCGAACTAATAGTCGAATATTGGAAAGTTCTTGTTTTTTATATTTTTATGCAATTTTACAAAAAAAATTTGATTTGATTTACTTTCATCTGGGTACTTTTAAAAATTTCAAATGATTTCGAAAATTTCGAACTTGCAAAAAAAGCAATATTTTCCAACAAATTATAAATGAGATTTAATACTTTATCAAGGGTATTTCTCTAATTTCGACTATTTTCGAAAAATTCTAAATTATATATTAACATCAAAATTTTTTTGTTTTTTTTATAAAACATAATATTTTGGAGCGAATTATGATTTTAATTGTATACATATGTAAATATAAATTCCTTCGTTTTCGTCATTATTTACAAGTTCGAAATTTTCGATATGCTAGATATTTAATTACAGCAGTATTTTTGTCTTACTTTTTGCTTTATTTTCTATAAAAAAAAAATGCCAATTATGTGTGCTGATTTATTAAGCTCGAAAAACTTATTCGAAAAAAAAATTTTAACGAAAATTATAATATTTATTTTTTCCTCGGTTTGCAATCATTTGAGCCATTTTCGAAATATCTTCGAAAAGTTCGAAATTCATTATATGCAAAATAACAAGCGTGTACAATGAGGGCAATGATTTTAAAAATTATAAATTCAAAATTTGCATAAATAACTTTTTTTTTCATCTTCGAAATTTTCGAAGAATCTGAAATTTCGCTGTAATAAGTGCAAATTTCTAAAACACCATGACAAGTGATAATTTGTACAAAAAAGCAAGAAAATATATTCCGAAAAATTACAGATAACAGAATTTGTTGTTGCAGCCAGTGCTGCCAGAGTGATGATTTTATCATATTTTTGATGATTTTTGGACCAAAATATGATTTCAAGATTTTTTCTTTCGAATTATGATTTTTAATTTTGCAAATTATGATTTTTACTTTCAATCTATATGTATGTATGTACAATTTTCTTTGTTGTTCTACAAAGTTTATCAATAGCTTTATACCTACAAGGAAAATAGTTTTGTCCCAGCGAAAAGATTCGTCTACCTGGGAACAGGTTGGTAAGGGAGATAGAGAACAACTCTTTCACCTCTTCTGGGGTTTGTTTGAAAAAAAGTACAAGAAAACGTCACTTTGCAAGCAAAAATAAAAAGAAAAAATTCATCTTAGACAAATCTTGGACAAATCTATACCAAATCGTTTTAAGGAAGTCATTCGTTGCCAAGGAAAAGCAATTTGACTTTTACACACAACTGTACATACTTTATATGGTAAGAATATTAGCAATTTCGTATACTATTTTGTTTGAATTTAGTTACTTTTATCATCTAATTTTTTTTTATTGCATACAATTTGAAGTTCCTCAATAAAATGCTTTTTAAATTCTTTTTGTAAATGAAAGCAAAATAACGTTGCTGTATTTCGAATAGTTTTGTTGTCCACTGTAAATATGTCAATTGTTGTAGCTTTTGATATTTGAAAAAAATTGGACTTGTGATGATTTATTTCTTCAAAATATGATTTTCTTTCCGACAAATGATGATTTTCTTCGCAAATATTCTGGCAGCCCTGGTTGCAGCACCGAAGATCCCCAAGAGATCCACATAAACCCAGCAATATATATATATATATATAGATTTGAAAAGTTTAAGAAGGGTCAACAAAAAAATTAGAGTTGAATGAGAAGTAAATAATTCTTCGATTTTATGAAAGACCACACTTTCATAAAAAAACAAATACAGCAGAATTATTACGATGACGATTACACATCCTACTCAATTATTGGCTCTTATATTTAGTTAAACTCAAGTGTCCAGAAGTTTGCCCTTGTGCACACACACACACACACACAAATCAACTAATTAAAAAAAATATTTTATTTCATTTTTATTAAAACACAAATTAACGCTGCTTGCGTAATTGTTCACTCAATTAGGAAATATATTTCCTAAAAATTATAATTGTTATTTGTTACTACAAAAGCCTTTGTGTGGCCATAGTCATGTTTACGAGCATTTTAAAAATTTTTCGACACCCCCTCTGCCTCTTGATGGTTGTTTCTGTTACAGCAGCATTTATTGTTACACAAGGAGTTTATATATTTTTCATTGTGTTTGCAAAACTCACAGCGCAGTTAGTGTTTATTTAAGTTTATTTGCTTTTCAAGGTAATTTGATATAAGAAAATTGCAATAAAAATAAAAATAAAATAAAATAGTGGCCATATTCGAGTGAGATCTTAAGGCAAAAATATTGACGAACGGACACAGGCGAACAGACGAAGTGTTTTTGTTGCAAGTTTAAAAAACCATTATTCTTCTAATGACAAAAACGTTCTCTCATTGACATCTAGGGGCAAAAAATAAAGAAAAAAAAACAACGATAATAAAATCATATTTTGCTCAATATTGGCAAGTAGCAGAAAATTATATGCAAAACCGAAGCATACGAGGGCAAGCTGAAAAGTTCGCACACGATGGTAATGATGGCAATGATGTCCTTATTTAAAGCATTGCTTCTGCTTTATAAAAGCTCTTATGGTTCTCGAGAAAACAGCCTGTGAAGGTCAAACGGACAGAATATGCAATAGTCTTCCTTTTCATCTTTGGCGTACGAAAACCCTAAAAAGGTGTAACTTACAAAATGTTCAAAATCTTCGTTTTGCTTTATTATTATGTAATTAAGTCAAATCCTTTAACACACAAAAATATCGAAATTATGAAAAAAAATATATCAAAAGACTACTGAGAATTAAATACATACACTAAGGGCCATTATTATAACTTAAAGTTAGCTAAAAAAAAAAAGGATTTTATCGGACGTATAGAAAGCTTTTAATTATTGCAAATTGGATTTAACTTACCAAGTAGGATAAACTTGCCTGTAACTTACCGCTCACTTTAGATTAAAGTAACATTTTGCAAATAATAAACTTTTTATACGTCCGACAAAATCCTACTTTTAACTAACTTTAAGTTGTAATAATGGCCCTAAAACTTATAATGTGTAACTTACACCTTTTTTTTAAATTTATATGACGATATACTTAAAAAAAAAACTATTTGATTATTCGTTTAGGAAAATTGCTAGTTAAAAAACTTTGCAAAAGAAAAATAAAACTATTCGTTGCTGTTGTTGTGCTGGCTTTTCATTAATCACTAACTTGGACAAGGTTGTTGTTTGCAAAAAAAAAATAAATAAATTTTTTATTTTTTACATTTCAAACATTTGGTGTTAAAAAAAATAAAACACACACAAAAAAACATTAAACATTTACTTTAACAAAATAACTATAATTCAGCTTAAATTAGCTGCAGTAATTCTTAATTCGAAAAGGTAGCATTAAAATAACATTAGAGTCGAACAACAACCACCCACCTTGACAGTTGCAGGAGGCAGCAATGACAGCCGCTGATGGCGCTGGCTATGGTGTGGGGAGTGAGGGAGCGGCTCAAAGGTTGTCTTATTAAACAGTAATTTGCAATTTTCATTCTAAGCATTTAATTCTATTGCAATTTGATTGCTCATGCAAACCAACAATGGATGGATGCAATGTCGCATGTTGCCGAAAGGTGTGAAAAAATGTTTAATTTATAACCATGACGAACGACAGCAACGAAGACGTTGGTTGGCAAATGTACTCGTAATGTTGGTGTGTTGTAGACCATTGATTATAAGATGACTTTGATGAGTTGTTGATGATGATGATGATAACAACAATGATGGCAGATTATATCAATAGATATTCAGTTGCTGCTGTTTTTTTTTAATTAAGTAGGAGTGGTTTCATTTTTTTTTTTTTTTTTTTTTTTTGCTAATGTTTCAAATTATCTTGGTTAATGATTATTTCATGTACTTAATGTTTATGGAAAAAACTAACTGAAATCAACAAGTAACATTAAATGTTCAATGTCAATAGTGTTGTAAAAGTATTGAGTATTTGAGTACTGAGTACTCAATACCGGGAGTTTTTCCCGGTACTCAATACACAAAAGTAAGTACTCAATACTTTCAGGGTTGCATTTTGTAGTATTTAAGCGAAAGTCTTCCTTTAAAATGGATCAGAATTATAAAACTCTGTGAGCTTGATACAAATAAATATGACTCGGAACCTCATGGAGTTAGTGTAACAAATACCAATTCTGTATTTTTGTAGAATTATTTTGATACGAAAACAGCCACTAAAAAAAGTACTAAAAATGCGTTATTAAACTACTTCAGTCATTAACAAATACTATTGGACAGAAAAAGTGACGCTTTAGAATAGTGAAAGGAAGGCAGGTAATACAATATAACCAGCAAGTCAGGTCCTCAAAAACATGAAAAATATTTTAAATTCTTTCGATGTCGGTAAAATTTTATTTCTACATTTCAATAATGATTAAGTAATAACATCAATTGTGAGAAAAAAGTGTTTATTAAAAAGTATTTAGAAGATAATTTAAGAGATTAATGCACTAGAAGTTTCAAGAGTACGTTAAAAAAAATTTATGTACAAAAACTAATCTTCAAACATATTTATTTTAATTTCTTATAAATTAATTTAAAAATACTTGCATTTAATCTTTGTTTTTCCATATTCCATTATCAATAAAATAATAATTTTCAACTTCCCATATACATACATATGTATATAAAGTATTGAGTAGTATCGAGTACCCAATTGAAAAAGTATCAAGGAGTACTGAGTATTCAAAAGTAGCCGCTTTTTACAACACTAAATGTCAATTTTGTTTTAAGAAATTATCAGTAAAATGTTTTTCGAAACAATTAGTGGGGAAATTGCAGTTAAAACACAATTCAACCACCCAGCAAAAAAAATACACATTATCATCAGAACTACTTGCCATATAATGACTTACTTTTCTGATTACCAAATTTCGTTACTCGCTTACAAATCACATTACCTAAAATTTTAAAAAATGATGTATAAGTTGCTTAATGAAGCGAATGATTTTTTTTAGATAAAATAGATTACGTGAAATGTTGACAAATAAATAAAAAGTAAGTACTTCTCAAGAATCGATTATTTTAGTCTCACGCCTTGTTAGAATCACTAAGTTGGTAATCCAGTAAAGAATAGCTTCCACCAAAAATGCTTAATTCCAAACTCGATTAACTTTTTTGAAATTTTTTGCTGGGCATGTATCATGTAAATGTTTTTTTTAAAGAGAAGTAACACTCAGTCAATGAATGCGTACTACTATTACTAGGTGTTGCCTTCTTTAGGAAAGGCATAGGTGGTGAAGGAAGAGATAGAGGAAAGATTCATTATTTTATAACGCTGCTTTTTGCAGCGCCTCGGGTGTCATTGAGGCGTATTAAATTTAGTTAGCTGTGTTTAGTAGCCAGTTTATTTGTTATTTTACTTCGCCGATGATCCTAATGTAACGTCATCGCTCTAGTTTGTCGGTATTGTGCACGTGAATGTTTTTGAGGAACTTAACTTTTCTTCGTATGCGTCTTTGTTTACATTATATAAAAGTCCATGTGCGTGCAGATAAATTTTAAAGTGTATAACCCCAGACACAAACCGTCGTGTTTAACAGAGCTCTGTTAATAAAACAAACTGTCCTCTATTCAATATTAAAAATTAAGTTTTTTCTCACAAAATCTAGTGATTTTTTAAGCAAAATGGACCACCAAATTTAAAACGAGCTCCTTCTATATGCCTTCCTTATTTAAATAAAACATTTAATACTTCCGAATACACTGAAAACATCTTATCTAAATGGTCTCTTGCAGGGGTCTAATACATACATATGTAGATAAACACAATACCATTTTTTAAGGCGCGCAGTCGAGAATTAAATTCATTAAAGTGTGACTTTGACACGTAAACGAAGGGTTCCGTACGGACACTAGATAAGAAATACTAAACGAACTTTAGTCTATATAATATATAATTTTGAAATTTGTTTTCGTTTTGGGGATTTTTTCGGTTTTTGGCCATTTTTTAGTTTTGGCTTTTTTGAGTTTTTGGAGCTGTTTTTTTTTTGGTTTTGGCGATTTTAGTTTTAGAGATTTTTTTTTTAGTTTGGCGCTTTTTTTCATTGTGGCGATTTTTTTCGGTTTTTTCAGCGATTTTTTTTTCGGTTTGGCGATTTTGGGATTTTGTAGATTTAGGGTTTTTAAAAATTTCAAGAGTTTTTCTCTTCTAGTTCCAAGATACAGCAAAGTTGTCAAAATTACATTATCTTAATTAATTATTATTATTAACTCACACTAAATTTCAAATTTCAAGTGATAGCTAAATTCCTTACTACCAAAAATATAATTTTGCCGGAGAAGCAAAAAACTAAAAAAAAAAATTAAACAAACTTGTAGTTACTCGAAAGTCCTCTTGTTTTATGTTAATAAAATACATAGTCATTTCTGATCGCAGAGGTGTAAAATTCTGTCAAGATATGTAGTTTAGTTTAATGACATTCATAATGATCAGTTAAAAACTTTATTTTGAATTTTTTGTTAGTTACGCCTTTTTGCATTTTATAATACAAAATAAAAGAAAAAATTATTTTTTACTGGTCTAAGTTTTTAACATTAAAAAATTAATAAATAAAAAACCAATGTGAGTCCGATCACAGAGGAGATGTGTAAACATCTAGTAATGAAAATTTTTTTTTTTTTTAAGTTGGAAGTACTTATGCTTTTATTTTATTATTTTATTTTTATTATTTTTTTAAATTAATTAATTAAAAGTATCAAAACTTTCAATATTGTAAATACATAGGAATTTGTTGGTTTTTAGGGTTCCGTACACCAAAGGTGAAAAGGAACCCTATTGTTTTCGCTACACTGTCCGTCTGTCCGTCAAACGGTATTTTCTCAGGAACCGTAATAGCTACGGACCTGAAATTTGGACAGAATATGTAGAACCTTGGCCGCTACAACAATAAATACATGAGAATTAAAAATTAAAGGGTGTTCCAAAACGAGCAATGAAATATGTTAAAATCCCATGTAATATACATACAATTGTATGACCATGTGTATATTGAAACTTGAAATTTGTAAAATTAGTGTATTTTTATACAGACTACAACAATTAACACTAAAATTAAAAAAAATTTTAATTAAAGGGTGATCCATCAGTTAATGCAATTTTGACTATGTAATTTTGACAATTTGCTGTATCTTGGAAACCGTAAAACCGAAAATTATAAAATCGCGAAACCAAAAAAAATCGCCAAAATTCAAAAAAATTTCTTACACTAAAATAAATCGCGAAATTCGAAAAAATCGCCAAAATGAAAAAAACGCCAAAATGAAAAAAAACGCCAAAAATCGCCAAAACGCGAAAATTTCGCCAAAACAAGAAAATAATGTGTCAAGAAAAAAGCCAAAATTTAAAAAAATCGCCAAAAACTTGAAATTTTCAAAAACGGTAAAACTAAAAAAACCAAAAATTATAAAATCGCCAAACCAAAAAAAAATCGCCAAAAATTAAAAAAAATCGCCAAAACGAAAAAAATCGCCAAAATTAAAAAAAAATTTCTAACACTAAAATAAATCGCCAAATTCGAAAAAATCGCCAAAACGAAACAAAAAAAACGCCAAAATGAAAAAAACGCCAAAAATCAAAAAAAATCTCCAAAACGCGAAAATGTCGCCAAAACTATAAAAAAAAATCAAATAAAAAAAATCGCAAAAATGAAAATAATCGCCAAAAATAAAAAAATCGCCAAAATGAAAAAAACGCCAAAAACCAAAAAAAATCGCCAAAACAAGAAAATAAAGTGTCAAAACTAAAAAAAGAGCCAAAACTTAAAAAAATCGCCAAAACTGAAAAAACGCAAAAACCGTCAAAACAAAAAAACCGAAAAGATCACAAAAACGAAAAAAATGCCAAAACTATATATTATATAGGATGAAGTTTGTTTTAAATTACATATCTAGTGTTCGTACGGAAACCTTCGTGCGCGAGTCAGAGTCGCACTTTACTGAATTTATTGTTTGTTTTATTAAACTTATTTGGTTAGTAAATGGGCACACTGCAGTATATGTATGTATATGTACTGCATTAAAAATTGCAGTAAGCAGTAAATTTACTGATTACTAAAAAAATTCAGTAAATTTTTTCTGCTAATGAAATTTAATTTGCATTACCAGTAAAATCGTAGGGCCGTAATCATAATAAAATTGTAGCAAGTGGCAAAGTATTTTCATTCAAATTTTGAAACTTTTGTATGAAAAACATTTAGCAACTTGGTAGAATTTCATTATGAATACGGGCATTACTGATTACTGAAAATTCAATGCACCTCATCATATAACAAATCATTTAGGCAATTTATAAAAATTGTAGAAAAAAATTTTAGTAATCAGTAAAAATTTACTTGTTAAAAAATTTTTATTATTTTTACTGAAACTTTAGTGGTACTGCAGTGCTAATGTATGGTAAATGTCTTTACTTTTACTTTTTAATTTTTAATTCCTGTTGTTCATGGTTTAGTTGTTGCTGTTCTTGTTGTTGTGTACGCATTGCAATTAAAATAAATTCAGTAAAGTGCGACTTTGACTCGCGCACATTCGGTTTTCAGCATTTTTTTTGATTTAGCTTTCTTCCTTTTTTAAGTTTTTTCAGTTTAAAAGATTTTTTCAGTTTTATCGCTTTTTTCTCGTTTTGGCGTTTTTTCTCTTTTTGGGTTTTTTTAATTTTCGCAACTTTTTTTCATTTTGGCGTTTTTTCATTTTGGCGATTTTTTCTGTTTTTTTGGGTTTTTTTAATTTTTGCGCTTTTTTTATTTTGGCGATTTTTTCTGTTTTTGGGTTTTTTTTTATTTAGGCGATTATTTTCATTTTGGCGATTTTTTCATTTTGGCGATTTTTTTGTTTAAGTGTTTTTTTCATTTTGGCGATTTTTCCGGTTTTTCGCGATTTATTTTAGTCCTAGAAATTTTTTTTAATTTGGTGCTTTTTTTCGTTTTGACGTTTTTTTTTTGTTTTTGGTGATTTTTTTAGATTTGGTGATTTTATATTTTTTTGATTTTTTAGTTTTACCCTTTTTGAAAATTTTAAGAGTTTTGTTCTTACGGTTTCCAAGATACAGCAAGTTGTCAAAATTACAAAGTCAAAATTGCATTAACTGATGGAACACCCATTGATTTAAATTTTTTAAATTTAGTGTTAATTATTGTAGTCTGTATAAAAATACACTAACTTTTAAAATTTCAAGTGTATATATGTACATACAATTGTATGTATATTACATGGGATTTTAACATTTTTCATTGCTCTTTTTGGAATACCCTTTAATTTTTAACTCTCATGTATTTGTTGTTATAGTGGCCAAATGTCTACACACTGTGTCCAAATTTCAGGTCCGTAGCTCTTACGGTTCATTTTCACCTTTGGTGTACGGAACCCTAATAAAGCAATTATCAAGTTAAATAAAACAAACAAAAAGCAGCAAATTACTATGTATTTACAATATTTTAAATAAGTTTGTATTGCTTCTTTCAAACACTAATACGCTCATACATATGTAGCTCACACTGATTTGACAACGCGGTGTGAATCTCAGCAAAATTTGTGATTGTATTGTGAAAAAGAATTTTACCCCCTAGCGTATAGATGTTTACACTCACAAAAAAAAAGTCGACCAAGGGGTCGATTCTGGTTCTGTGATAATGTGAAATGAAAAAAAACTTTTCATTTTCATTTTCACAACCATTTTTCATAATACTTTTCACAATTACATAAAAACCGATTCTCGTTGCTATTATGAAAACATTGTTTTATTCCGTTGTGCCTATGAAACTTTTGTTTTTATGCTATTGAAATATGTCATGTAAATAAATAATATTAATTATTATTTACATATGTACATATTGCAAGGAACGCGGTATGAGCATAGGTAAACGTGTTTAAAAGCTTATCGCTACAAAGTTAAACTTAATATTTTTCTCTTCTTTATTATAGATTGGGTAAAATTGGCGCTTCCAATTGCAAGGTTCGCTGTTTGTTCCGAATCATTGTCACAAGCAGAATTTGGAACAAACTTTACTTCAACCCCTAGGAGTTATTATTCGTTTCTTCTGTAGGAATAGGGAAATTTGTCATGAAGTGCACGTCTCCTGTCGAGCTTAAATACCGAAGTGGCTGTGCTGAATAAACATTTTCTTTGTATCTTGCCTGTAGCCTTTAATAAAGAAAACCTTTGTAAGGCATTGAGTTTTGCAGAAGGTTGGATACGCAAAAATATTTACTCAGCAAAGTCGTTATTGGACATACTTAGGACAGCAACCTCTTTAGTCCGGCCGACAACTTTGAAGGCTAAAAACTTATGAAGCTACTGTTTGATATGCTCGTAAAATGTTATGTTTTTGTAAAGGGGAAATGATGCCCACCGTGACATCATGGACGTTAGTATTTCCTTTTTTAAATGCTGCCGCGCACATCTTAAACACCGCAACTTATTTTCCACATTCTATTATCTTAAATTTTAGCATGGCCCAAAGGCATGACCTACTATATGTACCTCTCTGCACTTTTCTTCTTTGATCTTGGTACTCACTGTCTGCAGACGCATCTGTTACTGTATTTTTTTTTTATTAACTGAATTTTAGAATTTTCGCTTGCAATTCCGACATTGATTATGTACTTAAATTTCGGACTTGTTGTTAAAAGTTTCGACATCCTCTAAATAATTTGCAATCAAAAAAATTTGATTTTCGCTGTTGTGCATGTTTTTTATAGCTTCTCTACTGTTTTTCACGTAAATATTTTTTGTGTAAAATAATTTATGATATGAAAAGTTTTTTAAGTTTTTTTCACAGTTACACTAAACGAGAATCGACAGGGTTATGTAATTGTGAAAAGTTTTGTTCCATTCCCCATTTTTTTTTTTCATAATGAAAATGTATTTAAATTCTTTTAATTTTTCACTGAACGGGAATCACAAATGCTATGAAATTGTGAAAAAACTTTTCATTTCACAGTTTCACAGAACGAGAATCGACCCCCAGTTAAGTGAATTTTAATTCTTTGTTTTTTAATCTATAATTTCAGTTATTTTACGTATAGAATATTTTTAGTGCGGTAACTTTGGGTGCAGTAAAAAAAAGTAAAAAAGTATGAAATAAAAAGCAGCTTGTATTTGTTATGCAGGTCCATAAGAAATAAAAATATTCTAGCAAGGTCATACCTCCCCCCGCCCTCATCCACATGGGGAAAACAAAAAGCCAACAGTCTTGCCTAACATAATTGCGTTTGGCCGGAAGCTCTATACAAATTAGAGGGCTGCGCAAGCAGTCTTGATATGTATGTAAATACGACTTGTTTTTTAAATGTATTGTCGTCGCATGTATTATATTAAACCTATAATAGGATAATGGATAATGGATATAAAATAGGTGTACATATTTACCTGAAGAAAATGGCAAAATTGCAACAAGCGTTGACGATTCGACGAAGAATGACCTTCCAGGGTTAAAAGTTCTTGTAAGTGGTATTTTGCAGGCGTCTAATCCAAATCGATTCCAATACACCACACCTGTTCAAATTCCTCAATTTAACTTTATTAAATTATTCATGCACAAGAATTTTTATTTTGTTAAAAAGGATTTAGGGTCTTATGCAAAAAAACTTAATAAAGCTTTGCCAAGCAATGTTAAGTAAAGTTGTATTCTAAAAAAATTATTGTATAAAAATTCTAAAGGAGGCACCCACGTTTGTTAAGACTACTTTAAGTTGATATTTCCAAAATGTGTATTTTGTACCTCAAATATTTTTACTAATATAGCACATACTGATTCATGTTACATCTGAAAATGAAGCTAGAAGTGCCTGCTCTTATCTTAAATTTATTATTTCTGTCATGTAATGGGAAACATCACCAAATTATCCAACTGCTTCGAAATACATAGCAAAGTCCATAAAAAAAATATTAAAATAAATACAGTTATAAAAAATGTTTTAGTGATGTACATACGTACAATCAAAACAAATTGAAAAAAGCTGGATATTCAAATACTCGTTTCATTCGAATAAAACAAATTGTGATAATTTTTCACATTTTTTTACTTTTACTTCATGGTTGTGTTTATCTGTTTTCCTATTAAGTCAGAAGCTCATATTTTTTAAATTAGGTTGCTTTACTTCAAGATAATAAAAATTTATTTAATAAAATAAAAAAAATATTTGAATACCCGAATGAAATTGTATTCAATTTTGTACATCATAAGCTGTGAAGTGGTTGTTGAACACGCTGGTGTTACCAGTATTTATTATTAAATCACAAAATATTTAAAGTTTTCTTTTGCATATGATTTTTTAATAAAGCTATGTTAGCCTTAAAGTGCTTATCAACTACTATGAACTTTAAAGCTAAAGTAAAATATTTTTTTGCATAAGGGGGTTACTTTTTTAATATGCAATTAAAACTTTCTTGGCAAGACAAACAAACAAGCAACGATTAACAAATTCTTTAGCAACAGTAGAATTAACTAATGGACAATCAAACTCAAGTTGCATGTGTTGCACAAAAAAGAAAAACACACTAAATAACTCAAGGAAGTTTTTAATGAATATTAATTAAAAACATAATTATAATTTGCATATTGTTAAACAGCTTAAGATAAAAGGAAGTGCATAATTAACGGTAAAATGGAACGAATGACTGAACACACAAAAAACTTATGCAAAGCAAAACTGTTTACAATGCACATGCGTCGTCGCCGTACCGAACTAGAGAATTCGAAGAAGATGTTTGCAACATTCAACTATCGGAATTAAATTTACACATTAACATATTTTCTAAATATTTCTTTTATAAAGATTCTATTTGCTTTGCTTTTATGCTTTTAAAAATCGTGGAATAGAAAATCGTAAATATTTTGTAATTTCTGGTACGTTTTTGGAATTCTTGATTTCTTTTTTCATTAAATTATTTTATTCATGATGGTATGTGAGTATGTTTAATTGTTTAAATTCCCTCATTATATTGTAAATACATGCATATATTTTTTTTTATATATTAACATAAAAATTAATTAAAAGTTTTCTACACATGTAAACACTACACCAACACCTGGGGTTTGTCTATTATTCTCCTACTTTTTTATTTCTTTCTGCTCTTTTTTTTTGCATTTTTATTCGGAATTAAATATACAAAGAAGCAAAATATTTTTGCAATTATTCAAGTCATGTATGCGCTATACAAAGACTAAATGACGGACTGACGGACGGACAGACGGACTGACTGGCTGGTTGGCTGGCTGATGGACTACCTTCTAACTAACACACGTGCAACGAGTGTTCAAACAGTAAGAAAAAGTAAATAAACTTAATTTACTACATGAAAAATGCATTCGAAATTAAGGCAATAAAGATGTAGATGGAGAAAATGGGGCGAGGTGAGAGAATTTTAGAATTATATGTCATAAAAACAAATAAATTGCAATCTTATTCATGACACTGGAAATAGTTCGAAAGAAACTGGAAATATGTTGAATAAAAGGAAATAGGTTATTATTTAAACTGATGATATTGACTAAAAGAATTTAAATTCAAACAGAGCCTCTTACAGATCTCGAAAGAAATGTGTGTGTGTGCTCTGCATTTTCTCAAGTGGACAGTGTTGTCAACTTGGTGCGTTTCGCACCATTTTGGGTGCTTTTTGAAATTTTTTGTGCGAAAAATTCCTTAGTTGGTGCGTGGTGCGCTTTTTTTTTAATTTTGGTGCGTTTTTTAATTTTTGGTGGCGCCAACGCAAATTTAACACAACGATGGGTTAAAACTGAAAAATTTTTGTTGTGAAACTTACTAACTTCCTGATAGTGTTAATTACCATATTAATAGTAATGAAGTTTACAAAATATCACAATTTGAAATGAAATCTGTTGTATGACAACAATAATGATGAAAATATTAGCTTTTTTAGATTTAGTTGAACTGCAGTGAATTTTAATCAGAAATAATTTCTTATTCGGGCTGAAGTCTAGTGATGATTTGTTACAGCAACAATGAAATGCATATAGACAAAGCTGAACAAACAGCAAATAAATTTCTAATTCATAAATATACTTATGACAATATGTCGAATAATGAATTTCTTAAATTTTTTTTGGTTAAGTTTTTTTTTAATTATGTGTAAAAGACTGTTTGTTTTTATTGTTATATTTTTAACCCCCGATAAAAAAAAGGGCTGTTATAAGTCTGTAATGTGTATCTGTGTGTCTGTACGAATCCACGTTTAGGCCAAATGGCTGGACCGATTCTGATTAAGTTTTTTCTGTTTGAAAGGTGACGATCGATAAGGTTGTTAGCTATGTTTCAATAAAATCGGTCCATCCGCTTAGAAGACATCACATGTTTTCTAGAAATATTCGGGGGTTTTTGAAATTCTTAATTTTTTTTATTAGTATGAATATATTAAGCTTCTGATAAAAAAAATTAAAAATATTTGATTAGAATGATAAATAATGAACTTTTATTAGTTTTGAAACCTTTCTATTAATCGCTGATCTCTTTAAAAACTTTTGTAGAGAATTTATGAAATTAAAAATAATAATATTATCTGTGTAGTACAAATGAATTTATAGTAAAAAATTTGCCAAGTCCTTTTAGGTTTTATTTTTTTAACCCTGAACTGTAAAAGCCTGTTTTAGTGTTAAATTTTTAACACAAAAAAAATTTACTTTTAATGCAAAATTAATATAATAAACATTTTAAACTAAAAAAATAAATTCTAAGCTTGGTGCGTTTTTTTGCAAATGGCGCGTTTTTTTTCTCCATTTTGGTGCGTTTTGAAATTTCAAAGTTGACAACGCTGCAAGTGGATTTGGTACTCGTTAGAGTTGAGCGCTATTTGGAAACCTGTTACTTTTTCACAGCGATTGAAAAATCACATATCACAACTGTGAATGAATTTATCAAGTAACAAGTTTTAGAAATATAGTTCTTTCATACAAACTGTGAATATTCTTGTATGCTTACTTTACAGTAAATGAAGCTACCACATTAATTTTTTTATACATTCAGCTTTTGTCAAGAAAAAAATCGTCAAATCGTGTCAAATCGTCTTTTCTGGCAATTATTTACAGCTCACATTTTTATATTTGCAATTTTATTGTGTCTCTGCCTGTTATACGACAATTCTCAATGTATGGATGGGGTTGATTGCTAATTGCTTATTCTTGTCGCTCTTCTTATTAGTATTTATCAAGACACCAATACTAATAAATACTTTTAAAGCAGAAGAGCTGAAATGTGTTAAATCGTGATCACAGTCACTGTTTAATTTCACTGCTGTTCTTCTTATTAGATTTTCTCAAAATAACAGAACTGCTACAAACAAAATATTGCTATACTGTGATCACAGTCACAGTTTAAAAGAACAGCGATTTAGAAATCACGTTCACAAGGAGCAACATTATTAAACAATCACGCTACCGCTCATCACTAGTACTCGTACACACAGCACAATTTCAACTTAAAATCTACGTAAACATGACAATGATTTTGCTTCATATGTGTTTCATGTTAATCTAACATGATTTATAGTCATTTTCAAAGAAAAGGTTTACTTTTGAAATAACTTTATTTCACGTTAACTTAACATTTAAAATCAAAATGAATAATCAAGTTGAACCGAAGTTACTTTAAGTTGGAACGACATGAATTTAATTTAATGTAGTAAATGTTTTTTTTATTAATTATTTAACTTACGTGTGGTTGACAAAGACATCAGAAAAATGTTTGTTTGTATATAAATTGGCTTCCTGGCCAAGATTTGAACTCGGAACTCATGGCGTGATAGTCAACATGCAACTTTGAATATTCTTTAGATACACATTAAATATGTACCATCATGAATAAAATTGTAATTCAATATTATTTCATTGACCATTTAACTTGCAAATTATTTGAAAAGTTTTATTAAAAAAAAAATACAAAATACTTTGACTTGAAACGTTTTAATTAAAAAAAATTTTTCGACTTGACTCCATGATTCGAACCTGCAAGATTAGTACACTGCCTACCAGCCAGCAGCAGTTTGTCGACTGTTTACAAACATAAAAAAACAACAACAATACAAAAACAACTCACACAACTATGCATGAAAGTGTATTGCAGCTATGAACAGAGCAAATAAACACCAACACACTTAAACAACATATTATATTATTTCTTGTAAATTTAATGTGATTTTAATGAATTTGAATCAAACTTTTTGCCTGGTGATTTTACATTGATATTTTTTGCTGTGTGTATAAATGCAGAAACCAGGCCGTACAATCCCACACTGTCTTCTTAGCGGACAGGTGAAGCTACTTTATTAATGGCCTATTTCCCAACTGCGAAAGAAAACTTGCGACTTACAATTTATATTGAAAACAACAATAATATATGAAAATTTGTTTCTATAAATTTATACTGCATTAAGTCAGAATTACTTTGTAAGTACTGTTCTGTTCTGAATCAGCTGTTTAGTTTCTGTTCAATTGAAAATACACGTGCTAAGATAGCGTCGACGAATTACCTTCGATTTTTGGGAATTTAAAAACCGGGAAAAACTGGGAGAACGTTCGTGGGTATTTGAAGCTAGCATCGATTTTGGGAATTCTAAGGGGGGGGGGGGGGGGGGAAGAAAACAAAAACCGTGGATGAATTTTTCCAGGAGCACTATTGGGTAAAAACGCCAAAATCTCATATATTCTTAAAGTGCCAATTTTAGCGAACCGATCAAAAATTGTGTCCACCCATTTTGGAGAAAATTGACTTAATCGAAAATGACCTATCACCACTTTCAGAACATATGACATTTTAGAGTGGGGGCCCAAGAGTGCTCCTGGGAAAATTCATCCCCGGTTTTATTTTGCCATTTTCGATTAAGGCGATTTTCTCAAAAACGGCTCCCCCTTAAATTCCTAAAATCTATGCTAGGTTGTTGATATATTTTTAGATTCCCAAAATCGATTCTAATTCGTCGGCGCTATGTTGGCGCATTTATCGAAAATCTGTATGTGTAGTTTATTCTTACTCTTTCATTCTATTCTGTTGCGAACAAATCTGTAGAAAATAAAATTCAACGTTAAGTGACAGCCAAAACTTTGTATGTATTAGTTTGTGTGCATGTGTAATCAATTCTGTAGGTCGTCAGCTGATTTCTTTCACAGAAAAAGTAATGGCAAAATATTTTATACAGAAAAAAAACGATACAGAACGGCAACGAAGAGTAAAAACTAATGAGTCATTTACACTTACGAATGAGTGCCTAGCGGGCAATGAGTGTAATAATAAATAAAATATGCTTAAGTATTTACTCTTCAATTCGTACGCTCCCATATGTGCTTTCAAACGATTATGTGCATATAGCCGATTACAGCACACTTAATTATGCTAAAAACTTAAACTACTTTTAGATATGCAACGTCTTAATTCAGCTGGAAGAAAGACAGAAAGAGAAAGCATTTCTACCTTTTCTCATTCTACAACTGTAAACAGAAAGGCACATGGCTAGTGTGGGTATTGAGTGTCTCTTATACTTATACTCGGAGTATGTTTATGTTCAGAGCATGTATATTTATTCGGACAATATAAATACACGCATGAGATTCTTATAGCTATGCTATTTATGTCACGACACAGAAGCTAGGACTTGATTTTCGTAACAAAAATATTCGACACTATTACAGTTATAAATTAATTAAGCATTGATTGCTCAATTTGTCTTTGAATTAATTTTGCACATGAGCACAAACCAGAGAATACAGCACGTCTAGGTGCATTTCGCATTGCAAATAAACAACAACAAATACATTTTTTAAATTTGTATTCCTTTTGACGTGCGTTAAACAAAAATAAAATATTTAAATAAAATCCGTTACAAATAAAAATTCCTTCTAGCCGCAGTTTGCTGTAAGCGAATATGAAATATTAACCCCGAGCTGTTTGGAGCAGATAATTTTTAAGTTAATTTTTCAATCTGCATAACCAACCAAGAACCAAAGAACACACACTAACATATATACAATATAAAGAAATTAATATTAAAGAAAACCTTTTAACTTACTGTTAAACAATTAAAAATAAATTAATCTAAATTATAAATCTAACATCTGCTAACAAAAATTTTTTATTTGCGAATTTTGATCTTGTACCCTTTAAACAAGAGTACAATTGGCTTTCAACACTCTAAAATTTACCATAACTGTTTGGAAAAAATATACGAGTACTAAAGAAAAAAAATAAAACTTTTTTAAATCCAAACTTCTCACATAAAGTTTAAGATGCAAACAAAAACAACAAGTGATTGACCTCTAACCAAAAACAGAAATAACAATCCACAAACGGTATGTAAGTAGTTTTAGAAGACTACAAGTAGTTTGGAAATAAAGTACCACATTCAAGAGAAAAAAAAGGCAAAAAGAAAAAAACTAACTAGCAGGTTCACCAAAAATTCATACCTGGTTTTTTGTTATTTTTTTTTTAATCTTCCGATGTCTGTACGTGTAACGTACTTTTTTTCTTTGTCTCAGACTCACTCACATGTTGTAATGTTGATCGCCCCACAACAACAACAACAACAACAACAACAACAACAACAACAACAACAGCAGCAAAACAAAAAACAAAAACAAAGAGCTGAAATATAATAACAAGAAGAACACATCAGGCAATGATGCCAATTTTTTTTTTAATTAAAAAGCGTTTGAATTTTAATGCAACAAAAAGTACTGAAAACATTTAGTTATCTGGTTTACATTTTGGAACAAATTATGTCTTTTGATATGGAGCGAAATTTCAAAATATTTCCCTTTTAGTATTATAGAATTGCGAGTTACGTTCTCAACTTGACTTCTCAGATCATTAAAATAAAGTATAATTTTCAATTTATGTGTTGGTTAAACCATGTCTCTACATGCTTAGGAATTAGACTTGGGTCGAACTCATTCAGTCGTTAGTTTTTGACACAAACTAATGATCAAACCCATGTAATTTAAATGGGTTTGATCATTTGTATGTGTAAAAACGACCGACTGAATGAATTCGACCAAAGTCTGTTAGGAACCTCATCAGTAAGCTCCAAATAAAAATAATTAAAGTCCGGCAACTGTGGGATATCATGTTTTATGGTGCCTTGAACAGCTTTCAATTAGTAACTACAAACCCAATTTGACTGCAATAAAATCGATTTCGATTATTATTTTAATAATATAACAAAACCAATTCTTCCGAATTTCTGAATTCTAACGGTCACTCGCCATCCGCTTATATTGGACAAATTGGGAGATTTCCCATAGTACATATATCCACTCTTCGCCAAGAACTTAAAAAATCGATTAAAATTAAAAAATCGCCAAAACAAAAAACCGCATAAAACCGAAAAAATCGCCAGAACAAAAAAAAATTGCAGGAATAAAAATATCGCCAAAAATCGAAAAAACGCCAAACCAAGAAAATTCGCCTGAGCTAAAAAAATCAACAAATTTAACAAAAATCGCCAAAACGAAAAAAAACGCAAAGCTAGAAAAAAATCGCATAAGCTAAAAGCAAAAAATCCCAAAACAAGAAAATGTCAAAACGAAAAAAATCACCAAAAGTAAAAAATAAACAAATCGCCAAAATAAAAAAAAACAAAAACCCGAAATAAAACGATAATACGAAAAAATCTTCGAAACTAAAAAAACGACAAATTTAAAAAAAAAATCGCCAAAGCGAAAAAATGCAAATCTAAAAAAAAACGCCTGACTTAAGAAAAGTCGCAAAAAACCGAACAAATCGTCAAAAACTAAAAAAAACGCTGACTACAAAAAAATTTCTTAAACTAAAACAAATCGCCTAAAATTGAAAAAATCGCCAAAATGAAATAAACGCCAAACTAAAAAAATCGCCTTAGCTAAAAAAAAAACGCCAAAAACCGAAACAATCCTCAAAACCGAAAAATAGCGAGCGTCAAATCGAAAAAAGCGCCAAGACTACAAAAAATTTTCTTCAACTTATATAAATCGCCAAAAACGAATACAAAATCGCAAAAAATTAAAATAAAACAAAACTAAAAACAAGTTCCAAAAGTCGAGAAAAAATCCCAGAATCGAAAATCAGCACCAAAACTAAGAAAAAGCGCCAGGACTAAAAAAAATTTCTTAAACTAAAATAAATCGCCAAAAACGAAAAAAAAACCGAAACTTAAGAGAACCGCCAAGAACCGAATAATCTCAAACAAGAAAAATCGCCAAAACAAAAAAACCCTAAGACTGGAAAAATTGCTTAAACTAAAAACGAAGAAATCGCCAACAACGAAAAAACGCCAAAACTAAAAAACACAAAAAAAAATCTAAACAACGAAAAATAGCGTCAAACTAAAATAAATTGCTGAAACTAAAACAAATCGCTGAAACTTAAATAAATTGCCCAAGAACCGAAAAAAATTCCCAAAGAGAAAAAAACAAAACTTAAAATAACGCCAAAAACTGAAAACAAATCTCAAAACCGAAAAATCTCAAAAACGAAAAAAAAACGCCAAACTTAAAAATCTGCTGTTACTAAAATAAATCGCCAAGCCCTAAAAAATCTCCAAAAACGTCAAAACTAAAAAAACTCAAAAACCGGGAAAAATCCCAAAAACGAAAAATAGCGCCAAAAATAAGAAAAAGCCCAAATTTAAAAAAAAATCGCCAATAACCGAAAAAAAAGTTTACCATGATGCACTTAAATTTTTTTTAAAAAATGTCAACATCAAGTAAGATATTTGATTATATAGGCTAAAGTAACTCTTCGTGTGCGAGCCACAGTCACACTTTACTGAATTTATTAATAACTAGTATCGAGCATGCTACTACGTTTATACGCAGGGCATATTTGCAAATAAAACTGTAAATTGTTGCCATATTATTGTTTTTATTGCGATTTACTAATTCAGAAAACTATTCACGGTTAACGCACTATTTGCAAATAAAATGCTTGAGGTTGCCACGCTTTCAAATCTTTAACAACGAAAAACAATAAATGGATAAATATTGCACAAAAACATTAATAGAAGCAAATAATGACAATTAAAACAAATAATTATTCGATATTTTGTACATTTACAATATTTTTTTTGTCAAAAAAAGTAACTTTTTATAGAAGTGCTACCAACTTTGTGTACTTTTGCTATGCCGTATAAATAGTGAGTTGATTTATTTGCGAATATTTTTATTTGCTACACGCAAACTTAGTATGCAAAAACTTCTAGTTTGTGTATTTCATTTCATTGGATTGTAAGTTGTGTTAATTTTTAAAATTTGTTGGATTGTTGCAAAGATAATTGTTATTAAAACAAACATAAAAATTTCAATTGAAATTGGGCAAGCATCTATTGGAAAATTTCGAAGTGCAATTTCAGTGTCCTGTCCTTCCCATACACCTAATTAATAGCATCATTCATTCCAGCACAACATCTCTTTATGGTCTTTGAAATTTTAGCTCAAACTGTGAGACACTGATTAGAGTATTTACATACATATCGTCGGTTGGTTATTGGTTTGCGGCACAGTATATTTAAAATACATTATGTCTGCAGCAAACCAATAACCAACCGACGATATGTACATCGCTGACAACTATTTATCTTTAATTTGATTATAAACTTTCAGACAGCGAACCACTATAAGTTTAATGGTTCTCGCTTAATTTCATATAAATAATACTGATACTTTAAAAATAAAATAATATAATAAAATTTAAAAACTTATTCATGTATAAATATAAATATGTAGGAATATTCCACAGAATCTTGATTAGCTGATTGCCTGACTAGCTGGCTGGTTTCCCTCCTCCTCCTCCTTATCTATGGTTCAATTAAACATTTAAGAAGACGCAACTATGACACATTTACTATGCAAACTCGCCTTTGTAATCGTGGTGCAACGAAAAACAAAATAAAGCCTTAACGCAATAATCAACTATTTTAGTCATGATTTTAACGACGATAATAAAACCAGCACTTGCATGCAGTTTTTCTGCAAAAAATTTTTTCTGCAAGATGTTCTGGTTTTTTTTTTTGCCTTTTTACTACACGGAGGGTCAAAATTCATTAGAAAAGAAGAGAAAAACACCAGCAAAAAGAAAAGACAAATGGACTTTTGTTAAACTGGTGAATGTTGTACGCAAAAATTCAACGTCGCAACGAATTGCGCTGAACCATAAAGTTTGTTAAACTTTTATTGTTTAAAATAAAAACAAATTGTAGTACAAGAAAAAGAGGAAAAAAATAAAGAAATTAATAGATGTTGTATGCGGCATTTCGGTTGTTGTATAATAGTAATAATAATAATAATAGTTTTATTTCAAGTGTGTTCAAAATTTTATGTTTTCCTTAGTTAATGTTCAGTATTTTTCTTTTTTTTATACATTATTATTGCTATCACCCATACGAGGAATGTAAAAAATACATATTAGTGTCCTGCACAAGACTATTTATAAGACCTTTCAAGACATGAGAGATTTTTTCAAATGCTTTACTACAGCGAAATATTCTAAAAGAATCGCTAAACAACACTGTTGACAAGACAAACAACCGAAAAAATGTATTGCCAACAGTGTTGCTTAGCGATTCTTTTAGAATATTTCGCTGTAGTAAAGCATTTGAAAAAATCTCTCATGTCTTGAAAGGTCTTATAAATAGTCTTGTGCAGGACACTAATACATATGTAGTAGAGGGCTGCGTAAACAGTCTTGAAATGTAAATACGTCTTGTTTTTTAAATGTATTGTCGTGGCATGTATTATACTAAGCCAATAATAATAAATGCTGTCGTTTATATATGTATATGAGTGTTTACAAGCGATGTCGCGAAGACTTCTTGATCGTAACAAACACTCAAAACAATAGTGTTGTTGCGTGTATGCTTGTTATTTTGCATATTGTACGTTTGAGTGTGTGTCTGAGGTGTAGATGATAAGCTATTATATTTTTAAGGGCGGTTTTTTAAATCAAGCGAATACAACTAATGTCAATGCATGTGTGTGCGTTTGCATGTGTACGCAGGTACATGAAGTACGAAGTATTTTCTTCTTTTCTTACTCCTATAACTGCAATAACTGAAACAAATTTCTTGCCAACACTGTTTTTTAGCGTTTGTTTTAGAAGATTTCACTGTATTAAAGCATTTGAAAAATCCCTCATGTCGTTTTAAAAATTCTTGTAAGTGGTCTTGTGCAGAGGTCTAATATGTAGATATATACAAAAATGCAATAAAATCTTAAAACGTTTGCTACGACAGTACTTTTCTGTAAACTTCAGTTAAAAACATTTGTTCAACAGTGCGTTAATGTCAACAACATTTTGAATTTGATTTGTGGTCTAGTAACGGAAATCTCAAAAAAATATTTTTAATAAAAAAAAAATTAAATTTCAAGAACTAGAAATTAATAAATACTTACATATATGTATATGCGATATAACAAAATATATCGAAGCAATTTTACAAATAGGCAAATTTAAAACTTTAGCAGCGAGTATATGCAGACTTACCTGAAAATAAAAAAAGAAATACTTTAATTAGAAATCATTAGATTACAAGATTTATGGAAGATTGAATGTAAAAATTTGCAAATTTTTGATTTATGTATAAGAGGTTAAAATAGTTTTCGACAAAAAATTTGTTTTATAAACCCTTTAGAAAACAAAATAATTTTTTTAGGATTAAAACAAGTAAAGTTAAAAATATTTAAGTTTCAAATAAATAAAACATTATCCAATAAAATTTTTTCTCTTATCAATCATTGATTCCCGGGGAAAAATCCTCATATTCTCTATAGCAGGGGAATAAGCAAATATGGCATAGAAAAAAATCTGTATCAGCTGTTTAATGTTTACATTTCATTCAGCACTAACACAAGAGTTCAGTAATAAAAATTTTATGTTTTCATAGCCAATAGCATTAGGTTTGTTCATTTATACATCCACAGTGCTTCGCTTATGAAACGGCATCATTTATTATTGGTTTAGTAAAATACACGACAATATACATATTTAAAAAACAAGACGTATTTACATTTTAAGACTGTTTACTCAGCTCTCGAATACATATCAACTCTACTATTTTTAATGTTTTCTCTTTTATTTAATGTATCAAATTTCAAAACTATAACTAACTGCCTTAACTCAACTAAACCTTCAAATAAAACTTTAAAACACAAAATTAGAAAATGCCAGTTGAAAGCATCACTATCATATAACCGAAAAAAATCTCAGAATTCACTTTGAATATACATCGTCACAAAATTTAGTAGATAGAGAGAGAAAAAAATGCAAATAAAACTTAACTTCATTTAATCGATTTGGCTTAAAATGCGAAAAACATTTTTACAAATTAACAAATATGGTAAGCACGAGTATTATTTTACTATGAATTTTCCATATCTACAGGCAGTTAAAAGTATTTCGAAAACAAATAAAAATGTAAGCACAAACTAGAAAATGCAATAGAGAAGCTTTTAAAAAATATATTAAAAATAAGCTAAAAGCAGAATATTCATTCTCATATTCCAATAAATTTTTATCTGTACAATCCAACTTAGTTAATGTTTCCACGTAATCATACCAATACCAAACAACTACAAGCAACAGCATCAGTAACAACAACGACACTAACAACGACGACGACGGCATTGGTGGCGGCGTCAACATACATACATACATACGTTATTAGCAAACAAATAGCAACATGCTGTTGCTAGTTTAAACTCGTCGTTGCAAGTTTATTCTGGAACTCATTACAAATGCACAGCATCATCATAACTATACTAAATGCGTAAATGTAAAGTTGAAGTTGGAATAAAATTAACTGGCGTTTTGCATCTCTGCTTAACTGAATTCATATCCGTTGGTATGAATGTACGAAGAGTGTGAACCCAGCAAGCACCAGTTCAACGGAATAAAATTACAGGGTCGTATTCCACTCAACCATTTCTTTAGAGCTCCATTAGAAGCCCTGCAGACGATCAAATCAACTCATCAATCAGCGCATATGCATAAGAGTCTGATGCTGGTTGTTTAAAAGGAGACCTATAAGTAAACATGGTACATCACCCTTGGCATTTTGACTTTTTGTAGAGTTCGTAACAAGGCCTGTCGTCATCGCAAGATTTGTTAATGTTCAATAAAATGCAATACAAACTCTTGTTCGTCCAAGCACTTCACTCATTCAACACTAAGAAGAATCACAGAGAAACTTCATGTTTTTTGTCAATGATAGTGGGAGAATATCACATAATCAGTCGTCAAATCAAAACTTTTTTATTTTCATCAACCACGGCCGACAAGGCATAAGTATAACCGAAAAAACACACAACTATGTGATTGATTACTTTATTTGATCGTCTGCAGAGGGCACCTTATATCAAAAGTGTGAATAATATATGGCTTTCTGTGCTGATTTTCAAAAGCTATGGTACCACTTCAACACCCCTTTAGTAGGTAAGATTCAAAACAATCCTTCAAGATGCAAATGCAATTTTAGTCTCCCTTGCAGTGACCTGCAATTTTGTTGGCGGCGGCGGCTAATGGAAAATTGTTCGGCTAAAAAATTATCTATTTTTTACCATCTAAATTTCAGGGTAAAACTGATTTAATCAGCGTTGCCACGTTCAGCGGAAAAAATTTCTAGAAAATTATCATATATAAAAAAGAACCACTTCTTATTACACATTAAATCATTGTAAAATTGAATTGTTTTTTTTTTTTTTTTTTTGTTATATGTGACCTTCTCCGAGAAAAGGGACCTAGTGCGTCAAAAAACGGGCACTTGGGAAAATTGTTAAAAATTAGAAAAACATTAAAATTAAATTTTTGAAATGCGTTTTTCTCATAACTTCATTTTCACACACCAAGTCCCTTTTCTCGGAGAAGGTCACATATAATAATTTTCTACCGACCTTTATCGCTATGATTGTGCTACCAAATCAGAATGTGGCAACGCTGACTAAAGCAATTTTTCCTTGAAATTTAGCCGGTACGTGCCGGTCCAGACTTGCATTTTTGTAAATAAGAAATGCGTATAAACGGGATATACATATCGTCGGTTGGTTGTTGGTTTGCGGCACAGTATATTCAAAATACATTATGTCTGCAGCAAACCAATAACCAACCGACGATATGTTAATTGGAAGGAAAATTTTAAAGAGAATTTGCATAAAAATTTAAAAGTGTGAATGGATTAGTGAAAAAAGATAAAAATCTCAAGTAATATATAAAAAAATCATCAATCGGCGGCTAAGCTTAGCCGATTTTGAGCCGAGAAAAATTCAGCGGCGCCAGCTGACATAAAACCTTCGGCGGCTCAGCTCAGCCGGCTGTCAGCCGGTCAGCGCAGGTCTCTGCTCCCTTGCCACAATCGGACGATAGAAACTTGTTACTTTGAAGAAAAATCTTATTTTAATCAGAAATAATTTCTTATTCGGGCTTAAGTTTATTAATTTCAACTCTTATTGAATGAAATATTTTTATTAATTAATGTGAGTTTCACTACAGTTCAACTAAATCTAAAAAAAAATGTCTCATTGAAAACTCTTATTTTATTGCACAGTGCTATTTTTCAAACAACAAAATTAGGTTCTTCTCTAGTAAAATTTTTAAAATGTCTATTAGGCTAGTTTAAATTTTTGTTAATCGCACATTTATTTATCTTTTCATTCTTATTCTGTTTAAAAAGAAAATTTCGCAGCGTAATTTAAATTATGCATAAAAAAATAGCAACTGAAGGTTTCATTATGATCCACATTTCATTAAGGGTCACATAACAGAATTATTTAATATTTACATAAATAATAAATTTAAGAAAAAAAATTAAAATTAAAAATTATATCTCACAAATTAAATATTATCAAAGATTTGAATTTCAATTCTTTTAAATTTTATTTCGCATCCATGTGTTTGCTGGGAAAGACCACTTATAATATAAATTTTGCCTTGGGTATTTTACAGTTGTAGCATATGAGTGTGAGAAAAATTCACAAAAAAATAAGAGCTTCCAGTTGAATTGTGAAAACTTTTGTAGGAGGTAGAACGACTAGAGAATTACACATATTAGTATTCGACTAAGTTGCAAATGCAAAATGAATGTTGAAAAGTAGAGGCTGCTGTGAATAAACAGGGGCTTAAACCGAATATATATAAAGAACAGTTCATTAAAATTTAATATATATTTTTTAACCATTAAAAAGTCTATTTTGTGCCCAAGGGTCAAATTTTATTTTCCAGCTTTGACTAACTTTTACCAAAAATATTTAGCATCATCACATTTATTTTTGGGAAATTTATTTCACGCTGTTAATAAATCTTTTTCTAGAACAAATAAACTCAAAACACCGCACATGGTAAGTCCAAACTCACACTATGCAAGTCTTATTGCTAAGCTGATTCGTTTCAGAGAGAGAGAGACGAGGGGAACAGCAACATTTCTTTTCCCCCGTCTCTCTAGCCTAACAAACTAATCAGCTTAGCAATAAGACTTGCATAGTGTAAATTGGGACTAAATGATCTTAATAATTGAGAAGTATTAAAGCGTCAGCTGATATGCAAAACCACGTAACTTCGAAAAAAAGTTTAATTGGCATTTTTAGGGTTCCGTACACCAAAGGTGAAAAGGAACCCTATTGTTTTCGCTACGCTGTCCGTCTGTCCGTCACACGGTATTTTCTCAGGAACCGTAAGAGCTGCGGACCTGAAATTTGGACAGAGTATGTAGAACCTTGGCCGCTACAAAAAAAATGAGAACTAAAACTTAAAGAGTGTTCCAAAACGAGCAACGAAAAATGTTAAAATCCCATGTAATATACATACAATTGTATGAACATATGTATGTTGAAACTTGAAATTTGTAAAATTAGTGTATTTTCATACAGACTACAACAATTAACACTAAAATTAAAAAAAATTAAAATTAAAGGGTGGTACATAAGTTAATGCAATTTTGACTATGTAATTTTGACAATTTGCTATATCTTGGAAACCGTAAGAGGCAAACACTTGAAATTTTCAAAAACGGTAAAACAAAAAAAAACGAAAATTATCAAATCGCCAAACCAAAAAAAAAAAAAAAATCGCCAAAAATTAAAAAAATCGCCAAAACGAAAAAAATCGCCAAAATTAAAAAAAAAATCTAACACTAAAATAAATCGCCAAATTCGAAAAAATCGGCAAAATGAAAAAAAACGCCAAAATGAAAAAAACGCCAAAAATCGAAAAAAATTGCCAAAACGAGAAAATGTCGCCAAAACTAAAAAAAAATTTAAATAAAAAAAAATCGCAAAAATGAAAATAATCGCCAAAATGAAAAAACGGTTCCTAATTTTCAATCAATTCATAATCAAATAATTAATTTTCTGATAATGTTGCCAGACAAAGTTTTCTTTTAATCGTGTGAATTGGCAATTTTGGTCTGACAATGTTGCCAGATAAAGTACAGTCGAACTTCCTTAAGGTGAACTTCTATGCAATTAAGTTCTCCTTATTATGAACTAAAATCAAGAACACAACTTTTGCGTTCCACTTTCAATGTATTTTGATCTCCGTACAATGAATTTCCATACAATAAATTTTTCTTTACAATGAAAATTTTGAAAACAAAAATACATTTTACGTGTGCTTTTGTGTCCATATAGTGAACTACTTTTAGCAGTACATTATCAAACATTTTAAAAAACAAATCAGTTATTCAAAAGAATGTAGAAGACGACCATTTAAGTATTAAGCGGAAGAGCCTTCGAACTTGTCTTTTTGAAGACATTGACGCAGCAGTGCTCAAATGGGTTACGGTCGCTCGTTCTACAAATCTTCCCGTATCTGGAGTATTATTGAAGCAAAAAGCCAAGTAATTCGCTGATTCTTTAGGACATGAAGATTTCGAAACAAGTACTGGATGGTCAGATAAATTTAATATTGTTGGAAAAACCTTGTGTGAGTAAAGCGCTGACCCCAATTTAGGAGAACGTGGTGAATGAATAAGGAACGTTTTGCTTAGATTAATTGAAAAATATTATGCAAATGACATCTTCAATGCCGACGAGACCGGGTTGTTTTTCAAGTGCTTACCAAACAAAACACTAGCATTTAAAAATGAAAAATGCTTTGGTGTAAAACAGAGCAAAGAAAGAATAACTGTCCTAGTAGGAAGCAATGGAGAAACTAAAACTGCTCGTTATAGGAAAGGCTAAAACCCCTAGATGCTTTAAAGGAATAAAATCTCTAGATGTGGATTATGATTTCAACAAGAAAGCGTGGATGACAGGAGAAATTTTTTCCAAATGGATTTTAGGGCTGGACAAAAAATTCGATTTGCAAAAAAGAAAGGTTCTGCTTTTTGTTGACAACTGCACTGCGTATCCAAAGGACGTTAAAGATAAACTACAAAATATTGAACTTGTCTACTTTCCTGCCAGTATGACTTCTCTTCTTCAACCAATGGACCAAGGCATAATATACAATATAAAACAAGTTTACAGAAAACGAATTTTGATGAAAATATTGTCACAAATGAAAGAAAACAAACCCGTTATAGCCATAGATTTGCTTCAAGCTATTTGAAATTTAAGCACAGTGTGAAATATATCTGTGTTAAACCAGAGACTATTGCAAACTGCTTCCAAAAGGCAGGATTATCAAAAGATGACATGCAGATTCAAACTCGTAATTGGGATGAACATGATTTTCTTCCACTATCTGATTTAGCTGTTCTACAGGCTTCATTTAGAAAAGTAGCTAACATCGATGCATCATTTGAATACTATGTCAGTGTAGATATTGATGTGCCAGCCATCGGCATTCCGTCCGATGAAGATATTCTAAGCAGTGTTTTAGAAAGTCGTGGATTACAGCAGATTATATCAGATGATGATGAAGAGGAACTGCGCGGTGAAGTAATGGCAAATATTGCTAAAACGTCACCTACATTAGAAAACGTTTCCTCTTCACTTGATGTACTACGAACTTTTATGGAGATGGAGAGCAACGTTCCGACAAATGTATTTAAATGTCTTAATGTAATTGAAGCTTTTATTGATAAAGAAAAATTTTAAAATATAGTTTAAACAAAAATACCAGATTATTTTAAATAAATAAAAAACAAACCAAAATATTTCTGTATAATGAAGTTTCTATATATAGTGAAATAATTGTCTGTCCCCGTGGAGATTCACTATAGGGAGGTTCGACTGTATTATCATATCCATTCCTCTCACACACTGGACTAATCTTTATGCCGCACAATTTTTGTTCTTTTTAGAGCACGCGAGACTAATTCATCTGGTGTTTTTGGTATTCATTAAACATTTGCTGTTTTTTAAGTTGTGTGTGTGTGTATGTATTTGTTTTGCGCTGATGATGCGGGGTTGTGCCTGGTTGAAAAATTATGCCAACTACAAAACAACTCTCTCTGCCTCTCTCACCAACAAACTGGTATGTTATGCATTGTTGCCATTTTATCATTTTCACTGGCAGATATGGCATTTTCATTAGTTAAAAAGCATTCAACTTTGAAAAAATTCTGCTAAATGCTTTCTGGTAGAATTTGTTGATGGTAAAAATTTTAATTTGTTAAAATTATTCTTCTGTATATATGATTTTTCTCATAAATATATATGCATTGCAGTCTAAAGGTTCCCTGATGATCTGCACTAGCAACAGTTAAAAGCGCATAGGATCCAGAGAGCCCCTCAATAATCAATTTCAATGTATTTTTAATAAAAAAATATTTTACTCAAGCAGTAAAATAATATTTTGAGATATTTTACACGTAATTGTAACATATCCAAAAATGACCAATTATTTAGTTAATAATTGGTCATTTTTGGATATGTTACAATTATGTTTGTATATGCTATAAAAAATATCTATAAATACTAATAAGTTTGTGTAAACATGAAATTCAAAGCTATTTCAATAATTTTCTTCATTTAAATCTGGCATTATACTTTTTTCTGTAGAACATTTTAGCAGAATTTTTTGACTGATTTAGAATTCTCTCATCGTCATTTTCTGGCAACACTGATGTTATGCCAGCAAAATTGTTATCGTGTGTTAAAGGCCAATGTGCGAAATTTATGCACCTGATAATGTCATCATTTCTCAGACAATCGTGTGGCAACAAATTGTAAGCTCTTCTGACAAATATGATACAATCGTATGAACTGACAATCTTACCTTGCAATGCGAATTTTTTATTTTCAGTACATTGTCATTACATTGCCAGATCTGGCAATATCCTTAGATCTGACAATTATCTGTACAGAGTTTTACATGGTTTTCAAAGCTGATTCATCACAAAAATCGGCCAAAGGCGGAGGCCAATTTAAACTACTTTAAATAAGACCCTCACGTAAACTTTTTTTAAACGCCTACATACGTTATTTCTTTATTTATTTTTTGTTTGGCCTCCTGTGCCCAGCATCAATTGTTAAAGTCCTGCTGTTTCCTTTTTTTCTGTGCTGCACGTTGTTATTGTTGAAGGGCAAAAGTTTTTTCATTGAATACGTTTACAAATATTAAAAATTCTATTTAGCCGCGACTTATGTTTGACTTTCACATGAGGGGGGGTAATTTTTAAGTATAAAATATTTCAAAGAGGCTGATAGCGCGACGTCAGTAAAAACTGAAAGCGTGCAAGTTTTTAACTGCGACGACTGGTGGTTCGCAAAATATTGTCGTAGGTAGTAGGTTGCACAATACAAAGGAAGCTCATAAAGCAATGAGCAAAAAGTAAATGAAGAAAGTAAACCATTTTTTTTTTGTTGGCGTTCTTTTTCATTTCCTGTTTCCATGCTGGAGATTTTGTTTTCCATTGCAAAAATGAGTAAATAAAGGGAAAAAAGCAACAACAACTACATACGGGGATTTTACCCCTGTAATTTATTTTTTTTTTTTAGTAATTTTAAGTGGATTTCTTGTTTCTGTTGTAGTTGTTAAATAAAAAATAAAAAATGAGTTTCTTTAATAATAATAAAAAAAAACTGCTTGAACAAGTACCCACAACAAGAAAAGAGGAACTAAGATTAATAGAGGGTTGTAAGAAAGCAATAAATGGATTTTTTTTTAATGCGAATTTGACATGTAAAAAAATATATATGGGGACTTAATTCAGGGCAAAAGATTTTTAAATATGAATTTATATATAAATATACAAGTACTTATGATGGCATACTTAAATTTATAATGAAAAGTATTTTTTTTAATGACGTGCACTACAATTTTCGGACCTAAAAAGATAAGTGATTTACGAGATTTATAGTATTGCTGAGGATCAAAGTTTGACATTTGGGGTTTCAGGCACCGTTAAAGTTAAAACAAAGTCAATTACACAATTCACAATGAGTATCTTAAAATTTTAATGTGGCAACACTGTGGCATCTTAAAAATTTCATTGCGAGCAGGCAAATATATAAAACACACTATATTGAAGTATTAAAATAACAAAATATTTTACAATTTAATATTTTTTCATCAAATACAGCTGCGCTAACAGTTTTAACTTCTTTACTTTAAATTACCATATTGAAAACGACATGCTTTCCAAACTTTTAAGTTTGACAGTTGGTATCAAATTTGATTTACAAGATAAAAAAAAACAGCAAACTTGACAACCCATATTCAGGAATTAAAATGTAAACGTTTCAGTATCAAGACATACATATTTGAAAACGCTATTGCGAATTCACTAAATAAGATCCGGCCTCAGGTAGTGCAAGTTTGTATAATTTTCAATTATTTAAAAACATTCTTGTCATTGGCAGAAGTTCTCTTTTGTCGCAGATATTTATGTAAAATTCTATAAGAAACATTTTTGTTGAAAATTTTAAGCCTCTTGCTGCAGGTCTCTTACATTCCTTTCTAAAAAGGGAAAAAAGTGACTGTAAAAAGGAATATAATGGGTTAAAATGTTCTTGAAATATATTCTCCATTAATCCTACTATAACTCTACGAATACAAAGAGGACCGAAATATAATTTTAATACTAGAAATAAGTCAAATTTTAAAATCCATTTAAGCGTTAATTCTGTATTTATTCATACTTGTGTGTTATGTGTCAGATCTGCTTAGCAGTTCCACGTAAAGTCCTAATAAAACATTTTTATGTAATATCTTAACCCTCTAAATCTTCCCCGCATGAGTCTCGTTTGTAATTTTCATAAAATTTTTACAAAAATACTCTTAAACAGGGAAATAAATCGTTATTATGTCATACAAAAATATTCGCTATATAATTACAGAAAGACTCGAAATTCAGTTTGAATATCACAAATAAAGTGAAATTTTATTTCCGTTGAAGGGTTAGTTTCATACTTATTCATGTTTGCTCCTTACGAATTGTACAAGGTTCATTTGCGTGGAACAGTTTAGTCTTCTAACCCTGGTTCGTATAGGGACAATGCCATGCAAAACGACCATACAAAGGAAAAAAATAATTTAAAAATTTTTAATAAAATTAATTAACTGATGCCCACAAGAAAATGAAAATTACGGAAAATTTTAGAGAAAAAAAAAATTACTTGATACTTTCCAATAACAACAAAGTAAGCGCAATTAATTATGTAATGAAATTTTGTAAGCCCCATTTAAGTATTTTGTCACACCCGTCACAGCAAATCTGAAGTGCTATTTTTCAATGAGTGTTAAAACAGTTATAAACAGGGAAAAAAGAAAGAAACTTGAATAAATAAAAAATAAGAACTGCATTAAGCTTTAGAGATAGAGAGAGAGAGAGTGAGAGAGAGAGAGAGAGAGATAGACAGGAAAAGAATTAATGCTAAAAAATTATTAAGGGGAGAGAATAATTGGAAGAAAATAGAAAAAATATCAAGAAAAGGAAAGTAAGGAAACGACAAAGGCAAAAGGATGAAAGTCAAATTTATTGATTATATTAAGGGAGCCTATTAAGAGTTTTATTGCATCTTATTCTACAACAAATATTACAACAGCAACAACAACATGTACTTTGTTGGTATAAATTACCTTCTTACTTTTCAAAATAGGGTAGCATCGTCAGATTGCATGTTTATTATAGGAAATGTCAAACACCATACAAAACTGAATATTCGATAGGTGTTTATGGATACCCAAACAAAAGCATGCTTTTAGGCTTATGTCTACACAATCCAAATTTGACATTTAGATTGGTAATAATGACATTAGTCACCTGGTGTTGTGCTGCCACTTAATAAATGCGCCTTGATCTTACCTATCGAGTATTTATGTTAAGTCACACCCGTGACAAAGTTGTTTTTTTTTAAGAAAAATAATACAATCAAAAACACTTTCAGTAATTTCTTATACCAAAATTATTGTGTGGATTCTATATCCTAAAAGTAATAGTTTTGGGGAAAATTTAGATTTGTAAGTTCACACCCGTCACAGCCTTCTGTTGAAAATTCTGAGCACAAATCATGTTCTTAGGGTGTCTCTTTCCTTGGGAATATCGCACCTTTTTTTAAGTTAGTGAAGAGTTTTATTGCTTCTAACTTATCGAGTTTTCATGCTAGGTCACACCCGTTACAATTTCAAATAAGTTGTTTTTTTAAAGAAATATAATACAATCAAAAAGACTTTGAGCAATTTCTTACACCAAAAAACTTTTTGTGTGCATTCTATATCCGAAAATTAACAGTTCTTGATAAATTTTGATTTTTAAGGTTACACCTGTCACAGCCTACTGATAAAAATTCTGAGCAGAAATCATGACCTTTTCTTGGGAATCTCACCCCTTTTTTAAAGTATGAGTTTTAAGTTTTTGAGTTATAGCAAAATAATGTGAGTATCCTGGTCACACCCGTCACGTTATTAATTTAAGAGAGAAGAAGCTATGCTGCGAAAATCAGAAAAAAAATCTAGTTACAAATTTTTCTGCAAATATTGAATTTTAGCTGATGCCTTAAACACATTCACCACAGCAAACTACACGAGACGTACTAGAGCCAGCCTTGGAGCCAGCTAATTGATTATTTTAGAGACGGTGTTGCCACTTTCAAATATTTCGCATTTACAGAAATAAAATTACTTATATCACATAAAAGTATAGATATAAATCAATTTATTTATTTGCAATAATTTCGAAATGTTCTTTCTGTTAAATAATATGAAATAATTATAAGGTATTATTTTATCAATATTTTGTCTTAAACTGACAACACTGCATTTACTCCTTGTAGTAAAAAAAAAAAAATCCCCTTATTGTGAATGGCAACGTCGACGTCACATCAAGATGACAATACATATTGTCACTTCTCTACTCTTTATCGGCAACAATTGGTTCTTATTGACAATCTCTTACTAATCTCTAAGGCTTTGAAAACTAATAAAGCATGTTAATAGTAGTCAATTGTTGTCGACAAGGAGTGTAGACAAGTGATAATTTTTAATGTCGCTTTGATGAGGCGTCGACGACGCCATTCACAATAAGAAGGATTGAAATTAGTTTAAATTAGACTACAACAGTAAAATCAGCAGGGACAACAACCTGGCGCCGTGTTGCCTTACTGTCGTTAAAATAATACACATTTTTTTGGTTGGCATAAAATTTCCCATATAAACATGTGTATTCTATGCTTGATATTTTGAAGCCGGTGGCTTGGTGTGGTGAATGTATCTCAGGCTTTACTCTTGAATGAGCGCATTTTCCGCCACACTGTTTGGAGAGAAATAATCACAATGGGGACTAAAATTTTAGCCTTTCCAGATGTCGTGTGTTTACTTTTATAAAAAAAAAATACCAAATTTTATCCAAGAGCTTTGGCCGCCTTCTCGTGAAACGTGTTGCTCACTGTGCAGTGGTAATAAAATGAGGCAACTGGAACACCTTTTTAAAGTGAGGATAATATGTTTATATATATGTATGTAGATAACTGTGTAGTTTGCTTATTTTAGGGGTACACTAAATATGCTTTTGCAATATGCAAAATTTTTTTCTGTTAAAAACAAAAACAAAATGGCGGTATTCGATGTTTGATGCGTAAGTGCAAATGCAAAATATCGTAGCTTTTCTGTGGATTGTGTGTGCATTTTATTGTTGGATTGTAAAGATAAGCTACGATATTTTGCATTTACACTTACGCAAGACCATTTGCATCAAACACTGAATACCCCCGATATATACATACATTTATTTGGTGTTGTAAACAGCAAAATTACAATAGAAATTACAAAGAGGCAAGAAAAAAATATCTACAGAATACATTAAAACATTTATATTTGAAAATTTGTATATTACCCTCCAAAAAAAAAAAAAATTAATTCTTTCATTTATTAAAAGGAGCACGAAAAAAAAGAAAAAAAGGGAAGCAAGCAAAACGATATTATTATTATACATTAAAAAAACTTTTCAACAAATTTATTGTGGTTTCATAATTAGGTTTTCTGCAATCGGTGCATGGTGCATTTGAATACTCAAATCTTAATTTAACCTTCTAATAAATAACATGAAGCCTTTTGTAAATTTTCTTGTGCAACTTCTACTGCTGCTATTCTTTTTTATTTACTATTAAAGTATTTGCAATTTGGCTGTTAATATTTCATGCTTCCTTCCATGATTGACTTTTTTTTTGTTATTTTTTTATTTTTGTTCTGGCTTAAATGGGAATTTGTGGCTTGAAACCTTAAAAACCACTATAGAATTGAAGAGAGAAAAATAAAAGAAAAAATTCAAAAGTTCAAATATGCATTTTCTATTAAACTACTCATTCATTGTTTTCGATTTGCATTAATTGTTTATGCACAAAAAAATAAAGTTTATTTTAGCATACATATGTATTTTTAAAAAGCTTATTCAGAAACGAATTTTTATTTTTTATAATATTTATTGTTAATTGTTCTTTTAGTTTAAATTAAATATTTGCTTTTACTGTTTTTAAAACAAAGACTTCTAGGTAAACAATATAAAAATTTTCGTTAACAGTTTGATCATCCATTATTGCTTTTTTTTATTATGTGTGAGCACATTCTTATACTTAATATCCATGTTGAAAAAGAGCAATATTAAATCCTTTTTTATGGAATTTTTTTTTATACATACATATATATATAATGGGTGTTTTTTATTGAGGTATAGAACTTTAAGTTGGCATCACTTTTTTAACTGGCGGCCATTTTGTCAGCTGTCAAGTGATTAATATTTAGTTTGGTTTGCCATTTCATCATGAATAGGTTGACAAAAGAACAACGCTTGCAAATCGTGCAAATTTATTTCGAAAATAATGGTTCAGTTCGCGAAGTTTATCGCAAGCTCCGTCCATTTTATGGTCGACATAATCGTCCATCAGAGCAATTAATTCGGTTAACCATGGATCGTTTTCGCACTACGTTTACTCTATGTGATAATACGCATCCGCAGAGACGTCGAACAGTGCGCACCGAAGAAACAATTGCCGCTGTAGAGCAAAGTGTTGAAGATGACCCGAATGAATCGATTCGCCACCGTGCACAGCAATTGGAGCTTTGTCCATCAACTTTATGGAAGATTTTGCGCAAAGATCTTGGCTTGCGACCTTACAAGATCCAGCTTGTGCAAGAATTAAAGCCGCGAGATCATGCAATGCGTCGTGATTTTGGTGTATGGGCCGAAAATGAGATTGATCTCGATGCTGATTTTCATCGCAAAATTTTGTTCAGTGATGAGGCTCATTTTTGGTTGAATGGCTACGTCAACAAGCAAAATTGCCGCATTTGGAGTGAAGAGAATTTACATGAGACCCTTGAGACGCCATTACATCCACAAAAACTGACTGTTTGGTGTGCTCTATGGGCTGGTGGAGTCATTGGGCCATACTTCTTCCGAAATAATGCTGGAGAGTCAGTTACCGTTAATGGAGACCGGTATAGAGCCATGATAACCGACTATTTTGTTCCCGAATTGGATGGCATGAATGTGGATGAGTTGTGGTTCCAACAAGACGGCGCTACATGCCACACAGCGCACGTCACAATCGATTTATTGAAGGAAACATTCGATGAGCGCATAATTTCGCGGAATGGACCTGTCAATTGGCCACCAAGATCGTGTGATTTGACACCATTGGATTATTTTCTTTGGGGATATGTGAAGTCGCTCGTCTACGCCAACAAACCAGAAACGTTAGGGGACTTGGAAGCCAACATTCGTGGCGTTATTGCCAACATACGGCCCCATATGCTCGAAAAAGTGGTTGAAAATTGGACCTGTAGAATTGGCTTTATTCGAGCCAGCCGCGGCGGCCACATGCCCGAAATCATATTTAAGCAATAATGGCATAAAATTATCCTTCCAATAAAGCTAAATTGATGGACATTAAAATGATTTTCTTGTGTTTTATTTCAATTCGAAGTTCTATACCTCTAAAAAAACACCCGTTATATATTTGTTGCTTGTGGGGTAAAGTTTATGCGTAAATGACCAGGGCGAAATATAACCCGTTATTTTTTTTTTTTTTGGCGCCAGTTGGTAGCACTAAGCCACGCACTGCGACACATTGAGTGAAAAGCCAGTAAAAGTAATTTTTTGTTATGGTGTTAACACATGCGGGCCCCAATAGCTAAAAAGTTTTATGTGCATTTTTTTTAACTGTAAAATTGCTACAATAGCATGTACAAAAAAAAATGAGTAAAATAAGAAAGCTTCTAACAAGGTACTATGGCAGATAAAACCCAAAAATAAAAATGTATCTCATAAAAGTGCATGTTTCCGCGTTTTTGAAATTTAAATCTGAGCAATTGCTTAAACAAAAACTTTATTCTATAAAATTTTTGGGTTTTCAACTTTAGATCCTCTTTAGTGTATATAAAAGATAACTGATTAATTTTTAAAATTTAGCTTAATATAATAAACACACACAAAAATTTCATATTTAAATCTATCAAGACAAGGGTTAATTTAACATTTTACAGCAATGACTTTACTTCGTACATATGTATTTCATGTGAAATCGACATGATTTACAGTAATCTTCAAAGAAAAATTTTCCGTTTAAAACAACTTTCTTTCATGTTAATTTAAAATTATACTACTGTTCAATCAAAATGAATGAATCATGTTGAATCAAAACTATTTCACGTTAAAAAATATAAATTTAATTTAGTGCGGTCATATAATTTCATTAATTACTAGCACTGGGTTAGTGCTTTGCTACACGCCCTCCCCCTTTTCAAAAAAAAACCCTTTTCCATAGGCAAAAAAAAAAACTTTTAATTGGTCGACATATGTATGGGCAAAGTTATTTAATAATAACGGCCTGTCGCACGATGTCACCAGAAATCGATCGATCGAATACTTCTTCTGAAAACAACAACAAATTTTCTAATGTAATTGTTGTTTGCAATACAAACAACAATGCTGCGTACATTTTGCTTCCCTTCCCCATCAACAATTTGCAAAAAAAAAAAATGTGGAACTTTGCCATATGCAAATAGATTAGTTTTTGGGACGGACACTTTTATAACCACACCCCCCCCCCCCCCCCCCACCACACACACAATTTTTATTAGTGAAACTTGTTCAAAGGAAAAAGGAATTTTGAAAATTGGTGCAGAAATGACAAAGTGCTATAATAATTAATTATTGGGGCGATCACCCTTCTCTCCTCCAAATTTCAAAAAAAAAAAAAATCAAAATTTAGTGAACCTTTTCCATATGAAGAAAAAAATTTTGGATGACAAAAATATTTGGTAAACAATTTTTTGGGGCGGGCTCCTTCCCCTCCTTCCGCCAAATTCCAAAAAAGAAAGATTTTAGTAAAGCTCTTCCACATGCAAAAAATTTAAAATTGGTTCACAAATGACAGTTCTTTTATAATAAATTTTTGGAACGGGCACTTTGCATACCTTCTCTCCCATACATTTTTTCGCCCCTGCGCACGCTCCTTCCCAACATTTAAAACAAAAATTAGAGGGACCTCTTCTATAAACAAAAATCTTTTTGAAAATTTTTCGACAAATGACTAAATTATTTGATAATCAATTATTGGAGCGGGCAATTTCCCCCAATTTTCAAAAAAAAAAAAAAAAAAAATTAGTAGACCTCTTCATATGAAAAAAGAATGTTGGAAATTGGTTCAAATATGACGAAGTTATTTCATACTCAATTCTTAAATTTTTACTTATTTTTTAACAGAGACAGAGCTACTTACGTAACTTAAGAGTACATAAAGAAAAATTTTAATTTTCTCTGAAATACAAGCTTAATTGATTGATCATCGTATGTGAAATTTTACGTGACATTCTGTGGAATTGCCCATATGCCATTAAATTTTTGAATATTGGTCCAGAAATGAGAAAGTTATTTTATAGTAAACTTTGCTGCGGGCACTTCACTTCCATTCCCCTCTACCAAAACAATTTTAAAAAAATTGTGGTGTGGGCCTTTTCCACATGCAAAAAGAATTAAGAATTTCTCCACAAATGACAAAATAATTTCATAATCCATATTTTTGGCGGGTACATTTATTATTCATATACACTTGTGTGTAAATGAAAAAAAAATAACTACAGAAAATTTTTGAGTTTTGTTATTCAAAATGTCCTTATATCTTTCTCTTAAATATTTAACATGCATAAGCAGTAATTATTTATTAATTGCTAATATTACGCATAAATATTAAATATTTCATAATTTATTTTTTCTCTCACATTCATTTAAGTTCAACGGCTCCAATGAATCGTTAGTTAAGTTTCTTTAAAATGTTACTATGGTTGCATTTAGACGTAAGCAAAAGCACTAATCACTCTCAATGCATTTTCATGTTAGAAAGCTATTTATAAATGATATGATATATGATATATGATTTCATAAATTCTAATTAAATAAGAATAAAGAAAAAAATAATTAAACGAAAAAATAAATTTAAAAAAAATATTGGTAAAACGTGTAAACAAAGCCTGTAGTCACATGCATACATACATAAACGTGTGTAAGAGTACGTGTAAAATGTAGCGAAGGATTCAGGATCGAAATTACGGCATTCGATATATGTATGTAAAAAGAAATTTCAAAATTTATATTTCAATAGATTTGGAAATTCCATACGATATCGAATGCTGCAATATGCCTTCATTAATACGCCTAGGAAACATTAAAACCAAAATAACGTTAGATATCGAATTAGGGGAACCAACATATGTATATAATTTTTCAGCAAAATTTCTCTTCAGGTACATAATTTCATCAACTTTAAACCAAACAAAAATTTTACCTGAACACTCGGTTCATATGTTTCTCTACAAGCGCTTTTTTTAGTAGTTTATTGACGTGACGGCTATGTTGACAACTGGAATAAGGGTGCATAATAAATTCACTAAAGTGCAACTTTGACACCCTCATGATTTTTTCGGTTTTCGGCAATTTTTTTGTATTAATGCCTTTTAGGGTTCCGTACACCAAAGGTGAAAAGGACCCCTATTGTTTCCGCTACGCTGTCCGTCTGTCCGTCACAGGCTATTTTCTCAGGAACCGTAAAAGCTACGGACCTGAAATTCGGACAGAGTATGTAGAACCTTGGCCGCTATAACAACAAAAAAAATTAAAAATTAAAGAGTGTTCCAAAACGAGCAACGATATATGTTAAAATCCAATGTAATATACATACAATTGTATTAATGTACATATGTATATTGACACTTGAAATTTGAAAATTAGTGAATTTTTATACAAACTGCCTGCAACAATAAACACTAAAATTTAAAAAAACTTAAATTAAAGGGTGTTCTATCTGTTAATGCAATTTTGAATATGTAATTTTGACATTTTGTTGTATCTTGGAAACCGTAAGAGGCAAACTCTTGAAATTTTCAAAAACGGTAAAATTAAGAAATCCCTAAATTATAACATATAAAAAAAAAATCGCCAAAAACCAAAAAAAAAAACCCCCAAAACTATAAAAGCACCAAATAAATAAATTCTAATCGGCAAAACCGAAAAAATCGAAAATGAAAAAAACGCCAGAAACCAAAAAATCGCCAAAACGCAAAAGAAAAGCGGCAAAACTAAAAAAATCACCCAAATGAAAAAAATCGCCAAAATAAAAAACACCAAAAATGAAAATAAATCGCTAAAATGAAAAAAATCGCCAAAATAAAAAAAAATTGCCAAATTGAAAAAACGCCAAAAACCAAAAAAAAATCGCTAAAACGAAAAAAGCACCAAATTAAAAAAAAGTTTCAACACTCAAATAAATCGGCCTAACCGAAAAAATTGACAAAATGAAAAAATCGCCAAAATGAAAAAAAACTCAAAAACCGGAAAAAATCGTCAAAAAGCGAAAAAGGTGCCAAAACTTAAAAAATCGCCCAAATGAAAAAAATTGCCAATATGAAAAAAATCGCCAAAATGATAAAAAAATCGCCAAAAACTGAAAAAAATCGCCAAAACGCGAAAAAAGCGCCAAAACTAAAAAATCGCCTGTATAAAAGAAATCGCCAAAATGAAAAAAATTGCAAAAATGAAAAAAATCGCCAAAATGAAAAACGCCAAAAACCGAAAAAATCGACAGAACGGGGATAAAAGGGCCAAAACTAATAAAGCACCAAAAACCGAAAAAACGCAAAAAACGCCAGAACTAAAAAACGCTTAAAACCGAAAACCCCCAAAGAGGAAAAAAGCCAAAACTATTTATTATATAGGCTAAAGTTCGTATTGAATTAATATCTAGTGTCCGTACGGTCAAAGTCGCACTTCACTGAATTTGTTTAGTTTTGCTGATTTTTTTTGGCGAATACATATTTTTAGTTTTAGCGATTTTTTTTGGCGATTTTTTTTTTTTTTTTTTTTTTTGTTATATTTACGACCTTTTTTCTTTTAATTTGTTTGTATTTTAGCGATTTATTTTATTTTTCATTTAAGCGCTTTATCATTTTGGAGATTTTCAGTTTCGGTATTTTTAATATAGGGATTTTTTTACTTTCAGGGTTTCTGGAAGTTTTAAAAGTTTCCAAGATACAGTAAGTTGTCAAAATTACTTAAACTGATAAAAAAAAAATACCTTAATTTGAATTTTATAAATTTCAGTGTTAATTGTTGTAGTCTTTAAAAAAACACACTATCTTTGAGAATTTCAAGTGTCTATATATGTATATATATAATATATATACATACATACATGAACATATATACATACATAATTTGTCTGTATATTACATTATGATTATAAAAATTTTTAGTCATATGTTTGTTGTTGTCATATATTTTTTGTTGTAGCGGCCATATTCTGTCAAAATTGCAGGTCCACAGCTCTTGCGGTTCTCGAGAAAACAGCCTGTGACACACAGACAGACGGACGGACAACTTAGCGAAAACAATAGGGGACCTTTTCACATTTGGTGTAAGGAACCCTAATAAAGCAAACAAAATGAGCCGTAAAACAGAATCCTTAAAATATGTACATATGTAAGTACAACCCAAAAAACTTGCACATACAACTGAACGCGAACATAAAAATGCCCACTAATCGAAATCAAATTTTAACTATATACATAAATTCATTCGATTTATTAGTAAACTGCTCGAAGTTAGCAAAATTCCCCTCAAACAGTATTTTGCAACGTTTTCATAGCCAGTCGTCCTTTTTAACTTGCTTGTCCTCCTCATCGTTTCAGCCAGTGTTTATTGTCGCCATTTGACGTGTATTGAAACCATAAAAAGAGCTCTGAGTACATTGCATTACCGGGTTAAATAAATTCAAAGAAATATGTGTTGCGAAAACTTCAACATATAAAAGGGCGTGGGAGAGAAAGGGAGAGAAATAGGGAAAAACAACAGCAGCTATAAATAGTCGAGATACATACAAACATATTGACCAAATAAAATACGCGTTAAACAGTTTACACTTAAAGTACATGTGTACAACAATATGCATGTAGGGGATGGATGCCTGGAGGTTCCTTTTTAGGCCAAACACTCTACACTAACATACATACAAACTCATACACATACATATGCATGTATGTATATACATGTGTGCTGATAAGGCAAAAAAAAAGTTATTCTGCCTCATACAACAACCACAACAACAAAAAGAGCTTTCGTAACTTTACAAAGGGAAATGTAGTTTCTGTAAATTAACAAACAAACAACCAGAAAAAAATGAAATATTATCTAACATCAAAAAACATTAATCCCCAAAGTGTAAAAAAGGCTCTACTCAGCAAAGTATTAGAATACAGACTTTGAAGGTGTTTTGTTTTTTTTTTCGTTAGATCAAATTTTTAACATGAAATGCTTTTACACAGAAAATTAAACAAGTTTATAAATTCAGCTCGAGGTTTGTATTGGAGGAAATGGAAATAGTTACTACATTTTTTAATTTAATTTTTTAATTTTTGATGTACTATTAATTACAAAAGAAAGGAGTTGCTCGAAGTAACAGGTGGCGCAAAAGTCATGTCATAATGTGAAATTGGCAATAATTTTTGCAGATGGCGCCAAATGTCATTTTCATACTTTGACATTTACAATGTAGACTAGAGGGCTGCGTAAGCAGTTTTGAAATGTAAATATGTCTTGTATTTTTAATGTATTGTAGTCGCATGTGTTATTATACTAAATGCTGTCGTCTGATGTATTATGATAGTGGATGTATTGATGTTCGTGTATATGACTGTTTACAAGCGATGTCGCGAAGACTTCTTGATCGTAACAAACACTCAAAAGAAGTAGTGTTGATGCATTTATGCTTGTTATTTTGCATATTGTAAGTTTGAGTGTGTGTGTAAGATGTAGATGGTAAGCTATTATGTGTTTAAGGGAGGTTTTTTTTAAAGCAAGCGCACACAACTAATGCCAATGCCTTGACGTTTGTATACGCGCCCATGCGTATGAAGAAGCAAGCATCACAAATTCTTTCGTCACGAAGTATTTTCTTCTTTACTTCTATACCTGCAATAACTGGAACAAATGTCTTGCAAACGATGTTGCTTCGCGTTTATTTTAGAAGACTTCGCTGCAGTAAAGCATTCGAAAAATCTCATGTCTTCAAAGTTTTTTTAAATGGCCTTTTGCAGGGGTCTAATGTAGAGATATACTGATTTAGTTGTCAATAGGCCATAGATACATAATGATTTAGTTGCCAATAAGCCATGGAGCGATACAAAATTAAAAAAAAAAATTGAAAACAGAGCTCTGTTAGTTCTGGTATTTGGCAACGCAACTAAGGTTCACTTGACATTCATACACGACCCTTTGTATAAATGTGCTTTTCAAACGTCACACTTAAAAGTCTATTTATTTAAAAAATCTCTTAACTCTAAAGCAACTTTTTGAATATTTTAAATATTCCTTTTTTCGTCTTAGAAAATGCATATCTCCAAATCGTGTTTTACTTATATATGTAAGCCTTTTAATAAAATACACCTTGTCCCCCCACCCTTCAGTGACAAGGAAGACACATTTTAGATTTTGAAGCTTTAAGCAAATTACATTTTAAGTGCTCTGAAATCCTTTTTTGACACTAATATCACAAAGTTTTCTATTTTTCCAAAGGAGCTTTCTTTCTCGCATACATTTCATATCCAAGAATAAAGTGACAAACATTATTAGCATTAATATTCATGAGCGCGAGAATTCAAACGTTTAAATTTTAGAAATATTTACATACATTAATAAATACACACATGAATACTAGGGTGATCGATTATTCGACTTTTTCCAATAACCGGTTTTCGAATAGTTCGAAAATTTTAAATTATGAAAAACCCGGTTTCGGTTTTTACAATTCAGGAAAACCCGGTCAACCGATTTTTTTAAGTAAGACACTTATTATAAAAAATTTTTGGTATTAAATTGATTTATTAAAAAAAAGAGTTAACAGTTCATGTAAATTTGTAGTATTAAACAAAAATTAAGGATAAAGCCTGGTACTCTGTTTACAATTTCGTGCGACATGCTGTCAAACTACATATAAAAGTATTTGGTATGAAATATTTGCGAAATAAATTCGCAAAAGTAGTACTCTGTTCTTGTTGTGAAAAACACGTAAAATCATGTCTTTCCATGCAAAATTAGTCTGGCATCATTTTAGTTTAGCTGCGAAACAACATGAGCAGTGCTTTTTTCGAACGGAATTTTAACAATGTTGCATACTTTCAAGCAATAAAGCGAGAAATTTGTTTAAAAAAAACCGTGATTTAGTACATGTCAAATTTTTCACGCAAAATAATCAATGGTGCTGAAAATTTTTCACAACTTTGAACAGAGTACCAGGCTTGAGATATAAAAATTAACTTTATATACTTATGTATAGTACATATAATACATATACATATGAATGTATGATGTATGTATGTCAGGCCCATTCGTTATACCAAAAAATTCGTTATATCGCAAAGATTTTTTTCAAGTGTTATTTTAATTATTGTTATTGTAGACATAATACAATACCATAAAAAGAATGAGGGTTATTTATTTTAAAATAAGCTGCCAAATACAAGCTAACGGAATCACATTTTTTTTGCATTTATATTGCTGCTGTAGATTTTGTTTAATATATTTTGCCGTTAATTATACAGAGCCATACATTTTTCAAAATATTCGCTATACAAAGTAGAACAAAATCTTAGAAATATGTTCCTAGGAATTTTTTTTTTTTTATTTTGCGATTTTTTCTTCATAATTCGTTATATCCAGTATAAAATTAGGCTAGTATTCGCTATATAAGGTTGTTAATGTAAAAAATTTGGACGTTAGTTATATCGGATTTTCGTTAAAGCGAGATTCGCCATACCAAGATTTAAATGTATGAAGCAAAATGTCAACAAAACTAATAAACACTTTTTGTAAATGGATTTTGACATTAATTGCATAAGGCCGATGTAATTCATCTCTGCTACAACGCCATAAAATAATTTCGCATAAATTTCATGTTTCAGTGAATGTGAAGTAAGAAAAAATACTTAGGAAAATCAAAAGAACTCGTTGGTCTAAGTTTTAACATATTAAAAAATAATTTTATTGCAAAATGTACAAATGGAAAAGTATTCGACTCAGCCGGTTTTTAAATTGTGAAAAAACCGGACTATTCGACATTCGAAAAATCAACATTTTGAAAAAACCGACAACCGTATTATGAAAAAAACCGGTGTTTAAAACCGGTTGAAAAACCGAGTCGATCACCCTAATAAATACATAGATACATATGTATGTATATGACGCTAATATCATAAACCCTTTTGCCAGAATCGTTGGAATTCAAATCAGACACACAGTGAATTTGAGGCATTTTTTTGCTTTGAATATTTTTGCAATTCATGTGAAAACATAAAATTTTTCTCTATTTCTTATTTTTGATTTTTCAGCAAGAAAATTTACTGGTTATTTTTATAAAGAACTTAATTTCCTTCATAACAAAATTCCCCTAGAAATGGTAAAATATTTCCCAAACTAAACTAAATCACTCATTTCATTTTCAAAAGTACTTTGTAAAAGATAATGTCCCAGCTACTCCCCAACTTCCACAGAAGAGTGTTTGACCTGTGCTTATGGCTTTTTATTCTAGTTAAATTAGATATTTTCAGACGAGAAAAGCACTAAAGTATCGTTTCAAGTACTCTTTGAGTATTGGCCGTCAAACAACTACGAATACGTTCAGTTAAAAATAGAAATAAAACACCCTTATATGCAAACAAGCATTAAATTCTAACCGAATAGCTTAAGACATCCAATCGTTATGTTTATACACATTTTTTAAATTACGCAGCACAAACGACAACAACTAAAATTTGTAGACTGTATGAACTACAATCATACGCATGAAAATAAAAATACTCTGACTATTAATCGGCTACATATGAATATATACAGGGTTATTTTTTTACACACACACATGCAGCATGTTTTCCAGAAGCCGCACACACACACACACACACACACATTTACCATTCCATTTTATTTGCGCAAATGTGTGTGGCTAATAATGAATAAATATCCCGAGTATCATAGATATATTTTGTTTGTCCGATTGAACACCCATAGCCTAAGTATAGGGTGTTTTTTTAAGAGGTATAGAACTTTGAATTGAAATAAAACACAAGAAAATCGTTTTAATGTCCATGAATTTGGCTTTATTGGAAGGATAATTTTATGCCATTAATGTTTAAATATGATTTCGGGCATGTGGCCGCCGCGGCTGGCTCGAATAAAGCCAATTCTACAGGTCCAATTTTCAACCACTTTTTCGAGCATATGGGGCCGTATGTTGGCAATAACGCCACGAATGTTGGCTTCCAAGTCCCCTAACGTTTCTGGTTTGTTGGCGTAGACGAGCGACTTCACATATCCCCAAAGAAAATAATCCAATGGTGTCAAATCACACGATCTTGGTGGCCAATTGACAGGTCCATTCCGCGAAATTATGCGCTCATCGAATGTTTCCTTCAATAAATCGATTGTGACGTGCGCTGTGTGGCATGTAGCGCCGTCTTGTTGGAACCACAACTCATCCACATTCATGCCATCCAATTCGGGAACAAAATAGTCGGTTAGTCGGCTCCAATTGCTGTGCACGGTGGCGAATCGATTCATTCGGGTCCTCTTCAACACTTTGCTCTACAGCGGCAATTGTTTCTTCGGTGCGCACTGTTCGACGTCTCTGCGGATGCGTATCATCACATAGAGTAAACGTAGTGCGAAAACGATCCGTGGTTAACCGAATTAATTGCTCTGATGGACGATTATGTCGACCATAAAATGGACGGAGCTTGCGGTAAGCTTCGCGAACTGAACCATTATTTTCGAAATAAATTTGCACGATTTGCAAGCGTTGTTCTTTTGTCAACCTGTTCATGATGAAATGGCAAACCAAACTAAATATTAATCACTTGACAGCTGACAAAATGGCCGCCAGTTAAAAAAGTGATGCCAACTTAAAGTTTTATACCTCAATAAAAAACACCCTTTATAAGCATACTACACATGAGTATATGCAGGCTTATTTTTTTACATACACATGTAAAGCATTTTGTCAAACAGCCACACCCACACATTTTCCATTCCAATTTATATACGCAAGTGTATGTGTATGGCTTCGAACGATGAACAAATATCCCGAATATTATGCGTACGTTTTATAGCCTAAGTATAAGCATACTACGGCTATAAGTATGAGAGAGATTCAAAGCACATGAGCCTTTTTGTATGTGCTACAATTATGTTTATATGCAGTTATTGAAATTATGTCATTGTCTAGTTCAGACTCCTCTTTTATTTTGCAACTACTGCTATGAATCTCAAAAGTAAAAATTGGTAAAACCTTATATCAATCTATAAGTATGTGATGGAAATTTGTTCGATTTGAAATTAAATCGTGGGCTCCTTTATATTTTTTCCACAAACTGAAAATGTAGCCAATAATGTTGATGCCGGTTGCAGGTTGCCAAGGATATTTTCGGCGACGACGAAACGAAACCCGTTAGAACGCGGTCTGCTAAAGCAATTGTTGTAAGGAATAGCACATTTTTTTCTTAATTTCAAACACCAAGTTTTATAATGAAAACTCTTTTATTTTTAAAACCATAGAAAAGCCTTAAAAAAAGGGGGCACGTAGAGGGCGGTTAAGTGTTTTCAACACATGTCGGCGGTAGATCTTATCTGATCGGCTTCAGCCTACATACAATTAAATTTAAATAAAAAATACCTTTTATTTTGGCATCATCTGTCTTTAATTATTTTAAAGAATTTTACTTAAATTTTCACGCTATTTATTCTATTTATTGCAGGAAAATTTTGCTTAGATATAGAATAATTTCTAAACCGTCAACTCCCGCTTACTCGATTTAAACACGAAAAAGCAACACAAATTCGGTTTTCATAGAACAAGATGGGAAATGAAATTGATTTCGATTTAGAACAAACCCATAATGAAATCGAAATAAATGTGTGCATCACAACTTTTTACGTTTTTCAATCGATTTGAAATTGAAAACGATTTCCATCGCATACCTGTACTTATATACAAATTTCCTTACTATCACATCCCCCACAAACTTTCAAAAATTTACTTATAAAAAATTAAAAAAAAAAAAGTTTAAATATTATTTACATTTGTTTAATAATGCCCTTTATTTCTACAAACAGGTAATTTACCTAAATTAAAGTTGAAATAAATGTTCTCAGTTTAAATTCTGCAAAATATCTGGGTAATATTTAAGAAACATTATTTTTAATAATTTGCAACAAAGAAAAGAAATAATTATAAACTTGAAAAATAAATACGAATCTCTTTATTTTAATGAAAACTGGTGATTTTTCCCATTTAAAAATTTACATTTTAACAGTAAGCAGAGAGAGCAAAAGATTGTATGTTTTAGTTTATGTGCAGATATGTATGTATATGAATTACAAATTTTGCTAAAGCCACACACACACACACACACACACACGCATACATCCATAAGGACACGTGCAAGTGTGAGTGGCTGGCTGGCTGAGCATGCATGGTATTTTTAGGTTTTAATATTATCCTAGATATTAGACAAACACGCCTAAAAGCATGCTGTGTTATTTTTATGCACCATAAAAGAAAACAAAAACTTAACTCAAGCTCAAACACACACATACATACACACGGACGCACACTAACTACACATAGCAAAAATCTCTCCAGGGCATTACTACGTATTATACATACACTTTCAACGTGCACACTCCTACAATAAGTAATACATATATATGTGAATGGGTGTATGTGTGTGTACGTGTGTGCGTGTGTAAAATTGTAAAATGGCAAACATTTTTCTATACTCTGGAAGCCGCCTTAATATCAGTGTGACCAGTTTTATAAAAAAAAAATCAGCTGGATTGTTTTCATGAGAATGTTCAAAAGTCTCGCAAACTGTGCAATTGTGCATTTTTACACTCTCGTAAATAAAATGTCAAAAATTGTATAGAAAATTATTTACACAAACCTGTTAAGTTTGCCCAATAATTTTGAATCGTAAACTTAACCTGTGCAATTGTGCATCTTGTAAAAAACAATTTCTTGCTTTATGGGCTTCTTTAGGCATTTTTAGACACACACACATACTTTTTTATTTTTATAGATGTACATACATAAATATGTTTTTAATTTAAAAATTGCTTGAAATTTTGTTGTTGGTTTAAGTTTTGACGTTTGCTTCAAATTAACATAAAGGGTCGTATTCAAAAAAACTTAACAAAGCTTTGAAAAGCAATGTTAAGTAAAGTTGTATTCAAAAAAAATTATTATATCAAAATTATAAAGTAGGCACCTACGTTTGTTAAGGCTACTTTAAGTTGATATTTCCAAAATGTGTATTTTGTACCTCAAATATTTTTCTTAATATAGCACATATTGATTCATGCTATATCTGAAAATGAAGCTGGAAGTGCTAGCTCTTATTTTAAATTTATTATTTTTGTCATGTAATGGGAAACATCACTAAATTATACAACTGATTCGAAATACATAGCAAAATCCATAAAAAAATACTAAAATAAATATAATTATACAAAAATGTTTTAGTGAAGTACATTCAAACAAAACAAATCGAAAAAAGCTGGATATTCAAATACTCATTTCGTTCGAATAAAATAAATTGAGATAATTTTTCTATGTTCATCATATTTTTTTTACTTTTACTTCATAAAAATGTTTATCTGTTTTACTTCCATGTCAGAAGCTCATATTTTTTAAATTAGGTTGCTTTACTTCAAGATAATAAAAATTTATTTAATAAAATAAAAAATTATTTGAATACTCGAATGAAATTGTATTCGATGTTGTACATCATAAGCTGTAAAATGGTTGTTGAACACGGTGGTGTTACCAGAATTTATTATTAAATCACAAAATAATTAAAATTGTCTTTTGAATACAATTTCTTAACAAAGCAATGTTAGCCTTAAAGTGCTTGGTAACTACTACGAACTTTAAAGCTCAAGTAAAATATTTTTTTGAATAAGGGGGAAACTGTTTGCGCAAAAGTTCAAAAGGGGCTTCATGAAACAAGTCTCGTAAGTTTGCCCAATTGCATAAATGGCAATTTTAAGACTTCTCATGAAAACCCTTAATAATAAAACTTAAAACATATTTTTTTAGTAATAAAAGGTTTATTTTTCATACGTATATATTTTAATTAATTTAAAGAAAGTTAATAAATTCATTTTGATTTTCTTTTCTCTATCTTACTTCTGTACGAACTTTGACTCGAACGACGAGTAAAAGTACCAAAATTACAATTTTACCCATTTTGCCCACTTAAAAGTATCGTTTATTATAATCTAAACCTATGATTAAGACTATTAAGCCATTTTTTGTTGAAGTGGGGAGCATACATCCACGCTCACAATCAATAGAACTTTCGCATGTACACATACATAATATTAGTAGAATTATGGGCTAGTAATGGGTTAATTCATGTAAACAATTTTAAGACTTTTTTATTCTATCACCAAAAATATGCCTCTGAATGGAATTTACAAATTTTTAAGAACAACACTAGCTCATAAAGGCTTAAAACGAGTCATTTTAGCAATAAAAAGTAGTTATGCTATGTCTCAGTGTAGCATATAACCAGCATGTGAACTAGAGATGAGTGCGTGTCGAATTTTTCTAACACAACACAACACGAGACGAACACGAATAACAAGACTCTAAACACGTACGAAACATGCACGCAAAAAATTTCGTCAACACGATACTGCACAACACGCACGAAATATTATTGGCTTGGTATTGAAGATCAGAAAATTTAATTGATTTTTTTCAAGAGTCGCTTTTCAAAATATGGCACCGAGTTGGCACTGCCAGCTGATACTATCTACCACTACAGCTGATACTATCGGTTTACGTACAGAACTTTAAGCTTCAGAGGCCCATACAATATCAACAAATATGCTAGTGTTGTGTGTTTAACGATACAAAATATAAAATTTTTTCTCTATTGGAAATGCATTCATATATATTTTACATCTAAAATCGTTTGGTGGGTTTTGTGTCAATTTTGCTCAATAAGAAACGAAACGAACATGCATGAAATCAGATTTTTTGTCACGAAAACTTCGTATTGAGTCATGCGTGTTCATGTCACGGGAAAATCCACGACACGCTCCCATCTCTAATGTGAACCACATTTTAATATAAGGCATATTTCAGCTGTTCTTGAGTTGTAAGGCAAAAAAAAAAACATCCGAACATACAAACTTTTACATTTATAATGTCACCATGAATAATTATTCCTATTCATATGTGAGGTAAAATGAAAGTTATTTTAATACTTTAAATTAAATAATGATAAAAAACTTCTAAAATGCTAAAAAAAATAATGCTTAATAGCCTCGGTAAGCTAATGAGTAGTGTGCTAGCCTATCAGTGTGGAGGTTTCGGGTTAGATTCCCACCATAGACTCTGGTCTGTTTCACTACAACGAGTTACTATTCTCGTTTAAATTAAGTTATGACATAATTTGTAATTGTATTTGTAACATTTAATAAATAAATAAATAAATAAAACATGCTTAATGTAGTTGCAAAAAAATTATAAAATGGTCACACTGTCTGCCCTAAACACTAGATGTTCTTAAATAAATGAGAAAGTGCTCTTATAAAAACAGTTATAGACAACGACAAATTCTTTTAAAGGACACAAAAGAAAAGATAAAAATATTTTTAAAAAAATTTGGAAATAACTACATAGTAGATATATAAAATTCATAAAAATGGTTAGAAATAAATTATTTGTGTGGCTTTTTGTGTTGAGATAAACCGAGAAAATAGAAAATTTAAAGAAAAACAATTTTTCCATGAAAGTAAACCAATACTTTTATGTAAGGAAAGTCCAACAATAAAATAAATGTTGACAAAAATATAAAAGTAATAAATATTTGACAGAATAACGGATTCGTTGTCTTCAAAATGGATGGATGTATGCTTGAATAACTCTGGCTTTTGTATCTAATAAATTTTTGCCATCATAATCATAAAGAGAAAAATCACAAAAATATTTTATTAAAACAAATTGTTTTTTATTTAGACTATAAAAATATTTAATGTGCTGTAGTAAGAGTTAAAATAAATAAAATCGAGCAAAGTTTGCAGTTTACTATTTAGTTGACGTCTAGCCTTCGAATTAATTTCTTTATATTATTACTTATGAACTGTAATTTTTTCATTTAAATCTTAAGCGCTTAGAAATGTTGTAAAAAAATACACTGGATAGAGAAAAATTGATGTTATCATTTTTTAAGTTTTATTAACTTTTTTTCATATGTTGGTATTTTTCGTTATCATTTTTGTTATCTCCAAAAAAATAATAGATATGTATATTCAACTTGTAATAAACAAAGTTGTCACACTTATATATTGCATATATTGCTTTCTATTTAAATTTTTATAATATCGCACCCTAAAATCAAAAATAGACACAACTCAATTTTTTTAAGAGAAGTAACACTCATGCAATTAATATGCCTACCAACAGACATAAATATCGTTAACTGAAATACAATATCACGTAACTACACTTTTTTAAATTTTATATCAGAGAGAAAAAAGTAAAAAAACTACATATTTAAATGACTGAAGTAAAGTTTCTCTATTTTCAATTAAAACTCAGCTGATTGTTATTATAAATGTTTGAAAATTCTTAGGGAGATTTGTTGCGATATAATACCTGAGGAAAGGGATAGTGAAACCAGGACATGGCGTGAAGTATTAAATTACTTAGCTTAAGTCGTTTTGCAACCCTGCTATTGTGCGTTTTGTTAGTTTTTATAACATCATTGCAGAGCCTCTGGTGTTAAGTTAGCGTATTAATATAATATAATAAATAATAAAATAATAATAAACATTGAGAAAGGGGGCCCTGCGATATGCTTTATAGTATACTACGTTTATACGGGCGACGGGAAAATAAAACTATTGCAAATAGAGAATATAATTTAAAAATTATTTCAAATTATTCGACATTTATACGTACATAAATATCTTGCCTAATTTTTTACCTCGAGCTTAAAGGAATTAGTTAAAATAATTATGCAAATAGAGAATTTTGCCGCATAAACGGCGAATTAATTTTTTATTTGCAAATAGCTAACTCACGAAAACGATTTCTGATTAACGCACTATTGGCAAATAAAATGCTTGAGGTTGCCACGCTTACAAATACTTGATAACGAATAACAATAAATGGATAAATGTTGCACAAAAAACATTGATAGAAGCAAATAATTATTTTATATGTTGTACATTAACACCATTTTTTTTTTTTTTTTTTTGTCAAGACAAGTATGTTTTCTACAGAACTGCTATCAAGTGTATTTTTGTGTACTTTTGCTATGCCGTGAGTTAATTTATTTGCAAATAGTGCGCGTATAAACGTAGTAACAAATATTAAAGTATATCACACAAATCTATGATGTTGATATGACTGAGTCTGGCTCTACAAGACGATGCTTGTCGTTATTACAGAGTTTCTATTAAATACGGAGTTTCTATTAAATACGAAGGCAATATGTACATTGAGTTTTTATATTTCAGGCAAGAAATCTCACTGGCTCTATTTTATATAAATCGTTTTGTGTTACCCATTTTAAATTATAATATGTTGGGTTTGTCTTGAAACTGATCCAATAAAATACTTATAAGGAGTTTTATATTATAAAGTTTTTAAGCATTATTTTTGGTTTAACAAATTTGATGCATAGTGGCTCTATTTTAACGAACACCACTGTATACATACGTATGTATGCATGGATTTATGTAGAGGATACCAAAAGACTTTTAAATTTTTAGAATATTTCTTTTTTTCTAATATTTAATAAGAAGCTACATAGGTATGTTTACCAACAAATGACAATAAAAAAAAGATTTTTTCTTAACCATAAAAATTTTACATATCTAGATATTACTTTTTATTTTTTAACTGTAAAATAGAGTAAAAAAATAAATTTATAAAAAAGATCTAGGGATTTCCGATAATATATTAAAGCTATATGAACTCAAATTAAAAATTTTCATAATTCAAAAGAAGATTTACCCCCTGTTTGTGTAAAACGTTTGAGTTAAAAATCTTAACGTTTTTGTAATAGACTAAAGGAAACGTGTACAACTTTTCTTTAATCTATTACAGAAACGCCAAGATTTCTAACTCAAACGTCTTACACAAACAGGGGTTAATTAAAAACTAGTTTAAACTTAACAAATTTTAAACATTTACTTTTCTTAGACAAAATTTAATTAAAATATAAGAAAAAAAATTCAAGTTTTAAATTAATTACAATTGTTTAATTAAACATTGTGTGTATGCAACGCGCATATTTAAATACATACATACATACATACATACATAAATTTTTATATTTAGATAACATTAAATTAAATTAAAGAGTCATAAATAAGTACACAGAACGAGAAACTAATTTAGCCTCTATTCACTCCCCCTTAAAACCGTTACATTCAGTACTCAATATTAATTATAATTGTGGGAGAACGAGAGAGAGACCCCCAAAGCACTAAATAACAAAAACAAATTGTGTGTATGTATGACACATACTTGCATACATACATTGTAAACGCAGCCAACCCAAACATTACAAAGCTAAACAAATACAAAAAAAAACTTAAAAAGAAAAGACAAAAGCAAAAACAAAAACAAGATGAATATCACACCCGTAAACACATACGAGTACATTTATGTACATTTTACACACAAGTGTTGTTGTAGTTGTTCGTTTACGCGACTAAGATCGATGACCTTCAATTCAATGTGTGCGTAATTATTGTTGTAGTTGTTTGTTTGCGCCTTTACAGCAGGGGGTTGATTTGGCTGATTAATCAGTGTGCGTGTGTGTTAGTGTGTGGATTTATTTATATTTCTTTACAAAGCAGGGAGGCTGTGTAACTTTGTTATAGTTTTGGATATTGTAGAATAGCAAAAGAAAAACTTTTTAGGCAGTATGAGACAAAATTAAACACGATGAATTTGGTATGATAAATTGGGTTATATAGGAGAGTTTCTCCATCAGCTTGATATAAATTAGTTGAAATGAAAAATTTGTATTTAATTTAAGAATATACATATGTATATGTACATACATACATTTATGTACTTGTGTATAGGGTTCGTCTACACAAGGAATATACCACTTTTTGTAAAAATAAAATAAAAAAACAAGCTTTTATTTGAAGAAAAAAATTTAAAACACAAGCAGATTGGTTAAAAATCTGCTAAAACTTTTCTCAGAGTGAAAACTTTATTTTCCCCTTGTCTCTCAACAATAAGACTTGCATAGTGTAAACTAGGACTAAGAACCAAACTTCGAAATTATATAAGCCCATTAATTTATAGTTCAATTAATCGGCGCTATTCTATATATTCCCTGAGAAATGTTTTCTTAAAAATTAATTTTTCCCGGGAATAAAATTCTACTAAGCACGAGCAGAAGAATGATGTAGAACTTCGAATTTCTAAGTTCAGTTGTTTTGCTGCCAACTGGTGGTTTTGTCTTTATTGAAAATTGTATTCTTCAGAGTAAAGAAACCAGGAGTGAGGAAAATTTTCAGGAAGTTAGGTTGAATTTTCGTATAAAAAACTTATCTTAAACAAGCAAAATTTATGAGGGATATAAGTTACCACGTCACCACCACGTCAAACTATCCAATATGCAAAATTGGTTTTTTAGATTCGTTATCTTGGTACCCGAATTTATACGATATGCCTCGTTTAAGAATGCTGAAATTCTGATGGACGATAGATAACTCAATAAGAAATATTTGAAGCCCTGCATTTTTAGGAATACGCCGACTTTAAATTTAGAATTGACGGGTCTTTTGAAAAGTTCAAATTTGCATATTGGATAGTTTGACGTGGTAGATACGATATAATGACTACTTTTCTGCTTTGATTTTTCATATCTTCCTTCATGGACTTTATTTAGAAAACTTGTTCGAAACTTAAAGGAACTCCCATAAAAAAGTGGAAACAGTTTAAATCAAACCACAGTTTGAAAAAAATTTAATAAGCAAACATTATGTAAATACGTTTAAATAATAAATAAATATATACATGAAAAACTTTTCCTATAAAATCCATATAAAATCGTCATTTTACTTTTACTATATTTTTGTTACCCACTTCTTGAACTAAATAAGTACACAGAGACATATTTACGTAAAGTCGCCAGTTGAAGCATAAAAAGGGAATATTTTGAATAAAAGATAAGTAAAGAAAAAGAAGTACAAAAAACATAAATGTTCTAGATGGAAAAAAAAGAAAATATTAAAGCAACTACAACAGACAATAACAAACATAAAATAGTCAGCAGCAACTGGAACAATAACAAGAAGAGGAATATAATGAGAAAACAACCCTGCCTGTCATTCGATTTTTTAGGTCGATGTTTTCGTTTGGTTGAACGGTTGATTGGTTGGTTGCTTGCTTGTTACATTTGGCCACTGAGCACAGTGGTAAAAATCGCTCAAACAAGAGGCATTTAAGACAAATTTCAAATGTTGAAGTTAAGGCCGAGTCACATGAAATAATTCATACATTATGCTGCACAATGAATATTTTGTTGACGAAAACATTTGAGCAGCTTAAATAGGTTTGTTCTCCACTTTATTAATTAAACTTAAGTTGGTTTTCATTATTTATTAGAGCTATGCTCTTTTTAACACACTTCAAAAAATGGAGGAGGTTATCAATGCGTGTCTATTTTTTTTTAACCGACTTCAAAAAAGTTGTAAAAACTTTTTTTGTTGTCTGAGAGGGTATAGCTTCCCACTGGTCCCATTACAAAAAACTTGGGCGGGGACACGCCCACAAGTTGTTTTATTTGATTTTATAATATTCTATGTATTTGATCGCCACAAAACCTAGCAAACATATTTAGTTCTTGTAATTGCACAATTTTAAAGTTGAAAAAGGGCGGGACTACGCCCATTCAAATCTATTATTATATTTCACGTGGTTCTACTTAAGCGGTTTTTACGAAACTTGCCACTTTAGCTCAAAAATAGACACAATCTTCCATTTGAAAATATGGGCGGATTTACGCCCACTAAAGTTTAATATTTTATTTAAAGTGGTTCTACCGCACTGCTTTTACAAAACTTAACACACACCCTGAGCTCTGAAAACACACAAAATCTTGCATTTAAAAAGTGGACGTAGTCACACCCATTAAAATCTAATTTTATATCTCATAAATATTTTTCGAAAATGTTCTATCAGATCTTTGCATTGAAGTCGGTTTTTTGGCAGAATTATTTATGTCAGACATAGGAGTTAGGACGTGATTTTCATAACAAAAATAATCGACACTATTACAACTATAAATGTATTTCTGTTTTGATTTTTTTTTACATTTTTTAGTTTTCATTTCCTTTCGTAAAGAAGGAGATGCTAGATGACTTGCTAATAAGAATTTAAAAAAAACAGGGGCGCTAAGTCTGCGTTTACATATGCGAAATGTGCAACATGCAAATACTTGCCGCGAATTTATTTTGTTTTATAAGAAGAATTTTATGAATGTTAAATAAATAGTTGTAAAAATATAAATAATTTTATTGCATTGTTATTTAACACATGAAATTATTTTATATAGATAAGCAGCATAGCTCTAACCGAGTGTACTAGGACACCTCTCTCTTAATTTGAAATTTATTTGCTGGTGGTTCAGCGTTGTCTATATGCATTTCATTGTTGCTGTAACAAGTCATAAGTGGACTTCAACAACACATTTTGAACAGTCACAAACCTCTTATCTTATGCAAAGACATTCAAAAACTATTTGAGAATTCACAAATAATAATACTTTTGAAAATCACAAAAGAAAAATAAGGGTAGTAGGCTTAGAAACTTATACAAAACCCAGCAAATAATTTTTATTCGATATGAAGCTATTCTATTTTTCTACACCTTTATACAATTAGAAATACATTAGATAACAATAAAAGTAATTATAAGACAAAATGAAAAATAGAATCTCTTCTTTTTTATTTGTTTCTTTTATTTTATTTTATTTTATTTTAGCTCACACAAAACAGAAAAACCTAAATCAAAACATACCAAAAATAAAGCAATTATGTGATACTTGTCAAACTGCTCGAAGTACGCTAAAAGTTAAAAGTTGCCAAACTTTTGCACTTTGCGTTGACGGAGACGTACTAAAGGCCGGGTCACAATGAATCTGTCATACGTTAAACTTGACGGAAGCATTAAAACATATTCAATAGGTTGATTCACCATTTTATTTATTAAATTAAATTTTTTGTATTTATTTCGTCTATTTCTTTTGTTTAATTTTATTTTTGCTGCCACAAAACACAAAAATCTAAATCAGAACATACCAAAAAAGAAAACCCCACGAATATCTGTCAAACTACTCAATGTAAGCAAAAAATTAAAAGTTGACCAAATTTGGTACATTGCGTTGACGGACACGTACTGAATGTAACAGACCCCATAAGAAACCATGTATTTCAACTTAGATGTCAGTTGAAAAAAGCGAAGCTCGGCCTTAAGTGTGCATGACTTTATTTGGAATACTCAAGAGAACATCAAGAAAAAGGCACATATTATAAGTTATGGCTTGGTAAAGGGTTTGTTTTATAGAGTGACACAAGTTTAAATTATAAAATACAAGGAAATACATTTTTAATGAATTCGCTTTGAAATTAATGTTTTAATATTATTTCTGCATTGTGTTTGCCACGGCAGGAGCGTAAAAGGCGCAATCTGAATTTAATTCCTGCACAAGTTTAATCTTGAAAGCTTTTAGGCCAAGATCTTTTCGTAAAATATTCCATAAAGTGGAAGGACACAACCCCAATTGCTGAGAACGGAATTGACGAATTGATTGATTAGGATCATCTTGAATGATTTCCTGTACAGCGGCTAAAGCGGCTACAGCTTCTTGAATGTGCACTATTCGGTGTCTCACGGGATGCACATTATCAGTAACAGTAAATGTGGTCCGAAAACGATCTATTTTGTTCTTCGAATTAGCCGATCTGAAGGACGATTATGTACGCCATAAAATGGATGAGTTTGACGAATAGAACAATTATGTATTTTGATTAGAAATTTAAAAAATTTGCACGCGTTGCTCTGGTGTGAGTCGATTCATAATGAAATTTCAAAGCAAACTAAGCAAAAAGCAAATAAAATAGTGATGCCAACTCAAAGTTGTGACACTCTAAAAAAAACATGCTTTATGAGGTGGTGAATTTAATGTCACCACATTCGCTACTTTAACCACTGTATAATGGCTGGAATGGAATGTATGTGTGTGTGTGTGTGTGTGTGTATGTGTGTGTGTAAGTGCGTTTGTGTGTGAGTGCGAGGGTGTGTACTCGCATGAGTGACAAAAGGTATTATTGGATTCTTGATATTACCGAGAAAATTGGTTGTTTGACATCAATAGTTTTACAAATTTTAGTTTACGTTTTTAAATAGGGATTTTCACAGGAAGATTTGTTTTATATTTTTCGTTACCCTACGTCTCCACTAGCCATCGACGTGGACATGACATGGACATGACGCCGTCAGAGCAACTCTGAAAAATTCATCAATTGTGGTGAACACGTGCGATGTCCATGTTCAGGTATATCAAAGTGTTTTGCGGTAGTGCAATAGAGATGGAATATTTACCAATTATGATCTGTCTCTTTTCTTTCTATTGCAAATAGTTGCGGACGTCAAATCTCATGGCGAACATTTTTGCTCAGACATATGCTCGCGCATTGATGTCAGAGCATGGACGAAAGTTGGACATGAGCGGTCTCCATTAGCCATTTGCGATGTCCGACATGATGCCCATACCAAGTTCATGGCTAGTGGAGACCGCTAGTTATGTACGAGCATGAACCGGAAAATGGTTTTTCTTTCTTTTTTTGTTAATTTGTATCATTATATTTATGCATGTAAATTTTGTGAAACCCATATTCTTAAATTTATGTTAAATTATTCGGTTTTTTGTTATTTTTGTTGAATTTCTATCATTAATCTTCAACATATTCAACTACATCAGGATAAAGAATCTGTGTTTGCCGCAATTATTATTTTTAAACTCAACGCAATTCAATTTAATTCTGAGAATTTCTACCTTTTTGATTTAAAAACAAAAATAATGACGCAACTAAATTGAATTCACCTACTTGTGGAAATTGTCAAAGGAGCAACCAACATGTATTTCAAAAGAAACTATTATCAATTTACCATTTTATGGCACTTACCTGAAAAAAAAATAAAAGAGAAAAGAAATTAATTAGCATTTAATGGAAATAATAAATTTACCAATAATATAAATAAAAAAATATTTCAATAGAATTTTAATAGCAATTAAATTCAGAGAAATTGTTTTAGTATGTGTGTAAACTAGATCATATTTAAACATGCAAAAGGTTTTTATCTACATATCTCACCCACTGGGATGAAGTTTATTTCAATGTCAACCTGGCAACTTGAGTTTGTTGTTTTCCACCAGGCACTAATTGCTAATGAAAAATGTCATTATTATCGGCAATCAGAATTTTTTGGCTTCCAAGAAAATGAAACTTTTTCGAAAACAACAAGATTCTAATAACTGATTTTGGCAGAAGAGAACAAGAATAAGAAGAGGAAAAAAGAAGGTTACAGTTGCCCACACATTTTGCACAGTATGGCAAATCAGCATAAATAATCATAAACAAATCCTTGTATTTTACCCCCGGTCTTGGCACAAAAATGTTAATGTTAGCAATTGTCAAATTTATTTCCTAAGACCATTATATTAACGTGTGGACCGCAAATGTTTGTGTTTGTGCACACATGTTTGGAAATTAATGTTTTAACATGAAGCTTAGCAACAATGTTAAGACACAAGCTGTCAAATTGGAAATAAAACTTGCGGCAGAGTAGAAAAGAAATAATACCCTTTATTGTGAATTACGTCGTCGACGTCACATCAAGACGACAGTAAAAATTATCACTTGTCTATTCCTTCTGCCAAAAATTGACTACTATTAACATGCTTTATTAGTTTTCAAAGCCTTAGAGATTAGTAAGAGATTGTCAACAAGAGCCAATCGTTGCCGATAACGAGTAGACAAGTGATACTATTTACTGTCGTCTTGATGTGACGTTGACAACGTCATTCACAATCAGGGTTAATAAGTTTATTAAAATAAAAATCATGCAGAATAAAAAAATATATGCTTTATTGCAGAAAAACCCCTAAAACAAAATTAAACAAATCGACAAGAAAAATCGCCAAAATAAAAAATCTGTTAAATGAAAAAAAAAACACCAAAAATAAAATAAATCGCTGAGGCCGAAAGAAATCGCCTAAACTAAAAAACGACCTTAAAGAAAAAAAAATTGCTAAAAATAAAAAAAATCTTAGCGTTAAAATCACCAAAACTAAAAAAGTGCTTAGAACCGTACAAATCGACAAAAAAAAATCGCTACAAGTAAAACACATCCGAAAAAAGTCACCAAAAACCGAAAAAAAATTGCCAAAACTAAAAATAAATCATCAAAACTTAAAAAAATGCTAAAAAACCGAACAAATCGACATAATAACGAAAAACGCTTAAACTAAGAAAACAGGCGAAAAAATCTACAAAAAACGGTAGAACGAAAATAAGCGACACAGCTTAAATTAAATCGCTAAAACTGAAAAATTCTACTAAAGCTGAAAAAACCGACAGAGTAAAACAAAATGCTATAATTAAAAAATCGCCCAAACTAAAACAAATCGTTAAAAATTAATACAAAAAATTGCCAAAAAGCGAAAAAAATCGCCAAAACGAAAAAAACGCCGCAGCTAAAAATAAACCGCCTAAACTTAAAAAATCTCCAACTTAAACTAGAAAAAACGCCCAAACTAAAAAAATCTCTGAAAACTTAAAAAAATCGACAAAACAGAAAAAAGCGTTAGGAACTCAATATAAATCCCTTAAATTAAAAAAAAATAACGCTTAAACTAAAAAAACTGAAAAACTAAAAAATCTGAAAAATCGCCAAAAAAAAAGAACAAACAAATCGATAAGGAAAAAAGGTCTTAAGGTAAAAAAGCGATAGAAGTAAAAAAAATCGCTGAAACTAAAACAGCAACCGAAAAAAACGCCAAAAACTGAAAAAAATTGCAAAAACAAAAAAAAAGCCAAAAAACTAAAAAGAAATCGCTAAAACTAAAAACCAAAGTTATTGGCAAAATAAAAAACCCTAAAACCAAAAAAAACGTCAAAACTAAAAACTCGCTTAAACTAAAAAACAGCCGAAAAAATTGTTAAAAAGCGAAAAAAATCGGCAAAACAAAAAAAAAAACGCCAGAACTAAAATCAAATCGCTAAGATAAAAAAATCGCTAAAGCGAAAAAATCGAAAAAAATAAAAGAAAAGCTTAGACCGGGTTTACATCTGTGTGCCATGTGCCCAAAGAAGCGTAATCAACTAATTACTAATAAAAAACTGTTTGATTCAGACATGTATTTATTGATTTAAACAGTTTCCAATCATGTTGGAAATCTATAAAATTGTCTATTAGTTATGTATGAAACAGTTTAACTTCATAAATACGTGTGTGAATCAAACCGTTTTTCATTAGTAATTAGTGGTTACGCTTTTTTTTGGCACATGTCACATGTCACATGTTCTGAAATGCCAGGTGTAAATAAACTCAGCCTAAGGCAAAGGCAAAACTAAAAAAAACAACCGAAAAAATCACCAAAAACAAACAAAATGGCAAATAAAAAATGCACAATTGCAAAACACCTAAAAAGGAAAGAAAATTAAAATAAATCTCTGCAACAGTCGAGATATTCGATTATGTCTGTGATTTTCATGAATAACAACCTATGTTGTAGAAAGGATGGCCAAATTTAAGGTTAGGAAGTAAATTGACTTAAAAGCACACTTTTTTTAGGCAAATACAGTTTTATTGATACGAGTATCAATGTAAAGTAGAAATGTGGAAATTAATAATGGAATATGATGTCGGGCGCGCCGAATTTCATCTTTCAGATAGTCAGTTTTTTCTGGTTTGTTCACTTAAACCCGGTCTCGAAAATTCTTTAATTCTTCCTTTAAAATTTTTTTTCAAGAGTGTATTTTACTATGGTTAAAATTTCCCTACTTTTTAATAAATAAATGTCAAAGAATGACAGCTCAATAATTGACTTTTCATTGTTTGACAACCAGTTTACTACCTAACTTCAAATTTGCCCACTCTGAATTCGAGTTTTTGATATAAGATTATTATACATAATTTAAAGAGGTCTGAGAAAATTTTGAAAAATATGGAGGTACATATGTATGTATATAATCTTTTTAAACAAGCTTCAAAAAGAATTTGTTTTGGCTCTACTAAACAAATTCGATTTTTGGACATGCGAGAGCTTAGGTTTCCAGCAAAAAATTACACATTGCCATTAGAACTACTTGCCATATAATGACTTACTTACTTTTCTGATTGCCAATTTTCATTACTCGCTTACAAATCACATTAACTAAACTTTAAAAAAATGACATGCAAGTTGCTAAATGAAGAGAATGATTTTTTTAGACGAAATAAAAAAAATGTAAGTACTTCTCAAGAATCGATTATTTTAGTCTCACGCCTTGTTAAAATCATTAAGTTGGTAATCCAGTAGGGAAGTGCTTCCACCAAAAATGCTTAATTCCAAACTCGATTACCTTTTTTGAAATTTTTTGCTGGGTTATGTTAGCTTTGACCGGTTGGTGAGAAGAGAAAGTAGGTTTTCAGTTCACTTGGGTACAAATAACAGTTGCCTATGTTTTAACTGAGAGTAGAAAGCGGATAGCGCAAGTTACAGATGGTGAAGTGATAAATTGAGGGAAGAAAAGCTGAATTAATTTTTTCTTTTTATATAATTTTTCTAATGTGAGTTTTATTCATTTTTATACAAGTAGCATCGTTGCAGTCCCTTTGGTGTTAAGTAGGTGAATTATTTTAAGCAATGTAACCTTCAGTGCTTTTAATATAAATATCATTTAGACGATTTAATCGTTTGTGTTACGCTCATATCATTACTTTTATTATCTTAATATTTTACTAAATACAAATATTGCTTTAGTTAACTTCTTAAAATAAATTAAATTTTTTAATTTCTTATAAGATTAACTCTTTTTCATTTATAAGAAAAGTATTTAGTTTATCCGCAATCCTTAAAATAATTCCGCAACGTGTGTGTAAAGCTACATATCTTCCTTACTTTACGTTCTAATAATAAATTTATTTTTAGTATCAATTAAATTAAACTTTAACAAGCAACAGAAACAAAAAAAAAACAACAAACTTGAAAGCACTTATTAAGTGAATCATGCCTCATTTGCCACAAACGATAATAAACATTTTAAATGAAGACTATTAAGTTTCTATGCCATAAATTAAATATTTAGCATAAAATCAATTAACGTATAAAACACATTAAATTAATATAAATATAAATTTTAAATACTTTAAAAGCTTCTTTTTTTATTTTTTTTATTTTTTTTTTTTTTTTTTTTTTTTTGAACTGCACAAAAGGGATGTAATGTGTAATAAAAAATGCTTTAATGTCATTGTATAACCCACGCACACATTCATAAAGTTAAAGATCTCCCACCCACCTCTCAGTACATTTTCCCGCATAAATTCTACAACAGTTTTAAATGTTTAACCCTTTTTGTTCGCCAGCCAAAAAAAAGTTGTATTTATTTATATATTTTTACGGTTTTCTTTATGTATTTTTTTACGAGTTTCCTTTCTTTTTTTTAGTTTTCAAGTAGCTTTTCCCTGGTTTTCTTTTTTAAGTACGCAAATATAAAGAAAACTTTTTTTATATGTAAGTATGTACTTATGTATGTATTAAAAATTCCTTTGAGATAATGACAGTTTAATAACAACAACTAAGAAACTCCTGCTGAGTACGCGCTCCCATGCAACTTATGGACGTACGCCTTGACTTTCGCTTTGTTTTTAAAGATTTTTAAGACGGTGTGGTGTAATGATGAAAATCTTTCTTTCACCTTTTATTATTTTTTGAATAATTAATGCTTAAAATGGCAGAGAGAGCACAAAAAAAGTAACAAAGAAACAACAAAAGATGTAAGATTTTTTTTGTTGTCAAAAGATTTAAATACAATAGAAGAAATCAATGAACTACTGATAGCTAGAAACAGAGAGATAGATAGAGATTGTTAAATGAATTAAACATTTTAAATTAGAATAAAGAAATTTATTTTTAATTTTATTGCATTTTTTTAAGTCCAAATTAATCACGTACATACATAATTAATGACGACACTCTCGAACACTGTTTTGGGTTGCAAGTATTGCCCGCCTACGCGAACAGCGTTGCCGTTGTGACACTAAAGTGTGTATCACTTTTGACCCTTTTTCGTGCAATGACACTTTTTATCACCCCTTTTTTTAATTTATCCCTTTGTATCATTTTAACAAAATATATACAGTGGGGCAATAATATGCTCAAAAATTGGACGAAGCACAGTCTAGCATAACAGTTATTGGAAAAAGTGCTGTTCGTCAAGTTGGCGATATTAGGTTCAACGGTCTCGATCATTTTACTGTTTTGGTTGATACAAAAGCCAATAAATGGTGAAAATATTGCAAAAAGATATGACATCCAAGTCCCTGATTCCGAATTTCTGCGAGTATCACAATTAAAAAATATTTTTTTTAACTTACTTTCATCTTCAATCTAAATAAAATAAACCGACAATGCCGTCTACAGATGGTCTTTACTATTATTTACCTGGCGTTCTTCGTTCCTAATGTTTTTTTCACCTGTAAATTAAAACTTACGGTTCGCTGGACTATATCCACTTAAAAAAACATTATTAGCTTCATCCGATCATATTTACTATCTGGCGGGTTAGCGGGTTAACATTAATTAATTTTATTTTAGTCTAATGTATTTAATTAATTGTTAAAATTCGTTTTTCTTTTTTTTAAATTGAAATAAATGTTATTTTTTTTTTGTTCCCAAAAAAACTTCACCCTATTTTACTATAAAATACCTTTTTATTGACCTATTTTTCTTAAATACCCTTCTTAAGATACTTTTTCGAAATTTTCAACGTCAACCCTATACGCAAAAGACACTTTAGGCTGCTGAATATTTAGCTTAAAAGAAACTAACTAAAGGGAAAGCGTTGTTAGCAACTTACAATTTACAGATGTAATCAAAGAAGGCAACATAAAATACGCTTAATATATTTTTTTCCTTGATTTCTTTTTATAATAAAATTACAGATTTTAAACAAATTTACAAATTTATGAAAGCGCTTTACATACTCGTACATACATATGTATGTATTTTATCTAGACAGCTGATATTGTTTATCAAAAAGATGTCCGAGGTTGCCAGAGCAACAAAGTTTTTTTATTTATTATTAGCGTTTTTTTTTTTTTTGGAAATGTTACAATTTAAAGCAGGGACCGTAACGGTTAAAATTTTTATTTTAAAAATCACTTTTTAAGCCTGGTACAGAGCTCATACGGAATTTCAGGTTCTGTATGTAAAAAAAGTACAAAAATTCATGTTGGTAAATTTCATAAAGAAATTTATTTCCATTTGCTAGTACGGAAATTCAAAAGGAAATGGAATTTTTGACATTTATTGCCTATCTTAGGGAGCTATATATATATAAATAGGGACTTTTTCCGTCAACTGTAGGGTGGTCGATTATTTGACTTTTTCCAGAAACCGGTTTTCGAATAGTTCGAATATTTGAAATTATGAAAAACCCGGTTTCGGTTTTAACAATTCAGGAAAAACCGGTAAACCGGTTTTTTTAAGGAAGAAAATTATTATACAAAAGTTTTGATTTTAAATTACTTTATTAAAAAAAAAGAGTTAACAGTTCATGTAAATACTATAAAACAATACAAAAATTAAAGGCAAAACATAAAAATTAGCTTCATACACTCAAAAAAAAACTAACTAAAACTTTGAAAAATTTTCTAAATTTGAGTAATAAAAAGTTGTCGTATGGCGCCAAAGCAGTTTTTACTTGAAACCAGTAAAATATTTACTAAATTTCTAGTTCATGAATGAACTAGTTTATAGTAATTATATTTTTATATTTGAGTAAAATTTTTCTAAAATTAAGTAAAATTTTCCCATAAAATTCGGAGCTTTGCAAAAAAAAATTTTCATCTTTGATCTCAAATTTAATACATTTTTCAAAGTTTTTTTATGTCTTTAATTCTGGTACTTTTTTATTTTTTATTAAATTCTATACCACATGGTATGTTTTTTATTATGTCTTCATATTATATTCTAAATTAATTCACCATACATACGTATTAATTCCTTGAGAGGAAGTATTGAACCAATAACCTTCTGACTGATAGGCAAGCACTCTAACCAATTGCCTAACAGGGCAGCCTGAATAAGCATTGAAATTTTTGAGTTTTAAAATTTTATTTTATTTTCAAAAAAATATATTTCAAGTTCAAATATTCCTCGGAAGAATGAAAGATTTACTTAAATTTTTTTTGCTTAATGCAAATAAAAAATATATTCTAAAATTTAAAGAAAAAATACTTAAAACTGGTAAATATTTTTCTAAAATTTAGAAAACCTTTTTATATCTTTCAAGTTAGTCAAATTTGATGAACTAATCAGGAGTAAGTCATTTCCTAAAATTTATTTTTTGATTTAAGACAATATTGACTAGTTCTTAGGATATTTGGTACACATTTCCTTTAAGCCAGTAAACTTGTCCTTGAATGTGAGATTTTTTGTGTGTATTTTTGTGAACTATTTTTAAGGATATGAACTTTTTATTTTTTACTCATATTAAGTAATTTTTACTAGATTTTTGTAAAAATTTACTTAAACTTAGAAAAAATTACGTAAACTTAGAAATTTTTTTTACTTAAATTTAGAAACTTTTTTTCCTTAATAATAGTACATGTCTTTTTTTTTTTTTTGAGTGTAGACTTATGTATAGTACATAAATATTTATACATAATATACAGTTGAGGAATAAACTCTACATACAACCATCATTTTTAGGGTTTATGGAAACTTGGGAAGAAATTCAAAAAATTAATTATGCCAATATTTAGGTTGCTAATAAATATGTTTATACAAAAAAAATAATAATTATAATAACACCTACAGTAGCAAAAATATTTTAAATACATAGGAAAAATACTTGCGAAATGTTTGATGTCCTCAACTTGTTTGAAAATTCTGTGATTTTCGGTACCAAGCCGTCAACAAATGGCATCCAAATATGGTCTATTATGTTGTTATCATAATTATTTTTAAATTTTTTATTTATTGTATAAACATATTTATTAGCACCCTAAATATTGGGATAATTAATTTTTTGAATTTCTTCCCAAGTTTCCTCAAACCCCAAAAATTATGGGTGTATGTAGACTTTATTCCTTAATGGTATATACATATTAATGTATGGACAAGATGGATATCTACCTGTATATAAAATATGAAGCAAAATGTCAACAAAACTATAAAACACTTTTTGCAACATCCATTGCACACCACAAGGCCAATTAAATTCGCCTCTTAAATTTCATGTTTCATGTTTCAGTAAATGTAGACATGCTCAAAAAAAGCTCACACTAAAAAAATACTTACGAAAATCAACAAAACACGCAAAATGTACAAATCGAAAATTATTCGACTCAGCCGGTTTTTAAATTGTAAAAAAACCGGACTATTCGACATTCGAAAAATCAACATTTTGAAAAAACCGACAACCGTATTGTAAAAAGACCGGGTTTTAAAACCGGTAGGAAAACCGAGTCGATCACCCTAGTCAACTGAAACAAAAAATGAAAACAATTGTTTGATAACGGAATTTTTGACATTTCTAATTTTCATCAATTTGTAATTAAACATAATTCTATACAAAAGGCTACACGATTATTTTTGTGTAGAAATAAATGTAAATTTACAAATGTGAAATTCCGTAAGAACTCCGTAACAGGCTTTAATCATTATTTCTTGATTTTTATTTATTCCTCACAAAATAAGAGTTATTTTTTGATTTTTATTTTTTTTGCTTAGTTTTTAAAATGTAGAAAGCGTAATTTTCGCGTTAAAATTAATATTAACCGTTTTAAAATTGAATTTATCGCCAGAGTCTGTAAAAAATCTCTTATATTTTAAATTAAATTTACCTTTTTATAGTTCACTAGCTGAGCCCGGCAAACGTTATCATACCCAAATTAATTTATTTTTTAACCCCAAATTATTCCACCTTGTGGTCACTTGTTGGGTTAAAAACAAAACGAAAACCTATCGGGTATTGAATTGAACCTGTGTTGAAAATTTCAGCTCCATAGCTCTTATAGTTCCAGAGATCATGCGTTAGGAACAAACACACACTACGATTTTATATATTTAGATTCAGGGCTATCATGAATAAAATTCCGCGTGAAATTTCTTTCCATTTCCAATTAGAATTTTTAGTTTTCCCTATTACTTGCTATTAATTGGAATTGTTCCCCGGGAAAAATTTCACGCGGAATTTTATTCATGATAGCCCTGATTAATTTTAAAAATTAAAATTTTTTTGAGCAAAAAAAAAACAAAATCAAAAAGGAACTGTTATTTTATGAGGTATAAATAAAAATCACAAAATAAAAGTTATTTTGTGAGGAATAAATAAAAATCAAAAAAATAAAATAAAAAATCATTGCATCTATAGGTAGTCCATGTAACATGGAGTATTGTGGTATATTCTTTGCGCACGTAGCACTTCTCTATTACTGTGATTTTTTTAGTTTAAATTTAAAAAATGACCATTATTTGCGATCCCTGATTTGAAGTATATAAAGAAAATAAATGTAAAAACAACAACAGCTGTTCATTGCTTTTGCAAGAATGCAGTGTTGCCACACAAGAATTTTTGTCCGACTGCAGTCAAGTGAATAATTAGCATTTCTTATTTTTTTGGGAATTGTTCAAATTTAAGTTTAACATTTTTTAACGCACAAATAATCCCAAATTATTATTATATTGATGAAGTGCTTGGCTGCACAGAAAAATGCGCATTTACGCCAGCTAAAAAAGTCTAGTTAAAATTTTTTTTCTATTTAGAAAATCACAATTAATAAAAAAAATATTTCATTCAATAAGAATTGAAAATACTGAACTTTATTTATGATTTTAACAGGCTAAAATTCGTATCGCTTTTTAAGCCAAATTACAAGTGATAATTATTAATGAACAAATGATGAACTTTAGCCCGATCAAGAAATTATTTTTGAATAAAAGGTAATAAATGTAATCAATCAAACATCAAGTTCAAGTTACGAGACCTGCGTAAATAGTCTTCAAATGTAAATACGTCTTGTTTTTTAAATGTATTATCGTGGCATGTATTATACTAAAACAATAATAAATGCTGTCATAGAACAAGCGAAGCACGATGGATGCAGCGTGACCGTTTGACCGACTAAAATGGCAAATTGCCACTTTTCTGACTGCTTTGTCACTTTTTGTCCCCCTTTTTTTAGAGTGAATTACATAATAATACATTAAAAATAAAAAATTTTGTGTACTTGTCTTGTTTTTTTTTAATGATAAATCCCCTATTTGGTGCCACTTTTTGAAAAATGTCATCGGTCACCCTGGATGGATGTATTATATATGAGTGTTTTCAAGCGATGTCGCGAAGACTTCTTGTTCGTAACAAACACTCAAAAGAAGTAGTGTTGATGCGTGTATGCTTGTTATATTGCATATTGTACGTTTGAGTGTGTGTGTGTGTGTGTAAAGCACACCATACACGTTTCAATTCAATTGTGAATTGAGTCTTTCAATTGAATTGATTCTTGGTCACACACTTCATAAACTGAATTGAAAGATTTTCATTCAACTGTCAAATTTATATTTTTTTCACAATTACAAATTTAAAAATTTAAAACTTCTATTGCATTCATTCATTCATTTATATATTTTTTATTTAAAATTCAATGAAATTAAATACAATTTTAAAAATACTCAACTTTTTCTATACAAAATAAAGCTACAAACATAAATTTTGACAACTAATCAAGAGACTCGAACACACACAGCACAATCGAATTGAAAGATTTACTAGTCAACATGAAAAATTAAAATCTTTTGATTTTTCTTCAACCAACTCGACAACTGCCAAACTAATCAATTGACAAAGCCATACACGCTTTGATTTGGACAACAACCGACTCAATTGAAAATTGAATTGAATCGTGTATGGGGTGCTTAAGATGTAGATGGTAAGCTATTATGTGTTTAAGATTCGTTTTTTAAAGCAATCGCACACAATCAGCGTGATCGTTTGACCGACTAAAGTGGCAATTTGCCACTTTTTCGACTGCGTTTCCCCTTTTTCAACTGCCTTGCCACTTTTTCACCCCCTTTATTTAGGGTGAGTTATATGAAAATACATTAAAAATAAAAAGTTTAGTGCAGCTTCCTCGCTTTTTTTTAATTTTGCCCCCTTTTTTGATAAATCCCCTATTTACTGCCACTTTTTGAAAAATGTCATCGGTCACCCTGCACACAATTAATGTCAATGCATGTGCGCGTTTGTATGTGCTCAGAAAAATATAAGAGCATACACACTATGTGTTATGTACATGCATGAAATTTGTATACGAGCCCACGAGTAGAAAGAAGCAAGTATTACAAATTCTTCCGTCATGAAGTATATATTATTCTTTACTTATACACATGATACAATTATAACAGGTGCATGCACAAGCCCAGCCTGTTATTGTATACAATACAATTAGTTGTCAAACTTTGTTTACAAGCTGCAAAAATGTTAGTGTATGTGTGTGAATAAAATGATTACAGTGTTGCCATTGAGTTTACACATGGATGTGTTTCCAATTACACATTGAAGAGAATTTCCCTACACATGTTTTTTATAGGTTAAAATGAAAACAAAACTAAATAAAAATAGAAGCTAAAATAGAATTACACACAGATTATACATGAATCTAATTACATGGCCTACACATGAGAGTAATTGCACACTCTGTATAATTACAAACCTATTGGCAACACTGAATGACTTTAATTATTCATGAATGCCGCGTCTGCAATTGTACTTTAGTTACCCTGTAATTGTTATTTTTATAAACAAAAGGCATCTGTTTCTGACAATTATACGTTTGTTTATACCAACAAAATGCATGTGTTTTTTGGTGTTGTAATTTTGTTGTAGTCGTGCATGTACCTAGTATAATTGTATCATGCTTATACACATACAATAACTAAAACAAATGGCTTGCCAACAGTGTTCTTTAGCATTTGTTCTAGAAGACTTCGCTGCAGTAAAGCATTTGAAAAATCCCTCATGTCTTAAAAGTTCTTGTAAGTGGTGTTGTGCAGGACTTTACTACTCATGATATAAATTCATGAGGTGTGGACACTAAGTAAAATTCTTAATAAATCAAAATTATGTATTTATAAATAAGACAGTAAGTAATAATAAGTTACACTTGTACTACACGTCAATATTAAAACTAGAACAGTTTTGGAATGAGTTCATTATAAATACAATCCTAATTTTATAAACAACCCAATTAGACATATGAGAAGTTGTTTCAAATCCACCAGCGAATTGATGATTACAAACGTTAATACGAATATACATACATACATAAATATGTATAATTAGGTCAAACATGATAAATAAAACAAACTGACATTCGATTGGCCCCTTTACACTTACATACATATTTCATTTCCTAAAAAAAGAACCTCTTATATTAATAACAATAAATTTACCATTAATCAGCAACCAAAAATAGAAATATTAATAATTTTACTTGGACGATGTCATTGAGGGACCAATTAACCTGCTTTGAAACATGCTCTCCTCCTTCTTCTCTTAAACGTTAAACAAAGTTATAAAGTAATCAATAGAAATAAGTAGATAAATTAGAAGAAGCAGAAGAATTAGAAACGAACACAATAATACTCGTATTGAACCAGAGCGACCCAACGCAAATTAACCTTTTGGTATGAACTGTATTAAATTCGAAAACGTGCAGAAATATCATTAAGAGCGCAAACAAAAGAAGGAAAGGCAGGCTGGCAGGCAAGGCAGTCCAGGTACTTGTCTATTTGTCTATTAAAATAAATGAAGAAAAAGTATTATTAAATAAAAAAAGAGTCAAGCTGGAGTGAGTAAGTACATATATATTTATTTTTTTATTTTATTAAGAACCTTAGAAGCCAACTAAAAGACAAACAGAAACAAACAAAATTTCAAAGAAATAAAGCGACAATCAGGGGGCATTTCCATATAAATTCTATTGAAATATTTCGCAATTTCGTTCGATAACGAGTGCCGTAATTTGCCCCCAGACTTCGAATTCGCTGTCAACGACAGCATTACAACCAGGGTTACCGTTAGGAATTTTTGAAAAGTCGCACAAAAGGTCGTTTTATAAAAATAAAGTCGCACAAAAAAGTCGTTTGAGAAAATAAAAGTTGCACATCTTTTTTTAACGTTTTTTTTATTAATAAAAAGCGTAATACAACAAAAAAAATAAGTTGAAACAATCCATATTCCAAAACATATACAGTTCCATTATATGTGCTTCTATACATGTTTTCATATATGTATGTATACTGAACTTAAATTGTTTAATAAATTTGGCTGTCGTATGCTGCCGAGGTCGTATGCTAAAAAGGTTAAACTTAAGATATTTTTTACAAACATTTTCAAATAAAGCCCCGTGTACTTTTTACTTTAATTCTATTCGTTTGATCTTGGTGCCATATTTTTTTTTTTGGGTGAATGTATGTGTACTTCAACAATATTTTCTTAACATAAATATTACTTTTTTGAAATTTCATTTCTGTATTTAATAACAAAAATTAAAAATTTTAAAAACCCCCGAATATATCTAGAGAAGATGCGATATCTTATAAACGGCTGTACTGATTTTCTTAAAACATGACTAAGAACCCTCTAGATCAAGGCACCTTTCAAAAAGAAAAAACTAAATCAAAATCGGTTCAGCCGTTTGGTCTGTACGTGGACACGGACAGATAAACAGATGCACAGATACACAGACATACAGACACACACTACAAACTTATAACACCCCTTTTTTTAGTCGGGGGTTAAAAATAAGTTTATTAAAAGAAATCTAGTCTTCTATATCTTTGTCTATTAAATTTAAGGCTAACAGCATTAAGTTGCATGTTTTTACTTTTAATTTATTAGTTAATTTATTATTAAGCATAGCTAATTTCAAAATGTTCACATGTTCGTATACACCTGTATATATTTTACGATAACTTCTTTGATTGATTGATTCGGCTGGTAAAAATAATTTTGTAAAATAAGCACTCCAAAAACCACAATCTTTATTTATTTAAAAAATTTTTTGCTAAAACTATTCTTTGAAACTTCTACTGAAAATTTGCTGCAAGGCTGCAATTAATAAAAGTGCTTCCAAATAAACAATAATTTCTGAATTGATTTTAAATTTTGACGATTTTTTTGATAAAAATAATACGGAATTTTTAATGTATTGGAATTTAAATGTTTTCTGTGAGAATCTTTACAAAAAAGCGTAAAAAGTCCCAACAAAATTAAAAAAGTCGCAAAAGTCAGTGATCAAAAAAAGTCTCACAAAAAGTCGCACACAGATAAAAAAAGGATCAAATTGCGACTTTAATCGGATGAACGGTAACTCTGATTACAACTAGCAAACATTTGTTCATTACGAGTATTATTTTTTTGCTATTTTTAATATCGCAATGATGAGCAAGAATTTGATGACAAAAGTTAAACATTGAAAAGTCAAAGTATTAAATAACTAAATATGAAAAAAAATGTACTATGCGCAAGAGAAGATTCACTACAGAAATTGACTTGAATATGGGCCAAAGCATTTATTTATTTATGTGGCACTTAGGGCCAATTTCAACAATTCTATTTAAATATAAATTCATATATAAAAGTCGTTTTTCATGGAAAAATAAAAATTAAAATATGTATGTATTACATATATGTACATACATATATATTTTAATTTTTATTTTTCCATGAAAAACAACCTAAAAATATGAATTGATATTGAAATGGAATTGGTAAAATTGGCCGGGCCTTAGTATTATTACTGTGTAATTTTCTGAATAGCTTTGAGCACTTCTTTGCAGAAAACACTGTAACAAACGAAATGCCAATTTTATGTATACACAATAAATTAAGAAATCTGAATCGCAGAAATTATGTTAAATGTAGCAATAAGAAGTAGTAATTAAAAAAATTAAAAAAAAAATCTACTGTGACCAACTTTGTGTGTTTAAACACATAGACGTCTGCCGATAAACAACTACGTGAACACAAATTCTGTAACGGTCAGGTTTTTGTTGTATCTTCCGTAAGGAGGATCCCTAAGCATAGGTGTAGAAAGGCCATTCTGGTGGCAATGCTTTCCCTCACAATTGGGAAGCAAATTTCTAGAATTATTAAAAATTGAACCCCCCACAATCAAGAAAAAATTTTGAGCTCCACCAATGTCCTCAACGGAGCTAAAAAGGATTAAAATATTGACCATCTAATAAAATATAAATAGAAAAAAATTCAAAAATACAGGCATGTTCTCTAAATTATTTTATTGTAAAGTGATTTGAAATCACTGAAAAACATCTTTGAAATCTCGTGATTTGAAAAAGGTCAGCAAACTGTTTGACGATTTTTTAAGCATTCCACTTTGAATTCGACAATAAAACATAATATACACTTAATCATAAACATTAATATAAAAATTAAATAACATAAAAATTTATGAAAACGCTATATTTTATTTGTGGCCAACTGATATCGCTTATTAAAAAGACGTCTGTGAGTTACCAGAAAGTTCTATTATTTATTGCTAATTTAATAAACTTAATTAAAACTTAAGAATAAAGTATTACATATTGAATTTAATTGAACTACAATAAATTTTAATCAGAAATAATTTCTTAATCGGATTGAAGTTCAGTATCTTCAATTCTTACTGAAAGAAATACTTTTTTTTATTAACTAAGGTAATTTTCTAAGTAAGAGAAGAAAAATTAAACTAAATTTTTTAGCTAAGGGAAATACCGGCATTTTTCTGTGCAGCCATGCACTTCATCAGATTTTTAATAAAAATCGTCCACAGTGGTGTTCCGAAACACACAAAAAATCGCTAATCACCCTTATCGCGAATCTCAAGGACATTTTTGTTATTCCCATGAACAATAAATTGGCATCGCCATGTATTAGGGAATAAAATCGACATCTGTTGCAAGTCCAAGCATGCTATTGTGAATTGATGTAATTTTATTTTTTATGCATATTTTTGTCTAATTTTTTTAATTAATTTGTTATTATTCAGAGCAAAATGAATAGCAAACATTTCGCTGCAATTTATGTTATTAGAAGAAGAAAAATACTTATTGGGAAAAAAATTAAATCAAAAAATTAAAAAATATTTGAAATAATTCTGCCGAAAAAACTTCAATGCAAATATTTGATAGAGAATTTTTGAAACTAAGCTGGAAGTAAAATTTTTAAAACAAAATAAAATTAAGAAAATTGCTGGTTAAGAAGCACGTGAAATATAAAATTTTTTAAAATGCAAGATTGTGTGCTTTTCAGAGCCCAGAGTGTGTGTTAAGTTTTGTAAAAATCGGTTAAGCAAAGCAACTTAAAATAATATATTACATTTTAATGGGCGTGCCTCCGCCCAGTTTTTATATTCGAAATTATGTCTGTTTTTGAGCTGAGGGTGTGCGGTAAGTTTTGTGAAAATCGGTTAAGTGGAACCACGTAAAATACAACAATAAATTTTAATGGGTGTAGCCCCGCCCATTTTGTCAACTTTAAAATTGTTTAATTGCAAGAAGCAAAGGAGTTTGCTAGGTTTCACAACAATAAAATAAGTAAAATATCATAAAATCAAATAAAAAAAATATGTGTGTATGTTTCTGCCCACATTTTTACAATGGAACCAATTACAAGCTGTACCCTGTCAGACAAAATAAAAGAGTTTTTACAATTGGTCTAAAATGTACCGAGTTACGAAGTAACACTGTAAAAAAGATACTGAAGAATTGATAACCTTCTCCTTTTTTCAAGTCGGTTAAAAACAAACAAAAAAAACTAGTTAGATTTTGTTTCTTTTTTTATTCCCAAACAAAACGTTTGTGAAAAACACACATAATGTTTTGGGGAAAAACTCACGAGATTAAAAATCAACGATGCCATATTTTTTTCGAACTTGAGAGGTTTTTCACGTGGAAGTAATTCACAATTGCAATGTTAGTAGAAAGCAGCGTTGTCATAATATTTTTTTCTTTTTTTTTTTTTTGGAAAAGTACAAATTTAGAATTAAAAAACTGATTTTCATGTGAAAAAACTGCTTATAAAAAATTCTTTAGTATTTTTGATATTTTTAAGGGGGGAGGGCAGGGGGTGTTAACCATACGTCTATACATGATATATTTTCATATCATGCCTTGATGATAATGTTTGTCAAGTAGTTACGTTTTACCATCTCGAAAGTATCATCGGCATCAGTTAAGAAAATATGGCTCTAAAAATTTATAAAGTTTTTAATTAATTGAAATGAAAGTGTTTTAATTTCCGATGGGATAGATATTTCACATTAAATTACACAAGAAAATTCTTTTTTTCCGAATCAACCTAAAGAAGTAAGTAGATCAAAAATTGAATAAATAAAGAGACTAAAATGTTTGCTTTTGTTTTTTAAGATTTTGTTTCACTTGCTTAGCCAAAATAAAATGTATTTTTTTTCTGTGAATTATTGAAATTTCGCTAAGAGAGTTCTGAAAAAATGCGTATGGCTTTCAATTCTATGGGGTCTACCATTTAATTTCATTCTATAAGGGATCGAATTATTTCAATGAAGAAATTTGTTTTTCTTTTTCAATAGGGCAAGGCGAATTAATATTAATAAAGGAAGTGCTACCTCCGTATGAGCCCAACTTGCAAACAATAATACAAAATTCCATAAAGAAAAACACAACTTTCGTTTGAATTCTCTCTTGCTGTTTGAAAAAGTGCTAATTAATTAACCTTCACTATTATATTAAGCTTCAGATATCGGAATTAAAATAACTAAATTGAGATAAAGTTAAAATTAAAACTGCACAATTTATAGAAAAACTTATTTTTTAAGCAAACAAGATCAAAACTAATCTATGCTTAAAAAAACTGCTAAACATCAGTTAAAACTGCACATTTGGCAACGCTGGTGGAAAGGGAAATATTTCAAGGGAAAATATATTCACAATAAGGGTGAATCAGTTAGCGCGAGTCCTGTTCTAAAAAAAGGCAGTAAATGTATTCAATAATTATGAAGTTCAATTGGTTAACGTTTTATATATATATGTATAAAAAAATTAACACAAATGGCAACAATAAGCAATACAAAATCTCGTGATTTTAAATCATCATGATTTCAGAACATGCTTGATAGACTTAAACACCTGAAATTAGTGAGAACAGCTGATGCTAAATATTCCCACAAAGCCGCTCAATTTTACTAAAGGTTCTTTCATTAAGCATGATAGAAATAAAACATTTTATTATTTGGTTTTAGTTCTTAAATCTATACGACTTTATAAGAAAGGACGGACCATGTTCTTAAGAAATATTATTTAAGGTAATGTCTGAGATAGTCCTAGTTGTTGCTATACCACCAAGTGGTCCCTTAGAAATTAAGAGAATATTAAAAAAAAAAAAATATTAGAACTGTAACTCTACTAACGATCGCATTGGTTCATGGTTGTAAAAACTTTGCTTTGCTGACAAAAATTCGTGGCGACTCGCGACAATCCAGATAGAAAGGAAACCTGGCTATTTCTCATTTTATACATGCACTTGTATATTTTTTACATCTTCTTCTTTAATTTTCAACGTTTTAAGAATTATGGCATTAGCACACAGCAACAACGACAGCAAACATGCAAGATTCCAAAGACGATTAAAAATTTTATTTAAGAGAAAGTCATAGAAATAAACTTGTTAAAATAACAAAATTATGTTTTAATTTCAATTTTCTAGGAAATCCTGAACATTTTTTTTTTACTCTTTACTTTTTATTTTCCACGTAATATAGAAGATAAAATAAATATATTAAATGTTTTTAGTTACAAACACAAAAACACCTACCGGCAGGCAGCAGGTACAATATATATGCAGTAGAATATAAAATCGATAAGAATAGGCGACAAATACAAGAAGCTACATACAAACATTAAATAAAAGTAAAAAAAAAAGTTAAATAAGGAAGGAAAAAGTGTAGGAAAATTTAAACGAAAATTTTATGTAAATTTTATGTGAATAAATACATACATATTTATGTATATATCTATATATTTATCTATGTATTTATACAAAATTATAATAATAAAGCTAATCTATTGAACCGAGAAACTTCTATTGTGCCTAATGTAAATAAATTTTTTTTCGAATGACATACAGTATTTTACTATTTATATATTTCTTCTACTTAGGCCGGCCTGTTTTAATGTTAAAATAAAATTGAATTTGTGCGAATATAAAAAACAATTTCACATTTAGCTTTTACCACGGCCCTTTAAGTTTTCATAAGTATCTCAATAAGAAACCATCACATATCCCAAGGCGCCGCTTGGAAAAGTTGTTAACATACAAAATTAAACGAAGAAATATTTTCTTTGGATTCGGAAGTTGTCCACAGGAAATTTTTTTTTTTTTTTTTTTTTGTTACTTAAGTAAAACTAGACTTGGGTCGACATCGTTCAATAGTTCATTTTTACCACAAACCGATTATCAAACCCATTTAAATTACATGGGTTTGCTTAAAGGTTTATGTCTAACACGAGCTACTGAAAGAGTTCGATACAAGTCTAATTTAAATTAGAGTTGTGTTCAACAGCTCTTTTTTAACTAGTTCGTTCGAATCAAAAATTGTTTCAAAGACATTTAATTTATATTGACGCTTTTGACCGGTCTTGTGTCCAATAGCTCATGAGCTGGAATGCATGTTTTAAATAAAAAAAAACTTTTAAAGAAGAAAATCTTTTTTCCAGTATAAATTGATTTCACTTAATTTATATATGTATACGCTCAGCAATCCGTTTTCGTATGTACATATGTATGATATATTTTTTTTTCTATTTTAGGAACTCATTGAATTCCTTCACCTTATGCTTGCCTATTGGATTAAAAAACAAACAAAATCATTTAATAAGCATTTCTTTTGAAAACATAACCAACTATTGGATTTCACGAAATGGGATAGAAAAATCAGCATTTAATACTTATGCAAACAATTCATTTCGATGAAACCTTTAAAAGTTTAAGGCGTTTAAGCCAAAAATATTTAAAACAAGAAATTACCTAAAGCAAAAAACCTTTAAAAGGATCTGCATTTAATATATCAGATACTTTTACAAAAGCCTTAAAATACCTGCACAAAGCAAATGTATACTCATTATTTTTACACATGAAAGGATCCTTTGACAACAAGAAACCATATGAAGGATCAACAATAAAAAACTTTTTTTTTTTAAATAAGAAGGATAAATCCTGATCGACAGGTACCAAGAGACTCTAAAGAATACCTGTTGGTTGGTTGCAACAGAAATTATCCGGTAAATACTTGAAATTTCTTTAAAAAAAAGCAAAATAAAACCAAAATAATTTACAAAGAAAAATATCAGGGCGAGTAAAAGAGAAACACTAAATGCACCTGGTGTTGTTTTTTTAATGTGTGTGCATGTGTGTAATATTTTATCTATATATTTAAATGTGTATACATATGTACATAATTATACATAAATACATATGTATGTGTAAGAGTATTTATATACATATTTAATTTTGGAGTTTGGAGCCTTGGAAAGGCATATTGGAAACAGCAGCTGTTTTTGTGCTACCCATAATAATGTTTAAATACAGGGTATTGCAAAAGCGAATGATAATTTGTCACAATTTTCGGGAGGTCTACTCTATAATTCTCAATGTAATAACATACTTTCGAATTTATCTGTTATAAATAGAGCTGGGTCCAACTCATTCAATCGTTCATTTTTGCCATAAACTTATGATCAAACCCATGTAATTTAAATGGGTTTGATCATAGGTTTGTGGCAAAAATGAACGGTTGAACGAGTTGGGCCCAGCTCTAGTTATAAACACAGATCACCAGTTTATTTCTTATGTTCGAAAAATTCGAAGCTAGGGTTAGGTTAGGTTACCCGATGGGGTATGAACATATTACTTGCTCTAAATAAGCTCAAGGATATGTCTTAAACTAAAAAGAAAATTTTCGAAATGTTCTGGCTTACAAAAAAATTAGTTCGAAAATTCGAACTTTAATCTTATTTTTCGACGAATTTCTGTGTTTGCTTACAATTTTTTTGCTAACATGAAAAAAAGCTAGAAAACAAATAAGAAAATTTTAAAAAGGAAGGAAATAAATAAAATAAAATAACTTCAAAAATTCGAACTTGAAATTTTTTCAAGAATTTCCATGTGTTCGCTTAAAAAAAACATTTGCTAACATGAAAAGAAATTACGGCATTTGATATCAATCGAAATATTAAAATATTTATACATAAACTTAAATTTCGTGCGATATCGAGTGCCGTAATTTGCCCAATGGAGTTCTGATGAATACTCGATATTCGAAAATCGAGGTGATAGTAATATTTATACTTATTAATATGAACAAATTTTAAAAAAATTAACACAATAAAGGTATTCATTTCAGGTTTTTTTTTTTTTTTTTTGTTAAAAAAATTTAATTTTTTTCCTGTGTTTGTTGTAAAAAAAATTACATTTTTCCCACAAACAAAAAAAAAACCTGAAATGAATACCTTTAATAAAAAAATTAAATTATCTGTTAGCGAAAACGGAAATAAATTTATTTCTGTTTGAAATAATAATAAAAAAAGTAATTTAACAACTTCAAAACGTTAATAAACTATTTGTACTCAACTGAAATGTTCATTTGCATAACATGAATGAGCAACGTTAGCTCGATCTTCGACTGTGATCGAACGAATTTTCAATTGTTATTATGACGCACATTCGACAACCAAATTTATCTTAATTTTTAAATGAACAAAAATATATAAAAGAATGCATTGTATATTTTTATGTTAATGACATATTATAATCAAAAACCGTTGAAAAATTGATTTATAACATATCTTTTTGCTTCCTGCTTTTCTCCGCTTAGCCAAAGCGCTAAGGATCACAATATGTCTGAGACAATGAGGACAATCATAATTTATCTTTTTAACATACATTCACTTAACAAAAATTGTTAAGCAACAATTTTTTTTTTCTTAAACAAAATTAAACAAAAAACAGAAACCGAAAAAAGACAGCTTAAAGGTCTAACACGCATGTTGCAGCACCAGTAAGTCAACAAAAAAAAAAAAAAAAAACAACTGAAACAACAATTCATACTTCAAACCCAATCATTGTTACAGCCATATTTACGTTCATTGCACTCTTTGGTTTCACAAATAAGAAGAAAAAAAAGAAGAACCAAGTAAAAAAAATTTAACAGCAGAATTAGTATATAGAATCTTCTTCGTGCACTTTGTCTTAGTCAAGATCAAAAGCAGCAGTTGATACAGAGAAGCAACTGCTTGCCTGCTGCAACAACAGGAACAATGAACAGGCGCAAAAAAAAGCTAAAACTCTGGTTAAACAACCTTAAGTTACGTATGCGATGCAGGCAAAATTACCAACGAATATTACAACAGTAACAGACCAGCATATTAAGGTTTTTCTTTTGTCTGGCTAAATAATTTCCTTGTGCAAGCCTTGCGGGTGCTCCAACCTATCCCAAGTTTAAGTTTTGACACGCACCCAGAGCAGACATGCATGACCAATAATCAACCTAAAGAAAAAAAAGCTCACAAAAACGACCAATCTTCCAATATTCATATTATACACATACGAATATGTACGTAGTATTGCACAATAGCAACAACAACAACAACTACAACAGACAGTTAAGAACATTCATGGTATTGCGAGCAGCATCAGCGGCGCAGCACCAACAGGCCACTCACTCACTAACTAACCACTGCTGCCTTATGGCATTAAAGACTTAAATTCTGCATACATACATTCCAGGAAAAATACTAGAAAAGAAAGAAGTTTGAAACTTAAACCCTTCTTTTTCATTGACTTTTTTGGCCAACAATAAGAGGGATAAGAGTTTAAACTCTCCACAGCGATGCCGTTATATATATGTACATAGTGCGAGTGTGGACGTCTATACTCTTATGTTACCGTTAGATTAATTGTATTTTTTGGGGGGGAAAGGAAATTACTGGACACAAAGAAATGTTAAATTCCTGGAGAAAGAGATAGAATTCGCTTTATCTCATAATAGATGTTTCTAATAGAGGGAAATAAATAACTTAACTGCAAGTCCGCAGAATTTTCATTTTTATTTTATTTTTTTACTTCGCAAACAGTTTCAATTTCTCTCAACTTCTCCTTAAAATGCTCGCATATTTCATAAGTTTACCACTTTTTTCTTTCTCTCGTTTTATCAACAGAAAAAAACTACGTTTTATCAATGATATTTATAGGCCGGTGAAATAAGCCAAATACAAACACTTTTATGTGGGAGGATTTATAAGAAGGATTTATTTAATATCTTCAATGAAAGAACGCATAAGCAGTCCAGCATAAATTGCCAGTTTATTTTAAAAGTAACTGCGATATGTGCAAGAAAAGACAATTGGGCTGAGAAATCTTAAACAAAGGTTTCCCAAAACATTAGCCATGTCAGGCATCCGAATAAATATTTTAAATGATATATCCATTCATTCGAAATTTTCGCTAAATTCCTGGGGATCTGCTCTGTAATACGAGACGAAAGAAAATGCTTTCAAATCACCTAGTAGACCCCTGCCTTGTTTTACACGAAGCTGATCAAATGGAACAGCACTAATATGCAAATGTGAAGCTGGCGTTGGATGAAACAGTTAGACTATAAAATCGAAGGTCTTGATCCTTCCACAAATCAGGCACCCGAATAGTCTAGTAAAGTTGAATGAAAACCTTAAAAAAAATTGTGTTTTTCATATAAAATTTCTAGTCAAGTTGAGCATCTGGCTTATGGTAACAGTCTGAGTCGTTTGTATCGTTTGGGATCTGTTCCAACAGTAGTCGCTCATTATGCCTTCGTCCCAAAATCCTTAATAGAAAATGTATTTGGAGAGACATTGGAGATTTATTTTAAATCATTTCGATAATACTATTTTTCGAACTGAATTTATCTATGTAACCCTGCGTTGCTCATATATATTAATAGATTTTATAGATTTTAAATGTCAACTTCATGTGGCTAAAATTCACATTACAGCGGCTGCGCCCACATTATAAAGTACGTGCATAAATTGAATGTGAAAATTCGAACAACAAATCACTCACAAGCTCGGTGAAAACACTTTGAAGTGATTTACATATACCTACTTGATTTAAAGTCGGTGGAAACATAATATTAAACATTTTATAAAAATTTTCTTACATTCCATTAATTTTCGAATAAAATTGAGATGATGTTTACAGCTTTGGCAACAGCTGATTGTAATTGCGACAGTACAGTGCTGCCAACATGCGAAAGCTCGAAAACTTCGAAAACTAGTACCAATATTTAAAAACGAAACTTATAACTTTTGATATTTAATTGGAATGATAATATTGAAATTACTCGCTGTATTAATGAAGTTAATCTACAAAAATTAAGGGAAAAGTGAAACAATCCTTGTGAAAAATATTATTCACGATAACAGGAATCAAAAAAGGGAACACATTTCTAAGAAAAAAATTATTCACGATGGCAATTTGGGGAAAAGGGAAAATATTTCGAGGGAAAACAGTTCACGATAGGGCTGAATGACTTAATTAAATTTAAATGTTATAACAAAGGCAGCAAATGAAAAAATATTTATGATGTCATTTAATGCAACATTTCTTAAAGGCTTCTTGCATGATAATCATTTGATTTAATTTAGTGAGTATTTTGAAAACTATTGACAGTTAAAACTAACTTTTACAAGGTGACCTTTGAAATAGAATGCAAAGAAATGAAAAGATATAACAAAATTACAGCAAAATTGATGACTCTTACTCCACTTGCCATGACTATTCAAAATAATTTTCAATTTTTTTCTCTCTCAAAAAAAAAAGAAAGAATTAAATTCCTTTAGTTTTACTTGTATGTATTTTTTTATGTTTGTGCTAAAATTAAGCACCACACTTAAGATTTTCATCTGCACAATCAATTTTAAAATTCGCATACATCATGTCAAATGATTCAACCTTTTAGAGAAGAAGGCCATAAAAACAGACACTTAAATTATCAAATTACCAGCATAGAACTCGTATGGCAAAAACGACAACGACAACAACAGATTGCAAATACATAGTATCAAATTGATTTTAAAATGGGGCGACACATGTTTGCCTAAGGCTGTTTTGGAATATTTATGTACGAAGTCAAAGTAAAAAAAATATTTACACATTTTAACCAAAAAAAAAAAGAGTAAAAAGCCATTTTATTAAGTCCTCAAAAAATCCATCAAACAATAGGGATAGCCATTACACGATGAATATGATTTTCCCCTGCTTCCCCTTTTGCGTTAAGAAATTTAATTTTAGTCGCTTACGATTTTTGATACTGGTTACTTAGACAGAATGAGAATATATTTCTTTTATGCCATCTGCTGTAATTGCTTAAATTGGTCACTTTCAAAAATAAACTATAAAAAATTAAACACAATAAGAAAAAAAAATAATAATAATAAAATAAAACGTCAGAGACAAAACTAATTATGGCCTTGTGGTCAAAACGAATGTAAAATATTGTACACAAATAACAGTTTGTTTGTCATGCACAAAGTGCTTAACCCGCTTGTCCGCGGATACATTCCATAAGTCATTATACCATTATGCACAAAGCAATTACCTATACTTGCCCGGCAATACATAAGCAGTGCGTTTGAGTGACGAATTTAACATGGGGATGTCATTGGAAGTATACAATCGCCACCCTCTCGCTTACATTCGGTTGACGAAAACAGTGACGAATATTCATCGTAGTTTTCATTCACAAAAATACCATGATGAATGATAACAAAAATTAAAAATTTTAAAAACACCCGACTTTTTTCAGAAAAGATGATATATCTTCTAAACGGCTGGACCGATTTTTTTCAAACACCTCTCGATCAAGCCATCTTTCAAACAGAAAAAACTAAATGAAAATCGGTCCAGCCGTTTCGCCTGTACGTGGACACAGACAGACACAGAGATACACAGATACACAGATACACAGATACACAGACACACACTACAAACTTATAACACCCCTTTTTTTAGTCGGGGTTAAATTATGAACGGTCATTAAGACCGCTTCTGAAATGATTAAAAATTTGTTGTCAATTTACATTCAGTCAAAATATTAACTGCCTTATTCATAAAAAATATTTCAGGTTTATTGAGCGCTTATTTGAAATTTTTTATTTGTCAAATAAACCTGTAATAAACCTAAAATATTTTTTATGAATTAAACCGTATGTGTTTTTTACCTGAAAGTACTGAAAAAATTTTTTTGTGTTCTTTAAAGCTCTTCTTCCCTTGAACACCATCATGCTTAAGGGTTTGGACACGATCAAAATGCTTGCTGTGAAGTTCGTGTCCGTGTGCTTGTCGGCTTGATGTTGCCATGCTTGATGGCCCACCAAGCATTCATTTTTATTTTGATTTTGTGGTGTTCGTTTGGTTGAAAAAAATATATATAAAAATGTCTGAATAAAGAAATTCAATAGCAATAATGGCAGCACTGTTTACAAAAAAAAAAAAAAAAATGAGAAAAGCAAAATAAGAAAGTTCTAACTCTTCTTTTTTCTTCACCAGTCAGATTTATGTTTTTCTTCTTCTAATTCCGATGTTTTGGGCAACCGTTCACAATGAAAATATAATTGTAATGGAAATTTGTTCGTGCTTGACGGGTTAACACATACACATATATAACAAGCAGTGTTGCCATATTTATTTTTAAAAAATCTTAAAGTCGGGCAAAAAAATATTTTTTTTATTTTTAACCCCCGACTAATTAACCCCCGACTAAAAAAAGGGGTGTTATAAGTTTGTAGTGTGTGTCTGTGTGTCTGTGTATCTGTGTATCTGAGTGTCTGTCTGTGTCCACGTACAGGCCAAACGGCTGGACCGACTTTCATTTAGTTTTTTCTGTTTGAGAGATGACTTGATCGAGAGGGTTCTTAGCTATGTTTGAAAAAAATCGGTCCAGCCGTTTAGAAGATATAACATCTTTTCTGAAAAAAGTCGGGGGTTTTTAAAATTTTTAATTTTTGTTATATTGAATGAAAATCAGTTAAAATTTATTTTGTTTCTTGTGAACTATTAAAAGTAAAGCCAAATAATACAAAATATTTAGTGCATAGAATATGTGTAAGATCATTATGAAGCAAATCAGAAAATTTGTAAATATTTTAGTCAAAAAATTCCTAAATAATATATTAAAAGTACCAAAAGTAAAATTTTTAAAAATCTTATTTTTAGTTAAGATATCTTTTTTTGTCGTTTTAACATGTCTAAAAACTTCAAAAATAAGATAAATCTTCACATATGGTAACACTGATAACAAGTGAGAGCAAGCATGCTAAAAATCAAAATTTTTTGATTTTCCATCAAGCATCTTTGGTGTCACACATAGTAACAAATTTTCACTCATTTCTATAACCAATCTCAGCAAGCATTTTGACCGTGTCCAAAGCCCTTTATGCTAGAAAACAATTGTACACATTTTTCTTTTCAACGTAAACACTAGAATATGACAGAAAAAGAATTTTGGTCGCTTGCTTATATACGATCAACGAATTCATATAATATATTGGTACACCAAGTAAATACTGCCAACTGTGAGTGACGAATTTATTACAGAAAAAACGTCAATAGCACCCTGAAGGAAATGTCGATGGTGAAAATGTACTGAGTCGCTTTTGACTTTGTCACCAGTGCTACTCTACAATTATTCCCCATACAATACTTTGTGCTATAGACATTTAGCATGTGCTTGTCATTGAAAATCTACTAGTAACACTAAAACAATTGACTAGGTAGTGAATTGATAGTTCTTATGGCAACATAGAGACATACCAACCAGACATTTACTGGTACATTTCTATACCTTACGTACATACAAATTTATGTATAGTGACAAGTTGTTGCAAAATCCACCAGAAATACACCACATCTGTTTTCTCTCTTTCTTTTATACTGACGAATAGAAGAGAAATTGTAGACAATGTAACTACTAATAGTACTTTAGTGTTGACATAGAGACAATTGACCCCAGTCTGACTGCTGGGCAGTTTTGCCGAACAAGCGGGATGTTTATGTGAGTGAGTGAGTGTGTGTGAGTGAGTGTGTGTGTGTGAGTGTGTGGAGCTGTGTGTCAAAATTTTACCATATTAAACCACAAGTAATGCAAAAATATCAAGCTTCTGTTCTGTTTGTTTGTTGCTGATCTTCGATAATTCCTTCAAAAACGAAAATTGCAGCAACAGCAAAAAGTTTAAAGATGGAAAACAAAAGAACAAAATATAATATTTACAAAAACTTTTAGCTTTTGCTTGCGTTTTTAAAGGTTGCATCATGTTTTTTAAATGCATCCCAACATAAACATCCCATTTGGATTGAAGGCAGCAAGACGAAGCATTGACTAAACTTTGCTGATATGTTTGTACCATGTAAGACTACCCAGCAAACAGTCATGTTGATGAGTGTGTGCAGACAAAAGCACTCACATATCGTGCCAATCGATTTTCGTTTCGTTTCGATTTTTTCAAATGCTTTACTACAGCGAAATATTCTAAAAGAATCACTAAGCAACACTGCTGGCAAGTAATTTTTTTCGGTGGTTTGTCTTGCCAACAGTGTTGTTTAGCGATTCTTTTAGAATATTTCGCTGTAATAAAGCATTGGAAAAAATCTCTCATGTCTTGAAAAGTCTTATAAATACTCTTGTGCAGGACACTAGTTAACAAAAATATGTCGCTTAAGATTTTTTGGCGCTTATGGCTCGATATAACAACATATTATGGTTTTTACATATTTAATACTATATGAAAAAACAAAAAAATTTGTTAATAAATAACAACGGGCGTACTCAGCCCACTCCTCTAATGAACAGCTGAGTCGTAGTAATTTTTGATTCGATTGCTTTTTCTAAATAATGTTAGCCTCACTAGCTTAAAAATGAAATAAAAAATCAGATGTTTTGAGAAAATATTTATAAACTAGCAAAAAGTTGTCATAAATAAATTTTATGTAATTAAAGTACAGTGAACTCGCGATAACGTGAACAACCCAAAACATAAAAAACTAGGAAGCGTGAACAATTTTCTTTTACATTGACTAGTCTAAGACTTGAAAAAAGACTAAAAGCTCTAAAACTTCAACAAAATATCTAAACCCTTTGTTTAAATATTTTGCATGTACATACATAATTATTGTTCAAATTCAGTGCAAGAATATTTTAGGCTTAAGCCTGGTACTCTGTTCGAAGTTGTGAAAAATTTTCCGTAACATTGATTGATTCGCGTGAAAAATTTTGACATGTACTAAATGTAGCTCAACTCGCGTTTTTTTATAAATTTCTCGATTTTATTGCTTGAAAGTATGCAAGATGTTAAAATTATATGCGAAAAAAGTGCTGCTCATGTTGTTTCGCAGCTGAAACTAAAATGATGTCAGATTCATTTTGCATGGAAAAACGTGCTGCCATATAGCTTTTATGTGTTTTCGCAATAAGAACAGAGTAATACTTTTGCGAAGTTATATCGCAAATATTTTACATCAAATTCTTTTACATGTAGTTTGACAGCATTTCGCACGAAATTGTGAACAGAGTTCCAGGCTTTATGTATTAAACTGTTTACAAAAATAGTTACATATATTGATTTCTTAGTTACTGTTTGACATTTGCACTTTAAACATACTAATGAAAATTTATTCAGGAATAATTTATCAGCCAGGGCGCAAGTTTAGTATTTTCAATTCTTTTCATAGAATGAAATGTTTTAAAGTTTAAATTTTTACAAATTCTAACCGAATACATCAAAAGTTGTTCGCGTGGTTATTTATTCATGCATCCCCACAGGCAACAAAAACACACACACACATGCTACAAAAGATTAAATTGTTGACCAATTCCACACATAGAAAAAATTGCAAGAACACAACTTTTGCATGCCAACTTGCAAAAATTATGTATAGACACTCATACATACTTATTTGAGCACACATATCTTACCTAATGTAAATATTTTTTTTTAATTAACGGCAAAATAAGAAAATTTGTTTTTGTTTTCAATATAAGTAAGCGATAGATAGTTTGTTGTCGACATCTTGGGCCAGGCCGTAAGTACACAGAAAAAAATTGACAAGAACTATTTTCAATAAAACCATGTTATTGAATAAAATTTTTAATTTCAATAATATTTGTCATTAACTTGAATATTGTATTTATCAATTCAGCGCATTTTAAAATATCATTTAATGTCATTTATTTTTGTTGGTGTTTTCCTTGCTTGTTGATTGACTCAACCTGGTCATGTGCTGATGTTGTTGTTTTTTTTTTTTTTTTTTTTTTTTGATTGCTTGTGTTGTATACGTGTGAGTTCGGACAAGAAGCCGAAAAACGTCGTGGCTTGTCGTTTTTTTTTACTCAACAAAGTTATTTTTAGATTATATCAAGACAATGCGCACATAAGAAATCATGTTTTGCTTCTATTCATTATTTGCTTATTCAATAATGATTTGCTCTTTAGCTGAGTGGTTAGTGCGCTAGTTTATTAGTCAAGAGATTGCCGGTTCGACTCACCCCAAACACATTTAGTTTTAATAGCAGCCAAGCAAAACCAAAAAAGGGGTTGAAATGAAAAAATGTAACATTCATCCACACACACACACACACACACACAATAACAATTATCACTGAAAATAAAATTTCAGTCAACAACTTTTTTCATTGATTCATTAAATTTCTTTGTTGACTGAAAAAAATATATTCAATAAACGTACATTATCAATAATGCAAAAATCGTCATCACAGAAAATTCGAAAGATTTTTTTATTGATTCAACGATTTTCGTATTCAAATATTAAAATCATTTTTTTCTGTGTATGCGTTAAATTTTTTTCGGGTTTTGGCGATTTTTCTAGTTTTAGCGGTTCTTCTTACTATTGGACCTTTTTTTGTTTTTGGAATTTTTCGGTTTGGCGACGATTTTTTAATTTTGAGATTTTTTTTAGTTTTAGCATTTTTGAAAATTTCAAGAGGTTTCCTCTTAGGGCTTCCAAAATAAATAAAAAAATCAAATTTACATTAAATTATAGAATACCCTTTAATTTTGATTTTCTAAACTTAAGTGTTAATTGTTGTAGTCTATATAAAAATACACTAACTTTACGAATTTCAAGTGATTTTGAAGGAAGGAAAGGATTGGACAGTGACAGACAGACAGACACCTTTGGTGTATGGAACTCTTTGGTGTACGAAACCCTTGCATTATACCATGTTCACACTTATGTTTTTAAACGTGTTTAACGCCTCATTCGTGTTTAAGAGTTTCAACACGACGATTTTGAGATGTTTTACCATACATTGACTTGTTTTGTTAAACATCTCAAATGAAGTGTTTAAGATTAAAACACTTCCTTAAACACTTAAATGGAGTATGTTCAGTCCGTTTTTTGATAACTCTGGTAACTTTCTGTTGCTATTAAATGGCGTCAAGTCAAAAATTATTTGGTAAAGAATTAATTACTTAAAAAATACTCAAATATTTACAAGAAAATTTGTTGTTTGAAAATAATAAACCAATAAAAAAGCATAATTGTTCGTAATTTTTTCCAAATATAATAATTTATAGACAAAACGTCAACCTTAACATCTCAAATGTAATGTGAACGGTTGTGTTTAGTTGTTTAAAACACCTGCCATAAACATGTTTAAGACCATAAGCGTGAACGTGGTATTAGGGTGATTTTTATAATGTATCTTAACCTGAAAGTACATAGGCAGGTAAAAAAAAAAGTTGAAATAGTGTTTTAATATACAACAAGTTACATACGAAACTCTTTGACGCGTTTGCCGCAGAAAATTGGTTAACTTTCAACTTTTTAAGGCGTTGTATTGTTTTGACTACTAATCAGCCGACAATAAATAAGAAAAAAATTTTAAAAAACTAGAATCATGGAGTAAAAACTTATTGAAGAGTTTGAAAAACATACAGTATTGGATAAAAAAGGATTTGAAAATGTTCCAAGTCCATTTTTAAATGTAAAAATAAGTAGAAAAGCTGATACAAAACGCGTTTATAACGCGGTAAAGTTTTCATGCGGTAAAGTTTTCAAACGCATGATACTTGTGGAAGAACTGACGCGTGTTATGTACTTCTACCTTTAAAAAGTACGTTTCACGAAAGTATGAAATAACTCAACATGATTTTAAAACGACTTTTCCAATTCGAAATAGATTTTTTAAAATAGTTTTGTTAATTTTATGCAGGGCCAAAGAAAAACGCTTTTATAATTAAATATTATTTTAAGTAAAGTGAAGCAAATGAATTGATGTCATAAATTTTCATTCACACCGTATTTATTTCTAGTCTCAGCTGATATGTAGACTATTTTGATTGGAATTCACAATAGCGGCATGGTGTGACGAACGCGCGTTGCCATACCATATGCAGTCGGAAATGGGAAGTTGCTCATTATAAGGAATTGTGTATTTACTTCTCTCAAATTATTCTCAAATCTTTGATAATTGTGATTTTTCACATGATTTTGCATCATTCACAATCTTTGTAGTTCATAGTAAATTGGCAACAACATTTCATAATGATTGCATTAAGTGCAATTTGTGCAACTTTACTTTTCAAATTAGTAGCCTCCGTGCAACCAGACGGAAAGCAGAGAAAATTATAACACACACACACACACACACACACACACACATACATATGTATAAGCAATCAAAATATTACAAGAAGTAAAATTCAGAGCAGGTTCATGAAAACAAATTTAATTTTGCTTGTGCCTTAAGAACAATTTATTTACTCCTGTATTTATTAAAAATTGTTCTAATCTGCTAATAAATATATGAGAAAACGGAACTGGAAGTCTAAATCACAATTTCTTCCTTCCTTATCGTCAGAAGAAACGCAAAATTACTTTCATGTACGATTTTTAGTTACAAAAATCAAATAAAGCAACTTTTATTAGTAAATTTCCTGAAATTCCCTGCAACATAATTAAGCAACATTTTTTTTTTTGTCAAGCCAGATGTTTCACAGTTGGACTATTAAAATGACATCACATTTTTATGAGTTTACACCAAAAAAAAAAATATATATTGTCAATTTACATTCACTGCCTCAGTTTTTAGTTGCATGCAGCTTCTTGTTTATCTTTAGCGTCATTTGTTTTTTTTTTTTCTTTCTCTTACAGTGATTATCACTATGCCTGCCAGTAGATTAAGAAGTGGAAGTTTTCAGTAGTTAAGTAGACACTATTATTGTTCCCGATATGACACTGCAGAGCATAGTAAAAGCCGAAGTAAGTTTAAAATGTTTATAATTACTTCAAAAATATAAAAAGAGAAAAAAAAAGAACAAACTTGGCAAGTGACAAAATGTTCGTGTTATATGTTACGTGTGTGTGTGAGTTTTTTTCTCCTCTAAAACATGTAATTTCTCATGTAGTTCTCGTATCTTCCAAGCAAACGACATTATTTTTCTTTTTTTTGCAATTTCTTGCAACGGTCTGTCACTTTACATTTTTACGCATTTCATTGATGGTTGGGGCAGTGGCATTTTGCTGGGTCTAGTCCATTCCAATGCATACAACACTTAACTTATGCGGCAGCATGAGTTGTTGTTAATGTATTGATGTTTGGTTTTTTTCTTTAACTGCAAGTGAATGTTGTTGTTTTTGAGTATTATAGTCAAGACTCGGGGCCTTTCAACCAGTCAGTCAATCGTTCTAGTTTGTTTAATGGCCAAGATTGCAAAAGTAGCACAACATATTCGCACAAAACAAAATATGAACAAATACTTCGATGATTTTTAAAAATCAAACACGCATCCATGCATACACACATTCGATAAGTCTATTAGAAAAATATTTGTTACAATAATGTTTTGATTTTGTTGGTATTTTTTACACATTTCATGTAACAAGTGCAATGAAATGCATGTGTAAAATTTTATTTAGTTAAATGAGCAAGTAAATATGTATGTGTATATAAAATACTAATGTACATGGTTTTATAAAAAGTAGATATTTATAAAAGGTATATTTTATAAAAATATCTTTAATAAAAAAAAGACATTTTATAAAAAGTTCCTTTATGAAAAGTATCTCTTATCAAACTTCATTTTATAGCAACTATTTTTTTTTACAAAAAGTGCCTTTTATAAAAAGCACCTTTTATAAAAAGTACCTTACAAAAACCGTTTTAAAAAAATGCATTTTGCAAAAAGTAACTTTTACAAAAGTCATCTTTAACAAAAAGTGCCTTTTACTAAAGGTATCTTTTGTAAAAAGTGCCTTTTCCTAAAAGTATATTTTAAGAAACTCGCATTTTATGAAAAGTGCATTTTGTAAAAAGTACCTTGTATAAAAAGTACGTTTAAAAGAAGAACGTTTTATAAAAATTGCCTTTTAAAAAAAGTACTTTTTATTAAAAGTACTTTTTATTAAAAGTACTTTTTATAAAAAGTACCTTTTATTAAAAGTACTTTTTATAAAAATTACCTTTAATAAAAAGTAATTTTTATAAAAAGTACCTTTTATAAAAAGTACCTTTTATAAAAAGTACCCTTTATAAAAAGTACTTTTTATAAAAAGTACGTTTTATAAAAAGTACGTTTTATAAAAAGTACGTTTTATAAAAAGTACACCTTTTATTAAAAGTACCTTTACAAAAACCACATTTTATACAAAGTACCTTTAATAAAAAGGACCTGTTACAACAAGTACCATTTGTGAAAAAAAAAACCTTTAATGAGAAAGCAACTTTAATAAAAGTACCTGTCATAATAAGTACCTTTACAAAAAGTACCATTTATGCAAAAAACCTTAAATAAGAATGTACCTTTCATAAAAATTAACTTTCACAAACAGTACCTGTTACAAAAAATACCATTTATGAAAAAAGCCTTTAGCAAAAACTGCCTTTTATAAAAACTACCATTTAAAAAACACGTTTAAAATCAATTTTTGTAAAAATAAGTTTTATAAAAAATACCTTTTTTACAAAGTACCTTCATAAGAGGTGCCTTTTTAATAAAGTACCTTTTAAAAGAAGTGCATTTTCTTTAAAGACCCTTTTCTAAGAAGGACCTTTTATATACAGTTTGATTTATAAAAAGTACCTTTTATAAAAAGTACCTCTTATAAAAAATAATTTTTATAAAAAGTACCTTTCATAAAAAGTAACTTTTTTGGAAAGTACTTTTCATAAAAAGTAACTTTTTTGGAAAGTACTTTTCATAAAAAGTACCTTTTATAAAAAGTACCTTTTATAAAAAAGAACCTTTTAGAAAAAATACATTTTATAAAAATTAACTTTCACAAAGAAAAAATACCTTTTATCTTGTCTTACAAAACCGTAAATATTTCCCTATTTCTAAATTGAATTTAAATATATGTGTGATAAGTTTCCGTTGAAATGAAAATTGAAGCCAAACAAATTTAATCATAAAGTAAGTTCCTAGTTTATAGCGAAATGTAGCAATCAATTGTAATCACGGGGTAATAAAGTGAAAATCAAATGAGGTTTCTTTTTCTTGTTTTCAACATCTGTAGCATCTGCTGTCAGTTAGCATATCAAACAATTTTAAAATCTAAACAATGATTTGCAAGGTGTTCGTTCATATAATGCATACATGACGGACCACACTCACATTTTTATATTTTTTATTTTTGAATCAAATGCAAATATACACTTGAAGGGTAATTGTATTAAAACAAAGAAAGATGAATATTAAAGTTTAATATTTCAGTCCTAGTAAACTTATTTATCTCAGCCACAAACATTTGCTTCCCTAGTCGGATACAATACCATGACACTGTCATCATTACATGTGAATGGATATAAATAAAATGTACAAGTTGACAAGTTATTGAATATTGCGTACTAAATATGAGGGATTTTTCCAATAAAGAAACTTTTATTTTACATTTTATTTCTTAATAGATTGATGAAGGGTCCGCCGAGGGAATGGGCAAGTAGTAGAGCCTTCAATACATGTGTATTTAAATAATATTGATGAGGTTACTTAAAGTAACATGTGTACAAAATGAAATGATATGCTCGTTCTCCAAGTATTATATTTCGTTTTCATGTCTTTACCTAAGCTGCCCTGCCTGCCAGGCTTTCATACCATCGTCTCGATTTTTTCTTTTTTTTTCTTTTGTGGATTTCAAAGAAGCAATTTTATAATATGTCGTCTCTAAAGGAATAAAAAGAAGGAAAAAGTTGAAAGCAAGAGGAAATGAAAAAGTATGAAATATTGTAGCACACTATTCTGAAGCAGAGTGTTAAAATAATGCATTCATTAGTTGGCAAAAGTAAGCATTAACTATGTCGATTTGCTGAATTCATTTTAAACTTGACAAAAAACTTGTTTGATTGGAAATAAGAAACTGACTATTCGCTAATCACCAATTACAGTGAATAGAATATTCTGTAATAATACACAGAGAAAAAACTGCCTCATAGAATCAATAAGATTTTCTCTATGAAACGTTTTTAGGCTAAGGGGTATCCCAGCAGAAACAAGCGATGATCTTGTTATAGAGATTCCTTATTGTTTTTATGTGGTAAATCTTATTAATTTTATCAAGAAGAAAACCACATAAAATCAAGAAGAAATCTTATTATTCCCAACTTTTTTTACTCAATTTCCGTTATTTCTGGCACCAAAAAAAAACAACCCATAGAGAAAAACTTCTTGATTCTATTAGGTTTTCTTATAAATTGTAAACTATATGGATTTCTTATTGATTTTATTAGGTTGCCTTATTGATTTTTTTAAAAAGGTTTTCTTCTTGATTTTATTAGGCTATCTTATTGATTTTTTCAATAAGGTTTTCTTCTTGATTTTATTAGGTTCCTATATGATTATGTGCATCTTATTGATTTTTTTAATAAGGAAATCTTCTTGATTTTATGAGGTGTCTTGTTATTTCATATCTATAAATAGACACAGACAATTTTTTTTCATGATCTTTTTCGTTTTTGTATAAGCATGTTTGCAAAATTATTTCAATGGTTATTCAGACTGCTTGTTAGCATATTGGTTACAGTGTTTGTCTATCAGTCAGAAGTTTGCTGGTTCAATACTTGTCTCCTTTCAAAGTATATGGTATAGAATTTAAATGAAAATATATAAGCAAAGCACAAAGAATAAAGAATTACATATTTTTTTTATGAGGTCGCCTCATAAAATCAAGAAGAAAACCTTATTAAAAAAATCAATAAGATAACCTCATAAAAACTACAAGATTTCTTCTTGATTTTTTCAAAAAGGTTTTCTCTATGAAATTAATAAGATTTCCTTATTGAAAAAAAACCATAGAGATTTCTTATTAATTTTGTTCTATTTTATGAGGTAATTATTAGGCACTGTTTTCTCTGTGTAGAATTTTGAAACGCTTAAAAAACCGCTCAGATACTTTTCATTCGAAAATTCATCAAAAAGTTTGAAGAGAGCGGCACAAGATTTGCTAAAGTGTGAAAAGTGTACATCAGTCTAACCATGATGATCAACAGCTTTCAATTAAGAATCACGCAAGTCCTTAAAATCATTATAACGCCAAGACCTAAGGCTTCTTCATCTTTAGAAAATTACGAAGTGCAAGAAGTAAGGCTCCACGATACCAGTCATATGCTTGACTTACCACGATAAATTCCTGGGGTCCTACTATGTAATTCGAAACGAAAGAAAATTAACATACAAATTCGAAATTATTTCCTTTCGTTTAAAATTACATAGTAGAACCCCTGATTTAACTCCTATAGCCAGGGCTGTCTGATATGGCGATTTCTCGCCAAACATGGCGATTTTTAAAATTTTTTGGCGTTAAAATTTTTGGTTTGGAGACATGGCGATTTTTCTGGCGATAAATAAATTTGTTGGCGATTTTATGGCTATTTTTTAACAAAATTGAACTTCAAAACTTTTCTAATTCAGGAAATTAGTTTGTTGAAGGAGTTGTTTAAAAAATTCTACCAAAACTCGTCTGCAAGAAATTAAAACAATTTGATTTTGATGATTTTTCTTATATTAATTAAAGTAATTAATGCGTTTTGAATTTGAATAAAGAAAATGTACAAGAAATAATTTTTGACGATTTTATTTCTGCTTTTCGCGATTTGCTAAATTTGTATAAGATTATTTTATAAAAATTTAAATTAAAAAAATTGTTGCATAACAACAAATTTATTATCAAATCTAAATTAAGAAAAACTACATAAGACTGATTTTGGCAACTTTTGGCGATTTTTAAAATCAATTTGGCGAAGAAGGTAAGAAAAAATCTGGCAACTCTGATACGGCTCTTTACCACCGTGTCAACTCAAATCGAAGCTTTATACTAATAAACATATCCATCCGTCACGAAATGAAAGCCATCGCGGGCGGAGTCTAAATGCTGAGCCGTGATTAGAAATAATACTATTAAATGAGTGCAAAGCAAAATGGAATTTTGATATCGAAACCCCTATTTTAGACTACTCAGTTTTTAAAATCGAATGACACAATTTCGCAGAGAACTGCTTAAATAAGAAATTTGCATTTAAGTTTTTTTTAGAAAAATTTTATTATAAGTCCATAGAAGGGTTGGCTTACATATTAGAGATCCCAGACCCCTGCACAAGACCACTTACAAGAACTTTTAACACATGAGGAATTTTTCAAATGCTTTACTACATCGAAATCTTCTAAAACCTATCCTAAACAACAATGTTTGCAAGCTTCTTCCTACGCATGGGCGTGTATACAAACGTCATGCATGTATATATATGATCTAGAGATGGGTGCGTGTCGTGTTTTTTTTTTCGTGACACGAACACTGCGTGTTGAATCGTGCGTGTTCGTGTCACGAAAAAAATCTGATTTCGTTAGTGTTCGTTTCGTATAGTATTCAGCAACATTGACACGAAAAATACGAAACGATTTTACGTGCAAAATATGTATGCATGAATTTCTAGGAAAAAAATTTAATGCCTATTTTGTATCGTCAAACACGCAAGAACCAGCCATGGTATATCACTTTTAAGGTTGAAGTTTCGTATATAGTATCAGCTGTTGACAGTGCCAACTTGGCGCCACTTTTTGAAAATTTACGCTTAAAAAAAGTAATTAATTTTTGGGAGCAAAATGAAAAATAACATTCAAGAAGCTAACTATTCGTAGAAATGATGTAAAATACCAATTGGTAATGAACGACCAAGACAGAAGCGATGTTTGTAAGAATTTTTCTCTCTTTGATTGCGATGGCAAACGTATAAATTACGTATGAAACAATAAAATAAAACAAAAACGATTTTTTTTTAATTTTTTTTTAACGCACTAATAATCCTAAATTAATATTTTACTTATTAAGTAAAATATTTTTTTTTTTATTAAAAATACATTGAAATTGATTATTGAAGAGTTAAGCTGGATCCTATGCGCATTAGAAACAGTGAAATGCGCATAGGACCCAGGTAAACCCCTCAATAATCAATTTCAATGTAGTTATTTTTAATTGAAAAAAATATTTTACTTAATAAGTAAAATATTAATTTGGGATTATTAGTGGGTTTAAAAAAATTTAAACTTAAATTGTAACAATTACCATTAAAAAACAATAATTAAAAACGATTTTTCTGTTATTGTATTTGATTTTGTGCGTGTTGTGCAGTTTCGTGTTGGGAAAATTTTTGACGTGCGTGTTTCGTACGTGTTGAATATCATGGTATTCGTGTTCGTGCGTGTCGTGTTGGAAAAATTCGACACGCGCCCATCTCTAGTATGATCTTTTATTTTTGTGCGCCCATACAAACGCACACATGCATTGACATTAGCTGTGTGCTTATTTTGAGTGTTTGTTACGAACAAGAAGTCTTCGCGACATCGCTTGTAAACATTCATATACACGTACATCAATACATCCATCGTGCTTCGCTTACTAAAAAAACTGCATTTATTATTGGTTTAGTATAATACATGTTACGACAATAAATTTAAAAAACAAGACTGTTTACGCAGCCCTCTATTACATATATTATGTATTTTACTTATACATATATGCATGTATTTGAAACATGTATTGGGGATATATGGGGATATCATAAGCCGTTAAGAAGATATACCTTAATCTGTAAGCCTCTAAAAATTTACTTTTTGATGGAAAAAAGCGGATTAGCCCCACTTTCCTCCAAAGTGGTTCTTTCAATAAAATTAAAGGTCGGAATGTTGACTTTCGGTTCAAAATAAAATAATGCTCGGAAATTTCCGGAAGTATAGGTTAATGTTTTCTAGCAAATGCAACAGAGTTTCGAAAACATTGACATTAGCGGTGTCATCGGACCTTTTATAAACCAGCTTGAGAGAGACATGAGCCATCCAAAAATATAAAGGAATGATAGATGAAGAATATATTATCTGTATTTCGTACGGATTTCAGGGGCGATGGGCGTGGCCGATTTTTATGAAACTCGGCATAGGTCCTTTTTTATTCTAAAAAGTGTATTTACCAAAATTGAAGTCTTCTGCTTGTATACTAAAAATTTTTGAATTGTACCTATATAGAATTTAGTTAATTTTAATTTTTTTTAACAAACTCAAATTTAGGTTTATACCATTCCGAAAACTGCTCATATCAAAAGCGTCCTTAACAGAACAATTTAACATCAATAATAACACAAAAATTAACTAAAATCGAATTACTTCCCTATTCATTTTCAAATGAACGAATTAGCTCTTTCAAGACTCTTTCTGTAATCCTGCTTAATGGCAGGGCAAGTAAGTATGTCTCATTTTTTTTTCAAATACAGATATTTTTCCTCTTAAGTATAAATGCATGTAACTCTTGAAAGAAAAAGGAGAGTGTGTGTGTGTGTGTTTATATATTTCTGCTGCCAGCAGATGAATTGTATCATGTAACATGTTTCAAAGTGCTACAAAAACACAAACGAACTATTTATTTATTCTCCTTACTTCAATCATAGGAATACAACAATAAAAACTATAACTATAAAGCAAGAAGAGCCATAAGGAGAATTGGATGATTGGATGGACAAACTATAAAACCTTGAATTTTTTAAAAGGAACAACAGCAGCATCATCATCATCATCACTATCACCATCATAATATTTTTCTTATAAAATGAGTGCAAGAGGAATATGTGTACTCGTACTTGTGGTACGTTTAAGAATCTTGGGTTACGTGCGGGTTGGACATTTGTAATCATTTTCACTTGTACATTTAGTTTTGCTCATGCTTAAATACATTTAACATACACGTAATCTTTTCCAGAAACAGGGATCTGCTTGTTTATGTCGTAACAAAAGCTGAACAGATGAAGGGCAGAGAGAAAGACAGACAGACATTTGCAGCACACAACAGACGGGCATAGAGCCGCAATGGCGCAATAGTAGACAAAACCACATTTAGTTAGAAGTGCTGAATATTTAGAACAAGAGATGCTGCTCTTGGAGTTATAAAAAATGTCAGGTGGTACAATTCAAGTGTTGTTTAAATTTTCGCATGATTCATTAGATAAATATGGAACAATATATTTTTCAATAATTTTTAATTTCTAAACTGAAAGACTATCAAGAAAATTTGTTGCTAGAATTGGGCCTTAGTCCCCGTTCGCACTATGCAAGTCTTATTGCTAAGCTGATTAGTTTGTGGAAGTAAGAGACGAGAGGGAAAAGAAGCGAGTACTCAGCTTCATGTACCGGCAATACGTTTTGCTTTCTCATTCGCAATATTAAAAAATCACACATGCATACAGCAAACTATGCATAAAAAATATGAGCTCAAAAATAGGACTTGCATTGTGTAAACGCCGATGAAAGTTCAAAGAAGAAACAATGATAAGCCTAGCAATAAGACTTGCGTAGTGTGAACTAGAGGTGGAAAACTATCGATAGTGGCACTATCGAAAGTTTTCGATAGTTTGAAAATCTTTATCGATATATCGATTCAAGACTATCGAAAATTAGAACAACTATCGATATATCGACGATACTATAGTGATAGTATCGAAGTTGTATGGTTCTCGTATAATGTACATATTTATTTACACTAAAAATTCAAAACAAAATATTTTTAAACAAAACAAAACAAAATCAAATAGAATTTTATTTTTCAGTTAAATAAATAACAAAGCTGAAATAATTGTATGAGAAATAAGTGAGATCAGCGGAAGAAATTTTCCCGTCATTCAGTTATTTTTTTGTTTATGAAAAGCAACATGCTTACATTTTTTGGTTTTAGTGTGGCATCACTTACTATCGATAGTGACTAAAAAATATCGATTATTTTCAAGTTTTAATCGATGGCAGAATTAAAACATCGATAGTCACAGAAAAAATTAACTATCGATAGTATTGATAGTGCCATCGATGGTATCGATAGTGCCATCGATAGTTTTCCACCCCTAGATTAAGAAAAAAAATGTTTGCGGTGTTCTTAATACGCCAATAACGAAAAGGGAATGGATTATTATTTAATATTTTTAGACGTTTTATTTTGAGAGTTGCAAACTATTGTCACATATTTTACCAATATTGGTAATAAGTTACTGTTGAATACACCCACCTCTTCAAAGCTAATGCTATTTTCAAGCTGGAAGATTATCACCTAGGTTTCACTAGTTACCGCGACACGATACTCAAGTGAAGAAAATATAACATAAATGCAAAATCATATAGACCACAAAACTTTTACAATTAATAAGCAAAGCTCTGCGAAAAGCTATTGATAACTAAGCCGAGCTCTGTCCTAAATAAGCAAAGAAAAATGTGTACGCGTTGTATGCAGGGTTGTCACTTTTTTTCTGACACATTTCGCCAAATTGATTTTAAAAATATGTTTATACAACACTTTTTTTATAAAAAAAATTTTATAAAATAACCATAAAAATTTGGCAGAAAATCGCCGAAAATAGAAATAAATTCGCTAAAATATATTTTTTGGAAATTTTTCTCATCCAAACTCAAAACGCATTAAATACTATAAATAATACTTAAGTAGGATTTGTTTTTGAAAAAAAAATTTTAAGTTAAATTTCGTTTAAAAAAATAGCCATAAAAATCGCCAAACAAAATTTTATCGCCAGAAAAATCGCCATGTGACCAAATCAAAAATTTAGACGCTAAACAAGTTGAAAAATCGCCACGTTTGGGGAGAATTGGTCATATCTGACAGCCCTAGTTGCACGTACTATTGCGTAGAATAGTGAATCTTTTATGAATTTTAGTTTCTATGAGAGACCGAATATAAGAAGACCGAAAGAATAGACAATGGTTTCAAGTGTGCAGTAATTTTATTGTACACTTCATAGTGCACCATACTTCATTTCACAAACCCAAAATTTCATAAAATATTAACTTCTTACAAATATATGCATGATGAAAGATGTTACTTTGATACTTTATTTTTCAAACTTAAACTTTATTTTTTAAAGCATCATATGTTACAACCGCAGTGACCAATGAGGTTTCCAGCTAGCTCTGGGCGGTGCATTTTACCTCAGCGGGTTCCAACCCTCTCATTGGGTACGTTGCACATAAAAATTTTAATGAACTCAAATCAAAAATAACGAAAAAGATTTTACAATACAAAAAAAAAAAACAAAACTACACATTAAACGCGCCATATTACAAATATTATTTAGTGTAATGGAAAGATGTTTTGTTCCATTAAATGCCCTCCCAACCATGTCACGACTTGTCCTCTTCAACTTTTCTTTCGTGAACCCATAATCCACCCGACTTTTCCTACCTTAACTCACCTTCATACCATTACCTTTATTTATTCTCTACTCATGCGCCATTTTAGTCTTTTTTTCTTTTCAAAACATTAATACATATATTTTTTTATTTACACAATTCCCTTAAACTATTTTATATACTATACTTTTCCCTATACAAAATTTTAGATTAACAATTTATTTTGATTTATATATATATATATTTTTTTTTTTTTAACAATTATTTTTCCTAACAATTTTACAATTATATATTCTTTATTTTCTTTTCTATAAATTCTCCTAATTAATACTAATATATTTTTCGTTTACGTTAATTGGGTTTTGTTTTCTTATTATATCTATATAATTTTTTAGTGCCGAATTTCTATTAATTTAACTATTTTCCGTTTTTTATCACGATTTTATGACCTATCCTAAAGAGCTCTCTAAGACTGATTTTATAAAATTGTGTAAAAAAAAAATATTCTTTTAATTTTCAAATCTCCCTCGTATATTTTGCTGACAAAAACCCAATTAATGCACAACAAAAATATAGCCTGTCTCTAGGTTTACCTAAGACAAAAGTACTGTATAAACTTAAATCTAGAAACAATAGCTCTACAGGACTATTCAGCTAACTTAAAATTTTTATTTCTTTTATAAATCATATAAGTGTATTTGTTTTTGCTTGTGGCGTTTTAATGTCTTCAGGCCTTGCTCCTTATTCTTCCTTTTTATGGCTCAAATATCACGGAATAATAAATGTTAAAATTGTTACCTGGCTGTACACGCTACCGTCTAGCGGAATAGGACTCCGAATTTACCCACTTGTTTTTCTTTGGGCCTACCTTCTCACTTTCGGACGTTACTTTTATACTCCTTTTCCTTTTATTAAGTCTACAGCCAGGTTTTGTATTTATTTGTTTTTTTTTTCTTTAAAGAGTTAATTTATAATGTGGTTTTTAGGTTTAATTAAACCTTCACACAGTATTCAGTTTTTTTTTCACAATATACTAGGTCGAATATGTGTACACTTATTTCCTTTCTTTCTTTTTGGTAGCGATCACTTTGAAGGTTTTTCAACGATTAACTCAGCCAATCATTCGTTGATCGCTTCAACCTGTTTTCGATTCCAAATATCTTCCAACTTTCCCAAAATTTTCCAAAAAGTTTTCCCTATTTCCCTAGACTTTATTCGCGCCAATTCAGCGATCTTTTTTATTTCTAGAAACTTCTATGTACAATTTTTTTCTTTTACAACTATACCAGTCCCTACGTATATATGTAAATATAATTCGTGTAAATTAAAGAATTTAATTTTTTTTTATATGAATTCTTTTGATGCCCTTTTTTTTATTTATGACGAATTATACACACATGAATATACTACATATATCCTCCATTTTCCCTATTTTTCCTACATTATAACCTAGCTGAAATTTTCTTTGTACTAGGGTCTCAGCCGTCCTTTCTTATTTTTAGGCAGTTGATATTTTTCATTCGCATTTTAATTTTTTTTTCTTATGTTCTGTTCAAATTTTTTTTTTAACGTTTATGAATGAAAATTACCACTGTGTTTTACCTACATTTACATTCCACATTTTCTGTACTGTATAAAACAGCAACAAAACACAGTGCTGACAACTGTAGTATGAGTACTACACAGCTGGCAGATGACAAGAAAATAAGAATGACAAATAATAGAAACACATACAATCCGCTCAACATAAAGATAAAACAAGGATTTAATATATAAAAAAAACAACAATTAACTAACAGAACTAGCACGAAACTACGAAACATCTCTGGGCCAATCAATGTGGGAAGAAATTTTATATTCCCCGCAACACACATGCGAACTAATACGCTCAAAGAATATGCGTTATTTTTTTGTGTTCTTTCACACTTGTCACACTATAAGCACTATTTCATTTCATTTCAAACTATTGTCCTTAGGTATGCAGTAGTGAAATTTCTTTCGACACTACAATAAATAATGCCCTTGCTTGGTTGATAAACAAATTTTGTTGCACCTTTTGAAAAAAAAAAATAATAACAGTTTTAGCCCAGCTGGAAAAGTAGACATTAATTACATAAACAATGGGAGAAATAATACCCCTTATTGTGAATGGCGTCGTCGACGTCACATCAAGACGACAGTAAATATTGTCACTTGTCTACTCTTCGTCTATAACAATTGTCTACTATTAACATGCCCCATTTATTTACAAAACCTTGGAGTTTAGTAAGAGATTGTCAATAAGATCGAATTATTGCCGATAAAGAGCATACAAGTGACAATATTTACTGTCGTCTTGATGTGACGTCGACGACGCCATTCACAATAAGGGGGAATGTACTATTTTCCAAAGCAAGACAAACAAAAAGAAACGCAATAATTACACATTGATTACCACGTGCATTACCACATCTGAAGAAGAAGAATCTATAGTTTTTGCTTGCGACGAGTGTTATTAATTATTGAATTTATTCCTCCTTATTACTTTCCTAGGACATGTTCATTACTGCTAAAATGAATTCCGGAATTCTGGAAATCTCCTTTACTATTCATTACCTTTTTCCACTGGGTACTTTTCCAGCTGGGAATGTACATCATGAATATTAACTAAACAAATGTTTTGTGATCACCTCTAGTTTCTATGAATGTATCCATACATGTTTATATGAATATTTACAAGCAAGTATATTTATGCACGAGTTGTATACTATATTTCATTAGATTAACTTGACCAAAAACTTGCTGCTTTTGTATATACAGGGTGGGCCAAAAGAAACCAAGGGGTGTAAAAGTTTAATAACTTTTTTGTTTATTAACTTTTTTTTATTTTTTCTTTCAGATTATACTTATAATATACAAAATGGAAATTTTTTTACACTAAGTATGAAAAATGATGTCTCTTAAATGACAACCGTTTTCAGCTTCGCACTGATGGGCTCTTTTTAGAGCATTTTTCAAAACTTGTGGCTGTAGCCTTCGAATTTCTGCAACAATGTTTGCCTTGAGTTCAAGGATTGTCTCTGGCTTGTTCACATACACTCGCTCCTTCAAAAAACCCCAAAGAAAATAGTTGGGTGCTGTCAAATCTGGCGATCGCGCTGGCCAAATAATTTCCGAATTTCGAGAAATTATTCGCTCTCCAAAAATTTGACTTAAAAGTGCCATTGTGTCTCGGGCAGTATGGGCAGTGGCTCCGTCCTGCTGAAACCACATACCAGGTCTGTTTTCAAGAGCAGGACGTAAAAAATTTTCTATCATAAAACGATACCGCTCTCCATTTACGGTTACAGCACTTCCATCTTCATTCTCGAAGAAGTAGGGCCCAATGACATTTTCAGATGTGATCCCACACCATACTGTACACCTGATGGGGTGCAATTGGCGTTGATGAATGGCTCTTGGATTTTGAGAACCCCAGAACCTACAGTTCTGCTTATTAACAAAGCCATTCAAATGAAAATGAGCTTAAAATAATTGATCTCTGGTTTAAATAATAAAATTCTATTGTTCTGGTTCTCTGTTCAGTTGTGAACCTCTCCATTATAAATTCTCCAAGTGTTGTCTATATAATCTGAAAGAAAACATAAAAAAAAATTAATAAACCAAAAAGTTATTAAACTTTTACACCCCTTGGTTTCTTTTGGCCCACCCTGTATATCTCTGACTGTGTCGCTTTCTTAATCAAGTTGTTGGAGTTTTGGGTATGGGGATTTCAAATAAATATATTTTACTCTTTTTTTAACCAAACAAAAGTTTCAAAGTGATAAATTAATTGTGTTTGCAATTTTTACAATATTTTATGAAGAAAACAAATCTAAACAGCAAACCGGCATGTGTAAACATTATTACATATCCTAACATAAGTAAATTTGTACATAGATATATTTACCTACATATATGTATATGTATATTTATTGTTTAGTTATTGCTTAAGGGGGCAAGAAAATCATATTTATTTAATAAACATTCTCACAGAAAACATTTTGAAATTAAATCTTTTTTTAATATTTAGTTTAAAACAGGTAGGTATGAGCAGCGTGATCATTTTACCATTTTTGCAGCTAAATTTAGCATTTTTGTTGTTGATTTAGCTGCAAAATTTTCGATTTAGTAGTTAGCATTTTCTTTAGCATTTTGCAATTATTTATTTAGTATTTTCTAGCATTTTTTCACAATATAATCTACATAGCTTTTAACAATTTCGGTTATACGTAAAAAAAAGGCTGACTTCCAAAGAACAAAACATTGACAATGCATACCATTTCAAAACGTCATTGACAAGTATTAAGAACACCACAAACAATCAATCAGCGCATAGGTTGCAAAGTTGGTGCTAGTGGTTACAATGTTTTGCAACTTTTGATCTGTGCTCGCAGTTAATACCGTATCCGAAGACTACAAACTTTTTACTTTTAACGTGAAAGTGGAATAGACAAAAGCTTTAGAGTATTAAAAAAAACAAATTTCAAACATTGTTTATAAATGAAACGTAAGTGGGAAAATTCTTATAGAAGAACAGCCCGTGAATTAATATTTTTAGTTTTCCTTAAATATTTTTTCGGCACTATGTATAGTGAAAAACTTGTATGCAGTAAGCATAACCCAGCAAAAATTACTGTTTCCCAGAAGCGTATATGTGAGGCAAACAATGTTACAGAGCCAGCTAGAATTAATACCTTTAGCTTCGTAAAAGCCATGAATTTTTTGCCTTACTAAAGTGCTTCATAGAAGTAATACACAGATTCAAAAGTAACTGGTTTGCAAAATTTTTTGTAGTCATTTTCTATTTTGTTAGAGAGCCGGCCTTATGTTAGTGCTTTTCAGAATCATTTTCGAAGCTTTTGTTATCAAGTAAGCAATGCATTGCTTACCACAGTTGTTAGTGCTTCCAAATCACATTTTTTTGCTGGGCAGAGATGAATTTACTCGTAAATAAGTTTTAACGAGTTCCACCACACAATTTCTCATAAAAAATCGGCGCATAATGTAGTTTTCACCCACTATTAAATCCTTGCGTGAATTTTAATGTAATAAAACTATAGGCGAAAAATCGTTAAGCGGATGCTTCATTTTGCCACTTATGCTAACTTCATGCATTATATTTTAGCACTTTAATTATTTTTTAGATTTATTTGAAGTCAATTTAGGAACTCATCAGTAGACTTCAACCTAAAATTTTATATATATATATATATATATATTTATAGTAAGACTCTTAATATGTTGTTGAGAATCACATATACAAACATAATAAGTTTAAAAGCCTCTTAATTTTTTTATGTGTACTTTACTCGCTATTTAGCGTTTAAAGTTATAGTTATTTGGTAACACTCATGGTGACACATGTATGCTAGGTGGCATCATTATTGTGCCAGCTGATTCGATCAGCAGTATTGCTAACTTAAAATTGTATCTGTCGTATTCAGAAAAAATTATTTTGGTCTACAAAAGATTTAAAAGGTTTGTTTAACGTTTTGAAAACCTAAATTATTTTTTTTCTGAATAAGGCAAACAAAACAAAAATTTTTATAAAATAAAAATCTTTATTCGATTTGGCATTTTCTTTTTTTAATTTTTCAAATTAATAGACTTGGATATCTATTATATGGTGGATTTAGATGTAAATTGTCAAAACGCCGATACAATTCATCTGCCATATTTAATCACTACTACAGCCTTGCTAGTTTGGAACAAGTTTATTTCAAGCTTTATTAAATTCGTTTTATCTTGGAAAGAATTATGCAGTTTTTTTCACAAATTTCCAAATTTCTTCGAAAATCACATGTTAAAATTTAAGCAAATAAATTCTTAGCTACTTTTTCCAATAAGGATTCAATAACGAACGATCCCTTTCGAAAATAAAAACCTTCAAAAAGGTACAAAATTTATTCGCAGACACTTTTTATTACTTGGGTGGAAAAAAGCACATTAAGAGCAAAAGACAAAAAAATCAACTCGAAATTCGTGCAGCTGTTGTCTGTTTTATGTGGACGCTTTCTTGTTCATGCAATTTAGTGAACGTCCTGTTTTCATTTCGCATCTTTCCAAACCAGACTGCAGGATAAACTTGTTGTTGTATTGAATATTTTTGTTAAGCAACAAAGTGTAGTAGACTTTTCTATCCTTATATTCTTACATACATATATGTATGTATACATTTACATATACAAGTAATGAGATAGCTAAAGTGCGAAAGAGAAAGAGAGATCACAGGACTAGGCATGCGAGGTGTGTACACATTTATATTTATGTATGTATGCGTATTTAATATGTATGTGTGTACATATGCATGTATATAACGTTACTTTAAACAAATTTAAAATAAATTAATTTCAAAGTTGTTTTCGATTTTAAGCAAATGTCTGACTTTTGTTTCTTTATGTCAAAAAAGATAACAGGAAATTTTTTTAGCTATTTACACACATATACACACCAGTCTATCTAAAATGGAACCCCATAATTTGTACAATTTCTTTGACACACAATTATACAGTAGTCTCCGCTTAACTACCTCGTCAAAATTTGCAAGATTTAAACAAATGAGAATTTCAACTAATATCATAGTTGAAACAAGAACTCCATAATGAACATGTTTTTTATTTTCCTACTTTACCATTGCTACATTGGCTGACTTTTTTTCAGCTCGAATTGCAGTTGTAAGAAGTATGTAATGAAAATAAATGTAAAAAACAACAAAAACTATCAATTGCTTTCACAAGAGTAGAGTGTTGCCACACAAATATTTTTGAGCGGGTGCAGTCAAGTTAATAATTAGTGTTTATTTTAACATTTCGAGCCCAATTTTCGATGTTATCGTAAGTGACAAAAATTAAAGCTTCCAGGAGAAAGTTTTTTTTAAAATATTCAAATACAGTACAACTTCGCTAGTCCGGACATGCGCCAGTCCGGTCACTCCAATAATTCGGACGCTTCTACATTTCGGACAATTCAAAGTTTTTACCTCCACAATCCGGACAAATTTTTTTATGCAAGAACAAAAACTAAAATCCAAGCAAAACAAGCGAGCTAACGGGAATTTTTGTTTTGTTTTGTTATTCGTACTTTGATTTACATTTTTCACTGTTATTGCTTCAATTTCGGTTCATTATTTCGCAAGCGTGTTTGTTTAATTCCATTCGAAGTGCCATGGTTTTAAATAATAAACGCAAACATAAAGCACTAACCTTACATTAGAAGTGTGATATTTTACTTACCGTTTACACATGCAAGTACAAGTGCAAGTAACTCAATACATAGACATATATTTACTAATACAATCATAATGCTACAAGTTGTAGGCTCACTGGCAAGAGATTTTCATTACAAGTAATTTTTTCACTTGCATGTAGGAGAGAGAATTGTCAAAAATAAAAACAGTGTTACCCTTTAAGGATTTTATTTTAATTTTAATGGACAGCTTACATGTATTACAATAATTTTTAAAATGTTATTATTTCAACTTATATACAGAAAAAAAAACTAATATAGACAAAAAAAAAGTACAAACAACGCACAGAAGAAAGGAAAAAAACGAAATTTTCAAATATTTATAGTAACATATAGAAAAATTAAAATAAACTTGCACTTGACTGTGTAAAGAATCAAGCCAGTTGCGAGTGTTTTTATTATTTCATTCAATGTATTGGTTGTTAATACGTACACGCAACTTGTAACAAGTTACCTGCATGTGTAAATGAAGCGTTACAATGTCTTGATGAGGGAAGAACTATTAGGCAGGTTGCCGAAAATTTTCATGTTCCTAAATCAACGATTTATGCATTTAAAAAAAGTAGTAATGGATGCAAAAACAAAGATCTCTAATGCAGATGCAAAGAAAGCATTTCCAATTTGCATTCAGTGGGCTGACGAGAATAAGAGAGACTAGAGCAAAAGGCACAAATCAATCACCTCAACCAAGTTAGTCAGCACAAAATAACTTCGTTTTTTTAATATATCATAGTATGTATGTATATACATATGTACATACATATGTATGTATGCATTTAATTCACTTAGATTATTTTAATATTTTCAACTGCTATAGTCCGGACAACTCGTTAATCCGAACGAGCCTAAAACTATATGTGTCCGGATTGTCGAAGTTGTACAGTATATTTTTGTACGTAAATTGTCGCTTACGATAAAATTTTACAGTCAGTATCTTAAAAATTATCAAAATTTTTGGCATTTTGATAATTCTAAACTATGGGTAGGCCCATGGTGTGGCTGCATAAGGATTTGTTATAAAAAAATACGGCAACCATAGTGGTGTAAAGAACCGTAGAACATCAAAAGCACAAAAATAATTGTACCAAAACCAAAACTAAACAAAGTATTTGGCATATTTTAGCTACAAAGTATATAGAGCAAAACCATGGTACAATTATACTAGGTACATGCACGACTACAACAAAATTACAACACCAAAAAACACATGCATTTTGTTGGTATAAACAAACGTATAATTGTCAGAAACAGATGCCTTTTGTTTATAAAAATAACAATTACAGGGTAACTAAAGTACAATTTAGTTTTGTTTTCATTTTAACCTACAAAAAACATGTGTAATTGGAAACACATCCATGTGTAAACTCAATGGCAACACTGTAATCATTTTATTCACACACATACACTAAAATTTTTGCAGCTTGTAAACAAAGTTTGACAACTAATTGTATTGTATACAATAACAGGCTGGGCTTGTGCATGCACCTGTTATAATTGTATCATGAGCTAAACCTTATCAGCTGAGACAGTGCTGCCACGTGATTATATACACCTTGGGTAGACCCATAAAATTTTACGATAAAATCGAAAAAATGCTCGATTTGTTAACGCTCTAATAATCCCAAATTTTTATTTTACTTATTCAGTAAAATATATTTTTATTAAAAATACATAAAAAAGTTTTTATGTGTTATGACTTCTTGTAGCAAATCATGCATATCGAGCGTTTGCGTACGCACAGAAAATACAAATTATAAGCGCGTTTATTACATTTACTTAAGTATTTTATTAAATAATAATCATTCATATGACATAAAAATCTAAACACAAGTCTGGAAATTTCTTTGAATGTGTATCAAAATTGTATTACATTTTGGTGCAGAGTTGTATTCAATAAATGCCTTGTGCAATTAGAACGTTAAATTTTTTTTCTTTACAACATCAGTTATTTAGGACATTTACGCAAATTAGATAATTAAACTAGGAAAAAAGAAGAGGGACCAAAACATTCGGGGATTTAAAATTCGATCTAAATTTATAGTGAGATAATTGAGGGGTTTTACTGTATGTATATACATATTTACATAGATATGTACTTATATTGGAAAGAAATGCTATTTTATATACCGAAATCCAATTCGAGAATTGTTGTGTGGCACACAGTAGTAATACCCCAATTGAAACAAGCGCAACATAATCTATAATTTCTTTTCATTCTCTCACTTTTGCAATATATTTTTTATATTTTATATTTTTTTCATTTTTCTTTGTTGAATAAAATTTCAAAAAACGTTAAAAAATTCAAATCTTTTTTTCTTGTAACATTTGCAATACCTTGTGGATGGAAATGATTCTAAAGGTTTACATAAAATTTCAACTTGCTGGTTGGCAGACTTTTTTACATCCACTATTTGAAATATGTATTACAAACAAACAAAAAAATAAAACTCTACTCTATGTAAATGGATTTAATGTATGCGGGCTGCTTTTGCAGCAAAACACTCGTTTTACTAAACAAATATTTAGGATGCATACAAAAATCCTCCACTAAAATCAAATACAAAAAAAAAAGAAACAACAACCAACAAACGTCAAACCAGTACGGAAAGTTTTCTATGAATCATCATATTCTTAACCCTTAAAATAACGATTTTTGTTTATAAATATTACATTGGGGAAAAAACACTACAAGTTTTGTAATAATAATACGAATAACATTTTTACTCTTTTGAAGTTTAATGAGGCTTTTTCCAATTGTTGGAAATATTATTTTTTGAAAGGACGTTTTCTTTTTGGTGGCAAAAAAAATTTCAAAAATGAAGTTTTGAAATACATATTTAAATATGTATATATAAATACATACATATGTACGAGTATGTCACTGCTGGCCAGAGAAGCGCCAGAGTGCCGAACATCAATCGGTTTTTGTACAAATGAATGCACATACGCTTATACATTTCTCTCGGTTTTCACTCTGTGGGCAGCTCTGGAGTATGTATATGTATACATAAGTATGTGAATATAAACCTTGAAGAACAAATAATAGAGATTGAAGTGAATTTTTGCGTGTTCTATTGAAAAGCGGGTTTGTTTATTTTTTTAGCTTGCCATTATACACAGAAAAATTTTTATTTTGTATTCAATTACAACTAGATTCAAAAAATCAAATAATTTTTGGAAAAAAAATTTTCACGAAATTATTTTTCTGAAACAAATTTTAAGCTACCACAAATGCATCACATCTGTTTTGACATAAACACTTGGGGGCATACTCATAGTCAAAACAAAGTATACTTTAAGAATTTAAAACCAGTATTTTGTATGGTAATACTGGTTTTAAATACATAAAAGTATACTTTGTTTTGACTATGAGTATGCGCCTTGGCCTCAGTCTGCCTACAGGGATGTAATGAAAATAAATGTAAAAAACAACAACAGCTGTTCAATGCTTTAGCAAGAATAGAGTCTTGCCACACAAGAGTTTTTGAACGGGTGCAGTCAATTTAATAATGAGTGTTTTTTGGGAATTATTACAATTTAAGTTTAACATTTGTTAATTTCATAAAATACCCCTTAGACCCATTCTCAGTGTTGTCAGTTTAGGGGATTTGTCCCCAAATTGGGGATTTTTTTCGAGATTGGGGATGAAAATTTCGTGTTGAGGATCTGGGGATTTGTTGGGGATGATAACCAAAATTAAGGGGATTTTTTGGGATTTTTTTTTTCATAAGTGATGGTAACAAGAATGATCTTTGAGCTAAGAAATGTGTGTCTGGCACGTCTAAAAATGTGTGTTTCTATTCATACTGAATGGTTTCTATAGGTTATAAAGAAAAATTATTAAGGCAGATTAACCAATATAATGAACAATACCAAAACAAGAATACGTAACAATATGAAATATGGCAATCACAAATGTTGGAATACCAAATAAACTGTAGAAAGCAAAAACAAAGTAACATAATATCCACTACTATAATACTTACATGCATGTACCGACGGTACATCGAATAAGTAAAAATAATTAATGTGATGATCGTAAAAGATAAGGAAGAATAGTTAAACATACGTGAGTAGAGTAATATAACTTCGTGCTAACCTAAAATAGAAAAATGAAAATATGGAAAAACAGGGGAAATAAATAGTGATACTTACATATGTATTTACCAAAGGTAAATCAATAATTGTACACAACAATCATTTCTCACATTCCGTTTCATTAGAATTTACGTTAAATAGCTGATGTTAATAAAAATCTCTACCCAAGTAGATAGACTAGGGTGCTGATGAAGTGCGTTGCTGCACAGAAAAACATCGGTATTTCCCCCAGCTTAAAAGTCTAATTTAATTTTTCTTCTCTTCTTTAGAAACTCGCATTAATTAATAAAAATATTTCATTCAATAAAAAGAATTGAAATTACTGAACTTAAGCCTGACTAAAAATTATTTCTGATTGAAAATATGAAATATGACTTGTTGGAAGCACTTCTTAGAATAAACACACTTTAAAAATAATTCCATTTGTTGTGACAAATTAATCCTTTTGCGGAAATGCTAAAGCTTTTTAATACAAGTACTATGTACAACAAAACTTCTGAGGATGATGAATCGGAAGATTTCGATTCTGAAATATTTGAAATGGTAAACTTTGGCTAAAAATTTTTTTATACTTGTTTGTGTGTATTAAACTATGTGTTATTTTTTCTTTGCAAGTTTTATAAGTACAAATTAAATTAATATGAATGTATGTAAATATAGCTATCGATATATATGTTATTTTTGTCATTTTTTTTTAATAAAATTAAAAAATTTTTATCTTTTTCACAAAACAAAAAAAATTTAATAAAAAAAACTCAATTTGGGGATTTTCGGGGATGACAAAGCGAAAATTGGGGATAAGCTTTAGAAAAAAAAACTGGCAACATTGTCAATTCTTGCAAAATCTATCTTGTTTAAGTTCCAGGGATTTGAAATACTTATCCATTTAGCGACTATTATTTAATAGCTAACAGTGCTCTGTTATGTACTCAAAATGCTATGCTACCTTGCGGCTACACGTTCAATAAATTACTTTAAATTTTTTCTCAAATATGGTTTGTCGATTTTTGCTAAAATTGAAGTTGTGGAGTAGGCTGCAAGCAAATTGATTTTCAATTTTATTTTCAAAATGCTGTCGTCGAGGAAACAATTAAAAATTTTCACCTCAAATATTTTATTTCAGCAAAGAAAATTACTTCTGTTTTAAATTTTTTACAAACACAAAAATTATTTTGAAACAGCTGTTAAATTGAAAGAAATATTTAATGAAGCGTTGAAAGAAAAATTGAAGTCCACCTGGTATTCAATTCCCAAATGTATGAGTGTGGTAGTAAAAAATTGTGAATATATTGATCTTTGAAGAAAAACTGAAAGCAAAAATTGAACTTGTGTGTAGCCTTCAAGTTAGAAATTTTGGTTTCTGTCTCTGCTGGTTGAATTCGAATTTATCTCCACACTCATTACGGACATAATGGCTGCATTCATAAGATGCAGCTGTTGCGCAATCGTTGAGTGTTTGTCTTAGAAATGCATAGTTAAGTAGTTCCGCTCCACTCAAGAATTAAGTAATTTTCCATAATAAAATTTGTTCGCTACCTATATTGAACATGTTGTGCTCACCCTTAACAGCTGATCGAATAGAGATTATAGCATTGCACAGATACATCTGTTTGCACTAGTTTTGCGTGTTTTTTAGTTCTGGTATGAACAAATATGTTATTTATCGTTTTCTGTTACTAGTTGTAAATGTTGATTTTTTAAGCAATTATTGTATGGTTGGGCAATGAGCAAATGAAAACAACACATTTATTTTTTTTTGTTTTTCTAAGGCAAATAAGATACATTAAACTGCTTTTACCATAAGTGCCTTATGATGTGTTGAGAAAAAATGTAATTGGCTGATGAATGAATGAATGAAAGCAAAATTGCACATACATATGTAAGTAAATGATACATGTATCTACATGAAACACATGCATTTGTAATTACTCTCAGAGCAAAATTGTTTCTTTCTCTCTCTATACTTTGGCTGCGCCACAAAATAACATAACGAACGTCCGCACATACATCTGCACATCATGTATTTGTTTCAATAGTGGTTTTTTTTTCATATATTTGTATTACAATATGTATTTTTTGAGCAAAAACAGATCAAACAGTTGCTCAGCAGCAATACAATAAGCAATTGTTATTTGTTTTCAATTGTATTTTAATTTGGAAAAGCACGCACACACAATAACTCTTATACTAGTTCTGTCGCTCACACTACAATTATATGGTACATACCATGGTATATGTATTTGTTTTGGCTATACAAACGAGTATACAAATGCAACCCTTTAATAGAGATATGCCTTTTATATGCTTTGTTAGGTGGCAGTAGCAAATATTTGTTAAATTTTATATTACAAATTTAAAATTAAATTATATCCATCAAGCCGTTTCTAAGACATAACTGTTGCAGCCAACAGTTGCCAACATTTTCACAACTGTTGAGCTCAACAGCTACGTCTTATGAATGCGCCCAATGTTATGGATAGAAGGATTTCGTTAATTCCATCATTATGTATTTTCACTAAATACTAACTAAATAGATTTGTTTTTAATAGTAAATACATTTATTATCTTTTTTCTGTATATCCCTGCCCTTTCTTTGCATCTACCCCCGGAGAATAATGAATGTAATGGGGATGGGATGTAGAAAGAGGTGGTGTTTAAACAATTAGTTTTCTTTTTTAATAATTTCTTAACTTTAAACGCTATTAAGTTTAATATATTTAAACAAATTTGCTAGAAAATGTTTACCATTAAAATATAACAAATTTATTTACACATTTCTCAATCTATAATTCTCTTGACATTGATTATCTGAGAATATATGTATTTCCATTAGTAGGACAAAAACACACAAGTATCAAAATGGGTTTCTTCAAGAGAAGAATTCAAAAAAAAATATAAATGAACACAGGCTACAGACTCATAAACAAAAAGTGCAGAAAACGAAACAGAAACAAACAAAAAGATTTTAAAATATTCTAGGAAAAAAGAAAAAACTCACTGTCTCACCCGCTTGTCACAAATGCTAACAGCTACGGTGTAGCCCAACCAAATACAATTATAAGCACTTGTTCTTAACGGATCGAATGGTTCACTCAGTCTTTTTCTAACGTTAGATTTAAATTAGACATATCCCAGCGAAAATACATACAATGGCGTGTTAGACACAGTAGAAGCATAACCATCCCCAAATTATTTTACTACCTAAACACTGAGCACGTCTTACAGACTTTAGTGATTTCTGTAATTCGGACTGATAAATATTTTATCACTGAGCCCTTAAGCAGCTTAGATAGACATGATCAAAATGCTTGATGTCAAGTTCGTGCACGTGTGCCGATTGTTTTGATATGCATACGAGTATGCTGGGTGAAGCATCAATCATTAATTTTGAGTTTGGTTTTGCGATGTCAACATCGTAACAACATCGGGGTCAGTAAGTTTTTTTTTAATCTAAAATATTTCCCTCTGAATTTTTTTGTATAACTTTCGCAAAGAGCGAACTATGATCGGTATATCTTCTCTATAACAAATAAAATTCGTGAACACAACATTTTTGTTAGTATTTTCATACATTTTGATCTCCCTATAACGAACTTCCCTATAGCGAAGTTCTCTCTGTAACGTACAATTTTTTAAGACCTAAATAGAATTTTTCATACTAAAAAATCTCTCTATTGAGAAGTTTTTAGCAATCGATTTTTTGCATCAATTTAGTCACAGAAAATATAACTGTAAAATGTTCTTCTCCTAATAGTGTTTTCACACTGAAAGTTAAAACCTGATTTTAAAGTTAAAACCACAAACAGCTGATTTTGCTTTCACACTGCAAGTTTGTTAAATTCAGGTTTTAACTCACAGGCTGTCTAATAACTTTGCTCAAAATAAAATAACTCTCCTGCCGAAATGCGTGTATTTGTTGTTGTATTTTTTCTGCTTTTTAATAACACTTGTTGGACATACTGTTCAACTGTTTTTGTTTATATGAAAAACTGAGATATTTCAAATGGAAATTATTTTATATTTTGTAAATATTTTTTTTTTTAAATTATGGAACTTCTTACACAGATAAACCTTTTTTATAGGCAGATGAATGTCAGTCATATTATCTATTTTCACTTTCCACAGTTGAATTTAAAATATTTTCGTTGTTTTCCTTCCAAAAAACTTTTTTTCCCATAATTTTTTGATTATTGTTGCTGCTGCATCCATTTTTAAGTTGAAAATTTTTCAAGCGCCATCTATTGTTATTCACTGGTATAACATTATCAGCTGCTGTCGGTAATTTTAACTTGGCAGCACTGAATTTATCACAGCGAAAACAAGGTTGCATTTCATAAAACCAACTTAAAGCCAATTCAAAAATGGTTTTAATTTGGTTTTAACAAAAACAATTTGTATGGTAAAACCAGGTTTTAACAGTTGGTTTTAACGTTAAAACCAGCATTTATTAAAACCATCTCAGTGTGAAAACACTATAATACATATATTCTTTTTTTTTCTACATATGTGTGTATTAATAAAAAAAATTAATGTGTTCATGTAAAAACATTTTTTTTTGTCTTAATAAATATATTTTCTACATAAAAAAAATGTAAAGTCAAAACTTTCTGCAGTTTCTCTATAACGAATTTTCTCTATAACGTAGAAATTTGACGGTCCCCAACTGCTACGTTATAGAGAAGTTCGACTGTAGTAGAATGATTTATATTGTATTGTTTATTTGTGTGTTGCAAGTTAAATAATACAAAGTATAGAATGTTGATGCTTGGAATGCGAAAATCTTGTTTATTTTCTACTTTTGTAAGCTCCGAAAGCGACTTACGAACAAGTCAGCTAAGTGCTGCCAAGTTTTATTTAATTTTCAATGCTATGGTGCTGCATGAAAAACATGGCGTTTTGTTGGAAATGCAGAGTGCGTACAATGTATGAAATACTTAGAATATGCGTAAACGCGTTATGTGGACGTTTAGCTTTATAAGCGTTATAATTCACCTAATGCTGACTAAAAATTTCTAATGAAGTGACTTGTGCCATTTTTATAATAAACAGTTTATATTTTAAAGACACAAACCTAGTGTACATATTACACCATCTGTTGCGAATCCCCCATTTTGAAGAAAACCAGTAAATTATTTTCTTAATCTCTATACCAATTTTCGGTTTCTAATGTGGAAACTACAACTAAATCATCCTAATTTCAAAATAATTCTTTGAAACATTTTAGACACCAGTGATTCGTTAATTTTTCATAACTTCCCAAGTTGATGAGAAAACGTTTGTTGGGCAGCTGACCAAAGAAACAAAAATAAACAAAAATGCAAAACCAGTTGCAGGTAGTTTTGTTTATAATAAATATTTTAAGTTCTTTATTTTTCAATGGGACTGTTAAAGTGGCAGTTGGTTCTTCATTTTATTTAGTTTGTTGTCTTTGGGTTTTTTTTTCTTCCAGAATATTTTCTATCGTATATGTGCCCAGTGCAATGAATTCAGCATTCTGATAAAATAGAATTTAAAAAAAAAATAATTATGAACAACAGGGGAAGGGTAACGAAAAATATTTACGGATGGTAAAGTGTAAGCGACGCAGTATCAGTAGTATTGTTGCGTTAGTAAGACGAACTTAATTTATTTTATTTGTTGCAAAATCTCGTAAACCATGATTTTATTATACCTAATTATACTAAATATTTTTGATATTGCTTCTTTATAACTGTATGAAGTTGGAAGCAATATTGCAATGACTGTGACTAACTTCCTTAAAGAACGAAATTTATAATTTGTTAAACAGCAATGATGAAAATTAGATCTTCGTTAGAATAAATGCACTGCCGACAATTTCCTGCTGTCTAAAAATTTAAGAATATTTTGTATGATTATACAGCTGTTTTGTATGATTATGGTTATGGCATATTTAATTCATCTTTTACACACTTCAACTTTTGTTGAGCAACTTTTGCGTTTATTGTCGAGAGATGAGAAATGGGGAAGCATTATTTTATCCTCCCTCTCCAATAAACTCAAAAATTGCTCCAAAAAAATTGGAAGTGTATTAACTGGAATTATTGTAAAACGTTTTGTTTTTAAAAAATCGTTTCCATTATTTTTTTTTTTTTAATTTAATTAAAGCATTCGACTTTGAATATATATTTTGCAATAAGTGCTTCATTGCTATAACCAGTACTAAATACAATTGTGACGGCAAACTACAACTGTCAAGAAACTTTAATTGATAGTATGTATTTAATCTCACTACTGGTAGTTTATACTGGATTTTATTTTTCTAAATACTCGTACCCTTTAAAACAAAAAAAGAGCTTGAAATGATTATCACGTAAAGGCCAATTTTATTGGATTTTCTATATTTATGATTTTAACAGGCTAAAGTTCGTATCGCTTTTTAAGCCAAATTACATGTGATAATTATTAATGAACAAATAACACCAAAGTCTGTTTTAAATATTCTGACTAACAACACATAGTTGAACGGAACAGCCAGCCGTTTTCGAAGGCCACTAAACCTTCATCATCAGCGTTCTTTTGTGTTTGGTCCACTGTGTGTGGTGTCAGTTGATGTAGATTTCTGCTTTATATACTCAGCATTATTGCAAATGGAATATGTGAATTGTTTGATTCATCGTATTTCAATTTGCTGAAAGCTTTTTTGTATTGTAAGCTCAATTTTACCATCTCTATATTTACAACAGTCGTACCATTGTCGTTTTGTTCTTTTACTAATTATACACATGTTAGTTAATTTGCTTATTTTTTTTTTTTTCATTGGAGTATGCGAACCACAAAACATACAGAAGTGTCACGAGACGGAAGATACGGGTATTTTTCTGTTTGTCTCGTTTTCCCTCAAATTTTGTCGTCGTTTTTGTTTTGCTACGTCTTTCTAGTGCCATTAATTTTTATTAGCTGTGTTAATTGGTAAGTAGTAATACACTACAGTATCAAATACACTATGCTTTTCTCTTTTTTCCACGAATTTTAACAAAAACCTGATTGGAGCTTTTTTTACCTGTCACTTTCTTCACTTCTGTATATTCTGTGATGCGAACGAGAGTATTCAGTCTAAGCTACAAGATAAGATACAAAACCCAGCAAATAATTTATATCCAGGTGATATAAATATAAATATAAATTATTTGCTGGGTTTTTGTATCAGTTTCAAAGCCTACTAAGCTTATTTTTTCTTTTGTGATTTTCAAAAGTATTATTATTTTATGAATTCTCATATAGTTTTTGAAAGTCTATGCATAAAGTAAGAGGTTTGTGACTGTTTAAAATTTGTGGTTAAAGTCTACTGATGATTTGGTTCAAGCGCCAATGAAATACGTATATAGACATGCTAAACTACCAGCAAATAAATTTCAATTATTTTATGTACACTTCTGACAATATCTCAAATAATAAATTTTCTTTAGAATTAAAAACAATAAAAACAAACTTACCATACTACACCAAATGCTCCATAACCAATTGGTCGATCTGGTTGAACATCCTGTGGTACTGCCGGTGGTTGATAATATGGGGCAGCAGCCGCTAATATAGCACCTTGTGGCGCACCACCTGCCGCTCCACCTTGTACGAGTGACATCGAAACGCTCATTGAAGTTTAACGACGACAATAATAAATTAATATTCCTTTCCGTTTTCTATTTCTATTTTTAATTTACGTTGCAATTGGCTATTGTTTGTTGGTGATGGTGAACCTTCGTTAATGCAACACCAGACTATTTTTATTTTTTTAGTTATAGGACCATATCAAATTTGAGCAACAGCATACAAATTAAATGCACATTGGCTAAACAAAACATTCACGCACACATTCTCAAATTGTTTTCAATTGACAATGCATATACATACATATACATATGTATGTAAATTTAAATATACTTGTGTGTAAATAAATGTTGCATGTCTTACAAATTCTTACAATTGTCTCAACAAACAAATAATGATTCGTTTTTTGTTTTCTTTTTGGTAGAGCGAATGGCGGAAAATTTAAATATTTATTCGACTCGTTTTAAATTAATTTTGAATGCCTATTAAATTAGAAGGAAATTTTTTTAAATTTTTGCATCTTTTGTTATTGCTGTTGCTGTAGGTATGCACATTAATTTGTGCATTTTATATATTTTTTATATTTTTTAGCGTATTAATATAATTTATATATTCGCATTCACATACACATTTAAATATAATTTTTTCTTAAGCCAATTGATAAATTATTTACGCTGGGTATGGTGGTGGTAACAGCTGAAAAAGAATAAAAAAGTTATTTATTAATACAAAGGAAACAAAAAAAGTATACCAGTATCTTTAAGTTAAATGCAAAATCATGTAGCTGTAGCTTTTATTAACTTCACATGCAAAAGACGAAAACTAAAACATCCCAAATGATTGTAATAACAACTTTTTAGGGTTCCGTACACCAAAGGTGAAAAGGAACCCTATTGTTTTCGCTACGCTGTCCGTCTGTCCGTCTGTCTGTCTGTCCGTCACACGGTATTTTCTCAGGAACCGTAAGAGCTACGGACCTGAAATTTGGACACAGTATGTAGAACCTTGGCCGCTACAACAACAAACACATGAGAATTAAAAATTAAAGGGTGTTCCAAAACGAGCAATGAAATATGTTAAAATCCCATGTAATATACATACAATTGTATGAACATATGTATATTGAAACTTGAAATTTGTAAAATTAGTGTATTTTTATACAGACTACAACAATTAACACTAAAATTTTAAAAAATTTAAATTAAAGGGTGGTCCATCAGTTAATGCAATTTTGACTATGTAATTTTGACAATTTGCTATATCTTGGAAACCGTAAGAGGCAAACACTTGAAATTTTCAAAAACGGTAAAACTAAAAAAAAACGAAAATTATAAAATCGCCAAACCAAAAAAAAATCGCCAAAAATTAAAAACAATCGCCAAAACGAAAAAAATCGCCAAAATTAAAAAAAAATTCTAACACTAAAATAAATCGCCAAATTCGAAAAAATCGCAAAAATGAAAAAAAACGCAAAAAATTTAAAAAAATCGCCAAAACGCGAAAATGTCGCCAAAACTACCTAAAAAAAATTTAAATAAACAAAAAATCGCAAAAATTAAAAAAAATCGCCAAAAATAAAAAAAACGCCAAAAAACCGAAAAAATCGCCAAAACAAGAAAATAAAGTGTCTAAACTAAAAAAGAGCCAAAACTTAAAAAAAATCGCCAAAAGCGAAAAAAACGCAAAAAACGACAAAACAAAAAAACCGAAAAGACCCCAAAAACGAAAAAAATGCCAAAACTATATATTATGTAGGATTAAGTTTGTATTAAATTACATATCTAGTGTTCGTACGGAACCCTATGTGCGCGAGTCATAGTCGCACTTTACTGAATTTATTTATTTCCATTTACGATAAAGCTGTTTTTAAAAAGCTTTTATTTGTTGGACCACGAATGTATGTGTGTATGATTCAACATCAGCCTTATTCTGAATAACAATTCCCAGGCAGTTATTTTCCCTATTACTTCCTTGTTCCTCTACTTAAAAAAGGATCTACAAACTTTCAGGTAAAATGAAACATTTGGAAAAAAAACAGCTGACTTCGAAAATTCGAAATACTCGCTTACTCTCTATTTAACGATTTACCGCCATCTGGATGAGTTTTAGTTCCGAGAATAACAAAATGAGGATTTTTTTTAAATATGTAAGTATACACAATAAAATATTTTGGAGTATATATCAGCCTAGTTTTGTGTTTATCAGCCTATGTATGTATTAGTGTCCTGCACAAGACCATTTATAAGACCTTTCAAGATATGAGAGATTTTTCAAATGCTTTACTACAGCGAAATATTCTAAAACAAACGCTAAACAACACTGTTGGCAAGACAAAGAGCTGAAACAAATCATCGCTTTGTTTCTGCTTTGATGTACGAGACATTTTAAAAAAAATTGAGTTATTGATTGATCATATACATATGAATAATGTGTCCTCTTTCCAAATTCGTTATCAGTTTTCCGATATCTTGAATATATCTAGAGATATAAATGTGCCAATTTGCGTCATTTCCACAATTGTTGCACATTGTAAAGTCTGTTTTACGGCAATCGACAATTTTTTTGATATGTGGGACATTTCCCACATAAAAGTATTAATATTGTTATTCGCAGCTGTTATAATGCAAATCAATGCATATTCTACTCCAAGAACGTGAATCAAAGCAAAGTACGAATATTTAATTATTGTGAATAAAATGAAGTGATTTATATTTTTTATTAATACAATTTATTCTATTAAATATATTCACCGTCTTTTATTTCTTCCTTCGTTTTTCCTCTAAAAGTCATGTTATATGAATAAAACTGATATTTTGACTTTTTTATCTACTTAAATATATACAATAATGTAACCTACTTGAACAAGACTTGTTAGAAGTGAACAATATTGTTGTTATGATTGTGGGATGCGTTGACAAAGATTTTTGTGTTGTTTTTTTATTTTCGGCCAAATCAAATTTGTTGTGAATTGAATTCTTTTTATTATTTAGCTGGTGAGGCCTATATTGTTTTATGTCAATAAAAACTCAATTTTTATTACATATTTTCCCGACGTTTCGTGAATTTTATGTTCACTTCTTCAGGGGATTTTGTTAACAATCGAGTTGTGTTGTTGTTAAAACATCAAAAATAAAAAATATACAAGTTTACTTAAACTAAAAATTACAATATATTATATTATTATTTAATTTTTGCCACATATATATAAAAATATACTTAATAGTAACAAACCAAAAAAGTCTGTCTTAAGTAGAACAAAAAATAAGCAAATTAAGTAACATGGTATAATTAGTAAAAAGAACAAAACAACAATGGTAAGACTGTTGTAAATATAGTGATGGTAAAATTGAGCTTACAATACAAAAAAAAAAAAGCTTTCAGCAAATTGAAATACGATGAATCAAAAACAATTCACATATTCCATTTGCAATAAAATGCTAAGTATGTAAAGCAGAAATCTACATCAACTGACACCACACACAGTGGACCAAACACAAAAGAACGCTGATGATGAAGGTTTAGTGGCCTTCGAAAACGGCTGGCTGTTCCGTTCAACTATGTGTTGTTAGTCAGAATATTTAAAACAGACTTTGGTGTTATTTGTTCATTAATAATTATCACATGTAATTTGGCTTAAAAAGCGATACGAACTTTAGCCCGTTCAAATCACAAATATAGAAACAAATGGAGTTCGAATAATAATTAAAATTAACTAAAAATATTCGTTTATTTTTATTTCGAATTTAACGCACAGCTGTTTCTACAATAAAAATATGAGTAAAAAACAAAATAGTATTATTACATTAAATAATACTGTGGTCGTACATATTTAACAATATTAATATAATATTAGATCATGGTATGGTGAGTCTCAATTATATTTTAGTCACATCTAACAATAGTGTTGTCATATTTTCAATACTAAGATTAGGTGTAACAAAGTTTATTGTTTTTGTAGATAATATTATTATTAACTCAGATAATAATATTATTAAAGTTTGCTTTTCTATTCAAAATAATATGATTTGACTGCAACCAATTCAATCATAGTATGTTGCTGTTTGATTATGGTTGCCTCAACCATATTTTTTCTTTGCGTGTATTACTTTTATTGTTTAATAATAAAAAATTCTAAAATAAAATTCTATCGTGTATTTTTATAAAACTAATGAACTAAACATTCTTCATCGTTTTTCTCGAAAACACATTTTGTCCCATACATCAAAGCAGAAACAAACCGACAAAATTTCTTGCCAACCGTGTTGTTTAGCGTTTGTTTTAGAATATTTCGCTGTAGTAAAGCATTTGAAAAATCTCTCATGTCTTGAAAGGTCTTATAAATGGTCTTGTGCAGGACACTAGTATGTATGTATGTATTATGCATGTGTGTTCCTTTGCGGCACTATATAAGCCGAACGCGTGGACCGATTTTGATGAATCTTACATTAACCGATTTCTCTTAAGAAAAATGGGGTCCAATAGACGCCATTTTGTAAATAAAATAAATAAAAGTCGGCGAACTATATCAAAATGTGTATCATTCGACAGGTATTTTAAAATCATTTTTATGTTTCTCTTATAATTTATCATTTCGAATGATCATTTAGAGTATTTAACGGTTCAAAAATTTTTGCAGTTGGGTAAATTTGATTTTTTTTATTACTACTTTTTTGATAAAATTGATTTTAATTTAATCTTTCATTTAACGATTTTTTCAAATATGAAATGATGTTGTTTTTTATATTTTATCAGGATTTCTACGATTTGTTGATTGCTTATATTACATAGCGTCTATACCTGATATTAAATCTGATATAAAATGAGAGAGAACGTCGGCAGAATGAGAAGAAAAATATATTTATAGTAATATTAATATCTATGTAGGGGAAAAAGTACACTTGTAAGGGACATTACTACAACTTAAAGTTAGTTAAAAGTAGGATTTTATCGGACGTATAAAAACTTTATCATTTGCAAAATTTTACTTTAACCTTAAGTGAACGATAAATTACAGGCAAGTTTATCCTACCTGGTAAGTTAAATCCAATTTGCAATAATGGAAAGCTTTTTATACGTCCGATAAAATCCTACTTTTAACTATTTTTAAGTTATAATAATGGCCCTAAATATCATAATATTTCATAATTATCAGGCAGCCGTGCAGTGAACATATTTGTTTATTTGAATAGTAATGTGTATTTCATAAACATTTTACGATTTCCTTAATACATCGTGTATAATTAAAGCATTTCATCACTTTTTTATCAAAAAATATTAATTTTCATTTAAATTCACAAAATTCTCTTCTCGTATCTATGTATGTGTGCGTTTTTTGACACTTGATATCATAATATTGTTTTCTAAATATATATTACGAAAACAATATTATAATATCTGATATAATATTAATATAATACTAATATTGCAGTCCACACGTAATATAATTCGCTCTGCTATGAAATTTGACGTTTGCTGATAGAAATATATTTGATAAATATTATATCAGGTATAGACGCTATGTTAGGCAGCACGGAATGAAAGGATTTTATTAGCGGAAAAAATAAATTCCCTGGGAATTATTTTTTAGGAAATATTTAGAATTAGGCTGATATCTTCGATTTTAGTACACCGATTATTATAAAATTGAGCATACACAATTATAATTTCAAAATAAGCCGCCCTAAGCCGTCACTGGGTACCTGGGCTGATAAAAGCAATTTGGCATCTTGTATTTCAGCAATAGGGACCAGCGGTGTTCAAAACACGATACCTTTAACCAAAAATCCCACACTTTATCTAAAGAGATTTCGCCAATAACACTGTGCGACAAAATAAAAAATAATAATAATTTTAAGAACAACATTTCGTAGTTTATACGAATTCCATTACAACCAGCGTTGTCAACTTGGTGCGTTTCGCACCATTTTGGGTACTTTTTGAAATTTTTTGTGCGAAAAACTCCTTAGTTGATGCGTGGTGCGCTTTTTTAAAGATTTCGGTGCGTTTTTTAATTTTTGGTTGCACCAACGCAAATTTAACACAACAATGGGTTAAAACCGGAAATTTCTTGTTGTGAAACTTGCCAACTTCCTGATAGTGTTAACTACCATATTAATAGTAATGATGTTTATAACACATCACAATTTGAAAGGAAATCTGTCTAATGTTCCAATAATAATGATGGAAATATTAGCTTTATTAATTTGAAATAATTGATTTTTGATCTCTTTTTAAAAAGTTTTAAACATAATTTATAAAATTATTGTACAAAAATGTATTATCTTGCAAACATGTGTATGTGCCCTTAATAATGAAAGTTTAGTCATACATTTCTTTGGTCGTGATATTTGGTAAATTACATTTGAACAAATCCAAAAATATTTTTTATTATGCAACAGTTTCATTTAGAGTTGTACTAGTCTTATTTTACTATATCGAATCAAAAATGCGTATGACTTAGACCACTTTCATAATTAAGAACACGTGTGTACCATGTATGTACGAATTTGTTTAGTTTTTTTTTTTGTTTTTTTAATTTTGAACATACATATATTGTAAAAGGCTGTTTGTTTTTATTGTTGTATTTTTAATATGGGTAAATGTATTAAACTTCTGATAATTTTTTTTTTTTTAAATATTTGAATAAAAAAGTTTAGTACTTTTATTAGTTTTGAATCCTTGCTATTAATCGTTAATCTCTTTAAAAAGTTTTTTACAGAATTTATTTATAATAAAAATTAATATGTATAAACAAATTTGTTAAGTTCTTATTTTTTAACCCTGAACTGTAAAAGCCTGCTTAAGTGTTAAATTTTTAACACAAAAAAATAATATTATACTTTTTTTGTAAAATTAATTCAATAAACATTTTAAACTAAAAAAAAAGAAATTCTAAGCTGGTGCGTTTTTTTGTAAATGGCGCGTTTTTTTTCTTCATTCTGGTGCCTTTTGAAATTTCAAAGTTGACAACGCTGATTACAACCTCAAAATCAATTTCAAAGTTTCAGGTGGCGTTTTGAAAAGAAGAGAAGTTAGTGCTTTAAAGAGCATCAAACAAATTTGAAATCCATAACAAAAAAATTTGCTTGAAATGAAAGCCCAGTTCACAATATTGTCCAAATAAATAAATCAATAAATAATATACAACACTCAAAACACTTAAGCTTAAATTAAACGTGCCATAACCTTAATCATACAAAACAGCTGTTCAAGCCAAACTAATTGATTATAGGTGACTCGTTGTCATATTGCCATAGCTATGACCATAGAAACCAATTGAATTTCGGTTTTGGTTATGGCTATGGTATTATGGTATGGCACGTCTGATTGAACCTCTAAATGCAAACTGACAGCTGAAAATAAATAAAGTAAAAAATTACAGAACAGGAAATAAAATAATTAAAACGCGAATAAACAGGGAAAGATCGAATAAAAAAATGGATTAAATTATCTTCAGGAAGCAGCGTGAATATATAGAGGTAAGTAAAATCGTTATCGGGTTATTTCCTACACAATAAGTAGTGGATTTTGTATTTTGCAGTCACTATTGTAAGGTAAATCAAAAAACGGCATTCACAATTCATGGGAAATTTTTACAGTGGCATAAATTGTGGAAATCTCAAATTCACATAATTGTGAATTATTATTTATTTATTTTTTATTATTATTTTGAATGCTGTATGGCACAGTTATGGCAATTACAATATAAATAGGGTTGAGAATTGGTGAATTCGCAATATTTTTAAATAAATTTTTGACAAGAGCTATAACTTTCCTCAGAGAGTAAATCAAAATTCCGAACGGTTTGCAAGATATGAGCCTGAGAAATTGCAAAAATGACACCGAGGCCCCAAATCTTTGGGGGCCAATAAAAAATGCATGACTTGGGGCAAAACTGGGAAACACGGGTCCTTATTTTTTGGTCTTTTACCATGTAGTGGTGTTCGGATATGGTTATATTTCCATGACTTAAAAAATTACACACAGTGCTATCCTTTCAGTGAACTACATATATACATATGTACATATTTATATACATAAGGCATTGTAAAATTATTCAGGGCTATCATGAATAAAACTCCGTGTGAAATTTTTCCCGGGGAACAAATCCAACTAATAGAAAATAATAGGGAAAACAAAAAATTCTAATTGGAAAAGGGAAAAATTTCACGCGAAATTTTATTCATGATAGCTCTGATTGAATTTGGTTGGAGTTTTTCGGGGAATTATTTCAGAGGCGAAATGTGGGAATGGGGAGTAGGACATTACTCACCAATTAATTAAAAGTATAGTCCCAGATATACGGCCTGTCCCACGATGTCACCAGCAAACGTTCAATCGACAACTTGCAATCCAAACAACAATAACATTAGAAAATTTGTTGTTGTTTTCAATATAAGTATTCGATCGAACGATTTCTGGTGACGTCGTGTGACAGGCCGTATATCTCGGACTATACTTTTAATTAATTTGTGAGAGATCTGATTGGCTGTTGTGATCTCGTCGGTGTGAAAGCACAAAGAGTTCTCTATAAAAGTTTGCACATTGTACATATGGCTTGGACGTAGGTAACTTCATTCTTCAAAGCTTTTCTATAAAAAAGTTCTCATAAGCATCAAAATTAAATTAAAGTTTGGAAATATTTTTCAGGTTTTGGAAAAGAAAAAGCAGTGTATTTTCGGCAGCAGTATTTTCTAATTAAGACTAGTATGTTCAAATTAAAAAAAAAATGTGTTGAGCACCATTCATTACTTCGTACAAAAAAAAAAATATTAACTAGTCATTGTTTGTTGTAAATACCACGCGAAACAAGTGCCACTCATTAATTTCATATATTTTTTATGTTTAATAAATTAATAAATATTTGCTCAATTCAAGACTCAATTTAAATAAAATGCTATACATGTGTAATATATGTATGTATGTATATAATACAACTTCATGTTCTTATATAAATTTATTTTCATGTGATTTTTTAACGTACTGTAATAGTTGCATTCGCAAAAATTAAAATGTAGTTCCTATTCGCTTTAGCTAAACTGGTATTCGTTACTTCCCTGTGTTTAGACTAGATAGAAAAAGTTTATATACCTACTTGAAACTAATTTTGACTTTGTACGTATACGTAATGTGTGGTTTATTTCCTTAACAACTTGCTTGCTTCTGCTGTAAAACTTTCCAAATGTTAGACAGGACGGTTTGCATTTTCTGTAACGATATGAATAATATACATACATGCATACATATGTACACACTAGTAAAAAATCTCCCTTATCTCTCCTCCTAACCTGATTACGACAAAGCTATACATTTTGCCAATATTGCATTATACATACTATTCAACATAAAATAACCACTGTAAATCACAATGAATTGCAAAATGACTGAAAATTAGAAAGAGACAAAGATTAATTCATTATGAGAGAAATTTTTGCAAATTTGATAAAAAAAATAAAATAAAAGGGGTAGTAAATTACAACAACAAAATCAGAATCGAACAATAAAACGCTAATAACAATGTTAACAATAAAAAACACTCATTCATAGACACTATTTTATACAGACAGACAGACAGCCAAACCAACTACAACAAATTACAGCAAGTATTTTTTATAATAAATTTATGTATGTTTTAGATATAAAAAAAATACATAGATAAACGAAAAAAGCTTACCATTTTTCTTTTGTTTTATTAAATTATACTATTTATTAACACTTGATTGCAAAAAGAAATAAACAAAATGGAAATTCTACATAAAAATAAACATGGGAGTGAGTAAACAAACTTTTTCTGTCTTGCTATCAATTTTATTGATTTGTAGATTTAATTAGTTGGGCATATTGTTTTTATGCTAATATTTTATTTTGTTGCACTTTTATTTGCTTAATCAACATATTTTTTATTTATAATTGTATTATAAGACCAGAAAAATGCCGGTTGGAAAAAGCACTCGCACTCAGTCACTACTAGTGGACAAAGACTCGTCGGCAATGTTGTTTAGCAGCTGAGTGTGGTTACAAGCATTTTGCTCTTTATATTTAATTGAGCGCTTTTTGTTGTTGGTTTGTAAGAGCAAATGAGGCAAAAGTACACACACACATACACACTGAGAAAATTTGAGTTAAATGAACCATTGAGAAAATGTAGACGCTTGTAAAATACAACTTTTTCTCATTTTTTTTTTTTTTTGTTAAAATTTTTATCTTTATGTTTTATTAGTTACAACACATTTTATCAATTTTATTTTAAATCATATTTACATGGGATATTTGCTGTCTAGCACAATGTGTTTAACATGTTCTTGTTGTATTTTTTGTTGCTTTTTTTAATACTTGAACAAATATTACCTACTACATATAGATAACCGTAAATATTACTTTCTGTTTTAACAATTTTCTTACAGTACAAAAACAGTAGAAAAATTCTGATTTTTGTGAACTGATGTATTTTCAAATAAGAAAAAGCAAACACACACAGTTTGTTGAAAAAACTTTTTTAATTTTACACATTTAAGTAAAAATAACACATAGAAAAAGATTTATATTTACTACTAATTTATTTATTTAATACAAGACTTTTAATATTTTTTTATCAAACCCACTAACTAACGCACACACTTTTTTTGCTTTTTTCATGTAGACTTTTTTTTATTATGTAGGTACCTACTTTGTTATTTTAACGCGATATACCGATTTTATTTTATATTTGATTTGACGACGACTGATTTGCATTATTGTTGTAATGAATTGTTAAATTAAAATTTGGAGGTTTCACTTAATAAATATTTTTATGTGATGTTAGATTCTTACAAAATTCTTTGCTCTCTTTTGTTTGATATTGAAAATCTTTTGTGTAATATTGCTGGTTTAAATAAATTCAATTTTCTTATAACAAACCAGCCACACGTTCGTCAATCACGTACGAAGCTCAAACGCAAACTAAATTGAGTGGAATTAGTTAACAGAAAAATCAGCATGTTTTTTAGCTCTTTAATGCAGTTAATACACACAGTTGCTAAAATAAGTCTGTTCATAATTAAGGCCCACAGTAGCTGTAAAATGTATGTATGGGCAGGAAAAAAACGCTAATCTTGGAAAATCGCGTTTATTTCATTCTGTAAAAAAAAATTTAAATTATCGAATGCAAGCAAAATATGCAAAGCATTTACTAAGTCCTCAAAAATATGTATGTATAGTGAGCTCTCGGTAAAGTGAACAATTCAGTTTTGGGAACCCCCGACTGAAAACAAATGTTATTTTAATACATTTCAGTGTTATTTGCAGTCAACCGAAGAAACAGCTGTTTGCACTAGTGAAAAGAATCACAGCAAAATAAGCTGTTGAAATTCATAATAAAGAAATCCCAGCAGATAATAACTAACAGTCTTACTTATAAAAATTAAAACAAATTTTCATACAAAATTTTTCTTATTAGGCCTTTATAAAGCCTTAATAATTTGTATAAATAAGGCTGTAAATATATTGTGGATTAATATTTATGTCGTTAATAAGTATATCGTTACCTTAATATAGGGAAGCCATTATTTTTATTATATCAAATCGAGTTTTCTTGTATATTTCAATAGAAGAACGTATCGAAAAATGCAAAAATTTCGATTTAAAAAAAATGAGTTAGGTCTTTTCTATATTAAGGTAACGATATGTACTAATGTCCTGCATAAGACATCTTATAAGAACTTTCAAGACATGAGGGATTTTTCAAATGCTTTACTACAGCGAAATCTTATAAAACAAACGTTAACAACACTGTTGCAAGAAATTTGTTTGAGTATTGTAGGTATAAGAGTAAAGAAGAAAACACTTCGTGACGGAAGAATTTGTGATACTTGCTTCTTTCTACACATGAGCGCGTGTACAAACGTCATGCATGTATGTGTGTATGATCTTTTATTTTTCTGTCCACATGCAAAAGCACACACATGCATTAACATTAGTTGTATGCGGTTAATCACATAATAGCTTACCATCTACATATTACACACACACTCAAACGTACAATATGAAAAATAACAAGCATACACCAATCAACAGTACTTATTTTGAGTGTTTGTTACAAACAAGCTGCCTTGGCGACATCGCTTGTTAACACTGATATACACGTACACCAATACATCCATCGTGCTTCGCTTGTAGTACGACAGCATTTATTATTGGTTTAGTACAATACATGCGACGTGAATACATTTAAAAATCATGACGTATTTACATTTAAAGATTGTTTACGCTGGTCTCTAATATGTACATAGGGCATGCACAAATGGTTTGAATTTTTTAACACATTTTCTTAGTGTGAATGCAAAAATAATTTTTCGTTATCGTTACTTTAATATGGAAAGGCCCTAAATCATTATTTTTTTGAAATCGAGTTTTTTGTATATTTCGATCAAAGAACATCTAATGTATCGAAAAAGTGATAAAATCTGGATTTCAAAAAAATAATGAGCCTTTCTATATTAAGGTAACGATAGTATGTATAGGTATATGTTCATACAAATGCCTGTAGTGTTGTATTCATGCTTGAAATTGCAATCCCTTTCAAACTTGAAGTTGAAAGAAACAAAATAGTTTAGTATTAAATATTTTCCCAATCACAATTCGATGAATGAATGAACATCATAAGTTTTTTTAACAGTTCACATTACCACGACTTCACTGTAGTTATTAAAAAAACAAAGCCATGATTTGGTATACTTATTTAATAATTTAGTTTATTGAATGTTATAATATATACTTTACAAATTAAGATATATTTTTTTAAACCCACACTAACATCAGTTAAAGCAAATACGTTGCGCTTTTAATTTCAAGTAGGAAATGTGTGAAATTTAAAATAAACGTCAGACAATATTTTTTTGATATACGTATGTAATATGTATGTACTAGTGATGTAACGAATATCAATTTTTGATATTCGCGAATACGAATGCGAATATATATTTGAAACGATATTCGCGAATACGAATACGAATTCGAATATTTCATGTGAAATTTACAGACATTAAAATAGAGCTCTATTTACGCCTGCAATATGAAATATTAAAAAATTGTCATCATTTTATTTATCAACTTCATACTCATGTTGGAGTACTTTAAAGTTAATAAAAAACTACCCAAAATTTTAATGATCGTCAGTAAATATTATTTGAAAATGATACAAATCACAAATATCTATAAAAAATTTAATGGATTCGTACAAACTAATATTTTTATCCATTTATTTAAATTTAGTTTAGGATTTAGGCATTTATTTAATTTTTTTAGAAAAATTTTCGTATTCGTCTCAATTTGACGAATACGAATGCTTCGCATTCGCATTAAGAATGGCCGAATACGAATAGTCGTGCATCACTAGTATGTACATACGTACATGTTGTATAAGGAATATATAAACTAGTTAAAACTTAAGACATGCGCAACTTTTTCCGAATCTTTTTTTAATAACATTTCAAATTTATTTTTAATTACTGTTGTTGTGTGGAATTGCCATTCCAAGTGGCATTTTCATCATCAGAATCTTTGCGATTGTCTGATAGACGATGAATATTTGATCCGCCAGCATAACGTTTATAGGCACCATCTTGATTTGAGCCGGAAGGCGTGTCATTATATTCTGTATTGCTCGTACCAGTAGTGTTTCCAGTCCCACTTGTTGAAAATTTATCGAAGTTCCGACGTTTAGAACTGTTTTAACAAAAATTAAAAAAGGGCTATTTTTAAAAATTTATTACAAAGAACGTAATATAACCTAGAAGAGAAAAAATTTCTTATATATGAGAAATTTATTAATACTATTCAAATGTGTCAGTAGTTCTATTCCATGTACAAATGTACATATGTATGTATATTAAATTCCTTTTTTGCCTTAGATATTTTCGTAATAATTGGTTTTAAGTTTGCAGGAGGAGAGGAAACGCTAACGTATAGTGACTTGTCTATAATCTATACTTGCTGACACAGATTTCCCTATATGAAGGTAGAGGCAAATTCAAAAAATATTTAACACGAATATAATAATCCGTTCAAAATAGGATATAAAAATAATTCATTTTTGACATAAATTAAAAGTCAATTAGCTAAGTTCTATGACAAAAAATTATCATGATGAAATAAACAATTAAATAAAATAATTACATATATAGCAAAATTATTTACCCATCATCATATTGATTATGATCATCATTGGCTCTTTTCTGAGCACCTGTCTCAGAACTCTCGTTACGCTTTCCAGTCCACCAGTTTCTAACTGAGGCATATACATAAAGTATAGGATTCATTATAGTCATAATTACAATATACATTATATTCAGCATACCGCCATAGCGGTATATAACGGCAGAAGGACCAGCAGCTTCCTTGGTAATTATTAAAATAACAGCGCTGGGAAATAGTTGAAGTTCAGTAAGAGTTTTATTGTCGTACTCATTGGACAGTTCACGCTTTGGGTAAGTAGTTGCTAAAGTAAAATTCTTAATACCAGTGTCGAGCAAAAGCTCACGACTAACATAATTTCGCACTTCGGCTAATGTAGTAGAACATTTGAAGTTGTGTGTATTACTAGTTCCACTGGCCAAACGGAATTGCAAACGTGACTCATCGGATGCGGCAGCGATATCCGACTTTATAGTATTTGAATTATTTGCACTTTCAGGCGATGAAAGTTGAGCATCGGCAGCAAATTTGTGCACTCTTTCTGCCTTATCGCCGGCTATTTGAGCCCTTATGCGCTCACGTGCTTCTTGTTGTTCAAGCTTTTCCCGTTTGATATTTTCCTTCACTTCGTTAAATTCTTGGTTCTTTTGCCAAGCACGTAGATTTTGCATTTCTTTGCCCTCCTTACGCCGACGTAGTTCCCTCTCTTTTTCCAAACGCTTCTCTTCTTCTACACGCTCACGTCTTTTTTGCTCCAAGTATTTACGTGTTTCAGCCAGTTTTGCTTCCTCATCCTGCTTGGCTTTATTTATATTTGTTTGATCCTCCTCTATTCCAACATTTTCTTGAACAGACTCTTTTGGTTTTTTGAAACAAACTCCATCTTTACAAACAATTTCATCTGCATCTTCATTGTTCTTTTCTTTAACTTCTTTATTTCTCATTTCTTTGGCACCTGCCTCCGCTGCAGTACTAGTACAAGCTTTTGACTCTTCTTGAATAAAATCGTTTGTTACAGATGAGTTGGTTGGTGGTTTTTTTCCTGCCAAAAGCAAAATTTTTGCTATCTTTTCCTCTAACTCGTCTACACTGTTTAAAACACCCGTTGCTATATCCAAGGGCGTACCAGCTTTACCAATAAAGAATATCGAAGGCACAGGTACGATTTGGAATATGCTGGCAAACTGCATATAAGATTCACTTTCACTTTCAATTTTTATAGCAACAAAATCATCGGATTCCAACTTTTCTCGGATGCGTTTATCATTAATAAAGTTACACAGTTTGACTGAGGCCTCATCTTTGCCTATAAAAGCAAAATTTAATTTATTGTTATAAATGAATGACGTGTTTTATGCCACACACACTTATTAAATATTTTTACTTACCTTCTACATAAACAACAAATATTGCATTCCTTGTTTTTGAATGAGCCACGGCCTCCGAAATGCTTCCCTTATACCAATTCATTATTTTATTAGTTTCTGATTTATTTATAATTTATATATGTAATAAATTTTTGTGAAACTGATAATTTTCCAAGTTTTAATATTTTTCCAACTATTTCACAAAGTACAACTATTTTTCTTTTGTGATGGCAGCTGATTAACTAAAAACAGATTATAAATTGTTTTTGTAGTTGGTAACTCCGATGATGACAAGGAGAAAAAAATTTCATAGAATGATGTTTTAAATCACAGTGTATCCAGTGTAAGCAAATTTAGAAAGAAATCTTTTAACATATTACTTTTTCATCCATTTGTTCAAATATTTGATGACAAGTTTATATTTATTGATTTGAAAGCTTGTGTTTAATTCTTTATTAAGCGGGAAAATAATATGCGTACTTGTGTAGAGAAAACTTGAATATGATGTCAGAAAAAGTCCACAAAGTCACAGTTCACATAGTCAAGTCTTATTGAGGTAGTTTAGACGAGAACAATTTTTAAGCCGCACAATTTTTGTTCTTTTCCAAATTACACGAGACTAATTCATCTGGCACAAAATATATTCGTATACACAGCTGTGTGTGTGTTAGTGTTTTTAGTCCCTGAAGGAAATGTCGATGGTGAAAATGTACTGAGTCGCTTTTGACTTTGTCACCAGTCCTACTCTACAATTATTCCCCATATAATACTTTTTGCTATAGACATTTAGCATGTGCTTGTAATTGAAATTCTACTAGTAACACTAAAACAATTGACTAGATAGTGAATTCATAGTTCTTATCATAGCGTCTACAACTGCGATTAACTCTGACATAATATTTGAGAGAACGTCTGCAGAATAACAAAAATAAAATGCCGATATTTCTCTTCATCTCATACAACAGGAACACGTAATTTCAGTTTTCTTATAACATTTCATTTAATGCAAATTCTCATCGAGTTAACATGTTTTATTTTTGTATAATTAGTTATTTTATTTTCGCATTTTCACACAAAATTTAATTTATGGATCAATTAAGCACATTTAAACATACAAAATCCCAGAAATGTGGTCCAAATCATTGTTTTTCATTTATTTTAATAAACACTCACACATGCATACTAATTTACTTTCAAATACGTGTGTTTTTTTGACACTTCATCTCATAGGATTGTTGTTATAGGATTTCTTATAACAACGCTCTTATAAAAAATCTTATAAGATTGAGATAACACTAATTTGAAGTCTACACGTAACATGATTCGCTCTGCGATTGAATTTGACGCTCTTATCTTACATATTATGTTAGGTGTAGACCCTATGTATGGGAACATGGAGACATACCAACCAGAAATTTACTGGTATATTTCTATGCCTTAATTTATGTATATTGAGAAGTTGATGCAAAATCCACCAGAAATACACCACATCTGTTTTCTCTCTTTATTTTATACTGACGAATAAAAGAGCAATTGTAGACAATGTAACTACTACTAGAGTTTTAGTGTTGACATAGAGACACTTGGCCCCAGTCTGACTGCAGGGGTATTCATTTAACATTTGCTATTTTTTAATTTGTGTGTGTATTGGTTTTATGCTGCTAAAGGCCGTGATACACTATCATACAAAGTCGTGCGATCTACGAAAAATTACAATGCTGGTATGATGGAGTTTATGAAAATTTTCAAAAGACAATAACAATTCATCACACCAGGGTTGTATATTTTCGTACATCACACGACTTTGTATGATAGTGTATCACGGCCTTAATGCGCGGTTGAAGCTGATTCAAAAGTTATGCCAACCGCAAAACCACTCTCTTTGCCTCTCTCACCTACAAACTGGCATGTTATGCCAGCACAATTATGCCCGTGTAAATCAGCGCATTGCTAAACTTATCTCTTTTCTTCATATTTGTTATGCATCGTACTTTGTAAAGTCATGAGTTTGTTTGGAATAAGGGGGGAGCGAATGAGAGCGATTAATTTTTCGAAATTTCCGCGTTATTCAGGTATGAAGATTTCAGTAATAAAATCTGGGGGCAAATTACGGCATTCGATACGTCTCGTAATTTAAAAATATTTTAATAGAGTTTATATGGAAATATTTTTAAATTCCTAGTCGTATCGAATGCCCTGATTTTTTTCAAATCTATCATAAAAAATTCACACTTGGCAATACTACGTTATTAAGAGAAAATAAACAATAAAAAACGTCAAAATTTTAATCCGATTTTTATGTAAATTTTTGCAAAAAAGTTCCAAGTAAATAAATTTTTATTTATTGTTTCAATATAATAATATTTGTTGATCTATATCGTATGAATAGAAATATAGAGGCAAGAGACCAAAACATTTATCCCATATTCACAAAATTTATACCATTAAATTTTACATGCATACATACATATGTATATACATTAGAGCTGTGCCAAATCGTTCTTTTCAGTGACCGGTAATTTTTGTTCAATTAGCAAAAAAATTGACCCGTTCGTTCAATCGGTCACTTTTGAACGACAGTATGAAACAATGATATTTTGTAAGAATAATAAAATCGGTTGTATATACGAGTATTTAAATAATACGAATGAATGAATTGAATAATTTATTAAAAAAAGTTGAATTATTTATGTAAAAAAACTATATTTAAATTCATTTTATAAATAATTTCTTGTTCTTTCGACTAGAATTTTATACATTTTATTTTGGCTTAATATTTAGTTTAATATTAACATCTTACACAAACAGGGGGTAAGAAAGGGACTTTTGTTTGGTTTTACTAGTTTTTTCTCTTTAGATAATTAAGAAAGCATTGTAAGTAACTCTTTTATAGTTATTTATATATCAAAAGCGCATCAATGTTTGAATGTTACTTCTCAAAGTTTAAGTTAGATTTTTCTCCTCAAAAATATTTTACCGGAAACAAAAAAAATCTCTAAAGCACTACAAATTCATTGCTTTGTAAAAACACTTTATAAAAAACACTAGTAAAAATACTTCTTGTGAAAAGACTGTTAAATCAAATTATAAAAAGAATGATGGCAGTGCCACAGCGACGCTAAATAAAATTTAGTATACACGTAGCTAAACCTTTTAAAACACAAAAATTCAACTCAAACAAAAAGACATAACATAAATAGCAAACATGAACAAAAGCAAATTTGACATAAAAGACTTGAAAAACAAACTGAAAGAACGAAAATATCGAGCGGTACACTACTGATCCAAAAGCGTTCAGTAAAATCACCGAATCAGTTCGTTCAATTTAACCCGTTCGTTCATGAGCTACACAGCTCTAATATACATACATATGTGTGTCCATATATAAAATTATAATTTTTTAATATCTCAAGTTCTAGAAAAGTACAAAATATACCATAAACCACAAGGTCGGAGATTCGAATGTGTGCAAATTTTAAAGTACAGAAAGGAATTGAAAATTCATTCACTTGGCATTTTAGAAACATCCTAGGAAAAAGATAATAAAAATTGTACATACATAATGGCAATTTATTGCTGGGGTAATACAGCCCATGGTGAATTGGGTCTGGGTGGTATTGAGGAGGAGCAGGTATGGTTTCGTTATATACCTACATATGTATATTATCCTTGATCATGTCTATACACAAGCTTTTATTTAACAATGTAGATTTTAATACCAAGAAGAATGAACTGGTCACCACCAGATTCATGCGTGATACAAGTGAGCTGCGGCCGTTGGCATACATTATTTTTGACATCGAACGGAAAAATATTTTCATGTGGTAGCAATGACAATGGCCAGCTGGGGCATGAGTTACCAACAAAAAGGCCACGTACGTCTCCATTTAGTATGTACTGAAACCTCATCAAAAATGCTTAAAAAAATCATTAAATTTTTCATATTTTTCTTATTTATTTACATACCACTCATTTACTTAAAGAGCGTCATAACTCCAAAAAAAAAAATGGAATTTTCGAGTTAGTGATACAGAATCAATCCTCATATCGTCTTTCATATTGTGTAAAAATTGTATACAAACTGGTTTGTAAGTAAATGAGCGATATGTACATACATATATAAACATAGGGGTATTCAGTTTGTTTTGACCATTGAAATATTAGGTTAATGAGAAACTAATTTTAAACTGATTTTCATTCAAATCCCCATTTTATAAGTCATAAAATAATTTCACGTTTTAATTTTTTTCGTAGCAGCGTCTCATTTTCATGTGCCGAGTTACAGAATTTACAATTAAAGCTTTCCAATCAAAAGACTTTCATTTTAGGCTTTCATTGCAAGTTCAAGCACAAATTTAATTTTTTTTTGTATAAAAGTAAAACTTGGAAAAATAAATCTTAAAAATCGTTGAAAACTCATTAAAACTTTTCAAAATAAATCTTTTTGAATTCGATTTCCATCACAAGCCTGATTATTATTATAAATACAAGACTCGATTTTTATTAACCCCCGACTAAAAAATGGGGTGTTATAAGTTTGTAGTGTGTGTATGTGCAAGTACACGTACAGACCAAACGGCTGTACCGATTTTGATTTAGTTTTTTCTGTTTGAAAGGTGACTTGATCGAGAAGGTTCTTAGCTATGTTTTAATAAAATCGGTCCAGCCGCTTAGAAGATATCACGTCTTTTTTGGAAATATTCGGGGTTTTTTAAAATTTTTAATTTTTGTTATACTTTTTTTTAAACCTTAATGCATTAAAAGTTTTGTTAAGTTAAGCTTATAATCAAAAGAAACACTGCCTATTTTTAAACAATTGTTTTCAGTATTGAATTAGTGTAAATGACCAATAATTTTTCTACAAGCTAAAGATACATTTTTTATTATTTTCATTTATATTACATGTGAAAGAACGTGGGCGATCAAAAATATGTAAACTTAGTAAATATGTTTTTTTTTCTATCATAGAATTAATAGCAGATTTGGAGAATTATGTTATTACACGGATAAGTTGCGGAGCTCGTCACTCAATGGCTCTGAACGAATGGGGTCAAATTTTTGCTTGGGGTCACAATGACTATGGCCAATTGGGTATAATAAACAGCAACGATGTGCTTACTCAACCAAAAATTGTACGAAATTTAGTTTCCAAACATGTAGTGCAAATAGCCTGTGGCAGTAATCACAGTATGATCTTAACAAATTGTAAGTGTTTTGGGAAAATATAATTTAAAAAATTCTATATAAAAATTATACACATACAATAGGTGGTGAACTATACTCTTGGGGTTCAAATATATATGGGCAATTAGGTGTGGCTTCCACCAGCGATCTAGTGCATTCCAATGTACCCCGTTTAATTACTGCCTTACATGGAGTACCAATTGCTTATGTTACGTGCGGTGGCAATCACTCGTTTGTTATCTCAAAATCCGGTGCCGTGTTTGGCTGGGGCCGTAACAATTGTGGTCAATTGGGTCTTAATGATTTTGCAAATCGTTGTTATCCTACACAATTAAAAACTTTACGCAGCTTAGGTGTTCGTTATATAGCCTGTGGTGATGAATTTTCCGTGTTTTTGACAAATGATGGAGGAGTTTTCACTTGTGGTTCTGGTAGATATGGTCAATTGGGACATGGTGTTAATGCGAACGAAGTTTTACCTCGCATGGTTGTAGAGCTTATGGGAAGTACAGTAACACAAATTGCCTGTGGTACAACACATACTTTAGCATTGGTGCCTTCACGCGGTCGGGTTTATGGTTTTGGTTTGGGATGTTCTGGTCAATTGGGTACACGTGTATTGAATAGTGCACCGACACCGCAAGTGGTATTGGGTCCTTGGGTAAGTTCAAACTATATTTGGTCAGATCTACTGATATATGTATGTATAGTTGGAATTTGTTTAATTACTTACAAATATATTAGCGACCCTTAACTGCCAAAATCTACCAGAAGAAAATTTATTCGACCATTTTCGGTAAATCGATTCTAAAATAAATAATGGCCCCCCCATTGTCGTTTTTAAATCTGATATGTGTAATATAATATCAGATAGAGATATTTTTATCTCTAAAAACAGGAAAATAAGAAAAAATACTGCAAAAATATATCGTTAGCTGAAATGCAAAATAACGTAACTACACTTTTTTAAATTAATTAAACAAAAATGTTCAAGTGACCGAAATAAAGTTTTTTTTATGATAAAGCTTTGAAAATTTTATAGGGACATGTGTTCCGATTAATTAATTAATTAAAATTAATTAATTAAAATGCTATTTCGAATTTTATGTTAGTTAGTGGTTTTACATTTCAGCTGACCATATCCAGTAGTCGATATCTTTAATCGAAATTATTTACAAAATAGCGCGTATCATTTAATTTTAAGTAACTCACCGCATTACTGCAAATTTACTATTGTTGTAAATTTCTAAAGCCACTTCGTTTTATCAACATTTAAAAACATTTTGTTGTTCGCAAATTATCGCAATTTCCTGGCGGTTAGGAATCGATAATATTTTTACTAAGCATTTTTAACCTCTAAATGTATGTATGTATGTAGGTACATATGTATGTACATACACATATATCTGCGGCAATAAGGAAAAAGCGCTTAAGTCGAGTTAAGGTAAAATTTAAAAATGACGCCATCATAATTTCCGCATTAAAACTACTTACACCTTTGCAAAATTTCAGTTTAGTTGTGTAATATTTTTTACTGCAAAATTAAAAGCTATTGTAATTCCAACTAGCTATAAAGGCCCCTGTTACCATTGCTATAGATATATGTATGTACATATGTATAAAATATCCTAAGTATATTAAGATATCTTATAAATACAAATAAATAAATAAATTCTTTTTGTTTATTTTATTTAAATATGCGATTTCTTTTGCAATACATAATAACTTTACTTGCGATCTAGATCTAATATATTATAAATTTATATTTAAACCCCGACCCTTCAATTAAAGGAATAGTTTAAAAAAAACTGCTAAACTGTTAACTGTTAAGCTAGCTCCCTTTCCTTATTGCCACAGATACATATATAATGAAAAAGTGCTATTATCTTGCTTCGTACTGTTCGTATATATTCTGCAATTTCAAATTTGTTGTGCATATTTTCAAAGGTCTCACCTAGTGGACAAGCTTTAATAGAATCTGAAATGTCGGAAAATTTGGAGACATCTTATATAATAAAACAAATATTTTCGGGAGGCGACCACTCACTGGTCACTTGTACATATTTTGAGGATAAAATTCCTGCCGTCGATTATCGCCTATACGAGTAAGTTTCTAAATTTATTAATATATGTACATAAATTATTAAGCTTTAAATTTATTATCTATGGATAAATACCATTAAAATTACTCAAAATTATTGATATTAATTAATTTTTGCTTAACTTTTTCTTCAAGGAAATATGTATGTGCGTGCATATGCAATAATTTTTTATTCATTAAAAATTTTTTTATAAAAAATCCATTTTAAATAAAAGCTTTGATACCGTACTTTTTGGCCAATGTTGGGTAGAATGAGAGCAAACTATAATTTTAATTTTACATTATTGATTATTTTTCAAACAACAGTTTCGTGCAAGAAGCAGAAGAACATTACTCTCTGAAAAGCTCTCTTACTTGCCCATACTTTGAGCACGGGAACAGTTTTCGGTAAAAATGGGATGCTGCGGTCTCAAACCCTCTCAATGCAACTAAATACGAATTTTTTTAAATAAATAATAAATAATAATAATAATAATAAAATAATACTTAAATATCAAACTATATTGCAAAGTAAAGTAATGAGATTATCAGCCTTATTCTGAATAACATCTCCCCAGGATTTTACTCCCTCTTCACTGTTCCCCCATTTTAAAAACTTATTTGTAAGGTTTCAGTTAAAATAAAGCACCTGGAAATAAATTAGCTGACTTCAAATATTAATTTTTAGCTCAATCTGTTTAGTTTAGTATAGGTGGATTTTATTTTTAGAAAAAAAAAATTAATTCCGTGAGAAGTATTTCCCGGGAAATGTTTAGAATTGGACTGGTTATTTCGTGGAAACATTTTATTTGAATTATTTCTTACATTTTTAATTTTCTAGTATCAAAACTCAGGTGCTGTATTTAACTGAAGAATCGACCGAACAAATTTCACGTGTTGAACGTGACAGTTTGGTTGATATGGATCTGTTGTCATTAGTTGAATTAATTTTTAAAAGTCAAGCGTGCATTAACGCTTCATTTTTACTTCCCGACTATCGACATTTCTGTTGTACATCAAAACATCATGGCATTGATATCAAATCGGCAGAAATGGCTTTTGGTTATTTAAGCAAAATGGAAAATGAAAGTCTTAAGTCTGTGGTAAGTAAGTTTTAAGACTATTATAATATTATATATTACAAACGTAACTTTTAATGAACTAATTAATTCTAGATTTGGGATAAAATAACAAATGAACTAATTAGTTCTTTGACACCATCTCCCGCTGATGTAGAAACTTTAAGAATTTATCTGCTGTTGCCATTCTATCACGAGTTTGTTAATTCAAAACATTATGAAAATCTGCACACACCCTTTAGCAAAGCAATTTTTTCCTTAAATGAGATACCGAGAAAGATTGTGGGCAAGTGGTGGTCGGAAATGCCTGCGGACTGGTTTGAGCACTTGGTATCGAACTATAAAGACGCTGTGATCTATATAATAAGTTTTAAAATACCACCTGTAGTAGGTAGTCCTTCACAAAAGAGGGTGAGTGCTAACTAGCAAAAATTTACAGAATTTTTCAACATATATGTATGTACTCCTCTATTTTATAGCTGGTTAAATACAATTCGAATTTGGTAGCTGCCTTAAAAATGTTAGTTTTTCTGCATGTGGTTAATAACAACGAACGCAAAGATAAAATTCACTATGAAGTATTTCATTGGCCGGAATTACCAGATTTTGTGGATATACAGCAAGATTATTTGCATTGGTTGTTCGATAAAAATGTAAATTTTAAGAAATTTTCTATTTGAGAAAAATGTTTTTAAGTTTTAATTAAATTTTTAGTCGGAATCATTTAACATTTGCAATTACCCATTCCTATTCAATGCTGCTGCAAAGACAACACTTTTACAAACCGATCAGGCCATACAAATGCATCAAGCGATGCAAAATGCTACAAATGATGTAAGATTTTTTATTTGAACATAAAACACTTGCTTGACCACTTTTATTTAGAGTTTCCTAAATTTGTTTGCCTTTGGAACACCTGTTTCTCAATTTGTTGTTCTGAATGTTACGAGAGAAAATCTCGTTCAGGATACAATACGCGAAATAGCCCAGTACAAGCAGAGCGATTTAAAAAAACCTCTTAAGGTGAAATTCTGTGGCGAAGAGGCTGAAGATGCTGGTGGTGTGCGCAAAGAGTTTTTCATGTTGCTTCTAAAAGATCTCATTGATCCAAAATACGGCATGTTTAAGGAGTATGAAGACTCGCGTGTTGTTTGGTTTGCTGATGTTACATTCGAAACCGAAACTATGTACTTTTTAATTGGGGTGATTTGTGGTTTAGCTATATATAATTTTACTATTATTAATTTACCATTTCCCTTGGCCTTGTATAAGAAACTTCTAAATGTTAAAGTCGATTTAAGCGATTTAAGAGAACTATCACCCACTTTGGCCAATTCTATGCATCAAATATTGGACTATACTGGTGATGATTTTGAGGAAATATTCGATTTGCATTTTGAAATATCTAGAGATATTTTTGGAGAGTCAAAAAGTGAGCCCTTAAAAGTAAATGGGGAAAATATTGCAGTTACGAAAGAGAATAGGTAAAATCTGTAAAATTAATCTAAATTTTAATTAAATTCTCATCTCAATATAATTATTTAGACAAGAATTTGTGGATCTCTATGTGGATTTCATTTTTAATAAAGCTGTCGATGATCAGTTTAAAGCTTTTCAAAATGGATTTATGAAGGTATGTCAAAATGTTGTATGCATATTGATTTATAAAAATCACATTCCCTTTAACTACAGGTTTGTTCAGGTCGCGTGCTTAAAATATTCAGGCCAGAAGAACTTATGGCCATGGTAGTTGGCAATGAGGAGTACGACTGGGAAGCTTTGGAACAAAATTGTGAATACAAAAATGGATATACATCTAGTGATGAAACGGTAGGTGCTTGAATTTTTATAAATATTATTTGGGTTGTGTTCTGACACTTACATCTCGAACAGTATTTGCGATTGTGAGGCAAGAGTATATTGAAATGAGCTGATATATTTAGCCTAAACTAAACTTTTTAGTATTAAGCCTAAAGAAACAAAGAAATTATTAAGTTTAACATTTATAAACGCACTAATAATCCCAAATTATTATTTTACTTATTCAGTTAAATATTTTTTTATTAAAGATACATTGAAATTGATTATTGAAGGGTTTAGCTGGATCATAGGCGCATTTTACTGTTGCTAATGCAGATCTTCAGGGAACCTTTACCCAAAAATTTCTTAGAACAACTAGAAACAGATGGCCCTGTTTTGTAAACCGAATTTGAAATCGCAATATTTTATAAAACTAACTCTGATAATAGAAATATTTTTTCAGACTTTATGCCCTATTATGAGTTGCATTCGATTTTCGATCTTCGCTGGTTATCGAACATCGAAAATCGAATATTAAATTCATATTATGAACATCGAAAATTTCGCTGAGCAACGAATTTTCTATCGAACAGAATTTGGCTTTCGATGAAGTATTTTAATAAGAAAAATTGTTAAAAAATCTAAGTGTTGAACAATGTTTACTTTTAAATACACAAACACAAATTGTAAGCTATTTTTCCTCGAGTTTATTCACAATAACGACGTTCGTTATTGAATGCTCGTCATAATACCAAATTTAAATTCGTTCGCTCAGTACTTTCGACTACTGTCGAAGATCGAAAGTTGCTCATAATAAGGGCCTTTGTTTCATTTTTAGGGTTCCGTACACCAAAGGTGAAAAGGAACGCCATTTTTTTCGCTACGCTGTCCGTCTGTCCGTCACACGCTATTTTCTCAGGCACCGTAAGAACTACTGACTTGAAATTTGTACAGAGTATGTAGAACCTTGTGTTCCAAAACGAGCAACGAAATATGTTAAAATCCAATGTAATATACATACAATTGTATGTACATATGTATATTGACACTTGAAATTTATAAAATTAGTGTATTTTTGTACAGACTACAACACTAAAATTAAAAAAATTTAAATTAAAGGTTGATCCATCAGTTAATGCAACTTTGACTATAAGTGCGTTCGCGAACTCAAAAATTTTTACAAATTTTTACTATTTTTTACTGGATTGCGTTCGAGTACACAAAATCCAGTAAATGAGAGGCCGAATTGAGAGAGACAAATGACAGTTCATTTAAGGTACCAACAGACGACATGTTTTTCACATTGTATGTGCCAGAATTTACATATGTAAACGAAAACATGTCGTGTGTTACCTTTAAAACATTGCTTGTGTAAAAAACATGACAAAAAACATAAGACATTATTTGAAATAGAGCGTGCTCTATTTTCTTATGTTAAACATACAGCTCCAAATGTCTATGTCATGCGAACAAATTCGTCGGCGGTTGATTATGTGCACTATCATTAGCCGTCTGAATGAAGTATTTTGCAAGACAAAAAAATTATATATTTTTTTTTAATTTAACGTTGTCGTTTTATTAAAATGAGTCCAAAAATGTATAGATTCTTAGATACAACCTCAACGTCTTGTTTAAAAAATAAAACATTAAAAAAACACATTTGCGTCGCCAGTACTGCAGCGACGGAACCAAAAATATTTCGACGGCTTTAAGCCATTTATAAAACAAACTACTTGGATATTTATGTACTGAAAAAGAAGAAGTGATACTACATGTACGTTTGTGACCAAAAATTATAAACCTTATGTAAATTAACCAATATTGACAAGCATAAAGAAAAACATACAAATCGAAAACTTAAAAAACACATGTAAAAAACATGTCGTCTGTTGGTACCTTTACTGAGTAAATGCAAGTTTTTACTGGACAAATTTTTGCCAGTAAAATCCAGTAAAACGAAACCATAATTGCGTTCGCGTACTCAAAAGTTTTTAAAAATTATTACTGAACTTTACTGCATTTTACCCAAAATACAGTAAATGAGAACACAAATTGTGAGAGTAAAGTGACAGTTCTTGACTGAGTGTTTTGCAAATTTTTACTGCAGAAATTTGTCGTAGTAAAGTTTAGTAAGATAAAAACATATGATTCAAAATGTAAACAAATGAAAAGTGTAAAAATTTGAGAAAAGGTCAAATAAAAATATTGAAAGTCATTAAAAAATAATTAATTTATAAAGCATAATAATAAAAGCTGTTAATATACATATTTTGTAATTTATTTTATCAATCCTTTTGTTTTGCAAATTATTTCAATTACTCAGAGTTGTAAAACTTTAAAATATCTCGGTACTTAGTATCGCACTTGCTTTTAAAGTAATCAGTAACATTAACAAATATTCATTTAATTTTTATTAATTTAACAAACAACAAAACAAGGAAATCAAAAAGAAATTAATTACAAATATTACATGAAACAAATTACAAAATTTATTCTTATATTTATTTATTTTTATTTATTCTATATTCTATAATCTTACTAATTTTTACTATTTTTCCGTTCGCGTATTTTTTTCGGCAACAACTCTTTTTGAGAGTAAATTTTAAAATTTTCACAGTAACTAGTCATTTACTGCATTTTACTTCAAAAGTAAAAAAACACGCCTCATATGTTTTTAAATATTTATAAACAAACAAAAGTAAAGGAAACAAAAATTTTTAGTTTTTGATTAAATTTTTAAAATAAAAATACAAATGTATTAAGTTATAAGCATTATAACATTTATTTAAGTTTGATGCTAGAAAAATATTCAGGTATGTTATGTATTACACGTGAAATTAAAGTGCTGAATTTCCATAGAATTTTTGGAAATATGTATGTATGCACATTAGAGAGCTGCGTAAACAGTCTTGAAATGTAAAAACGTCATGATTTTTAAATGTATTCACGTCGCATGTATTATACTAAACCAATAATAAATGCTGTCGTACTATAAGCGAAGCACGATGGATGTATTGGTGTATTTGTATATCAGTTGTAACAAACGATGTCGCAAGACAGCTTGTTTATAACAAACACTCAAAAGAAGTACTGTTGATTAGTGTACGCTTGTTATTTTTCATATTGTACGTTTGAGTGTGTGTGCAATATGTAGATGGTAACCCAGTTGGCCACGTCTTTAAGACATCTTTGACGACGGGTACAAGACAATGGTAAGTCGTAGAAGACATATTAAAGACAACTCCATACAAATCGTTGACGAAATTTTCATACAAATGGCGGCGAGGTCACACAAGACCAGATGAGCGACATTGTCGCTCAGGTTGTCCTCAACAAGGCTTTATTGAAGACAAAACGTGTGACACTGTCGCTCAGATTGTCATCAACAAGGCTTTATTGAAGACATAACGAGGGACATTGTCGCTCATATTGTCGTCAACAATGCTTTATTGAAGACACAACGAGGGACATTGTCGCTCAGATTGTCCTCGACAAGGCTTTATTGAAGACAAAACGCATGACACTGTCGCTCAGATGGTCCCCAACAAAGTTTTATTGAAGAGAAAACGTGTGACATTGTCGTTCAGATAGTCATGAACGCCAATTTCTTTTAAATTGTCGTTTAGAAAACTTAATCTACAGACGACATGTCGTACATGAATCGTCGAAGAAAGCTATGTACAGACGATTGTCAGATCTTACAATATTGTCAGATCTGGCAATGTGCTGACAATGTACTGGCAATCGAAAATTGCCAGCACAATAATTCTTGTCAGTTCATACGGATGTCAGAAAATCTTACAATTTATTGCTAGACGGTTGTATGACAATAAATTCATCTGACAAAATCGTCTGTCGAAAAATTTGTCAGTTCACACGGTGTCATATGCACAAATTGTAAGATCTGTTGTTATGCGTTGCCAGACTCAAAGCATTTGTTAGAAATTGTTCTTGGAAACTGTAAGAGGCAAACTCTTGAAATTTTCAAAAACGGTAAAACTAAAAAATTCGAAAATTATAAAATCGCCAAACCAAAAAAAAAAAAAAAAATCACCAAAAACCAAACAAAATCGCTAAAACGAAAAAAAAGCACTAAATTAAAAAAAAATTCTAACACTAACTGCCTGGCTCACGATGTATGTAGACAAAAAATTTTCTTTTTTGTTTTTGTTTTCAATAAATAAGTGAAAGAAAATTTCTTGTCGACATCGTGAGCCAAGCAGTTAAATAAATCGGCAAACCCGAAAAAATCGACAAAATGAAAAAAGGCCAAAATGAAAAAAAACGCCAAAAACCGAAAAAAATCACCAAGACGCGAAAAAGGCGCCAAAAATAAAAAATCGCCCAAATGAAAAAAAATCGCCAAAATGAAAAGTTATCGCCAAAATGAAAAATAAATAGCCAAATTGAAAAAACGCCAAAAACCGCCAAAACGCGAAAAAAGTAGCAAAAACTAAAAAATCGCCAAAACGAAAAAAAATCGCCAAAATGAAAAAAATCGTCAAAATGAAAAAGATCGTCAAAATGAAAAAAGATCGTCAAAATGAAAAAAAAATCGCCAAATTGAAAAAACGCCAAAAACCGAAAAAGTCGTCAAAACGCGAAAAAAGCACAAAAACTTAAAATTCTCCTGTATGAAAAAAATCGCCAAAATGAAAAAATCGCCAAAATGAAAAAACCAAAAACCGAAAAAATCGACAAAACGGGGGAAATCCCCTGAAAACGAAAAAAGCCAAAACTATTTATTATATAGGCTAAAGTTGGTATTGATTTACATATCTAGTGTCCGTCCGGGGGTCAAAGTCGCACTTCACTGAATTTGTTCTATTATATGGAGAGCCTACATTCAAAATACGTCAGCTCAAATTTTCCGATGGCAAATATCTCCCCTATACAATATTAATCTGTAATATAAATTTCTAATAAAAAAATATTTTTTTCGTTTTTAACGATTTTTTTTATTCTGCTATCTCTAAAGTATAATTTTTTTTAAATAAGTAATTTATTATAAATTTACCTCATATCTTATTGCATTTGGCATTCTGCACACGATTCAGGTAAGGATTTTGATATCCTATGGCTAGTTTTTAAGATATGGTCACCTTTAACATATTATTACAAATTGATAATAATATCAATTTTAATAAAAACTACTAATATTTGCACATAAGTTTTATTTAAAAAATGTGTAATTTAAAAAAATGCTTGCGATTTGGCAATGGCGTGAGTGTCAGAACATACATAGCGATGGTCACAAATAGAAAGGCCCTAAATCATATTTTCACGAAATTGAGTTTTTCAATGATTCCAATACATTTCACACAAATACATCTTGTCACAAAAATTTATTACAATAGTGATAAAAATAACGCTTTTACAAGCAGTTATACAAAGCAGTTGTACAAGCATTTGTACTATTTATTTTTATGTTTTTAACTTCTGAAAAGATATGTACCTTATTGTTTATACCTATTAACAATAATAAACTAGATTCACAAAAAATGCATCATTCCAGATTAAATGGTTTTGGGAAGTATTCCATGATTTGCCTCTAGCGGAGAAAAAGAAATTTTTGCTTTACTTGACCGGTAGTGATCGTATACCAATACAAGGCATGAAAGCTATAAAAGTAAGTATATTTAATTCTAAAATTTGTCTCTATGTTGACATAAATAAATAAATTTTTTTCTCTTTGCAGATTTGTATACAACCCACAACTGACGACAAGTTTTTGCCAGTAGCTCATACTTGTTTTAATCTATTGGATCTGCCTCGCTATAACACAAAGGAGCGCCTTAAATATAAGCTTTTGCAAGCTATTCAACAAACTCAGGGTTTTAGTCTTGTATAACATAATATAGCATGCCACACACACACAAACTATTATATTTGTCATGATTTTACACTCGATATTGTTATTTGCTTGGAAGTTATCATTTTGAAATTGTGACACATCACACATCACTTTCTATAACATGAATTCAATATACATACATAGTTACATATATTCGAGGAATAAGTTTTATTAATTAAGGCAACTGAATGAACTTTAAATGACAATATTGTTGTTACATTCACATTATATTTTTTTTATAAAATTCTACTATTTTGAGAAAAATCAAGTTATTTTTATGATATAATAGAAATCATTGAATAGTCAAAAGGACTGATAATAAATATCTTAAAACAAGGTATACTCAATATAGTTTGTACGCGTTTTATTTTATTTATTTATTTATTTATCTGCCTAATCTTAAAGAATAAATTCTAAGATTATATTTAATTTGAGAGCACTAGCAACATTGGCTACCGGCTCTTGTACGCGTTTTAAATTGAAGAATTTGTTCTACTTTTGTAGGGTTCATTTTTTTTAATTTTTCTTTTCGTCATTCTCTACCAATCTATCACAAATACTCATAATTTCTCTATATTAATATGGAATTTGTCACACTATATAATTTATATCATAAAAGCCATTTATGTGCAAGATTTTTTCCTTTTATCATAATATCAGTATTTTATTTAAATGACGTGATGGAAATAATCTGAGAACAGATTTGGATTCAGCACACGAAAATCCACTAAAATCTCATAATGAAGTTCTTGCTCACGACTTTTATTTTTATTTTATTTTTTTATTTTTTTTGCAGAACAATGTTATCGTTCTGAAAAGGTATGTTTGATTGATCGGACACAAATTCGCAAGAAACTATTTCATTAAAAGTGTTTGGAGTTATTGTTAACATTAATAGGTGTTGAAATTTTCTCTAAAAACTTATGCACATATCGCACCGTAAATCATAAACAGCCATATTGAACGTAAAATAAAACTCTTATTAATTTGACATATGCCACACAAAAATTTATTTATTTTTTTTTAGAAAGTATTACAATTTTTTTACGATTACGATTTTTTAATACATACATATATAGTATAATTATTATTAAATAGTAGTAGTAAGTTTTATCTCTTTAATTTTTCAAAAATTTGTTAGCACAAACATACAATATACTGAACAATTTTCCTCAGGCTTGTCAATAAAATGCCCAAGAGTTATTTAAATCCATGGTATAATTGATTTCTTAATTCTTTTTATTATTTTAATAATTCTGTTTTTTTTTCGAAACTATACATTCATTGTTATAGAAAATTTTCGGGGTATGATGTTTCTTCTGCATTACTTATTTTATTTTGTTTTTTTTTTTTGTTTCAGTATTTATATTTTATGAGTAGGAGTGAATTTTCCATTGTTTTGTCTTCTTTATTCAATAGCAAAAAAGTATGCAAATATTGTTGTACTATTATTGTACGAGTAACAGCAAAAAAAAATAACTACTATAAAATGGATTAATCAATTACTTTGGATTTGGGCTTTGAGTTAAATTTTTTTTATTATTTGCTTTGTAGATCTACTAATTAATAATTTATGTTTTACTTAGTATCAATATGAAACAAATTTATTTCTTAAGAAGTTTATTTTAAATTACAAACAAACAAAAAAAAATATTTCATGTGTATAATAACTGCTTTATTCATAAAAAATAACTTTGTTTTTTTAAATGATTTATAAAACAATTTTTTATGCAAATCTGTTTTATAAGTTTTTTACAAATTAAAAATATTTTTTATGAATAAAGCCTTTGGCATATAAGCGACTTATAAGTGTAAATTATTAAATTTAGAAAAATACATAAAAATAAAGCCAACATATTAAAGTTTATATATTTGTTTAGTTTCGTTATAGAGAAAATTTCACAAGAAAAACTTTTAGTTTAAATTAATGCACTTCGATAAAGAGAAAAAGGTTATGTGTAAACAATCTTATTTTACTTTTAGTTCATGTATTTATTTTTTTAAACACGGGGAAGAAATTTTAACGGCCGAATTTTAGAAAGAAAAATTATTTGTGTCTTAAGTGCGCTTTAGTCGAAATTTCTATGGACATTTTTTTTAACATAGACTAGAAAACTCAAATAATTTTTTTACAATACGGCAGTAAATGTTTAGGAAATACAATGTAAATTGCTCTATAACTAAAGTTTATAGGTATGATTTGAATACTTAAAAGTGATTCTTATAACAAAAATGGTGTTTTAAATTTGCAAAACAAAAAGTGGTAATCTCGTATGTGATGGTAATCAGAATGTCGTACGATATCTAGAATAAATTTTAGACCAGTAGCAATTTATAAAAGTGGATAAGTAGTAGTAGTATGAAAATAAACTCTGCAAAAGATATTGTAATCTGTAGTAAAACGCATTTATAAAAGGGAAATAATGAGTACGTTACAATTGTTTTCTATTTCTATTTTCTATTCTTTTTTAAATAAGTTCCATATCGCATACGTGAATGTCATTGAACATTACGACAATTATAAATGTGCCATGGCCATCAGTGGTGTCATTAAATTCCAGTACATATAGGTACATACTATATATGTATATTTCCCATTACACGCACCAGCATTTTAATTTGTCATAACTGCACCCATACACTTTTGTGATTGAATTGAAAAATTTAGAAGCAAAAATACAGCGTAAAGAGAAATGGGCAAATGGTGACTAATTTGTATATAGAGAATCAATAGACTTACAGCCTTATTTATAAAAATTATTAAGGCTTTGTAATGGCTTAATAAGAAATTTTTTTATGAAAATCTGTTTTAAAAACATTTTATTATAAAGCCTTCATAATTTTTATAAACTTGGCTGTTCAAGTTTTAGAAACGATTAATAATAATATGGCTCAATTTTGGAGGGCTGCATGGCTTTTAAACAGAAATTTTCAAAAAAAAAAAAAAATTAACAATTTCATGCATGTAATAGAAACTTATAGATTTGAAAACGGAATTGAAAATCGTTGACTTTTTTAAATGCTATTAGTCTATACATATGAATTTATGTACATAAATATATTCTGATTGCATGTTAATTCTGTCCAAAAAGTACCTATAATTTCATTTTGTTCGGAATTGGGTGTAGATGGCTTAGATTTTCTTTAAACGTTTTGAACATTATTGGGATTCGTGATTGGTTTTTAACGTTAAAACACGTTGACCTCGCGACAATGTTTAGTTTATCAATACTCACTTCATATATTGATTACTGCTACATTTAATGTACAAAATAAGATGTTTTCTTTTCTTTTTTTAAATATAAAATATTGGCTGGCGGTGTACGTTTCCTCCTTTACTTATGAATTTTTTTTTTTGCTCATAAACACTTCAAGTTTTAAAAAAGCTTCCTTTTATTTTACTTTAGTAATTATTTATTTTATCAATTTTTTTTTTTTTTGAAAGTATGTTGTTTTGCATTAGCGTGCTTTATTTAAGAGTTCCCCGATCTTTTGTGAAATTATAGTAACGTACATTTGCGCTTGGACTTTGGCTGTAAAACTGGACATAATACTGAACGTATAGCTTCATCAAATACAGTCTTTAAGCCTTTCTGTGTCAAGGCTGAACACTCTAAATACTTTACAGCACCGATTTCTTTGGCCATAGCCAATCCCTGTGGATAGGTTATTGGTGCCAACTTTTTATCACGTAACTTTTCGATGGTGTTCTTATCATCTCGTAAATCCAATTTAGTACCTACTAATATAATGGGCGTGTTAGGGCAGTGATGGCGCACTTCTGGATACCATTTAGCTCGTACATTCTCAAATGAAGCTGGATTCACCAAGGAAAAGCAAATTAAAAATACATCAGTCTGAGGATATGACAATGGACGCAGACGATCATAATCTTCTTGACCAGCTGTATCCCATAAACCTAGATTTATAGGTTTCGCATCTACCATAACATTTGCTGAATAGTTATCAAATACGGTGGGTATATATTCTCCCGGAAAAGCATTTGTTGTGTAGCTTATGAGTAGACAGGTTTTACCGACTGCACCATCACCCACGACGACGCACTTGATTGCTTGCATTTTATTTTTCTTTTATACTTCGTTCTTTAAAAACTTCTTAACGAAAAATTTGTGTATATCAATGAGTGCTTCGGTTTTTTAACTATATTAAAACTAAAACTGCTATTTTAAAATATGAAATATCAAAATTTTTCTTTATTTCTATTCTGTGCAGTAGAGAAACAATTTTTCACTTCAAATGGTTATTAAGCTATTTAGAGTTGTAAATTATTAAAAAAAAAACAAATGGGTACCCAGTACAAAATACTTTTTATGAGTACTTACGTGCTGTCTACACTAAAAATCAATTGGTTGCACATGAATATAGTGATGGCAGAATATAATACTAATCTTATGTTGTATGTGGAATATATATATGTCGATGTTCATGTGTAGCTTAAGCTTGCTTCGATGATATTTTTCGGTCATGCAACTTTTTATAAAAATCGAACTGACTAGCGTTCTCCAGTAGCCATGAACTTGGTATGGGCATCATGTCGGAGATCGCAAATGGCTAATGGAGGCCACTCATGTCCATGTTTCATCCATGCCTGAACATATGTATCAGCAACAGTGTTCGCTATAAGATTCACCGTCCGCAATCATTTGAAAAAGAAGGAAAATAGAGAGCACAAAATTGCTAAGTATTCCAACTCTATTGCGCTACCGCAAAATGCTTTGATATGCATGAATATGGACATCGCAAGTATTCACCACAACAAAAAAAGAAGTTTATGAAATTTTCACAGTTGCTCTGCCGGCGTCATGTCCATGTGAGATTTGCATCATTGTTGTGCGAATAAGTGCTCAGACCACGAAAAAAAAATGGCAACCGTGGTTAGAATGTATGAATAAATAAGGTGTAGACACTATGTTAATAACCATCAGTGTGCTCACTTCTACTAATATTCGGTAGATTCTACCGAATATGTTTGTGAATTTAACAATCTACCAATTCTACCGAACAAGGCTTGAAATCTACCGAATATTGTTATTTAGTAATTTAAGTCGATAATTGGCTATTTTGCCACATAGCAGTGCGGCCGCAGAGCGGTCATTTTCTGTCATGAAAATCATTAAAACAGAAAAAAGAAATCGGTTAAAAACTGAAACTATAAGTAACCTAATATTTGCCAAAGAATTGTGCCTTGGGGATGAAATATTTATTCCTTCCAATGATTTAATCAGTGCTATCATGAATAAAATGAATAAAATGAAATTTTTCACGGGGAACAATTCCAACTAATACCAAATAATAGGGAAAACAAAAAATTCTAATTGGAAAAGGGAGAAATTTCACGCGGAATTTTATTCATGATATCCCTGAATAATTTTTGCACAAAAGTTTAAATTCATAAATGGATCTTACATATAATCTTTGTAGTTACAAATGTTTATCAAATAAAATTAATTTTTTTTTTTTCTTAACAAACACGACCACAACTCGCAAAGCGATTAGCTTGTCTGCGAAAAACACCCAGGGTCTATGGTAAGAATCGAACCCACGACCTCTGGACTGAGAAGCTAGCATCGCTACCACTCAGCCACAGGGGCATAGCTTTATGCTGAATTCCTGTTATTTATGTATAGGTATGTTTTATTTGAAACATATATCTATGTCTATAACTACATCAAATAAAACGATATTACTGCTTTTTTACATTTTAAGCTTGGCAGCACTCATAATTCTTAAGTAATTCTTCTTTCCCCTACAAGAGCACTACCAGTCAATTGACTGCTCATTTGATCGGAAGTCATGCACGATATATTCATCAATGCGTAGAACAAAGTTTCTATCACTTTGTTAAAGGCAAAATGATAAATGTGATGGAAACTTTTGTGTACGTGTGATGTTGCATCTCCCTCTATAAAACATATATTCGTACTGCTCACTCTACTGTTTTTTTTACTAATCAATGATAGAATAAATATTATACCCTTCACAATTGATTACTCACCCTTGATGTAAAAATTATTTCCTATTATTTCCATTTTTATAATATTTAATTTAAAAATAAATTAACAAGAACAAAAACAAAAAACAAATTAACAAGAACAAGAACAGAAATTAACAATTATAAATAATAATAGAATAAAACAATAAAATACACCGAAATCACTCAACAAATAAACATAAAGTAACATGGAAATTAGCAATAAAAAATCGTGCGAATAAAACCAAAAAGTTAATTCAAACCAAAGAAACAAAAAGGAACTTAAAAAGGAAAACCAACTAAAAAACGTTATTTTTATCCTTTCTTAAGTATTTTTTTGGTTGTTGCGGTGGTGACTCCGTTCAACATATTTTTTTATGCTTTTCTCAAATTCCAAAGCACCTTGATTTTGAAAAACATCTGAAATTTTAAGAAGGAATATATATAGATGTATAAATAAGAATAAATTTAATCCATTTATGTATATACCTCTTAAAATTTTATTTACAATGCCTAGCTTAGCTAATGCATTTTTCTCCCACCTCACATCCCAATTTTGATAATTTCTTTTATTAATTTTATTTTTTATTTGTTATATACTTATCTTTTATATTTAGTTTTATATTTTTATTTATATTTTAATATATATCTACATATACGTGTTTCACAAATTTTAAATTTTATTTTAAAAATTCAATTTTCTAACATAAATTTTATTTAATTGTTTAACGTATGTATACATTCCACTCTAGCATATATGTTAGAGTAGAGCAACTATAATCGCCGTTGAATTGAATGTAAAATTGTTGTAAATGTGTTAGTAAAAAAATGTTGTTTGTGTTAGTTTCAGTCATTCATTTCTTGTAGGGTTCATTTTTTGTTATGTCAAAAATATATATAAAAAAATAATAAATTTAATTCAATAACTTTTAATAAAAAACAAATAATAAGAAACAAAATGAAGGAGGTAAATTCATATAGTGGAAATAAAAAGGTTTTATTAAGCATTTTGTTTATTGTTAGTGTTTTTTAAATTAAAAATTATTTATTTCTGACAGGAAATATTTTTTGTATTTTTATTTTTCAGTGATGATAAACGTAATATATTAGAAATTTTATGCCTTGGCAGCATTTGTATATCTACTTAATTTTTAAGCAGCTATGACTATAGCTACTTAATAAGTTTATACATACTTAAATTTGTACTGAATATTTATATAAAGTTCGAATAAAACATACCTTATATTATTTTATGTATGCATAGCATATCCATATAAAAAGCGCGGGGGAAAATAACTGGGGATGAGACTTTTTTTAGTGGAAATGCTTTCATTTCCAATCACAATCCTTGCACTTACCCTTTATATATAAGTACATATATTTTGTTATTTTTTATGTTTCTTTGAATTGTTATTTTTTGTTTCTCAATAAAAAAAATGTCTACCGAATTTCATTCAAATCTACCGATTTTTTTTGTCGATTCTACCGAATTAAAAAAAATTAAGTGTGCACACTGGTAACCAAGGCACATTTACTATAGGTATTACATGCATTAGGCAAAACTCTGTGGCAACTCTGTGCTTCTCACATAGCTTTACAAAGTAATTGTCAAAAATTTGTATGCATCAAACAAGCCATAAAAGTAATTGTCAAACGGATTCTTCGTTATAAACTTGTAAACAAAAAATCAGCGGATGAGCAATATGCCTGATACGTGTACCTGGGGGCAAATTACGGCACTCGTTATGGAACGAAATTACGAAATATTTCAACAGAGTTTATATGGAAATATTTTATAATTTCGATCGATAACGAGTGCCGTAATTTGCCCCCTGTTTGATATGCCTTGCTGGTAACCATGCAATAGCGAAACATAACGGGTTGCAACTATGCACTTCTTTAAAAAACTGTAATTGGCGGCAAAATATTTAATATAGATTGGCGGCGGTTTTTAGCCTATTGGCTTTGTTCTCTGTAATTGAACCTACTAATGAAGACTACTAATTCATATTCTGTGAACTAAACATCGCTGTTAGCAGAAGCTAGACAATTTTAGTTGGAAATACCTGTTCGAAAGTGGAAGTAGAATTTATTTTGAAATAGGATGTCCAGTAACGATATCTATATTGTAGCTGCCGCTAGAACACCTATTGGTAAGACAAATACATACATTCATCCATAGTACATAGTATGTATGTATGCATGTTTTGAGTTTTTGATTAATCACTGCAAATCGGATAGTATTTTATCAAGTAATATTTATTTATTCATCATTCGTGTGTAATTAAATGTTAAATACATACATATGTATATTGTTTGAATATCAAAATGTGCAATTTTAATGACAGGCGATTCCAATAGCATGTTCTGGTTGCGCTAACGAGAAAAGATCTAAAAAATCTCACATAAATATTCTTGAGAAATTCAGATTGACTTCTATTTTTGGACGAAAAAAGAAAGTAATTAGTTGAAAGGTACACAAATAACGAAGAAGGTTAAGCTTAACAGGATAGAAGTAGTACAATTTAAACCGTTACGAAAATTATCTGCGAATTAGAAATTTTGTTAGAGGCATCGTGCAACATTTGGTATTTCAATGTAGGTACATACCTAAATATGTATGCTTAACAATCTTCAGCATAGTTTTACATCGAAAAAATTCCATAATCAATATACACAAATACATATGTACTATGTGTGTAATTATATAACTTTCACTTTCTTGTTTGTTAACTTATGTAGTTAAAAAACTTTATTTGTTTTATTTAACAATTTCTTACTTAAGGTAGTTTCAATGGTTCGCTTTCAAAGTTAAAGGCTTCCGATTTAGGAGCAATTGTCATTAAGGATTTAATAAAAAGATCAAATATCGGCGCTAAAGATGTTGATGAAGTTATTATGGGACAAGTGAGCCAGATAAATGAAATTGATTTGTGTTATAAAGTTTTTAAACGCTTTTTATATTTTAAGACCCTTACAGCCGGTCAAGGACAAAATCCCGCTAGACAAGCTTCACTAGCAGCTGGTTTACCTATAGAAGTACCTGCCTATAATCTAAACATGTTATGTGGTTCTGGTCTAAAGTACTAAAATCTATCAAAATATTTCTGGGATGAATACCTATTGAATTTTTAAATTACACTTTCTAGATCGGTGGCATTAGGCTATCAATCGATACGTTGCGGCGATTCAAACATTGTTCTTTGCGGAGGTCAAGAAAGTATGAGTTTAGCTCCTCATGCGATGTATTTACGCCAGGGCATTAAAATGGGTCCCAGTACAATGGTCGATACTATGGTACACGACGGTCTTACCGATGCCATGCATAATATACATATGGGGATTACAGCGGAAAATGTAGCAAAGGAATTTAATATAACCAGAGAAGAACAGGATATTTCAGCTGTAAAATCCCAAAACTTGGCTGAAAATGCTCAGAAAAATGGATATTTTGTCAAAGAAATAACTCCGGTTGAAATTGTCGATCGTAAGGGAACTACAGTAATAGACAAAGATGAATATATTAAATATGGCACTGTGTTGGAGAATTTACAAAAACTAAAACCCTGCTTTATACCAGTTAGTATTAATTACAAAATTTATATGCACCTATTAGATTTTTAAACAATTTTTTAACTTGATAGCAAAACGGTACTGTGACAGCAGGAAATGCCTCGGGTATTAATGATTCTGCAGCAGCTGTGCTGCTAATGTCTCAGCAGGAAGTTGCTAAACGAAATATCAAGCCATTGGCCAAAATTGTAGCATGGGCACAAACTGGTATTAAGCCAGATGTTATGGGTCTTGGTCCGGTAACAGCAGTTAAAAGTGTGGTATGTAATTAATGATAAAATATTTTATGTAATAATTGATTTCCTTCTAAAAGCTTGTCAAAGCAAATTGGTCGAAAGATGAAGTTGATTTATATGAGCTAAATGAAGCATTTGCAGCACAAGCCCTTGCTGTGCTTAACAATTTGGAAATTGATTCTTCCAAAGTTAATGTAAACGGTGGAGCCATTGCTTTGGGGCATCCCATTGGAGCATCGGGTTGTCGCGTGCTAGTCACTTTGCTATATGCTTTAGAGCGTACAGGTGGTCGTAAGGGTATTGCCAGCTTATGTATTGGCGGCGGTATGGGCATTGCCATGGCAGTTGAGCGCCTTTAATAAACATTAATATATGTATGTATGTATTTTTATTGACATTAAGTTTGATGAAATATTTGTTTAAAATCGGTATAAAAAATAAATAATATCAGCATTACAATTTCGAATTTGGCTATAGATACACATAGTGGCGTATTTAAGCCTATGGCCGGACGCCATATCAGAGTACACTGCATAGCATAGATATGTATCAGTAAATAAAGAAAAATTAAAATCGTCTTTTAAAGATATCATGTTAACGAAAATGCTTTTACTCACATTATTACTCGTGTATGTACAAGAATATCGAATTTATTAACGAAAGTCAAAAGGCTACTGGGAACTGAATACACTGAAAGTTATAATGTGCTTTTGCTTTTCCTCTAAAATACTTGAAATGTAACTGAGGACTTTTTTTATTTTATGACGATATGCATATTTTGGGTCATCATTAATAAAATACTCGCGGAGTTGTATTTCGAAAAATTATTAGTTTTGTCAGTGATGTTATCACTTGGCTAAATGTGTTTTATAAATATCATCTTTTGCTATTAATATTGATGAGCAAACTTTTTATACAAAATTCAAAGGTGAAAACATCTAGAAATCCAAAAACAAACATATTTATGTATATTTAGCGACTCAATTGAAATGGAAATTTTTTAAATTTGCATTTTTTTTGTTAGCTGTAAGTGTTTACTTCCATTTAATTATGCATGTACAAAACAACATTATTCAAAATTTAACATTATAAAGAAATGTCAAGCAACAAAGAAATAAAACATTTTAATTCCTACAAAGAATTAAATAAAATGGAATTTGAAACTGCTTTTATTTATTTATAATCAAACAATTTAAGTTAGTATTTTTGTACATTAACACAGTCAAAAATATTAAAAATTAAAATCGAAAATTATATTTTATTACTATATCACTCAAAGCTTTATTTTAACGATTCTTCCTTATTTTGGCAGTGTTTTTCCTCCTGAAGGGGAACTTTTGCCAATACATCTATGTGTGATACACATAATTGTGAGTATTTTTCTATAACTGCTGACCACAAAGTGGGTACTCCATTGTCACCAAAGTATGAGCCCCATAGAGGAGATTGTACTATTGATTTAAATTCGTAATTATTGTCATTTTCTAACAGTTCCTCACTTAAAGCTAAAGTGTCTATCGATGCAGCAACATTAGGAGTATAAATATCTTGTATTAAATTGTCACCCACATATAAAGATTTAACTTTTGCCGGATCTTTGCGTAGAATATACTTACACAAAGAGCGTTTCATTTGCAGCCAATTTCCTTGGGTGTAGAAATTATATGGCATCAGATCTTCCTTTAATGAAATGTCACTCCCTTCAATTTCGCTTAAGTTGTCAATTTTAAGAAATTGTCTTTGTGCAAAGAAAAACCCGGGTTTTTTCGCAAATGCAATTGTGTAGTCAAAAAGTTCGTGCCACTGTGGTCCAATAGCATAAGAAGCTGTGAAATTGGCAAAATCTATATTAGATCCCGTTAGTAGATATAAAGCTTTCCGCGAGGCTTTAAGCTGTTTCAAAAGTTCAATAACTTTAGCATCAGTTTTCAATAAATATTTATCTGGGTTCATCTTTAATTCCTCAAAGTAACGGCTTTGACCTGTAGCAAAATTTTCGCGTGTATATATTTTGATGAGACCATCCAGAATATCACCCCATACCGTATAATCGTTCCTTCCCAATGTGTATTTATTAGAACTGCTGCTGTCTAATATATCAACTGCCTGAGCAAAAACTAATGAAGCTCCAATATCAAAATAATCGAGTAGAGTTCGCAATTTGTCTGCGATCGGTCCATTCCAAGCAGAAAGAGGATCTTTTATGTATTCTTGTGCTATATCCCATTTTCTTGATTTTCCATAGACTTGGCAAATTTCATTTGCACTCATAAAACTGGTACCATGTGTTGCTTTTAAAATAGTGCCATTTTCACTTAATTTTAAAACATTTCCTCTGTTGGTATCAATAATCAATCCTTTTTGTAGGAAATCGCTATAAAATTTTTGATTCAGAAGCTGTTTAGGATAGCTCTTTTCATTTACCAAAAACTCTTTTAACAACTCATGCTCCAAGGGCACCATGTTACTAAGTTCATATCTCAATAGGGTGCCATCTAGATCGAAACCAATGATATCATAGTCCATCAATCGAAACTCCTTGAAATGCTTCTTTGTTTTATCGGCAAAATGACATGACATTTTTGTTCTCATCGTCTCCGTATTTCGTTTACTACTATTGATGGAAACTGCAGTTGTGTTGCATTTAGCTTCAACTTGTTCCGTGGCTGCTTGACAAACATAGTTACGTAATTTGCCTAGTGTAAACAATATTTTGTCAAGATTAGCAAAATTTTCTACAAAACGCACATTCAAACTAAACATCTTTTATCTATACACATTGAATTACAACATATAAGTAGCTTATTACATTTAATTATTTCCACAAAAGCTTTCACTTTCAATTTATATATAATGCTTTTTTATTATTTTGCATTTACTGGACAAATTTGGTAAATACAAAGTTTAGTCTCCATGACGTCAAGGTGGAGTAATAACAAAATATCAAGTAACATAAATAAACAATCGAATTAAAATTCAACATCACTAAATATAGGGAATTATTGTAAAGGGAGCAGCATAATTGGTTATGGTGAGTATACACGATACTACAAATCGTACGATAAATCGTACAAGTATGAAATTAGTAACGTCGTACCTATGAAGTATACTTTGTAGTACGAGAATCAAAAACTTTTGATTTTTGTGGGCGGAGCTTCGATAAGTACGATAATAAGTATTGTGTATCATGCTGTTATACAGCAAAATTAGTTTTATGAGGAAATGATTTAGAAAACGTAGTGTCTCTGTGACTCAATTTTAAAATTCGGTTTATGTAGAGGATATTTTAATTAAAAAAAGAAAATAAAATATTATTTTAATCATTCTCTACAACATGCTTCTTTTCTTTTTGCATTATTTTTTCATTCTTTTCCACTGCAGTTCACTTTTAATTAATAAATCCACCACATTATTCATTTATCCGCGTGGGTATTGCCTTAAAAATTTTCTTTCAAATGAATTAGTATGATCTGTAGTAACGTGTATCTTAAAAAGCGTACTACAACTCATACTACGCCAAGTACAAAATTAAGTATCGTGTATACCCTGCATTAGACGCCTTTTCCGCTTGCCTGTGCAGGCAGGCTTTTTTAGTTTATTGTTGAGAGGGGTTGATAAGCTTGCGGGGTTAAACAATAGGAACGAAATGAAAATTTGAAGGAATTTATTACATTTCTCTTTGCCTTTTTCGTACTCACAGCTTTAAGCGTGTATATAAATGTCAAAAAGGCATGAATAAAAAAAATATATATAATAAATAAATATGTAATATAAATGTGCGTGACTTTTCGTAGGGAGCTTAAAAGAAAAAAGTTTCTTCAAATTTTGAATGGTTAAAACGTGTTAAAAAGAATTACCAGCTGATGATAAGCTGTTAATTTCTCTTGCGTCAAATCAATGCCAAACGTTCGGAAATTTTGTAACAGCAGGAAATTTTACACAAACAAATGTACAAGGCGAATATGCAGATTTGCAAATCGAGACCACCTGGCATCAATTCGCATTAGCTTAAAAGTGCATGGAAAATTTCAAAAACACCTGCTACAAATTGTGAAATTTTTATAATGACATAACAACCACTAGCAATATTATTTTTGAGAAAATGTTCTCAAGTTAAAATGCGGGCGTTAGTCAATGAATTTGAACTGTGAATTTGGACCTCATCAGTGATCATATAGCTCACTTCTAGTTAACATTTAGCAGGCAAATAACTAACTTCTCAATTGAGTGCAACTTAAATTTAATTGATAAGTAGCTAAATGGCATACATATAATTAAGAAGTTAATTGTTGGGCCTTAATGTAAATTATGTTATATAGTTTCATTTTTAATAAATGACTTTTTAAACACGTATTAGTTCTTTCTTCAGTGTTCAGCTTCTAGTAGACAAAGATGATTAAACACTACTGACTATTTGACGAAATCGTTTTCCAAATTTTGACTGGGAAACAACATAGGCATGCGAAAGAAATAAACCGTGGTATAATCATTCGGCAACACTTTTATACTAAACATCTTTTTTTTTCTTCAAACATAAAAAAATTCCCAATATATTTGACACTTTGGTTTAAAAAGTTTTTGTGGAGAACAGAAGTTTTTTCTGCAGAAGTTTTTACATAATATTCCTCATTGTAAATTTGAGGTAAATTTGAATAATTTTGTCGGATTTTTCAACTATAATTTGTGAAAAAACTTCAATAACAGTGATAAATATTTATAGACTATTAAAAATGTCGCTCCTAGTGCAAGTTTACCGTAACTGCGCCCGTTTTGGTGGAGCCACAAATGGGCTTCGTGCAATCACTGCCCGGCCACAGATGCGCTTATTGCACAGAATTGCTATGCCAGCCATGTGCAATGGTGTGACACAAGTAAGTGATATGTTTAAGAATAATTTGTCTCCCAAGAAAAATAATATATGGAAGGTTCTAACCTCACTTTGCGGTGAATAAAATATACAACGGGACATGTATAATGTTATACATAGCGATAATTTCGTTATCAGTGTCTTCATTTAAACAAAATGAAAGCTACTGTTAAACATCTTTGTTTTTAATAAAGAGCACAATAAAATTACAGAATGTATAATATAATTAATGTTTTGTTAAAAAAAATAAACACCATATTATTTTCTTATTTAGAACATTTTAAAAGTACATAGTATGTCTAACACACAAGTACGTTACTATTCCGACAAATTGTCAATGGAAGATATAAAAGATCGCGTCCTAAAAGTGGTGTCTTCTTATGACAAAGTTACTAGTGATAAGGTAATTGATGTATTGAATAGAATAATATTAATGCATTTCTGTTGCTTTGTTTATTTCCTGTTAGGGGAGCAATAACTGGCAATGGCAAATTGCTCGCAAATACTCTGCAAAACCTCCACTGTCACTGAAGTTGATCAATGAACGAGTTTTGCTCGTATTAAAATTGTATGATAAGATTGACCCAATCAAGGTAAATGTTTTTGCCTTGCCAGGCCTTTGCTTCCTTATATTATATTTGTCTTTTTAAGTCAATGCAATCTATATCACATATTTTCTCCCATTTTAGCTCCGAGTAGATTCGCATTTCATTAATGACTTAGGGCTTGATTCTTTGGATCACGTTGAAGTTATTATGGCCATGGAAGATGAATTTGGTTTTGAAATTCCCGACTCAGATGCCGAAAAATTATTAAGACCAGCCGATATTATTAAATATGTCGCAGACAAAGAAGATGTTTATGAATAAATGTATTTTTGTAGAAAAAATAACATTAAAATAATAAGAATATAATTTAAAATATATAACTAAAAAGGACAAATCTAATTTGAACTTGTTAAAATATGCTTCAACAAAATTAAAATTAAAAAACCAAATATAAATAATACAATTTAAAAATTATTTAAAACAACTAGGGAATTAAAAGTTAATGTTTGCAAATCTATGTAAACGAGCGTAATTTCAAAATGGTAAAACTATTTGCTTAGTTTATTTGCTTATTGGTTTTAACTGAACATTATTTTTGAAATTGCTGTTGTAAAACGCACTATCTTGTTAAGAAAATTTTAAAATTTAATTTAAAAATGATTCTGCTATATTTCATAAACCAAATCATGTTTTTTTAACGTATTGTATTGAACAAAAATTGATCAGGCAAATTTGATGTGGGCAGATTGTACCAAATACATACATACATAAATATCGTTGGTCTTGGAAAGGCCTTAACTTAAATAATTGTAACATAATCAGGGATATCATGAATAAAATTACACGTTAAATTTCTCCCTTATTATTATTTTATTACTTGGAATTGTTCCACGTGAAAAATTTCACGTGGAGTTTTGTTCATGATAGCCCTGAATAGAAACTAATATTCAATATGAAACTTTTTTTGTACAACTGCTTGTTAAAACTTTATTTTTTACACTATGGCAATACATTTGTGTCACGGTGTGTATTTGTGTGAAATGTATTGGAACCACTGAAAAACTCAATCTCGTAAAAAATACGATTTTTGGCCTTTCTACTTGAGATCATCGATATGTGCATCGTATACATATTTATATCGTTGATCACAAGTAGTAAGGCCCTAACTCAACTCAAACTTTACAGAGGATAAGAGAACATACATTGCAATTATGAATAAAATTCTTTTGTTCATAATTATATTACTGCTTTTTCTTGAAATTTAAATACTATGTAAATAGTGTTGTTATCCGTTATTCTATTATTTATTAAACTCAAATTACTATTATTTTGTGAGTAGAATATGAATCATATTTGGTCTTAAAGGCTTTATTCTAAATCAATAATAATAAAAAAAAAAGTTCCGCGAGAATTCTCACTTTTCCAATTAGAATTTTTTGTTTTCCCTAATAGTTGCTAGTAATTGGAATTGCCCTGATAATCAGGGCTATCATGAATAAAATTACGCGTGAAATTTTTCAGGGGACAATTCCAACTAATAGCAATAGGGAAAACAAAAAATTCTAATTAGAAAAGGGAGAAATTTCATGCGGAATTTTATTCATGATAGATTTTATAGTATAATACCCCTTTTACACACGGAAAGTTTACTTTGCAAAGTCTTAATTCAGCTGAGAGAAAGACAGAAAGAGAAAGTATTCTTACCTCTGTCTTTCACACAGCTGAATTAAGACTGCAAAGTAAACTTTCCGTGTGTAAAAGGGGTGTAACTGATATGTACAATTGCTTGTAAAAGCTTTATATTTTACACTATTGCAATACATACATTTTTGTGACAAGCTGTATATGCGTGAAATGTATTGGAATGACTGCAAAACTCTACTTCGTGAAAATAGAGCTAGGACCTTTCTATTTGTGACCATCGATATGCATATGTATGTAATAGAAATTCAACAAGTTTGATGTGTGTATTAATCAAATAAAAAGTCCAAATCCCTTTGTATCGAAATTTTTCAAAATAATACTCACATTACAGTGATGTTCTCGAAAATGCCAGATTTTCAGTAGCAGTTCAAAAAAGTATTTAATTATCGACTGTTCAATTCTTTTGATACGCATTTTCAAATTCTGCACTCCTGATGAATTTATTTAATTACAATCATTCAATTGCACTCATTAATAGATATTTATTTATACCTTAAAGAAAATTGCACAAATAATGTAAATGTAGTTTGTATGTACATATTTTGGCATTTTTGTACTTGTTTAAAATACACGTGTTTAAGTTGTTACTAACTTACGGTTACAATTATTTATTAATTCTGTTTGAAAGACACTTAAGCACTAAACATACATTTATTTAAACATTACAATTTAACAATTTTGCAAAAATTTCACAGGATCAAGATCTTTAAAACACATTTAATTGCATTTTATAACGGTAGAAATGTTCCCAGACAGATTCCAAAAAAAAACTACATATATATTTTTAATTCACATCATGATTTAAATGGTGTCATTTCAATCTTACTGTGAATAGTCACATCTGTGTTTTTTTGTTTAATGCTTGTCAAGCCGAACTCTTAAGAAACTTGGCAGTCCATTAACTATAAGTGCGCCAATCACATTTGCTTTAAAGATTAGTATAATTTTTTTTAATAAAAATAAACATTCATACAAAATAAAGGAGCTTGTATGATACTTCAGTAATTTGTAGAAATAATTGTGGATTTACATTTTTTTAACACGATTTCTGAATTTTGATAATACGTACATAACTCAATTATTTGGAGTAAATCTGCGCAAGGATTCTACTCGAAGTTCCTAAGGAAATGTCATCTGATAAATGCCTTATCGGCAAAATGCTTAAGGAACTAAGTAAGCAAATATTATAACGATGTTTTGAATAAAAATTCTAAATTATACCCCCACAGAAACTGAGCGATCTTCTATTAAAAAGCAGAATGCAGCTATTGCCGATGTGTTAGACAAGTCTAATAACGCTTTACTACAATTTGAAGCATCAAGGAGTCTGAAACCATCCGCAAATGATAATTCTACGGCGTATACATACAGTAAAGAAATGGTAAATGATTTGACAAGGATTGTGGACAAGTCTGTGAATTTATTGAACATCTCTGATCCACCTGCCGAGAACCCCAATTTTGAAGAGTATTTGGATTTGGCTGAACAACGGGCAGATTATTTAGGATGTAATATAAGAAAACTATTGGCTACATGGGATACTGTACAAGAAATGCGTATGGCTTTAGAACAACAGGAACTTGATTTCAATACCGAAAACGAAAGTGATGTCGAGGAAGACTTTCTAAGAAAAAATGTATTTATGAATTAATTTATATTGACTGAATTAATAGCTAATAAACAATAGGATAATATATCAACCAAACTGTCTAATCGGTGTGTAAAATTGTTAGTCAACGCCTGTTTATGGGAAACTTTATCTTGGCTGCGAATAAAGTTTAATTCGTCCATCCTTACTACCAAGTCTTTTAAAATTCTCTCTTCATCGTTTGTTAAAGCCTGCTTAACAAACTTTTCTGTGGGTAACAATTTTTCCAGCTGTTGAGAAAACATATTAAGTTGTTTAAGCTTGTTAACATGCTCCTTTTCCATATCATTTTGCATTATTTCGGCGTTTAATTGTATCAGATCTTTTTGAAATTGCACAAATTTACTTAAAGTCTCTGATGCCGAGGGCACATCATCGAATTTATTTAAATTTGACAAGCTCACAGAATTTTCTTTGTTAGTAGCTGTAAACCCACTGGAATCATTTAATGTTGGCGAGGATCTGGATACAGATGAATTTAAACGCTCACGTATTAACGGATGTTTCCTTATTTTCTGCAAATTGGCTGGATACTCATCAAGCTTTTTGAACACTTCTTCAAACAACTCCGTAGTGGGTGCTGAATGTGGTTTATTTGCATACTTTTCGTCAACAGATTTTTCTTCCAATTCATAAATTTTATAAAACTGGCTTAAGTTCATTACGTGGGGTAAGTGACAGACATCATGGATCAGATTTTCATACTTTCCATTACTGGTCACAGCAGTAGTAACCTTATTAAAATTTTCCTCGGGATTCATTTTATCAAAAAATTTGCTATTTTAAAATATATTTGCTTTGTTCAGTACAAAGAGCCATATTGATTTTGGTAAATACAACTCTTGTAATAATGGGAAAACATTTCGAAAATCCTATTGTGAATTAAAGCAAGTATTTTGAATGCTAACAGATCGCTATTATTACCTGACGTCTTCATGTCTACATTATACATAAAATGCTACGAGGTTACCACATCATGCTGAGAGTTGCTATTAACCCTAACACTGGGTCTTCACGTAGCAATTTCATTGCTGTGAATAAGCAATAACGTCGGCAGAATAATTTAATTTTTTTTGCTTCTTGCTTGAGGCGGAGAATATGTATGGCAATTTTTCCACAAATCTTACACATTCATAGGGCATGCATCGTCTCAAATATATATTTATGTTGTAAAAATAAGAAAAATTTGTGTTTATTTTTTTCTCATATTATGTTTTCGGATGATGTCTTTTTATATTTTGCTCGAATTCTCTGTTTTGCAAAAATTAATGAAAAACTACAATAAAATTGACAGCAGATTGCTTGGCAATAATTGCTAGAGCAATCAGCACAGCATTCATTGCGCAATGGATTGACACTTATGGCAATCGCTGTCTACACGTAGGAAATTTCATTGACGCAATCAAATTTGACAATAGCCTCAATCGATATTGCTACGTGAAGACCCAGTGTAAGTATCGACCAGCAATACATATATTGCAGCAATTGTCAAAATTACATTATTGCTAGTGAATACAACTCACTGTAGTTACTTGCAATATGTGTTGCAATAATTGCCAACGTATTTTCGTTAACTCCGGGGTATAAAAGCTCCGAAAATAGCATTACGTAATATGTGAATAGCTCCGTTTAATTGACACTTTTTCAAAGATGTACAAATAAAATCGCCACTCAGGCTTTTACACAGAGAGAATAGATTGATTAAAAATCTGTTTGAGCAACAAATATTTAATTTTGTATTCCATTGTTCCACATTTGCTATCAGTTATCAATAAAATGTACGATTTATAAACAAAAACCTATAATTACGATAAAAATAGGGTTCTCATAACCATTTTAAAGTATTGGTAGAATAATACATAATGAAATATAATTTAGAAAGCAACGTGACTGAATATTTGCTTTTGAGATTATAAAAACTATTCTTGCAAACAATTTTTAATTAAAAAAATTCGGTTATTGTAACTAGCTAATCACTTACCGTCATACTGAAATTATGTTGTATAAAAGAAAAAAGAAATAATTTATTGATGTTCCTAGCCGAATTGATTCGGAATACAAAAGGAAAAACATATTTTGCCGTCGCAATTGAAATATTCCTCATTTGTGAAAAAATTTGAATGTAATAAACAAAAATAAAAATCAAATAGAAATGTTACAAAAAAATCTTTTGCAGAATAATGTAATCTCAATTTTACAAAAAAGGTAAGAAAATTGTTATATGTATCGCAAAATATTCGAAGAGCTATTACTAATATTCTAAAGTGAAATTATTTGTGCAAATTATTCGTAGTTTGTTTATGGGAAAATTTCTCTAAAGATCAAAATGAGATCTGCAATAAAACCGAACACCGGCAACGGATGTTACAATGCACCACGCAGATCGAAAATTTCCTCATTTCATTTACTTCAGGATAAAAGCAAAAAATTAAGGACAATTTGCGATATACATATGTACATAACAATGTACTTACCTTTCTCTTTACCTTGCCTGTCTACCAATGATTTTTTTTTAAAATGCCAATTATTTTGGTTATATCAATTCATCATTTCTATAGTCACAATTAAAATTTTCTGTTGCAATAACGACTTCATTCTAAAAATTCACAAATCGGTAATGAAAAATTTATGCTTACAAAAGATATATATGTTCATTATAAAATAATTGTGTATTAGTTGTTGCAAACGACAAAATTCGATTGGCTACAAATGCGGTCATCACAACAAATCTGTTTTCTCTGTGTAGTTTTGAGCTCATTGTGTGCGGTTGCAATTAGAGATGCTAAACGGAAAATCCCGAGCCCGGAAATCTCGAGATTTTCGGGACTATGCAAATCCCGAAAATCGGGATTTTTAATTTTAAAGCCCGGGATTTTCGGGATTTTTTTTAGTCCCGTTTTTGTATAATGTTTTTGGGTATCATCTTCTATATTAAAAATTATTACAAACTCCCTGTTATAAAAAGTTAAAATAAAAAATTTGCTTTGAATAAATATTTTAGTAGATAATATTATATTGTGGATACGAGTACGTAATATATAGTTATATCTGTGGCAATAAGGAAAAAGTGCTTAAGTCATATTTTACTGTTCTGCAGGAGAGCACTTTTAAGCTTTCACGTCGGTTTTCAGAAATTTGTTTCTTTTGCAGTTAAATCGCGGTATTCTCTGTTAAACGTTATTTTTTTAAGCAAATATCGTTTTATACACTACAAGTAATACATTTAAGTATAACTTAAATTACGCTATCATTTCAAATGAGATTAGAAGTCTAAAAAAGATAAGTCGCAAGTCATAGCGCTATAACTTCCTGAACAATCACACAGATTGATGAGATTTTAACCAGGGATACTTTCGAACAGGACAGCATTAGTGTTAAATATTTTAATTAAAAGTGTGATTTATATAATTACATACACACATACATATGTAGATATGTTCGTCTGTATGCACCTTTTAAATATGCAAAAAAATTAATTGTTAAATAAAAATATTATTTTTTATATATAGACGCACATTTGTTCACAATGTTTTCAGGATTTCGGAAGTCCCGAAAATCCCGGGATCCTGGTTCGGGATTTCGAGACTCCATCACTAAATACCGAAGCCCGGGATTTTTAAAAACCTGTCCTGATTAGCATCTCTAGTTGCAATTATGCATTTGTCGGATGATAATTTTTCGTTATAAGTGGCAATTACCGCAGTTTGGAGACGAAAATCTTTTACGTGAATTGAAATTAACATGCAAAGATGATAAATTTTTTTTATGATACCATATTTTATATCCGCATTAGGATATTATTCTAAAAATATCTCATATTGTTTCTTGTTTTCTTCGCAATTACTATATGCATCCAATTTTACATTTCATAAAGCTGGATGGATCCACGTCACAAAGCAAATAAGTTTTTGTTGTAAAATGAACTTGGAGACGATAAAATATTCACGTTAAGTGTTAACCGAGTTTAATGTTATGGGTGGACGCAGATATATGTATTGCAACAATCCTGTTTGCATAATTAAATAATATTAATATTAATTAACCAGCCTTAAATTTTAAGAGCCGATGTTGATTTTGAATAAAACACAAATTATTAAGGAAGTTATTGTCATTTCTTTTTATTATGATAATATGTTATGGTTCAATTATAGGTATGTTTTATTCGAACTTTATATAAATATTCAGAACAAATTTAAGTATGTATAAACTTATTAAGTAGCTATAGTTATAGCTGCTTAAAAATTAAGTAGGTATAAAAAAGCTGCCAAGGCATATAACGTTTATCATCACTGAAAATAAATAGAAATAATTTTTAATTTAAAAAATACTAACAAAAAACCAAATGCTTAATAAAACATTTTTATTTCCACTATATGAACTTACCTCTTCTATTTTGTTTCTTATTATTTTGGTTTTTATTAAAATTTATTGAATTAAATTTATTACTTTTTTAATATATTTTTGACATAGCAAAAAATGAAAGAATTGTTTAAAAATGATGAGTGCTGCCAAGCTTAAAATGTTAAGCAGTAATATCGTTTTATTTGATGCAGTTACAGTAGGAATAGACGAGCAATTTTTATTTCTGAACATAAGAAATAACGTCGGCAGAATGACGTCACAAAAAAGTTTGTGTTCAAACTTATTTTAAGGGGTGGCTAGACGTATAATGATAAAACTCAAAATTTAGGTTGTCGTATGCATACAAAGTGCGCGTTTTACGTTTTGATTTTTTAATACTTCTACCACAGAGCATATATTTTGTGATTCTGCTTGATTTTTTTTTTTTTTGTAATAAACTTATTATTTCTAGTTCCCGCCATTATTTTCTACGAAAAAGGTAAATTTGACAGCTTGTGTCCTAACATAAATGCTCAGACTTGTGTTTGAGCAATTGTTTCCAAACATGTGTTTGAACACTAACATTTACGGTTTACACAGTAATTTTTTGTGTTAGCAACAGATTTTGACAATTGCCAACACAAAAATTTCCATGCTTATGTCTCGTGTAATCCCACTGTTATATATATAGATATATGTTTTGAATAAAACATACCTTATGTTATGTTAGTTAACTAAAATGCAAGAAAATAAAACCACTTTTTTAAAATTGTGATCTGTTAAAACAATAACTCTCAATGCAGCCATTTCACAAAAGAGCTTCCAGTTAAAGTTCCCGTTAACTCTTAATCACACATTGTGAAAAGGGACATATTTTATATACATGTGTATATATTTCCTTTCAATCGTACACATACTCCTTGCTGCTGTCTTGAGTTTATATTTTGCAGCATTTTGATTTACTCCATGAATTGCAAAAGCACCACACACAACGACTGCTCACTACGAATCAAGGAACAATGCGTTTGGAAACACAAAATATCAAAAAATGTTGATATTTGAGACCAAAAAGGAAACACCCTGGAACATTTAGCGGAACATGCCCATGTTGTTAGAAATGTTTTTTCGTGTGTGGGCAGTTTTCAGAGAAGAAACATATATGTCAAAATACATCACTGCGTTGAATTTGTATAGTGTGGCATGCTTTTTAAAATGTCATTCTATTGTGAATTTTCGGGATATTTTTCGAAGATTGGGATACGGTAAAATAAAAATGAAAACGAATTGTACATTCGGTAACACTGACCTATAAGTTGAAAACGAAGACGGCCACATTGCCTGCAAAAAGTTAGCTGTTTCGTAATCGGTGAGTTCATAAGTTCTGTGTGAAAAATTTCTTGCAGTAAAAATTTTCCAAATGATAAAAGAATAAGGAAAATCAGATAAAAAAATATTTTGTATTCTTGCAGGAGCGCGTTCACCAAATTTAAATTGTTAAAGGGCATATAAAGTAATATTAAAAATGTTCACTGCTGTACGATCCGCCCTTAATAGGTCGGACAAGAAAGTTATATCACTTCTTGCCCAATCACAACGTGAATATGCCAAGGCTGCAGCTAAGGCTGCTGCCGTTGGAAATGGAAAAATTGTGGCCGTTATTGGTGCTGTCGTCGATGTCCAATTCGAAGATCAATTGCCCCCAATTTTGAATGCCTTGGAAGTCGACAACCGCTCGCCTCGTCTGGTCTTGGAAGTAGCCCAGCATTTGGGAGAAAATGTTGTCCGTACCATTGCAATGGATGGTACAGAAGGTTTAGTTCGTGGCCATAAAGTCTTGGATACTGGCTCTCCCATCCGTATCCCCGTCGGTGCTGAAACTTTGGGCCGTATTATCAACGTCATTGGAGAACCCATCGATGAACGCGGTCCTATCCCCACTGATAAAACTGCCCCTATTCATGCTGAGGCTCCAGAATTCGTAGACATGAGCGTCGAACAAGAAATCTTGGTAACCGGTATTAAGGTCGTCGATTTACTTGCTCCCTATGCCAAAGGTGGTAAAATCGGTCTCTTTGGTGGTGCTGGCGTCGGTAAAACCGTATTGATTATGGAACTTATTAATAACGTCGCCAAAGCTCATGGTGGTTACTCGGTGTTTGCTGGTGTCGGTGAACGCACCCGCGAAGGTAACGATTTGTACAATGAAATGATTGAGTCCGGTGTCATTTCCCTTAAGGACAAGACCTCTAAGGTAGCCCTTGTCTACGGTCAAATGAACGAACCCCCAGGCGCTCGTGCCCGTGTCGCTTTGACTGGTTTGACCGTTGCTGAATATTTCCGTGATCAAGAAGGTCAAGATGTATTGCTTTTCATCGACAACATTTTCCGTTTCACACAGGCTGGTTCTGAAGTATCTGCCTTGTTGGGTCGTATTCCATCCGCTGTAGGTTACCAACCCACTTTGGCCACTGATATGGGTTCTATGCAGGAACGTATTACTACCACGAAAAAGGGTTCCATCACCTCTGTGCAGGCCATTTATGTACCAGCTGACGATTTGACTGATCCTGCTCCAGCCACAACATTCGCTCACTTGGACGCCACCACTGTGTTGTCCCGTGCCATTGCTGAATTGGGTATTTACCCAGCTGTGGATCCTCTTGATTCCACATCTCGTATCATGGACCCCAACATTATTGGTCAAGAACATTACAACGTTGCCCGTGGCGTTCAAAAGATCTTGCAAGATTACAAGTCCCTACAGGATATCATTGCTATCTTAGGTATGGATGAATTGTCTGAAGAAGACAAATTGACCGTCGCTCGTGCCCGTAAGATCCAACGTTTCTTGTCACAACCTTTCCAAGTTGCCGAAGTCTTCACTGGTCATGCCGGTAAGTTGGTGCCTCTGGAGGAAACCATCAAGGGCTTCACTAAGATTTTGGCTGGTGATTATGATCACCTGCCTGAAGTTGCTTTCTATATGGTTGGACCAATTGAAGAAGTGGTTGAAAAGGCTGAGCGCCTTGCTAAAGAAGCTGCCTAAACAACAGACTTTGCATCAAAAATAACATCTATATTAAAATTCTATTATAAGAATGTGTTTTTCCAAAAAATTAATAGCTACCAATGGACGACATATTATGTAAGTGCCGTCGTTATTTGTATTTGTAAATGTTCGTTTGGAACAAGATTTCATAAGTGAAAAAGTTAAGATATTCAGAATAATGGTGAATAAAAATATAAATAAATTAACGATATTAAAAAATATATATAAAGCTGGTTCTTTTCTTTTTCAAGTTTCTCCAAAGGAAAAATTACATGTGCATTTTTGATGAATGTTACATAACGCAATTGTACTTTTATTTTTAAAGTACACATGTAGGCAAAATGTGAACGAGATAGAGATTGTGAAGTGGAACCGTGTTTTAGTGCAAGAGAAAGAGGGCTAGAGGCAGCAAGTTTTTTCATCACTAATTGTGACAAAAAAGCATTTTTAGTTAATTTCATTAAAAAAATTGTTTTTCCAGAAATAATGGTTTAATTATAATCGACAGATATACAGACAGACATACATAAGTAGATAAATACTTTGTATGAATTTTTTTTTAAATTATGTACTATGTACGTATGTACATTAGTTTAATTGTATAAGACACATCAATTTGTTTTAGGTTATGAAAACAAAAACCAGTCACAATCTTTGGGGTATCAGTGAAATGCGACAACCTAAGGAAATAGTGTATGAAGTAATTACGTATGTATGTTTGTATGTATGTACATAAATATGTACATATGTAGTACATATATACAATGTTGGAGTGACTGATTATTGGTACCAGTACCAGTACCAGTACCAGTACCAGTCACTACGCAACTGAAAATCTGTGACTCATCTTCCAAGCCTGTATTTTGAACTAATTCCACAACTCCACCACAATAAATATGTACATATGTATATTCCAAAGAAAATATTGTTTAGCTTTATTCTCTTCCAGCACATCAGTATATCCAAAGCAATCAATTCTGGAATTAAGAGGTCTAATGCTTTCTGTCCTAATAGCAGTTTGCCAAAACAAAGAATAGTTATATTAACATACTATGTCTGCACATACATACATATGTATGTATGTAGGCAAATTGCCGAGATGGCTAAAATAATGGACAGAAGCCGTACCACAATTCGAAGTATGTATGTATGTACATAAAAATCGTATTAAAGGGCAGTCAAACCTCAACAATTTAAAACGAATTCGACGTCCCAGAGTACTAAGTGACCGCAGCCGCAACCAACCAATGCCAAAAATAAAAACAAATCCTTAAACTCCATATAGAGATTGCCGCTGTAATAAGATTTTGAAAAGGATATTCTATTGCACCCATGACGTTCTGAAGAGTGCAGTACGAGGCCGATTATAATGCTGGGAATGTCAGATGCAAACGACTTATTTCAGAATTCAAACAAATGAAGCGTTTAGCTCACACGCAGATAAACAAACCTATCAGTTATTGGGACCTTGCACTCTTCTCAGATGGAAGTAGATTAAAAACTTTTTGTTCAGATGTCGAACTAGTGTGGAGAAAACCTAATACACGAGTGTGTTGGTGAGCTTGTTTTCATAGATGGCATTTTGGACAAATTATTTTACTTATATATATATATATATATATATATATATATATATATATATATCTGGACTTGGTCTTGTTTTTAAATTTATGTATACATTTGTATATACATACATATATATACATATCTAAGTATGTCTTACATACATATATGTATACCCTCTAGTCAGCCTAGAACCATATGTCAATACTCTTTCTCCAGCGACAATTGCACTAGTTAAAATGTCGACAACTTTCCTTTTATGTGCGAGTAAAGATACGTTAGATACAATAGTTCTAGTGTATTTCTGGTGATATTGTCAATGAACGCGTCAATAGATTGTTTTTCTTTTTTATTACTCTGTGCAATAATATTAAATAAATATATGTAGACGAGGGTTACTTAAATCTATTAGTGAAACTTTTGTTCAAATATCAGTAGCACTATTGACAATGTCACTAGAAAATCACTATAAATTTGCTATTGACAACGAGCGAGGAAATATCGATATTGTAGACTAGACCCTCTAAAATTTACTAGTGATTCTTTGGTGTCAATGTCTCCATGTGGTCGCAAAAGAACTACTTAGTCAGTAGTCTTACAGTCTAGTGGTGGATTTTCAATGACAAGCTAATGTTAAATGTCAATAGATGATTACATTGGCTGGGGTACACCTGGTCAGTAGTACTACTGACAATGTCACTAGTAAATCACTACAATTTCACTATTCGCACTTTCTGCAGGGTACTTAAATACATATGTATGTATGTATGTATATGCTTTCGGACAGTCATATTACTAGTTGTATCGAGACTAGTAACGATACTACATAGTGAGAAAAGAACAAAATGTTCAGATGTACGACTTAATAAAACATATTTTTAGTTCTTAAAAAACGAGTAGAAAGTGGCTTAGGAGTATTTGTAGTAGAGAGTTGCATCTTAAGTCCGCACTACTAAGCTTAAGCACACAGTGCATGAGATGTAAAAAGCCACATACATACGCATGTGACAATAACGCCGTTGGAATTTTCAACATGAAAGTTAAGGGTCTAGCTCACTTAGGTCCAATACAATGAATCCTTTGTGGTTCCAATACAATGATCCTTTTGTGCTTTAGCATGTTGGTAGCAATTTTTTGTAGCCAATGCAGCAGCTTCATGATGATAAGTAAAAAACTGAAATCCAATAAATATGTACACATGACATACATACATAAGTGTGTACATAAGCCATATATAAATTGGATGCAAGCCAAAGGGCGTGTAATAAATATGTAGTTTCGTTCTTGCTTACCTTTAAGGACTACAAGAAATGAATCAATTTTACGTAATGTGGTGCATTGCAGCAACAGTAAAATAAAATAAAAGCAGATGTTCCCTAATGGTTTAAAAGTTTTATAAAAATTATCCGATCCGATTACAAACTACTACTGTGACTAAAAGTCGTAGAAAAGGTTCTTAGCTTTCAGAAAATTCAATACTTGACCAGCATTTTTACATTCATGTTTAAAAAAGTAGGGTTTAAATTTATTTTGAACATTTTGTTAAAAGCGTTACTAAGGAGTTGGGGGGGGGGGCGATTATATTTATACTTACATACATATGTACTCGTACATTAGAGTGGCCGTTAATTATTATTTTTTGATTTCTTATATTCTCTCCCCCCAAATCCGTCCAGTTTTATGTAAATAAAATATACAAAAAAATTTCATAGAAATAAGTTGTATTTTAGGGGTACGTCCGCCCCTCAAAGAGTATTAAGTTATACGTAATAGAGGGCTGCGCAAACAATCTTGAAATGTAAATACGTCTTGTTTTTTTAAATGTATTGTCGTAGCATGTATATACTAAACCAATAATAAATGATGTTTAATAAGCGAATCACGATGGAAGTATTGATGTACGCGCATATGAAAGTTTACAATCGATGTCGCGAAGACTTCTTGTTCGTAACAAACACTCAAAAGAAGTAGTGTTGATGCGTGTTTGCTTGTTATTTTGCATATTAAACGTTTGAGTGTGTGAGTAAGATGTAGATGGTAAGGGTGGTTTTTTAAGGTAAGCGCATACAACTAATGTCAATACATTTATGCGTTTGTATGTGAACAGAAAAATAAAATATCATACACACAACCTGCGTGCGTATGTACATGCATGACGTTTGTATAAGCGCCCATGCGTATTAAGAAGCAAGCAACACAAATTCTTCCGTCACGAAGTCTTTTCTTCTTTACTCCTATACCTGCAATAATTGAAGCAAATGTCTTGCCAACAGTGTTGTTTAGGGTTTGTTTCAGAAGATTGCGCTATAGTAAAGCATTTGAAAAATCCCCCATTTTCTTGTAAGTGGTCTTGTGCAGGGGTCTAATATGTACTTCTACTTGTGCTTAAAAAAGTGGGCGGGTACATGCCCATTAAAGCTTAATATTATATTTCACGTGCTTCTACTTGACCGATATTTACAAAACTTGTATTTTTTTCAAATGAATTTCAATACGGGAATTGTTTATAGAAAATGCATGGAAAACTACGAAAAATTGTCAGACGAACAAACAATAAATTCAATCAACATGAAATTATTGCCAGTTAAAATAATTTTTGTAAATTCATTTAGCTTCCATTAATTTTGCATTTTCAAATAATAATTATTTTAAAGCAATATTACAAGCAAATAAATACATACTGCGAAAATTAATAATCATAATTTCAACTAAATCACACCGAACTTATTTTCTGTTAAATACAATTATTTATGTATGTTAGAAATATTAAAACGTATTGTAAATACATATTTCGCCTGATTTAAAATAAATAATTGTATTTTAATTTTCATTAAAAAATATGATTTATTTATAAATTTATAACAGTAATTGAAAAAAAAATTAAGTGCGTAAGTATTTACATACATACACACTCGTATGTATGTATCTGTCTATAATATAGACTATATATAAGCAATATATGTATGTATGTAGTTAAAAAAAATATGTACATTTTGTTTTCACTTTATGCGTTGCAAAATTTAATAAAATTTGAACTAATTTTTTCACATATAAAGTAAGAACATTTGAGAGAATAATTTTATTTTAACTTAAGATTAAAAATTAGCTTTTCTTTAATTAAAGTCAGAAATATATGTAAGTCAGTAAAAAATCAAGCTTTGAACATAAAACCGCCTTCATGATATTAGGACACAGTATTTGCAAGTGGAGTTATGAGTGCAACTGTACTTTTCATGGTTTTAAGCAATTTGCCTTTTGAAGACAAAGAAAGAGTTTATTTAGTGGAACCTAAAACAAGAATTGAGTTGAGAATTGGCGTTAGTTAAAACGCGTGGGATATCCTGGCTCTTTGGCCACGTGCCTTTGCCATTTTTGGTTCTAATCGGAACACAGAATCTAAAAAAGAATAAGCATCTACATAAAAATGCAAATTGTTGACACAATAATTATTATTTTAAAACGTTAATTTGTTATGTATTTATTAACAACATTTAAATGTAAGAGCCAAATTAATTTTCGAATTGAAAACAGTGGTAAACATAAAAATAAGTTAAAATTTGTGTAATTACTTTTAATATAGAATATTAACTAATAAACAATTCAAAAATTTTATTTTAAACAGCCAGCACCAATTAAATATTCCATATGATTTTAAATGAATTAAATATACATACATAAGTACATATGTATAAATTTTTTAATGAGTGAAAACCTAGTGCTTCGTTATATTTCTAACACAGTAACACTAAAAGAATTTTATATTTAAATGAACAAAAATTATAAATAAGTTCTCAGTATCGAATCACATTTGCAACGGAAAGCTTTACTCCAGATAAATTGAATATAAACGAAAATAAATTTTAAATGTATACAACTTTAATATTTCTGCTAACGCCGGCTTTGATATTGGTGAGTTCGAAATAAATAAAATGTTATACTTAGACCAGCACGCAAAGAGTATCATACTCGATATCGTTAAAAAATTTCAAAGTATTTTAATAGACTTTATAAGGCAATATTTTAAAATTTCGATTTATATCGGTGCCGTAATTTACACCGATAGAAAAAAAAAGAAAGGTATAAAAACGTTATACCTACATACATACATACATATATATCTTACTCATTTCTCTCGTTCAAAATCAAAGAAAGCTTGATGTGCGTGAATTCGGACTTAGAGATATAATTTTTTACTAATCCATATACAAAATTTGTTTTTTCTAACAGGCCCAAATGTCTGGCAACAATTATAACGACTATGGAGTTTATAGACAGGGAGGGAATGTGAGTCCCACATTTTCAAGCTATCAAGAATCTTATACAACACCCTCGCCGTATTTTCCTAACAATCAAATGCGAAATGATCCTTATGCCATTACTGGAAATGTACTTCCTTACAATAACTTAAACGAATATTTATATGTAAGGCCAACATTGCAAACTTACGCCACCATTGATACTTATCCTCTGTGGCGACCTTGGAATATGCAACAATATGGCAAAAAATAAAAAAAAAACCGAAAATTAAAAATAAATATCTGCCCGTATTTTTTTTTGTTGTGCACTTCATACACTCCCATAGATTTTAAGAAGTTTTAAGTTTGGAAATAAAATTTGTAAATACATATTTATTATCTTTAAGTGTTCATTGTTTTTTGTTTCATTCTATTATAAGGTGGGTAGGCTACACCGACGATAATACATGGAGCCATAACTAAGAACTAATAAAATTTAACTTATTAAGCTTGTTGTACATTAAAATTAAGAAGTAAACTCTTTTCCCTAAAATAACATAAATTAAAAATTTTAAAAACCCCCGAACATATCTAGAAAAGATGAAATATTTTCTAAACGAATGTACCGATTTTCTTCAAACATAGCTAAGAACCCTATCGATGAAGTCCCCTTTCAAACGGAAAATGAAAATCGGTCAATCCGTTGGATCTGTACTTGGACACGGACAGACATACAGATATACACAGACACACACTACAAACTTTAACACCCATTTTTTTGGTCGGAGTTAAAAAATTCCCTTAATTATAAATATGGGAGTGCCCGCAAACAAATACACAGTGGCAACATTCTATATTTTGCTTTTGCATTAACAAAATATGTGTACATATGTACATATTTTGCACATGAATAAAAAAAAAAAACAAGATTGCGCACTCAGCCGTCATCATCAGCGCATTACGTCATCACAGATATAAGTACGTCATCGTAGAATACAAATGAGCGTTTGTTGTAAAAAATTTGTGTGTGAGAGAGAACACTTTCCATATACAAATGCACTTTGTTTACGACACATACATATGTACATAATCTACTGCTGGCCAGAGAAGCGCCAGAGTGCCGAACATCAATCGGCTTTTTGTACAAATGAATGCACGTACGCTTATACATTTCTCTCGGTTTTCTCTCTGTGGGCAGCATTGACATAATCTACGTCACACAAGCAGACAAAATAACGGATCTGATTTGTTTTTTTATTCATGTACATACTAGAGAGCTGCGTAAACAGTCTTGAAATGTAAAAACGTCATGATTTTTAAATGTATTCACGTCGCATGTATTATACTAAACCAATAATAAATGCTGGCGTACTATAAGCGAAGCACGATTGATGTATTGGTGTATGTGTATATCAGTTGTAACAAGCGATGTCGCAAGACAGCTTGCTTTTAACAAACATTTAAAGTACTGTTGATTAGTGTATGCTTGTTATTTTTCATATTGTACATTTGAGTGTGTGTGTAATATGTAGATGGTAAGCTATTATGTGATTAACCGCATACAACTAATGTTAATGCATGTGTGTGCCTTTGCATGTGCGCAGAAAAATAAAAAATCATACACACATACATGCATGACGTTTGTACACGCGCTTATGCGTAGAAAGAAGCTAGTATTACAAATTCTTCCGTCACGAAGTGTTTTCTTCTTTACTCCTATACCTACAATACTCAAAAAATTTCTTGCAAACAATGTTGTTAACGTTTGTTTTATAAGATTTCGCTGTGGTAAAGCATTTGAAAAATCCCTCATGTCTTAAAAGTTCTTATAAGATATCTTGTGCGGGAGACTAGTACGTATATACATAATTTGCAGATGTTGTTGCTAAACATGTTTATTTTCAATTACTTATTACACAACTAGTTGAAATAGTAAGAGCAGAAAATAAAAAAATGATTGATTACTGAGTTTTGGTTTGGTTTCGATATCTTGTGCTAGACTTTGCACTTACCGCCTGTTTCTACATACAAAAAAAAAAAAAAAAAAAAAAAAAAAAAATCGCGGGCTTTTCATATAAATTTTGTACTCAAGTCGACCGTACGCGTTGTGGATACAGGGGGTTAAAGCTTAGTTAGCCGACTGTAATGGAATGTAACTGCAACGGTAGGAAACAGATAATCGATACTGTTATGTGAGAAGTAATTTTATGTTACATTACATCTCTATAAAGCCTCAGTTAGCCGACCGTACTGTAATGTAACTGCAACAGTAGGAAACAGCTGACCGATATTGTTATGTGAAAAGTAATGTTTGCTAAAAAAAAATAAAGGTTAACATATAATTTTCCAATTTAAATGTAAAAGAAATAAATTTCTGAAAATTGACCTGAAAGTTTAAAAGTGCTCTCCTGCAAAACAGTAAAATATGACTTAAGTAAGCACTTTTCCTTTATTGCCACAGAAATTTTATCAACCAGTCAATAGCAAAACAAAAGGCTTAAGAAACAAAAACACTCGTCGTTCTTTAATGAAGTTAGAACTTTTGTTGTTGCTTACATTGTTGTTTAAACAAAAGTTTTATCTTTCCATCGCACGTTCTCTACTTGTTCTGCTTATGTTTATTTCAATATGTGTACCGTTAATTAAATGCAACGAATCATTAAAAGTGCAATACAATCTAAACATTTTGTTTATATGTATGTATGCATGCATTTAGAAAAAGAATTATGGTTAAGTTCTAAATGAAACCAATAACTAGGCACAAGCAAAGCCATACCACAAGCCACACATAATATCTACTTAAGGTTAACTTTGATAAAGAACTAAGAATTCAATTAAAAAATATTAAGAAAGGAGTTGGAAATAAATATTGAATAAATGATGACAGTTTAAAAATATATGACCTGTATAAACAAATGAATCCACGATTAAGGTAATATAACAATAATTATAATATTATGAAAACTGTATTATAATGATAATTATCATGTAATGATAATTACAACAGAATGATAATTATGTTATAATGATAAGGCATTTATATAAAAAAAATTGAAAATTGTGGCATATTTATGTAGTACTTAAAAAAAAATTATGAAAACTTCACACTTAAGAAATATCGACCAAATATCCGAGAGCCAGAGTTCAATTTCTAGTCAGACTCGGTCATATTAACATCGTAGATGTACTAGTATTTATGCTAAAGCATATCGAAGCACCCGCCTTCGTCTACGAGTATATTATATAGTTTAAAGTAACTCGTCTACTTAGTACCAGAGGCACTGCAACGATGATATAAAAAATAGCAAAACGCGCAATAGCAGAGTATGTACATATCAAAGCAATAAAAATTATCCCACGGCTTAACGTTATTAAATTTAAGCCTAAGCGAAATATGGCAATACCGTTAATGTAGAGTTGATACCTGGCAATAGCATGAATACCCAGTGAAAAAAAAATGGAAGTAATTGTTCAGGAACTACTTTTTCTCTACTTCTAAAATATTAAGATGTGTGCATTTTTTACTTTTCTGGAATCGGTTATTTACAACATCCAAGTAATTAATTAAGAAGCTATTTTTCACTTATGCAAAATTGCAGATGATTTTACACAGAAAATCGTCGAAGTCATATTGACGACAACTCAAATAAATCATTGACGAAAATTTCGAACATGCAAGAGAAACGACTATTTAATTTAATTTTTTTTGCTTACTTGCTTTTTCCATTTCATTCAAATTATTGGTTGACTTAGTAGTTGTGATTCGAACTGGGGCTGCAACAAAAGGCTAAGATATTGATTGATATGTTTGATTCAAGACAAAACACACGACCTGTCGCTAAAATTTACATCAACAACACAGAAAAAAATAATTTGTAAATACAATTATTTTTTTTTGTTATATCAATTAAATAATTAATTGATTTTGAACCAACAACGATTTTTGTAAATACAATTAACGAAATTGTAAGTTAAAGGAAAATCTGAAAAATATTTTCAATTAAATTTATCAACAAATAATTTGTTGAAACTCATTTATTTTTTCAACATAAATTTTTGTTAGATTTCAAAGTTATTTCAATTAAAGTTATTGTTATATTAACAATGCGAATTGTTGAGTTTTTGTACAAATTTTGATTATCATAGTTGTTATATTAACACAATCACAATCCTCGAAACGATTTTTTGCTTGTCTGCGAAAAACACTAAATGTCTTTGGGCGGAGTTGAACCGGCAACCTCAAAACTAATAAAGCAACTTACTTACCTCTCAGCTGGAGAGCAACACTTTATTAGATACACAAATAATAAATACAAACAAAATATGATTTCTTGTTTCTTCTACATGTGTGCATTCCGTTATAATATAATTTAACAAATAATTTTGTTAAGTAATTTAATTGACTACAAAAATTAAAATTTGTTATATCAACAATGATCACTGTTAATTTTTAAATTAAATATTAATAATTTGTTTTGTTGGTTACAATTCGATGATATTTTTTTCTGTGAAAGTCAAATGACAAAATGCAAGATTGTCGTAAATGACGGGTTTTCTTAAGTTGTCGACTAGAAAATTAAATAAAGAGGATAAATCGTACAAAAATCATATATGACAATGTCGTGCAATTGAGTAATCATACTGAGTGTTATGAAAAGAACAAAACTTTTTGCTTAATAATTTGGTTTGGCGCTAAAAACTTTTTTAATGATCGCGGAAAACTAAAAATGCAATTCTTAATATTTTTCCATGCCCTACCTGATTTTACCTTACGTAATAGTACTGAATCTCCCATGCCTGATAAATAACATTTTGTACTAAGGGCCAATTTCACCAACTTATTTAAATATCAATTCATATTTAAATGTAATTTTTCCATACAAAAATTTACGAAAATCGATATTTAAATATGAATTGATATTTAAATAGAGTTGGTGAAATTGGCCCTAAGTACAAGCTAAACCCATATGGTCTGGGGTAGAAAGAAACCCCCTTATGCAAAAACGTTTGTTAAATTTAAAGCATGTGTTAAAACCGGTTTTGCCATACAAAATTCGTTTGTTAAACCAACTTTAAGTTTAACAATCGTTTTTGCATAAGGGGGAAAGTCTTTCTTGGGGCACATGTTGTTGGTTGTACAGCAGTCAATGAAAGAAGCAAGAGAAAATACAAAATATTAAAACAAATGGAAATAGAGTGTGCGATAAAAGAAAATAGATATATGATCATATCACATCCTACAAGCCATCCCAGTTTGGGCAATTTGCTCTATAGGCACCGTGCAACGCTTGTAAGTTTTATTTTCAAAATTAATCTTCAATCATTACTTATTGAGTTTTATTTATTCCTCAGAAAATAAAAGTTTTTTTTTTGAGTTTTATTTATCCCTCAGAAAATTTAAGTAGTCTTCTTATTTTTATTTTTTGTTTGTTTATTTTTTATTTATAAAAATTATTAAGGCTTTAGAAAGGCTTTTTAAGAAAAATTTTGTATGAAAATTTCTTTTAAAAAGCCTTTACAAAGCCTTAATAAATTTTATAAATAAGGCTGGTAATTTTTAAAATAAATGATATATAAAAAATTTAATTTATAATTAAACATATAAGAGTTTTTACAGACTCTGACGATAAATTCGATTCGGTTAAAATTAATTTTAGCGCAAAAATGCACTTTTTACTGTTACAATTTTTTCTGCATTATTAAGGACATAAACGCATTCTTTGCAATATGACTTGGTTGTAATAAAAGATCGATATGTAATTCTCTATATAAAGTTTGTTCTCGATTATTTATTAAAACTACCGACATAACAAACGAATTAGGAAAACTATCAAATTATAGGCGGATAGTTTTTTTAATTCCTTGCTTATGTCGGTAGTTTTAGGTCAAAAGTTTGAAGTAAAATATTAGCAATCTTAATAAAAATGTTGCTTATTGGAATTCTTTTGTGCCTAGTTCATGATTATTTGAACTTCTGTTCCATTTAAACTCCCCATTTGAATACTTTAGCTGGATCTTTGGGTTTTAGTTATGAAGAGCCTAGTGTGTGCGTCACATTTTAATTCAAATATGTGGTCTTTCATAAATAAAATTTGGTCTTTGTGGGGATTGCATAACAAAACCGGGGGAAAAAGTATTTACTACGGAAACCCTGCAGTCGTCACCAACCAACCACAGAGAGTAAGCAAGACATGAGGAGCATTTTGTTGTCCATACAAACTTGGCTTAGAGAAATTACTTTCTTTATCAAATAAATGCTTGCAACAGATTTAACATGCTTAAAGAAGCTGTTAGGCCAACCAGTCCTAAAATAAACGTTAAACGGAGTGGTAAATTCAAACGCACCTAAAAAACAACATTTTTATGAAAGACAAACAAACAAAAAATTATTGGTGTGTTCTTTCTTTGAACAAAACGAAATTTCTGTATGAAAAGTGAATGTGAAAGCCGGAATATTTGCACGTAAAATATAAATAAATAAGAAATATAAATAAAAGATAATATTAAAAAAATAAAGAAAAGCTTTTAAAGGATTTACATATATACTTTTTTTTAACTGAAATATATTTTTCCTCTTTCTGTAAAAGTTGTTGAAAAATTTCGTTCAAAAATGGTAAGTAAATAAATATAATTTTTAAATTCATAAGCTGAAGTTTGTACTAATCAAATCTTTTATAATAAAATCCGTAACCCTAAAAAGTTTTAATTATTTTTTCTGCTTAATAGCTTTAGCATTTAAGGTAACAATCAATTTCTGTGTAACAGATGTATTTGGAATTTTAAACAAGACTTGCTCACATTTACTTTAATGAATTGTTCATTGTAACATTTGTGCATGTTTGTTTAAAATACTTTTACCGAACAGAAGTGTGAAAAATATAAAGATTAATTATTTGTTTATAATTTCTCCGTACGTGTTTTTTAAGTGAAAAATTTCCATGAACTTTTCCAATTTTGTTGAAATTGTTTCAGGTGTTGTTATTCTTTAAATGGTAATATTTCTTTATTGAGAGCTCAGCGGCGAATATCAATGAGCACTTGATTGTTTTTAATTTTCAAATCATGCATCATGATCTCCATGAACTTTAACAATCAGGCATAATCACTTCTTAATAAAAAGAAATCTTAAAATGTTGATTCGAATAAGTAAATTATAAAATAAAATGATAACTTTTCTTCACAGATTGACAATTTGCATAGATACATACATATATCGAGGTCGAAAAGCGAATTCGACATCATTGTCGTATCAAAAGTCAGCCAAGCACGTTTGTTTTCGATTTGATAAGAGTCATGATTTCAATAGTAGATGGGTCTTCTTTTGGCATCAATTTTTATCAGCTCATTTCTAAATATTCCCCGAAAAATAATTCAAAGGGAATTAAGTTTTTTTCTGAGAATAAAATCCTAATATTCTAAACATATGGATATGGGTATAAAAAGTGAGAGAGACAGGGAAAGTTCTGAATTTTCATAGGCAGATGTTTTGTTGCCAGTTTGTTTTATTTCATCTGAAAGATTGCAAATGATGCAAAATGGGGAACAAGAAATAGGGCTGAAGGAATAAGGATGAATGAATTTAAGAATATAATCAATTAAAAGCGATATAATGTTCGATCGTTCTTATTGGAATAACAAACGTTTTTAATGTTAATATATCTGTCGCACATTTTCCCAAAATTAATTAGGGAGTTCACAACAGCATTTCAATTTTATTACTTTAATATGGGTTGGCAAATTTGTTTATTTTTTGTTTGTTTATTACCAGGTGGCAAATTTAAAAGTGAAAAAGCTTGTAATTTGCAATATGGCAATATGGTAAAACTCCAACAATAATTTCTAATTTAAAAAATGTAGTTATTTTAATACAGTCAAATCCCGATAATTCGTAATCGCAAGGGACGGCCATTTCTTACGAATTATAGGGGTTTTCGATTTAGCGGGGTTTCGATTTAACGGGGTTAAAACAAAATAAATACGAATTAACGGGGTTTTTCAATTTAATTACTTAAACGATAAAGAAGCATAAAAAAATTGTTAAAAATAAAATACAAAATAAAAATTTGTTGTTTTTGTAACACCCACAGAGTTTTATGCATGCGTACACACACAAGCAGAAGCAAAAACCCACCCAAAAAAATAGCGGTAAACAAAAAATCATTCTTTCCACGTTTTTGTTGTTTTTATTACGAATTATAAGTGGTAGTTAGCAAACAATTACGATTTATAAGAGGTAAAGAGGATTTTATTTGAAAAAATTATTACGAATTAGCGAGGGGACCAAAATGTATAGAAATTTTACGAATTAACGAGATTTTTTCAAGGGACCGACAGTTTATTACGAATTATCGGGCATTACGATTTATCGGGGTACGAATTATCGGGATTTGACTGTATATTGTGTTTTGTAAAGTTGCCTGCTCACAATGAAAATTTGTAGATGATACAGCCTTGCCATATTAAAATTTTAAGATAACAACTGTGAATTCCTTAAATATCTTACTTACGTCCCTTTTCAAAATGCATGATACACAGTGCGACTCGAAAATACATATATAACCATATACGGACACCACTAAAGCCCCGTTCAGACTATTATACAAGTATTAATACTTTCATCACATTTTACGATACAGAAATCTAAATACATTCGTTGCGACTGTCAAAAAATCTAACGTAAAATCACATATTGTGTTCAGACTATCACACTTCAAATCAAATGTGTAATACAAGTAGAAAACAAAACAGCTGTTCAATGAAAATGTCTGTGCTATTCATTTACTAGCGGCGGCAAAGCGGTTTCATGCAGTCGGGGACGTGCCGACACTTGAAAAAGTTCAGCAGTTAAAAATATTCTATGTAAATAACAGAAAAAAATTTAAGAAAAGATATTACTAAAACGTTAAAAAATTACGTCAACGAAATATACTTCCATACGATTCACTTATTCAAAATGTTGGGCCGATATACATATGACAAAACATTACATCAATGACGACACGCTATCGGCGGCGAAACAGCCGACTTGGAAGTTTAGTTTGTGTGAAAATGCAACCCCGATCTAATGAAAAGTATTATCGTTTAGAAAATTTTCTAAAAACGAAAAAGTCTTATGGGATGTCATTTTGCGTTCAGACTATCACATTTGCACGTATTATTTGAATTTTTGACAAGTATAAATACAAAGTATAATAGTCTGAACGCGGCTTAAGTGATAAAAGACAAAAAAAAAAAAAGACCTGTCTCTCCCAGTTTTGCCCAAGTTCATACACTTTTGTTTACGGGCCTCCAAAGATTTGGGGCCTCGGAAATAATTTTCAATCTTCTCAAACTCATATCTTGCAAACCGTTCGGAATTTTGATTTACTTTTTAAGCAATGCTGTAGCTCTTGTCATAATAAACAAAAATTGTGATTATATAAAATCAAAAAAACTGTATCTTCAAGATCAAAATCGCGAACAGTTAAAAAAAAAATCGATTTTTTTAAATCCTTTTTCCTTGTTCAGGTCCATAGGCAGCAAACCGTTCAAAATTCAAGGAAACAATCAACTGAAAAAATGTACTTAAGATCTCAATAAACAATTTTTTAGAACACATAAACTTCCTAGAAATGATTCTTAACTCCGTTTAGGCAGTGCTTAGTTATTTTTAATTTAATTTGCTTGGAAATTTTTCACTTTTGCGGCTACCTATGACCTGCGCTTTTTAAAGGAATAGTTTACGATTTGCTAGAAGAGAGCGTACAATTACCCTACACCTCAGATGTAAAGAATGCATAGTTTCGTAGATCGACGTGCTGCATGAACACCTAAAAGAAAAAAAAATTAGCCTTCCATTAAATAAAATATCTGTGATCTTTTAAAAGCAGGACGAGGGTACACTTTTTCTTGTTCTCCTCGACCAAAATCCATTGTGAAAGTCCCCAAGCTTTTTTTTCATCTTGTATTTTTTATTTAAATTAGTGCAATAATAATGAGAAAATAAGGTTATTTAGCGATTGTTCCTTTTGTATTCTGCTTCAATCTCATTTGGGGACAAATTACAATATTCGATATTGGGGGAAATTTCCAAAAAAAAAAATTTGAAGTGGATTTTATGAAAAATTTTAAAGTTTCGCTGCCGTATTAGCTACTGCTTAAATTATATTTGTGCGCATATGTAAGGGATCTTTCAATAGGGACTGCCGCACTTTGATAGCGGTCATATTGTGTTAAATTAAATCTGTTAAATTAGCTGTCATTCATTTATTCCATTTGTTTCTGCCAAATCATCAGGGATGGATATAGCGTTCAACAACATTTGCAAATGATAAAGTTGTTTAATGAAAATGGGTGCTCTATTCGGGCAACGTTACAAGCACTTCGCATATTTTATGGTCGCCAATCACGCTAGCGTGAGATTATATTTTAGTCCACTGGTTCAGTAAAAAAAAATCAAACATCATCCAACCGCACGTCAACGAAACTCAAGATCTGCCGAAAATATTGACGTTGTCTGTGAGAGTGTGTGTGTGAAGGGTCCGAGGCAGTTAGTTTCTCATTGCTCACAAGAACTCGCATAACACAACTTGGAACTGAAAGGGACCATAGACAAAGAGATGTGTTCGCTGAGTGGGCCCTGGAGCAGTTGAAAATTGAACCTAATTTTCATCGAAAAATAGTATTTGGTGTAGATTTTGCAATGGCGAAGTCATTGATCCATATTTCTTTGAAAACCACCTTGACCTCACCGTCAACAGTGAGCGCTATAAGTCGATAGCTACCAATTTGTTTTGGCTACAATTTTATACTATCGACACCAAGAACAAACCTTTAATGAAAGACTCTTTACATTAAAACAATTTTTTCATTTATAAATTCCCCCCAAAAAAAAAAATTAAAACAATTCAAGAATGTCATTTGTGTGTGTCACGATAAGTTAATAATTATTTGTTGTGCTAAACATGTCATTAAATATGTAAAAAGACAACGACTACTTTCGTATGCATAATAAGCAGAGGAGCAGTTTCCAATTCACGAAATTTTCGTGCTCATTTCTTAGTTACTTTCTTTTCTTTAGTGGGTGTGGTTCTTTCATTACTTGCCAACCAAAATTGTTTACTTTACTTTAAAGCGTTTATGTGTTCCATTATCTCAGATAAATATATACAATTTTTAAGTACATAAGTACCTAACTACTTTTTGTACATATTGTCTTGGAAATGTATTAGATAATATTTACTTAATATAAATATTATGCTTTTTTTGTGGCTAAAAAATATTTATGACCCTTTCTCACGTGTAAAACTTTTTTGTGGTAAGACTTGTATTCGTGCAAGAGCTTATGCGTAGTATGAGAAATTATGTATTGTTATCTATGAATTATGTTTCATATACATACATACATACATCCATATAGGTACATATTTATGTGTGTTTTTATTTGTACATTTTTCCCATCATTTATTATTATGGATTTTGTAAGCACGTGCTTGGCTTTTAAAGCAGTAATATTTGCTTTAAAAAATAAATTATATATTTAATTGAGTCAAATGTTGTGCAGTTACTTTTAAAAGAGGCTAAAGCCATTATAAACGTAAGCTATTAAAAGTTTAAAATAACTTTAAAAAATTTCAACACATGCTTAGAAAATATTATTAAAAACGAAATGTAATTAGTTAAAAAATATACGTATTAATGTACTCGTATATCACTCTTTTATTGCAAAAGAGGCATAACTCAAAAAAGCTAGTTTCGTGGAAAATAAGTTTTAAGTTTTCAATATACAATTGGAATATGTACAAACTCTTTATAAGAAGATTTTATATAGAAAATTAATTATGATATAACGAGTTGTTCAGCATTATTAACTCGGAAAAAAATAATTTTTTGAAATATGCTTATGTTGCAATAAAAAAGAGATATTTTTGAAATATCTCATTGATTTCTTTTTAAAAGAATCATTCAAAATGCGCCGATAGTCCAGCTCTTTAACCAGTAGAAAACTCTTTTTACTTATTTATTTGTTTGTTTGTTCTTTTCTTTGACGTTTCCAAATAATTTAAATCATATCACAAGAATAGGATTGCAATTTTTTCCAGTTAAATATATAATTTTGTATGAAAAAAGATAATCAAAAACAATTTTTGAACACATTGGCAACATAACGTTTTAGCACAGACTTGATGTATACGCGAAACAACGTAAGTCGAACGACAAAACCGCGGATTGTTCCAATCTCACGTAGTCGTCTACATATCGGCTAGTCGCGTTTCAGTTTTGTCCTATTCTAGAAACTACCATTTCGGATTTTTATATAATAAATAAATATAGGTGAATTTTGAACTAACTCATTTGCAACTAGCTTCTGAACTAACTCATAAATGATACAGATGTGAGTCAGTTGCTTTTTGTATAATTGTCTTCTTTCCGATAATTATTGAACTAACTTTAAGTTAACTCAAAACTGATGCTGAGATTAGTGAATTGTACAACTAAAATCTCCTCGATAAGTTTTGAAATAGCTTTTAGCTAACTCAAAGCATGAAATTCATGTTTATGTTAACTCTGTGCCGTCTTTATTTTATATGGCGCAATAGCAAAGTGTTAAGTACGGTGGCTGACAAACAAAGTGATCACGGTTCGATATCAATTCTCGTCTCTAAAATAATTTAAAATTGTTTAAAATTTAAGTTGACTAAAAATTTTAATCATTAGTAAGTTAAAAATAATGGTTGGCTAAATAAAGACCTTTTTTTCTTCTTTTTTGATGTGCCACAAACAAAGTCATAATGGGCCAACCATTAGTTGGTCAGTTCGCAACTAACTAATGGTACACTTGCATTTTATCAGCAAAAAACTCACTCGAAATGAGCTAACTTGTGGTTATTTGAAACTTAAGCATTAAACACATTCACCACAGCAAGCTACCGACTACTAAATGTCAAGAATAGAATACACATGTTTATATGAGAATAATTCTTTTTAAGACAGCAAGGCAACATGGCGGCAGGTTGTTGACTATGCTGATTTTGTAGTTGTAGTCCAATTAAACTAATTTCTATTTTGTTGGCTACAATGAGAAAATTCAGTATTGCCAGTATAATACAAAATGTTGAATGAATGACTTTGTACAATTATTTCATATTATTTAACAGAAACAATATCCAAAAATTGATGTTAGGAATAAATTGATTCATTTTTGTACTTTTACGTGAAATAAGTACATTTTAAAAGATTAATTAATTTTTATAAATGCAAAACATATAAAAGTGGCAATACTGAACAATGTATTTGTACTTGAACATCAACTGCAGATGGTGCTGCTGCCGTCTCCAAAATAATTAAGTAGCCGGCTACGAGGCGACAAATGCTGCTAGCGGCATTTGAAGTCGTGTGTTCGTGTAGCCTGCTGTGGTGAATGTGTTTAATGCTTTATGCTGCGTGAGTGAGTACTGACTCGTTCTGAGGACATTACGTTGAAAAACTGAATAGCGTTTAAGATGTAAAATGAGTTAGCTTTTGAGTCAGTTGTCACTCGTCTCTGATTAACCATTAGTTACTTTTAAGTTAGCTCAAATTCCGACAGGGTAGCTATTAATTACCCATTTGTAACAAAAACTTTTTAATTAATGTAACCATTCTAAGAGGTAAATATGTATGTATGTATATAATTTGTAAAGTACTTTAAATATGAATGAAATCATTCATTTCTTCCACTGAAAGCATTAGCTAAACTTTTGCAGAAAGCTTATCAAATTGAAATAAGTATGTTTGTTGTATGCAAAAGTATAATATTAAAGTTATTTATTTTATTACTTCCTAACATTCTTTCTTCATTTTTTTTTCGTAACATTAAATTTAACCCACTTTCGATGTTTTCATTAAAACACATGCATACTTACACACACATATACATAAATGCATATTTAATAGTCTTCAAAGAGACAAACTTACTTCTTAATTTTTTGTTGTTATTCTAACCATAATCGAATGGAATCGAAATAAAGAATTATTTCTTTTATTACAGTTAGGCGCACAAAATAGCGAAAAAAAGTTAATTTCTATTTCTGGTTTGTGTTTATTTTATCTTAATTATTCATTCTTGTCTCAAATTTAAACAACAAGATCGTGACAACGTTCTGTTATTGTCAATGTAATAATAAAAAGATTTCTCTATTAAAAGGTAAAGAAAGAAAAGAAATAACCATTTGTATTTCAAATAAGGTGTGCCTCATAGTGAGTTTTGTATTGATTTTGTGACAAGAAATAATCACATGAGTATTTAATTGACAACTTTTAAACTTTGCAAGTGAAAATGGAATGCAAGAAATTTTTACTTTAATTTTTAAATTCAAACCAATAATAAAGTAATACATAAACAACTTATTATAGATAAACTTATTATAGATAAATAAAAAAACAAATTTTTTTAACGAAAAAAAATCTATTCATAATTCTCACAAAATTAATTAGTAAGAATATGGAGATTAAAGGTCTTAATTTTTGTAATCCCTTAATATCTGTTGTACAAGATGAATTCGTTCAAGATCAAATTCATATTTAAATGGTTCACAGTGTTCATGACGATTTAGTTACTTTCGTTCTTTGTTTTGAAACTCTCTTCAATCAAAATCAAACATAGAATTTTATCTTTCGTTACTTTCGTTCTTTGTTTTGAAACACTATTCAATCAAAATCAATTAAAAGTTTTCTGGGTATTGAAAATTACGATAAAACAACTTTATTTTTATTGATTGGACCTCCGAGAAAATCAGTGATAAACCTCTTTTGCATTATTAACTTTTAGCTATGAAATAATATGATATATTTAATCAACAGTGAATTCAATTCCTTCCTATTTTATAACTTATATAATTAATTGGAATATAATTGTTCTGAGATTACCATATTTACATCTTAAATGATGTAAAGGCACATATACCACGTGCTTTATTGACGATTTACTAAATAATTCATTTTCGTTTGAAGTGATCTAAGTTTGCTTTTTCAACGTTAATTTTAACGCCTTTCACTACATCTGTTACATAAAATTATTAAAGAAAAAAAAACAGCCGCTGTGTCTTTAGGTTAATATATATTTTATGCAGTAAAAAAAAGTATACTTTACTGGCAAAATTAAATGTAATTTAAAAAATAAAAAAGTAAAACAACTTTTTACCAAATAAAAGTACAGGTTTGTTGTCCAACTCTTTTGTTTTATGGAAAGCTTTTATGTGTATTCGCATCCATACGTAAGGATGCTGGTTTATGAATTTTTATTTATTTTTTTGCCACATTTTACATATTGTATATAACATATCGTTACCTTAATATAGAAAGGCCCTAACTTATTATTTGTTTGAAATATGTATAGTTTTTTGTATATTTCGATAGAAGAAAAGCTAATGCATCGAAAAATGCGAAAGTCTCGATTAAAAAAAAATAGAAAAAATAACGAGTTAGGGCCTTTCTATGTTAAGGTAACTATATATGCATGAATTTTAATATTGTAAAAATTTTAGTGAAATTTTTCTTTATATTAAATAGGAAAACAAAAATTAAATTTTTAAAAGCTTAAGGTTGCACGCCCGTAAGCTTTTATTTTTAATAACAATTCAGCTTTAACTCAAGTTAAGTCTGCTGCACCTAGAGCTACAGTAACTATTTTTATGCATGCAAAATGTACCTTTTGCTCAAAGTTTTTGAGTCGAAGCAAATATTCAGGTTGTATGCGCTAGATCCATTTAAGTATTAGTATTAATGTCTAATATTATTTTTTATCCAAATTGGTTTTGATAAAATTTAAACTAAATCGCTATAAAATTTAAATTCTTGAAATTTCAGTAAACTTTTCCAATCAAAGTTAGCTTGTGGTTAAGTTCATTTATGTATGTGATTTTTTTAACATAAAATTTTTAAATAACACTTAAATGTATTTATATTGGAACCGAGAATGAAATATAAATATTAACCCCCATATTCATAAAATTTAAAACGAATTTGAAATCTATTTTATTTAAAATTTTCCATACAAAATTTTCCTAAAATGAATTTCAAATTCAGTTAATTTTTTTATAAATATGGGGGTAAAAATTTAAATTGCCTAAGAAAATATTCTAAATATATTATTTTTATCAATTTTTGTTCCAGTTATTGACAAAGTATATGCTTATTGTTATAACCATGGCTTTATGGTGTCTTACAACTTCAGTTTGGGGTGGTAAATTAAATCAAAGTCTGGCTGTAGTTAATGGTACAGAAGTTACAGCATCAACTAAAAAGCAAGTGTCAAAAATAGAAGCTATAGCGGGCACTAAAGCAACTGACATCAAATCATCTGAAGAAGAAGATGACGACGATGACGAAGAAGAAGACCATAATGCAGCAGATAATGAAATTGAAGCAGCAGCTGAAAAAAATGCTGTACAGCCGGCCGTTGACACGTCTCTAAGTGCTTGGAGTATAATTAGCGGCTTGTGGAATTGGATTAGAGAAGATATAAGTGAAAGCTTGTTTGGTAGCGATGGCAAAACGTCAGCAGTTGGAGGTAATTAGTAATTGCACTGGTCACAAATAAATTTTTTCCGAAGTATATGACTTTTAATAAACGATATAATGATTAAGTTCTCAGACTACAAGAGAATTTAAAATAATTTACCTTTTAAGCTAAAGATTTCATTATGATGATTTATAAGTATCATGCAATAATAAGCTTTCAACAAATTAATAATAAGATAAATGTTTAAAAGACAAAATAATTACTTAATAGTTATTTTAATTGAATAGTTTTTTTTACATATCAAGATGTTTGTATGTCTTGTTTAAATATGTGGTAAAATAAAATGTTTTTTATGATTTAACTTTCAATTCCATCAATTAAGTGTTAATTAGAAAAGATGCTGTGGCTCTTTCATAAATTAAGAATTCTTTTTAAGTGATTTAATTACCGGCATAGAGTGTGTTAACTTTATTTATGTGGGAAAATCTTTTGGACATGTAAGCTAGATAAATATCAGTACTTTTATTTATGTGAAATAATTTTAAAAATAGTGGATATAACATGTTTTAAGTAATGAATAAAAAACATTCCTCAAGAGGTTTAAATTTTGTTTTTCAATTTTACGAGTATTTGCAGAGCTTTTAAATTAAATTTTTTGTGAAATATCACATGTTGATATAGATCACTGAGTTCTATAGATTTGGCTTGAATTAGAATAATATCATGTATATATTTATATTCCTTAAGAAACCTTTAGTACATCGCATAAGGAAATCTAAGCAAGAAAAGGACGTAACCAGCTAAATTGTTTAATTTACCCAACCCGTTTTGGATCACATCTATGCTTTTGTAGCATGTTGTGCACTCTTGCTAAGCAATCCTATTAAACTTAGTCAAGTTAGGAACCTAGTTCCCTCAATATACATTTTTTTTAAGGTTTTTCCAGTTTAAATCCCTAAGATTTACAATATCTGGTATATTACTATCGATTGTTGTCGAAGGAATTTTCATTTGGTATTATGAAGCAAATTTAACAAAGAGTGCCGCTATTGTGAATATCACTCATTTAGGGAATTCACAATGAGTATCTTAAAACTTTGATGTGGCAACATTGTGCCATCTTAAAATTTTTTATAGTGAGCAGGCAACGATATAAAACACAGTATGTATATTAAAGTAATAACATAGCAAAATTTTTTAAATTGGAAATTATTGTTGAATAAATTTATCAAAATAACTTCTGTTCTGCAAAATACTTAAAAACACCGAAAATACAAATACTTGTTCATTAACTACAGTAGCGCTGACAGTTTTAACGTGTTTGGTTTAGCATTACCATATTAACATATTAAAAATGACAGAAACATTTGTTAGATATTTTCATTGTTAAAAAAGTGAAATGACTTTCATTTCATTTCATTTTGCTTCTGCTTTCGCGTTTCGAAAAATACAACAGTTTCAGTCAAATTTAAATCACAAAACTATTTATGACCAAGTGCGCAGTACTTTCAGCAGTCGACAATTTGAAAAGTTTGAATTTGATTTGCATTTGCTTAGTATCGCAATTAAAAGCAGAAGCAGTTTATATGCTTTTGAAAGTCGAAAACAGTCATAGTCGAAGAAGCAAAAACTTTTGCTGTTAGAAGTTTTAAGCAATCGCAGTAAAGTGGTTTTTATTTTGGCTTTTTTTTTTTGATGTGCAAAAACAACAATAAAAATACGACAAACATCACAACACAGTTGACTGAACCTGCTGAAAGCTTCTAAAAGCAAAAAATTTAGCTTCTTCGACTGTGACTGTTTCGTACTTACAAAAGCACAAAGACTGCTTATGTTTTTACTAACAAAACTAACCAAAAGCAACAGCAAATAAATTCAAACTTCCGAAATCGTCGACTGCTGAAAGTGCTGCTCAATTGTTCATAATTCGTTTTCGGCTTCTACTTCTGGTTCGAATACGTCTGTTGATTATTTTCAGAAGCACAAGCAAAAGCATTGGTTCATTTTAAATAATTGGAAAAAGCCAACACAGCGAAAAGTTAAAATTTTGCGACTTTTGCTACTTCGACTTAGGTTTTTTAAACACTGGTTTCAAAGAGGCAGAAATTGCCCTATTTCCCTCTCTTGGTCCTGTAATATTCAGCCTATATGTCTTTTTAAAAGCAGATATATCTACGTTTGCCTTAAGTTTCATAAAAATCGGCTAGATAGTTCCGGAGAGGCAGAACTTAGCCAGCTTCCCTCTCTTGGTCCTACATGTTTGAAACAAGTATGTATGTATATGTCATATGAGGTTTTTTAATCTCAGATCTATCTTAATTTTGAATAGCATTAAAAATGGTTGCATGGTTTCGGAGAGGCAGACATTTCCACCATCTAGCGTCTGTGTCGTTTTAGAAGCAGATGTATCTATCTTTTGAATTCAATAAAAATTGGTGTGATAATTTCGGAGGGCAGCAATTGCCCCTGGCCCCTTAATCATATGCTATCCAATATCATGGCATAAGCACACGGTGCTGATGGCAAATGATCAAAATATTTTACTTAGAATTTACTCTATTTTACATTACATATTTAAAAAAATTATTTTTTTCCAAAATAATTTGAGTTTGGCTTATTTAAATGCTATATTAGGCTTCATAGTAAAAGTAACAACTCAATTTAGTTACATTAACCTTCGTTCATTTTTTGAATTTAGTTTTTTCAATAGTAAATTTAGTTGTATCTTAGATTAATATAACCACAATAATAATTTACATTAGTACGAGCAGTTAACAACTAAACTTGGTTAGATTAACCAACAATTTGCATTGACAGAGAAGCTAATAACTTAAATTGGTTAGATTAACCAGTTCACTAGTTTGTTCATTTATATCGAGAAAACAAATTTTTTTTAAAGTAAACTTGATAACTGAATCTGATTAGACTAAGTTTTGAAAAAAAAAATACCAACTGCTTATATATACATATAAATATCGTCGGTTGGTTTCTGGTTTGATGTATGGAACAAAAATGTGTTTTCGAGAAAATCGATGAAGAATGTTTAGTTCATTAATTTTATAAAAATATACGATAGTATTTTTTTTTATAATAAAAGTAATAGACATATATGTTTTTTATTCCAACTTAAAGTTGATAAACTTTTTACATCCAACATGAAAAGTTATTAGGACTTAAAGAAAAAATGACAAAAATCTTTGGCAACGCATGCCGCAATTATTACAACAATATTTTTCACTACTTGTTCAAGTAGGTTAAATTACTGTATATATTTAAGTAGATATAAAAGGCGAAAATATCAATTTTATTCAAGAAATAAAAGACAGTGAATATAATTAATAAAAGAAATTTTCATTTCATTTCATTCACAATTCACAAAATCTTTGTACTTTTCTTTGATTCACGTTCTTTGAGTAGAATATGAATTGATATGCATCATAACAGACGCGAATAACAATATTAATACTTTTACGTGGGAAATGTGCCACATATTCCAAAAATTGTCGATTGCCGTAAAACTGACTTTATAATTTTTTTTTTTTTCAAACACAATCCGCAAAGCGATTAGCTTGTCTGCAGAAAACACCCAGGGTCTATGGCGGGAATCGAACCCACGACCTCTTGACTGAGAGGATAGCATCGCTACCACTCAGCCACAGGGGCACCCTTAACAATTGTGGAAATGAAGCAATATTGTAGCTCTATATCTCCTGATATATTTAAGATGTTGAAAAACTGATAACGAATTTGGAAAGAGGACACATTATTCATATACAATCAATCAATAACTAATTTTTTTTTAAATGTTCCATACATCAAACTAGGAACCAACCGGCGATATGTTAAATTAACGAAAAAAATGTTATTAGATTAATAAATAAATTAATATTGAATATTACATTTAAATTGAAGTTTAATATGCAGCGCCATCTGGCATAATAAGCCATAACAATTTAGCTTGGTTATTTTAACTAAAAACTTTGTTTTTTTTTTGGCAGCAACACTTTACACTATAAATTCAAAAACTAAATATTTAAATTTAAAATTTTTCTAAACGCACTAATAATCCCAAATTAATATTTTACTTATTAAGTAAAATACTTTTTTATTAAAAATACACTGAAATTGATTATTGAGGGGTTTAGCTGTATCCTATCAATAATCAACTTCAATGTATTTTTAATAAAAAAATATTTTACTTAATAAGTAAAATATTAATTTGGGAAAAATTTTAAACTTAAATTGTAACAATTCCCATAAAAAACACTAACTAAATATTTAAAATTAAGTTATTTTAAACAAAATCTACATGGCAACACGAATTTCCATTGAAAATATAATAACTAACCCACATTTGTTAAATTAACCAGATAAAATTAGGTTAAAAGCAATTCTAAAAACAATTTACATTAACTGTAAATTTAAGAATTAAAATGGGTTAGATTATGTTACGAAATCTTTTTCTTTCTATCATAAATAATACCCGTAGCTTGTTTAACATGAATGAGGGTGCATAAAATATTGTCATGCAGAGTCATATTTTCAATAAAAAATGTAAATTTCTTAATATGCGAGTTGGTTCTTTCAGCTTTTCAAAAGAATATTTTTAGATATTATTATTATTATTAGTCCGATCGATAAGCTCGTTACTAATATTCCAGGATTGAAATTTGTAATTTGAAAGAAAATGATTTGGGCATTTCAATACTTTCACTTTGGAAAACAACATGAGCAAATAAACTGTTTCATGTTTCATGTTTCATGCAAAACTAAAACTAAACATATGTATCTATACAAATAAATATTTAGGCATGTTTTTCACGCTTTAAACTTAAACTCAAAATCAAATTAATTTACAACCAACTCTAGTCATACAAAAGCTTTATGTTTTTAATAAATTTAAGCGGTCAGTGACTTGAAAATATAAAATACATATTTAGTATTTTGGCAAATTTTCTTTATGATATCAAATGTTGAAATTTCATTGCTTTATTACCAAATATGTTTGTTTCAATTTCACTTTCTAAAATCTATTACCACAATTTTTTTGTTTGTTTGTAGATCTTAAAGTAATACTTTGTAGATCAATGCTAAAAAATCATTTCAACATTATTGAAACGTTGTATAAAAATAAAGAAATAAAATCATTATAAGAGTAAAACACAAAAGAAAAATAATTGTTCAGCTCTAATAATGAGAGCTGTTTTTGTGTGTGTTGAAGAAAAAGCGTGATAATTTCTACCCAAAGAAAATAGTTACTGCGATTAAGTGTTTTTTTTTAATATAAATCAAATGGTAACGTTGTTGAGTGATTCATTCAAAATCGCCCAGCCTCACACACTTAAGCTGGAAACTTAAAATTTGGTTAACGAGTAGATTAAGAAAAATATTTCAGAACTACTTTTTAACCGCATACCAAATATTGAATCAAATACATACATACAAACAAACATACTCGTACATCCCACCCACAATTAAAGAAGAGCAGCTGAGCGTGCGCTAGACTTCGTAAAACTGAGCGTAAAGTATTTAAAACAGGTAAATAAATTCTCTATCTCTCTCTATTAACTAACAAATAACGAATGATATAATCATAAGATAAAACTTAAAAATAACAACAAAAATAAAAGCATACGCATGTAAATATAGTTGATTATATTTATTTTTAAATTTAAATTTTAAAACACGAGTGACACATGCTGTGTGGTGCAGTCTGGATTAGAGTAGGGCAACGATTAAATTAACTAGGACATTAATTTCTTTCTTTACAGAACGATAAACGATAAACGAAAGAAAACAGTTAGAAAGTCAGAATTTTGTAAATGAATTAGTTCGTTCATGAACTAAATAACTCCAATTTTGATTGGAGTAATGATTTTGAAACGATAAGTTTTTTTTACAAAACTTGTTCTTTCAAGACTAAATAAGCTTTGAAGGAGCTTTTATAGTTTTATCTCTCTATAACAGCTACGTCCCAGCTATATGCACAATGTGCAAACTTTTGTACTTTCACACCGACTAGAGCACAACAGCCAATCAGATCTCGGTAACAACAATGCTTGGTCTTACTTTGCCAAGAAATAAGAATAAGTTTAAGAGCTTTCAAAGCTTTTTACCTCAAATGTAAATATCAAAGTATTTGTGCTTAGACGTAGCTGCTCCAAAATAAAGTTTAAAAAAGTCTGGTATTTAAGTTAGTTTTATTATTATTATTCGAACATCATTTGTTTCTATATTTATGATTAAATCATGCTAAAGTTCATTTCACTTTGTAAGCCAAAAAGAGGAGACCGTTATAGCTATGCTGCTTAGCTATATAAAAAAACTCAATAGCCCAATTCACAATCTTGTGCAAATGGCCTTGCATCGTTGCATGTGCAAAATGGTATAGTATATTGATACTCACCACTAATAATTGTTAAGTGGTGAGTATCAATATACTGTATATAACCAGGTGACAGCGCTACTTCAGCTGATAACACTGTGTGACAAATTTTAATGAAATCGAATTACCTGGAACATGTTACTATTTTTCTGAAAGGTATTGTCAAGTATAACAGTAATTTGCAATTGAAATTTTCCAAACACCTCCAAAATCTTGAGTTACGGGTTAAAACCCGGGTTTTCCTACCCGTAGGCACTTATCAACGTCTAAATTAGTTAAATATAAACCGATTTTGAATTTATAAACGAATTTAGAAAGAAATATATATAAATTGTTTCAGTAATTTTCAGATATATGTCTGTATTTTTTCATCAAATATAATTTTTTCGGTTTTTTTCGACACCTTTCTACTTTGGACTCGTTCTTAGGCAGTAGTTTTGTACTGAAACCGTAGTGTTTATAACTTTATTTGTAAAATACAATTGATTGGGAGTAATTCGCAAGTTTGTTTTAAAAAATTCCTTCGAAATTGACCGAGTTATTAAACATTTTATTAGAAGACTTTTTGTTAAAAAAACTACCTGTATGATGTATTTCACGTTCTATTTATGCACTTTCTTTGTATTAAGACTTCGAGGATGATGAAAGTACAATTTATAGACATATATCAATAAAGAGTGCAAAATTTATACAACAGTGGTCGCCAAACTTTTGGTATAATTATTTTTGTGCTTTTGACGTTCTTCGGTTCTTTACACAGCTATGATTGCCGCATTTTTTTATAACAAATCCTTACGTAGTCACCTGTATGTATAATTGCACCCTGAACCAGACAAAATCGAAATAAGCTGCCAGCTATTTTAATTTTTAAACCAAAATTGAACTGAGCTGCCACATCATGTTATAATAATAATGAAAGCACAGAGTATACTTGTATTTATTTGAACAGAAATAATAAAAAGAAATCAAAACAAAAACAAATTTATAACTGTAATAGTGTCGATTATTTTTGTTACGAAAATCACGTCCTAACTCTTGCATCGCGCCATAAATAGCAATAGCTATAAAAAACCGGCAACTTTGTGAGTTCATTGAAATGAAAGCAATAATTGTTCTTTTTGCCGTGGGTATGGATGGATAGTGTGTGCTGTGTATGTGCTTAATTCGATCTCTAATTTCTAACTGAAATTAGTATGAGATATTTCTGTGGTATATACTTTTCGGCCGTACTCTTTTGTATACTCTGGCACGTCTGTAGATGTGCAAATGTTTGATGGTTTAATATAAGATTAAATTATCACCAATGACCGCACCGCTTAACTATCAATTAAAATTAAAAAGTATGAACTCAAAAACTACAAACAAAGACTAAAATTAATTTAAACTCTGATCTCAAACTAAAATGTGGCCCTTAATGTTACAGCTTTCATTAACATTTTAAACATTTTTTTCTTTCGCGTATTAATTCGCCTTATGCTGTTAATGTGAAGCTAATTATTCATAAAGAAATGAAAATTTTAACATTTACTACTTTAAATAGTCTTAAATTATGTTTTCGTTTTTCTGTTTGACCTTTGAAATAATTTGTGGTGGCAAAAAAGTGCTTTCTATAGAATTTAAAGTTATTAAGGTGGCTAAAGATTAATTTCTCTAGTAAATATTTGATTTCTAAAACGAAAAAAAATTCCATATTTTATCTCATTATAGAAGGACGTACTTTTGGTAAAATTCGCCGCTTGCAAATGGCTCTCATACCCATAGTCTTCAAATTCGGCGTTCTCTCCGCCATGATTGTTTTCTTAGTGGGGCTGGGCATTAAGACTCTTTTCCTGGTAAAGGTTTTGATTGTTATGAATTTACTGGCTCTCTTGGCCAAATTTTTCACACTCAAAAGTAACTTTGGGCACGTGGAACATTTTGCCCCACATCCAGCACCGGTGTGGAGTCCTTATATTGCAAATGGCTGGCATTCAACACCCGAAGAACATCACACCAACAAGGAAATTCACTTGCACATACATGGTGGTCACTTGCAGCCTCATGAACATTCATATGGAAATATTGCTAGTGGTAAATCTCAGGGTTGGGAACGCCGCAATGATCCTTATGGTGCCTATGAAGCAATAGAATTGCATGAACAACATCCAAGTGAATTGGTGCCAAAAGAATTGACAATTGCCAGCAATGCAGTCACCGGTAGTGGGCAACAACATAGAGAGAGTTTTCCAGGAAATCATAGAATTTTTTAAAGTTGAGAAATAAGCAATGCTTCTTCTTGTAATCCAGCTGGTCGTTAAAAAATTCAAGAAATTAATCTTAGGGATTAAACTCGGATATTAATGCGTAGTTTACACACATAATTGCTTTATTTCGTTGTTATTTATTTAAGTTAAGAGTTATGTACATGTAAAGATTAAAAAGAAATATACATACTATGTAAATATTTATTTAATTTATTTAAATTTAAAGTTAATTTAATTTTAATTGAAAATTAAATGTATTATCATGAAGACCAAATAAAGTACTGAACTTAAAATAAAATTAGATTTCAGAAGAAGGTTGAGCAAAAGGATGATTCAGAATGAAGATTAGCGATGAGTTGGATATTTACAAATGTTATATAAAAATTAGGGAATCACGTTAAAATATACATAAAGCTTTAAATATAAAGTTTAAAGCTTGAAAATGGGCCATTAAAAAAAAGTATGAAGTCGGGATAGCTGACATGATAACATATATTTTTGTACCATCTATATTATAAATGTCATTGAAACAAAATCTAATGGCGTTTTCTTTTCTGAGCAATATGCTGCATTTATGTTGCCTTTTACATTTCTTTGTGTTCTTTTCTGAAAAGTACACTCAAAAAAAGACATATACTATTATTAAGGAAAAAAAGTTTCTAAATTTAAGTAAAAAAAATTTCCAAATTTAAGTAATTTTTTCTAAGTTTAAATTAATTTTTACAAAAATCTAGTAAAAATTACTTAATATGAGTAAAAAATTAAAAGTTCATATCCTTAATAATAGTTCACAAAAATACACACAAAAAATCTCACATTCAAGGACAAGTTTACTTGCTTAAAGGAAATATGTACCAAAAATTAGAAAATGATTTAAAAGTTTTGGGAAAATGTATCCTAAGAACTAGTCAATCTCGTCTTAAATTAAAAAATAAATTTCAGGAAATGACTTACTCCCGAGTAGTTCATCAAATTTGACTTACTCGAAAGATATAAAAAGGTATTCTAAATTTTAGAAAAATATTTACCAGTTTTAAGTATTTTTTCTTTAAATTATAGAATATATTTTTTATTTGCATTAAGCAAAAAATTTAAGTAAATTTTTCATTCTTCCGAGGAATATTTGAACTTGAAATATATTTTTTTTGAAAATAAAATAAAATTTTAAAACTCAAAAATTTCAATGCTTATTCAGGCTGCCCTGTTAGGCAATTGGTTAGAGTGCTTGCCTATCATTCAGAAGGTTGTTGGTTCAATACTTGTCTCTTCTCAAGGAATTAATATGTATGTATGGTGAATTAATTAAGAATATAATATGAATATGAAGGTATAATAAAAAAACATACCATGTGGTATAGAATTTAATAAAAAATAAAAAAAGTACCAGAATTAAAGACATAAAAAAACTTTGAAAAATTTGCTAAATTTGAGATCAAAGATGAAAAAATTTTTTTGCATAGCTCCGAATTTTATGGAAAAATTTTACTTAATTTTAGAAAAATTTTACTCAAATATAAAAATATAATTACTATTAACTAGTTCATTCATGAACTAGAAATTTAGTAAATATTTTACTGGTTTCAAGTAAAAAACAGCTTTGGCGCCATACGACAACTTTTTTTTATTAAAATTTAGAAAATTTTCCAAAGTTTTAGTTAGTTTTTTTTTTGAGTGTATGTATTATTTTAAAAATTGAACGCGTTCTTTTCCCATGATGTTACCCTTAAAAAGAAGAAAAATGCTACATGTTCAACACTCAAACACTCATTTTCATTAAAGGGACATGAGTGCAACATTATATTTCAGCTGTTTTTGTTATTGTCTATGAAAAAAAAAATCATTTTCTAGTTCGTGATTGTTTTATGCCGAAACTTGTTGGAAAATTTTTCTTTTGTAAACGTAACATATGCAACACTTATTAAAAATCAGGTGACCATATAAAAATATTGCCAAATCACATGTAGCATATATGTATGTTACACTTTTGTTTTAGAAAAGAAAAGGCCATAAATTATCAGTGCCAATACTATGGGACGGCTCAAAAAACTTATAGTGGTTTTTTTATGTTTTCAATATAATAAACATCGCGAGTTGCTTAGTGAGTTAGTGTTTTATGTTAGCTGCATTTATTATTGATTTGTTACAGCAACAATGAAATATATAGACAACGCTGAACCACCAGCAAATAAATTTCAAATTAAAATAATATTTTAAACAAAACTCAGCACCTTTTTCTGAAAGCCGCTAAACGAACTTTTTGACATTTCAAAAACATCTGAATCTAAGACAAAAAACAAAAGTTGGCATCATTGTATACAGTGTTGCCATTATTTGTAAGAAAATTGTACAGATCGTCCTACTATAACATGGCTTTTCTCAACGCGATTTCACTCCAACACGAACTGAAAAACTACGGCAAGCCTCTTTTAACATGGTACTTCTTTAACGCATATAAAAATAAAATTGTTTGCTTACGAGTATGATTCGATTAAGCTAAATTACATGTGATAATATTTAAAGAACAAATTGCCCTAAAGACAATTATAAATTATTGTGACGAACACTAGCAGAACGGAACAACGTGTTGTTTTTGCTGACAGTTTAATCTTCATTATTAGCGTTCCTGTGCTTGGTACAGTGTATGTGGTGTCAATTATTCCAAACTTCAGTGCTATAAGCCAATTTTTTATGTGCAAATGGATATATGAATTGTTTTGATTCATATTATTATTGATTATATTATATAATTTTAAGTGCATGTGTTTTAACTAAAAAGAAAATGTATACATATTTCTAATAAAAAACACCATATATTAATAAAAAAGGCTCTTAAACGAGCATAAATCGTCATATTTAGCAGCCGTGTCGGATTGAATTTGAGTTACTTAATTGGCTAATATCCCAAGCAACCGGAATGTATTTATTTATATGTGAAAGCGTGAGAAAAAACGCTATCAAATTAAAAGATGTATATTCTATTTCGTGTCTGCTTTTTGCAATTGCTTTTTTGTGTCAATTTGTATGGAAAATATGTTCACGACACAGTTCTGTTTGATCATTAAGGTTTGATCTGGAGTTCAGAACACTTTCGTCAGAAAGAAGATTAAATCACATGATAAATAAAGCAACACATGGATACTGATGATGGATGGTAGTGTGGCGACCTCCGAACACAAAGTTGTTTTATGTATCATTTTGCCCGATATAAGGCGGTTTCTCACAACTCGTGACTTTCTTGCAAAGTGTCTACCACATCACAAGAGGGTTAACTGTACATTAAATTGAATTAATTAATGCCTTAAACTAGGCTACAAGATTCGTTTGCTTTTCAGGCAAATGCAGTCAGCGGAAGTGGCATATAAAAGACTGCAATACATTAAAATCGTTTTATCTAAAAATTATTTTGTAATGCTTGCATATGAAAGTAAACAGGGTCTGTAGTTTCTATTCAAATAGATTTAATTAATTTTATTCGTATTCCTATTGACTAGCGATTATATAACATAAAAAATACATTTACAGATTTTTATTTTAACAAAGCAAAAGTTAAGAAATAATACAATGTGAAATTAAGGGCGTCATTTTGAAAATAAAAACACAACGTTAAGCGCTGACAAATTGTGTATGTGTTTCGTTTTTGTAATTTAGGGCATAATTTTGTAAAAGGCAACGCTTAGTGTTGAGAAATTTTTTATGTATTTTGTTTTTGTAATATAATTTTTTTCCAAGCCTGGCGTTGCGTTTTACAAAATTAGTCCCTTAAAATTTGTCAACGCCTAACTTTGCGTTTTACAAAATAAGGCCCTAAGTTTTATTGTTTTTTATTCCGCAATAAGCAAACTTCTTCTTTACATACAAGCAATAGAAATCTTTTAGAAATCTTATACATTAAGCGATGCACATTAGGTCACAATTTTTTTAAATATAATAGCTCTACCACAAAGACCAAGGAACGTTATGAAATACATTATACGAGGGTGGATCATTAACTTAGTGTCTTTTTGAATTTCCCGCCTCTTTATTGAAATGGCAACACTGCTCCTGTCAAGAGGCAACTGTAAGTTGACTCCCGTCTAAATTTGAACAAGCTGTGCCATTTAGTTTGTGTTTGACAGCCGTTTATAACAGACCACCTGCTTTTCGATAAATAGTAAGGGGACTCTGCACCATCGATTTCAATGGTAAAAAAGTGGTTTACTGACTTTCGTTGTAGTCGCACAAGTAAAATTGACGCTGTACGTTCTGGACAGCCAATTTAGGTCAGTATACCCGAAAATTTTTAAAAAATCCACGATATGGAGTTGTCCGATTGAAGAGTAAAAGTGTGACAGTATGGTTTCGATTTTAAATGAATGAAACTGCGGAGATCAAGCAGCAGTTTTAACAATGGGTTGCTCCTGCTCCGAAGAAAGCCAAGGTGAATTTTTCGGCCAATAAGGTGATGGCAACAGTTTTTTTGGGATGCACGCGAGATAATCCACATCGATGCATGGATTCACTCTGTGGCTGAGTGGTAGCGATGCTATCCTCTCAGTCCAAAGGTTGTGGGTGCGATTCCCACCATAGACCTTGGGCGTTTTTCGCAGACAAGCTAATCGCTTTGCGGGTTGTGATTGTGTTTGTTATGTTTAAAAAAAAAAATTACCTTCAAAAGGGAAAAACAATAAACGGCGAATATTATGCCAACTTATTAAACCGATTTAATAAGGATTTTTTAAAAAGAAAACGACCCCAAACGGGCAAGAAAAATTTTGTTTTTTATCAAGATAATGCACGAGTGCACATGTGTGCAGTCTCAATAACAAAACTTTATGAATTGGGATTCGAATTGGTACCCTATCCGCCATATTCTCCGGATTTAGCCCCTAGTGACTACTTCCTAATTCCAAATCTAAAGAAATGGCTCGGTGGAAAGAGATTTAGCTCCAATCAAATCAAATAACAACAACAATCAACAACAATCAAATTTTTACAATCAGTAACTTCCTATAACGGGAAGTTACAAACCAGTGGAAAATATTTAAAAATATCGAATTATATTTTTTTGACATGAAAAATTTATGCTTCCTGTTTGGTCAAGCAACCTCTACATGCATTTCATTACCGCTTATGGACGATGTATAACCAAAAAAAAAAAAAACTAACCTTTTAATAAAAAATAGTTCCGATTTATAAAAGGTTAAAAAAAATTTTCAAACAAAAAAATGTTTTATAAACCCTATATAAAACAAAGTTATTTTTTATGAATAAGAGAGTAAATGTCAGATAAATATACTTCGGTATTTTTATATAAATTAAAATTAAATTGTATGAACTACTCGTTTGGGAAGATAAAACTTTGTTGCTTCAAAGCCGAAAAAGAAATTTTTAGTTAAAAATTGTTTGAAGCAATAATATTTACCAAAAATTCTAAAGGATCTTAATTATTCCTTAAGCACCGTGTAATAAATGATTGAAAAATAATTTCACTGAACCTTAACATCTTTATGATAAATATTTTTTTTTTTAATTTTCAATTAACCATTTTCTTTTTAGGGCTTGTATTTCTTATATTTTGTAGTTGCCAATCTGTCTTAATATTATGTTTCGATAACTTTTGCGCAAGTGAAGAAAGTTGCCATACACAATATTAATTTTAAGTTTAGTTGCTTTGCCTGTTGAACACACAACTTAAGTTCGTTTGTCATCCCTATTCAAGCCTTTAAGCTTTTTTTTAAGTTTCTAATTATTTGCCTTAAGAGAAAATACAATTTCGTTTTCATTGACATGGAACATGTGTATTTTTTTTTTGTTTAATGAAAGCTAAAGTGATACCTCTGGTTGTACTAAATATGTATGTGTGTGTATGTACATGTACACATGCTGTTAATAGAGTTATTTTTAGCTTTATAAAGTATTACTTGATAAAGTCTATGGAGACAGTAAGTTAACATAATTTGACGTTTGTGTTTTACTTTAGTAGCGTCCATTAAAAAGAAAAGAAAATGCAGACATGTTTCATATTAGGTAAAGGGGAAATTATATTTCTTCTTTGGAAATTCATATGAATTTATGGAAGAGTTTTATTAAAATACAAAACAAATTATTTTGAATTTTTTGTTTGAGTGTTCGGAAAAATTAAATATTTTATGTTCAATCAAACTATTTTTTAAGCTTTAGGTCAGTAAATTTTATATATTTTTAGTTTTATATCGATATTTCGTTAACCTTTGGTTAACTTCTTCAGGATTATATTTATTTTATTTTTTGGTAATGAGTTTTTGACGATATTAAACTTTTAGATTTTTTCGCTTTCACTTTTGAGCAAAAAACTCGTATTCTTTCCACAAGACTGTTAACAAGGGGTAAATCCCTACATGTAGGTATTTTTGATACTAAAATAGAAGCGTAGGAAAAATCAGACAGATTTTTTATAGGGATTTATGTAGGGATTTTTTCCTCATGTCACATTACAAATAATAATTTTAAAATAACATTGTTTTTATACTTTAATTAAATGAATGTTTTCATATTTAAATTAGTTGAATGGAATTCCATACATATGTATGTATATTAATTTTAAAATAATCTGTTTTTGTACCTGAATTGAATTTATCCTTTAAAATTTTATTTGAAAAGAACTATTCATATTAATTTTTAAAAAACTTTATGTTGTTTTAGTTTAACTTAATTAAAAGTGCATATGTATGTACTATTTCTTTTTAGTTTTTTACTTATTTTTTTACCAAAGCTTTAATAAACATATATATTTTTTATAACTAATGGTTTTGTTGTATTTTAATGGCAAAAACGCGTAGGGATTTTTGTAGGTGAAATTTTTTCAACGTGCAGGAAAAAATCGGATTTTTTAGCATGTGTAGGTATTTTTCGAGAAATCTACTGGCAGCACTGGTTTCAACATCCGATCCCACAAGAAAACATGAGAAAACGATGTGAAAGCCAGAACATGGACGTATGTATGTATATGTTTAAACGAATTGACATGAAGACTTAAATTAATTCACGTATTCTATTTCGATTAATTTTTTGTACATTTTAGTCACACTCTGTGAACCCAACAATTGACCGTTGAAGATGAAGATCAAGCGTGCAGTAAATCATTTTGATATATTAATCGCATAAAAAACATTTTTTTAATTAAAATTTAATTTATAGTGCTAAGTTTTATAATTCAAAGTTCTAAGGGGCAGAAAAAAATACCTTGAAGACATTTTCCAACAAAAAATAATTCTTATTTAATTTTTAAACAAACAAGTAGAAGAAGGATTATAAATATAAGGAAAACAACAACAAACAATTTTATATTCTATATCAATAACTTTCGGCTTCATCTTTAACATTTCTCAAGCAACATTTCTGTACATGAAGACAAAACTGTTTTATTTTTAAACGTACCGATAAAATAAATAAATAAGTAATTTATTGAATTCCTTATTCTTATTTAGAGAAAATCAAAAATTGATTTTAACGCTTTTACTTCTTTTTTGTTTTGTATTGATTTTAATTAATTGCAAACGTATTTATTTCGTTTTTTTTTCATAAGAATGTGGTTTATGTTTTAATTGGGAGAAGAGTGCGTTTAGTCAAGTCAATTGTTTTGTTAACACACAAATGTGTCCATAATTATGAAAGTGGTTCAAGTCAAGATTACATTTGAATAAATTAAAAAAAAAAATAATTTTATATTATGCAACATGTAAAATTTACAATTGTGTTGGAATTGATTAATAAAAAATTATGTAATATTTATTTAAAATCATTTAATATATACGCAAAATAATCACGCATGTCGCAGAATAAATTCTATATAAAAGCAGAGTTTGAAACCATGTCGCATAGTGCGGTGATCAGTGGGAATGAATCAAAAATTTTTAGATTACAAAAGCTAACAAGTTATACATCAAATGATAGGTAAGACTTTCGTTAAGAAGAACCCAAATTTTCATTACAATATAAGAAGTTTTGAATAAGCTACAGCCTTTTAAAGTTCAACTTTTTATGGGTTATTTTTCGTTTGGACTTTTCGATTTTGCGCATCATCCACAGAAATTAGCTGTTAGCTTATTATTTGCACTATTCAAGTATTTTTTTTAACTTTTAAAAACATAATAAAGAAAAATTATTTATTTAAATGCTTGACTAAAAAATGGAAATTATTTGTAAAAAAAATATATTAATATGATCAAAAAATTATAAAAAAAAACATGAAAAATGTTTTGTTTTTGACCGTCAAGAAAAAAAGTTTCATTTCAACATTTTGTTTTTGTATGATTTGTTTATTATCTTTTAGAATCTTATTTCCTTCATCCGACTTTTTTCGATTCTTCGAGATATCGCGTTTTGAAAAATGGTCTAAAATGATATTTTGCAAGTTATTTTGCTTATTTTTTATTTTATGTTTTATACTAAGTGTAATTATTGACGTTAAATGCCTTCATTGCTCTTTAAAGCCAGAATTAGTTTTTACTTTCTGTTCTGTTACGAATCAGCTGACTCTTTTTTGTTTATAGAAATCTAATACAAGTCGGTAGTTTTTCTGTTTTGTTCTGTTCTGTTTCGGATCAACCTGTGAAAATCAAAAAATTGTTAACTGCCAGTTCATAGAAGCCATGTGAAAATTCTCGTCTGGCTATTTATATTGAAAACAAAAACAAAGCACTCAAAATTTGTTTTTGTTTTCATTATAAATAGACAGCCGAGAATTTTCACATGGCTTCTATGAACTGGCAGTAAGTAATTGTAGGTGACAGCATAAATTAAATAAAAATATTTTGAAATAAATTGTGATTGTGATTTTGGAATAAAAAAATTAAATTTTAAAGGAAAAATAAAAAATTATATTGAAACTTAACAATGGACGATGCAAAACTCATCGCTTTAGTGGAAATCTGCAACCGTTCTGGTCAGAAACAGCTGATAAGTTACTACAGAAAAAGTAAGTACTCAAATTTAGAAGCATAACGGCACAGCACAGAACAGCAACAGAAAGTAAAGACAAATGAAGCCTTAAATGTATAAATTTTTACCGTACTTATTGTTTTTGATGTGTAAACATCTATACGCTAGGGGGTAAAAATCTTTTGACTTTGATTTCTTTGCTGAGATTTCTTTGCTTTTCTTTCACAGCATTGTCAAATCGGTGTGAGCTATGTATGAGTGTATTAGTGTTTGAAAGAAGCAATACCAAGCAGAGAAACAAGTCGACCAGCTAAAAGCCGACGGCGCGCCGCCGCCGGTTATTTTTCTGTGTATTTCCGTACACCAAAGGTGAAAATGAACCGTAAGAGCTACGGACTTGAAATTTGGACACAATGTGTAGACATTTGGCCACGACAACAACAAATACATGAGAGTTAAAAACTAAAGGGTGTTCCAAAACGAGCAAGGAAAAATGTTAAAATCCCATGTAATATACATAAAATTGTATGTACATATATACACTTGAAATTTTAAAATTTAGTGTATTTTTATACAGACTACAACAATTAAATTTAAATTTACAACTAAATTTAAAAAAATCAATTCAATGGGTGTTCCATCAGTTAATGCAATTTTGACTTTGTAATTTTGACAACTTGCTGTATCTTGGAAACCGTAAGAGCAAAGCTCTTGAAATTTTGAAAACGGTAAAACTAAAAAATCAAAAAAAATATAAAATCGCCAAATATAAAAAAAATCGCCAAAAACAAAAAAATCGCCAAAACGATAAAAAGCACCAAATTAAAAAAAAAATCTCTAGGACTAAAATAAATCGCGAAAAACCGGAAAAATCTCCAAAATGAAAAAAAATCCTTAAACCAAAAAAAAAAAAAAAAAAAAATCGCCAATATGAAAAAATCGCCAAAATGAAAGAATCGCCTAAATAAAAAACCCCAAAAACAGAAAATAATCGCCAAAATGAAAAAACCCCAAAAAACAGAAAAAAATCGCCAATATTAAAAAATCGCCAACATGAAAAAAATTGCGAAAATTAAAAAAACCCAAAAAGAGAAAAAACACCAAAACGAGAAAAAAGCGATAAAACTAAAAAAAAATCGTTTAAACTGAAAAAACTTAAAAAAGGAAGAAAGCTAAATCAAAAAAAAAAAATTATCAAAACCGAATGTGCGCGAGTCAAAGTCGCACTTTACTGAATTTATTTTAATTGCAATGCGTACACAACAAAAAGAACAGCAACAACTAAACGATGAACAACAGGAATTAAAAATTAAAAAGTAAAAGTAAAGGCATTTACCATAGATGAGCACTGCAGTACCACTAAAGTTTCAGTAAAAACAATAAAAAATGTTTAACAAGTAAATTTTTACTGATTACTAAAATTTTTTTCTACAATTCTTATAAATTGCCTAAATGATTTGTTATATGATGAGGTGCATTGAATTTTCAGTAATCAGTAATGCCCGTATTCATAATGAAATTCTACCAAGTGGCTAAATGTTTTTCATACAAAAGTTTCAAAATTTGAATGAAAAAACTTTGCCACTTGCTAAAATTTTATTATGATTACGGCCCTACGATTTTACTGGTAATGCAAATTAAATTTCATTAGCAGTAAAAATTTACTGAATTTTTTAGTAATCAGTAAATTTACTGCTTACTTCAATAACAAGTTACTGCAAATAAGTTTAATAAAACAAACAAAAACCAACAAATTCCTATGTATTTACAAGATTGAAAGTTTTGATACTTTTAATTAATTAATTTAAAAAAAGATACTAAAAGCATAAGTACTTCCAACTTAAAAAAAAAATTTCATTACTAGATGTTTACACATCTCCTCTGTGATCGTACTCACATTGCTTTTTTTATGTCTGCTTTGCGCTCTGTCATTCTTTTTTCCAGTGATCTTTTCGTCGTTTCAATGTAAACTTTTTAACAGTCTTTACATGATATTCTTAAATAATAGTACTTTGTTGTAGTTTGTCTATTTGTGTTTTTATTTTTATTAAAACACTTATCCCTCGATTTACACGATGCTTTCTATCTATCGTGCAAATCGAGGGATAAGTGTAGTTTGTTAAGTGCTCGTCTGGGCTTGTGCGCTAATTGTATGTTGTTGTTGTTAAATATTAGTGACATTTAATTTTCTTGGTTAGTGAGTTAGAGAGTTTACAGATTAAGCAACTTTCTTTTGATTAAAAATGCCAATAATAAGTAATAAAGATTTATTTGATTGCTGAATTTCTGCTGTGCTGGCCCACGTGATAAATGCAGCTTTTTAAAGAGTTTTGCTAAAAATAAAGTGGGTGAACGACTATATAATGAAGTGGATAACGAAAAAGTGATATTGTTTCTGCATAAATTATCAATAAATTGAAAGAATGCAGTTATAATAAAAAATTTTTAAAAAAGAAAAACTCACCCTGGCTACGTAACAAGACAATTGATATTCCTGATTCAGTTGATGTAAGTAACAACAAAGTTATTTTATAGGTTATTCAAAGTTTTGCATTTAAGCAACATAGCACTAGTCGCGGAAGGCCTACACAGGCGTTTCAGCTGTTGTCAGAGCAAATGAAAAAGCGAAAGGATATAACTGGCATAGATAAAGTCGCATTAGTTTTGCGAATTTTATCCTGTGGCAGAAAAATTAGGACTGAGGAGTTTACTAAGCTGCTAATGGAAACCAGGAATTTGTATTTAGAGTGCCACAGTTGGTGCTATATGCCCAGTTCTGTCCACAAAGTTTTAGTGCATGGTTGTGAAGTCATACAATATTTAGATCTACCCATAGGTGATTGATTTTTACATTTTATGAAAAAATTACAATAAAAAACTGAAAACTTATCGGAAAAAGCGTTAGAGGCCTCTCACAAGCAAATTCGACGTGCTCGCTTAAGTCATACGCGGAAAAGCTCCAGAGAAAATTCAAATAAGGATTTGATAACGCATTTGTTGATTGCATCAGACCCTCACCTATCATCAAACAGAAGTATTAAATTTAAGAACAATATTTATGAGGAAGACCTCGTTTTCATGTCCTATATTGAGAGCGAAACAAATGAAAATATAGATTAAAAACACGCATATTGTTATTAAATAAACCTAATTTTTTTTTTTTTTGGTTTGATTTTCTTTTATTTAATTTTGTTAACTTAGTTAAAAAGAAAACTTCAAAGATATTATAATCATAAAAAATTTCATAACAATCGGACGATTCCTTGTATTTTTTCCTCACTTTTGTATGGGCTCACCGCACTGTGTGTCGAGCCACAACCGCCAAAAACGTTTAACGGACACATTTCTTGAACATCGTTTTTTGTGTGACGAAAATCGATTATTGACGATTGCAAAAATTAAGTTGGAAAATTATGTCACTTAGGCCATTTTGTCGATTAAGGCGCGATACTTGGAGTTTTTTTTTTTGGAAAACGAAGCTATATTTTGTCCAAGATGAATTTATATCATGATATTCGGTACATAATTATTGTTTAATTTTATTCTGTGACCTGGCCGATTACAAATTCAAGTTCGTGAGTGTTTATTAAGACATGGACAGGTGCTCAACTCTGAGTTAAACTCGAATTGAACTTATATATATCTGTGGTTTTCATTAATAACAACGTATGTTATATATTTCTCATTTCGGGTTTATGATATCAAATTGTTATATTTTAAATTCTTTTTAGGAAGTTCTGAAAATTTTTTTTGAATATATATATTTTTCTGAGACAACAATACGACTTCTACTTTTTCTGGCTCTACTGAAGAAATTGGATTTTTGGACATACGCTGTTATTAATCAAAATCACAGATATGTTTGTTTATGGAACAATTTAATTTCTATTTAAATATTTAACGATAAATTTTTATTTCATTTCATTTAAAAGCAAAAACATGACTTTATATGAACATACATGTGTATGCGTGTAAGCTGTTGAAGAAAACTCTCAGTGTTTATCTATGATTTGCAACAATAATTATATATAATAAATTTGAAATGTTTATGTTTTGGCTAAATATATTAACGGGTTTCTTCCTTAAGTCTTTCGTTTTGTCTGATAATTTTTTTTTTATAAAAAATCAGTTTTGTTTGCCACAATTATTATTGTGTTGCCTTGATTTGTGTGTATAGACTTTTCAGTGTTCATATGTATATAGATTTTTCTTAACAATATTGGGCATAGGCGTAGGAAGGCTATTCTGAAGGAGATATTGCCCCGCCAAGAATCGCTGTTGATTCCCTTACCCCGTAGAGTTGTTAAAAATTGTATATAATTATTTGCTTTAATATTACTTTTGAAAATAACCAGTCATAATGCCCCCTAGAAAAAACTTCTAGATACGTCAATAATTTAAAAAAAAAATTTTACTAAAGTTCAGTGATGGTATTTTGGTGCGTTTGGGGTATTTTTTGGTGCTTTTTGCCTCTTCATAACCGCGAAATTTTGGCTAATACCATTTTTTAAAAAGCGGGTATTTACAGTGCTTTTAACAATTTCTTACAGTGCTTTTGGTGCTTTTTTGTTAAATAAAAATATTTTTAATTTACAAAACTAAAACACTTTTAAGCACTAATATCAGCATCTTTTAACTGAGGCTTCTAAAATTGATTTTAATGACAATAACGGAAACTATGCTAAACACAATGTAGAAAACTTTTCATAATTGGGATTAAAAAATTTAATTATTTTTTCAAAATAATAAACGGAAGTAACTGGAAAGTACCACATAATTCTCTGCATAATAATTGATTGAAAGTAGTATGCAATAAGCATTTGTTAAAGCTTACACAAATATTAAATAATACTATAGGGTGGTTTAATTTTAAGGGCCGATTTCGATTGAAAGCATGAGGTTATCAATAGCAGTCAGTTGTTTTAGACAACGGGTAGCCAACCCCCAATTTTTTCATATCGTATTGACTGCTGTCAATGTTGACAACTGGAATAAGGGTGAATATCGCAAAAACAAAAACTTTTAAGTTAAGAGTACTCAAGAAAAGAGTGACGCTTTTAATGCATTCTTTATCTGTAAGTTATTTTTCAGTAACATACATATCTTAATCTAAGCCTAAGCTTCACCTACTATTGTATGTATGTATGTGTATATGCTACTATATTATTTGGCTCCTGGTTTTTTATTATTTGTTTTTACATACTTATTTTTATTAAATTAATCAAGATTTTGTTTTAATTAATATGTTAATAAATTCTGTTATTACATCTCAAATACTTTGTTTATTTTTAAGCAAAAATTTTATATTATATTTTGAGCTTTTACACTATAAACTCTCCTTTTTAAATGGCTTAATGTATTAAAATTAAAAAAAAATATTTTCATCCTTTTTTACCCTCTTTTTCGTATTTTTTTGCGTTTTTTACCCTTTTTGGAACAGCTTAATGTGCTTTTGATCTTCGTAGAGATACCAACACTGCTAAAGTTATTATTAAGTATGTACGTATGTTTAATGAGAAAAAAAAAACAAACAGCTAACATTACTAAATAAATTTACAATAAAATATCGGCTGGAAGAAAGCAATAAAAACACTTCAAAAGGGTTTCATTAAAATATTTTTAAAAATGTACTCTGTGTGAAATAAAAATCTATTTTATTTAGTTCAATGTACTATGTAATGAGTGTTTTTTATTGAGGTATAGAACTTTAAGTTGGCATCACTTTTTTAACTGGCGGCCAGTTTGTCAGCTGTCAAGTGATTAATATTTAGTTTAGTTTGCCATTTTATCATGAACAGGTTGACAAAAGAACAACGCTTGCAAATCGTGCAAATTTATTTCGAAAATAATGGTTCAGTTCGCGAAGTTTACCGCAAGCTCCGTCCATTTTATGGTCGACATAATCGTCCATCAGAGCAATTAATTCGGTTAACCATGGATCGTTTTCGCACTACGTTTACTCTATGTGATAATACGCATCCGCAGAGACGTCGAACAGTGCGCACCGAAGAAACAATTGCCGCTGTAGAGCAAAGTGTTGAAGAGGACCCGAATGAATCGATTCGCCACCGTGCACAGCAATTGGAGCTTTGTCCATCAACTTTATGGAAGATTTTGCGCAAAGATCTTGGCTTGCGACCTTACAAGATCCAGCTTGTGCAAGAATTAAAGCCGCGAGACCATGCAATGCGTCGTGATTTTGGTGTATGGGCCGAAAATGAGATTGATCTCGATGCTGATTTTCATCGCAAAATTTTGTTCAGTGATGAGGCTCATTTTTGGTTGAATGGCTACGTCAACAAGCAAAATTGCCGCATTTGGAGTGAAGAGAATCCACATGAGACCCTTGAGACGCCATTACATCCACAAAAACTGACTGTTTGGTGTGCTCTATGGGCTGGTGGAGTCATTGGGCCATACTTCTTCCGAAATAATGCTGGAGAGTCAGTTACCGTTAATGGAGACCGGTATAGAGCCATGATAACCGACTATTTTGTTCCCGAATTGGATGGCATCAATGTGGATGATTTGTGGTTCCAACAAGACGGCGCTACATGCCACACAGCGCACGTCACAATCGATTTATTGAAGGAAACATTCGATGAGCGCATAATTTCGCGGAATGGACCTGTCAATTGGCCACCAAGATCGTGTGATTTGACACCATTGGATTATTTTCTTTGGGGATATGTGAAGTCGCTCGTCTACGCCAACAAACCAGAAACGTTAGGGGACTTGGAAGCCAACATTCGTGGCGTTATTGCCAACATACGGCCCCATATGCTCGAAAAAGTGGTTGAAAATTGGACCTGTAGAATTGGCTTTATTCGAGCCAGCCGCGGCGGCCACATGCCCAAAATCATATTTAAACATTAATGGCATAAAATTATCCTTCCAATAAAGCCAAATTGATGGACATTAAAACGATTTTCTTGTGTTTTATTTCAATTCGAAGTTCTATACCTTAAAAAAAACACCCGTTATATAACAAATAGTTTTTGTAAAGGCGCTATGAAATAAGGCCCAAATAAGAAATGAAATAAATATTTGTGGTGACAACGTGGGACAGGCCGTTAAGGCCCAAGAGAAAATTTATGAAAAAACACCCAATATAAATGAAATAAAGCCCAATTAAAAGAAGCCTAATGAAACCAAACTCAACGTGGAATAAAGCCCAAACAATTAAATGAAGCCCAACCAATCTCAGGATGAAATAAAGCCCAAAATAAATGAAATAAAGCCTAATTAAAAATTCTTTCATTTTATTGAGCCTTATTTCATTTTCTTATTTGGACATTATTTCCTTGGGCTTTATTTCATAGCTGCTTTTGTAAAAGGTGTTTTTAAGAAAATATATTTTAGTACTTTGTACTTTTTGTATTAAGTAATTTTTGTAAAAGGTACTCTTTGCCCAAATTACATTTTGCAAAATATACTTTTTGTGAAATGTACTTTTTGCAAAAGGTACTTTCTGTGAAAGATACTTTCTGTAAAAGATACTTTTTGTGAAAGCTACTTTTTGTAAAGATACTTTATATGAAAGCTACTCTTTGCAAAAGGTACTTTCTGTAAAAGTTATTTTTTGTGAAAGCTACTTTTGTGAAAGGTACTTTTTGCCGAAGTTACTATTTTTGAAAGGTAAATTTTTACAAAAGGTCCTTTTTGTGAAAGGTACTTTTTACAACATGTACTTTTTGTAAATGCACTTCAGGCCAAAAGTACTTTTTATAAAAGGTACTCTTTGTTAAAGGTACTTTTTGTGAAAAGTAATTTTTGTTAAAGGTACTATTTGTAAAGTCACTTTTGACCAAAAGAACTTTTTATAAAAGGAACTCTTCTGAAAGGTCTTTTTGCAAGAGATACTTTTTGTGAAAGTGACTTTTTACAAAAGGTGCTTTTTGTAATGGCACTTTAGGCCAAAGCTATTTTTTATAAAGGGTGCTCTTAGTTAAAAGCAGTTTTGGCAAAAGGTGCTTTCTGTGAAAGGTACTTTTTGTGAAGGATACTTTTGCAAAGTTATAATTTTTGAAAGAAACATTTTCAAAAGGTACTTCTTGTGAAATAGACTTTTTGCATAATTTTTTTTTTGCAAAGCACTTTTGGCCAAAGGTACTTTTTGTAAAAAGTAATTTTTGTGCAAGGTAGTTTTTGTAAAAGTTGGCTTTTACAAAAAGAGATTTTTGTAACAGGTACTAATTGTAATAAGTACTTATGTAAAATACTTTTTGAAGAAGATTGTCCCAGGAAATGGACCTTTTTTAAAATAAACTTATCATAAAAATTACTTTTTGTACAAGAAATTTCATGATTAAGGTACTTTTTGATAAAGGTACTTTTCACGCAAAGTTGTTTTTATACATGTATTTTTTTTTTGTAAAAGGTAATTTTTGTAAAAGCTCCTTTTTTAAAAGGCACTTATTGTAAAATGTACTTTTCCTAAAAGGTAAATTTGGTGATGTTTTTGTAAAAGACGTCTTTTGTAAAATATCCTTTTTTAAAAGCCCTTTTTTAAAATATTTTCTTTTTGGTACTTTTTGTAAGAGGCATCTTTTTTACAGTTACTTTTTGCAAAAGGTACTTTTTTTAAAAGATCCTTTTTGTAAAAGGTACTTATTGTAAAAAGTACCTTTTAACAAAGTCCTTTTTGTAAAAGAAATCCTTTGTAAAATATACGTTTTGTAAAAGAAATCCTTTATAAAATATACGTTTTGTAAAAGCCCTTTTTTAAAATTTATTTTTTTTGGTACTTTTTGTTAAGAGTATTTTTTAAAGGTACTTTTTTGTAGATGGGGCTTTTGTAAAAAGCTCTTGTTGCTAAATTAGTTTTAGTTAAAAGTACCTTTTATAAAATGTACTTTTTGTAATAAATAATTTTTTTAAAAGGTACTTTTTGTAATAAATCATTTTTGTAAATGGTTTGTTTTTGTAACAAATAATTTTTGTGAAAAGTATTTTTTTTTCAAAGATAATTTTTGTTGAAGCTACAATTTGTAAAATGCACTTTTTTGCAGAACATTTTTTGTAAAGGTATTTTTGCGAAATTTACTTTTAATAAAAGCTACAAAAAGTACATTTTCTCATTTTCATACATTTACATTTTAGAAGATACAGTGTCAAAAGGAACAATCCAAAAAAAAAACTTTCTAAAAAGCTACTTTCTCAAAAGGTACTTTTTATCAAAAAGTACTTTCTTAAATGTCTAACAATATTCATCTTTTTTGAGCGACACTTGCATAATATTTAATAGAAATCGATAAAAAAAAATTTTCATTCACTATTTATTTTTTTACTAATAAGGAAAAATACCACCAGAGTAGATTTTCAACAAGATGCTTCAAACTGCCACATTAAGTTGTTGTTTACATTTATTTAGAAAATAATAACTTTATTGGATTTGTGATAGTCTACATAGTTTTGAATGAATTTCTTGTCACAACTAATAGTCCAAGAGCTGTTTAGACAGGCGTTTTATACGATTTGAATCAAAAGTAAAAAAAAAAATATTTATTGCTAGTATTTGCTATGGTTTTTTAAGAAAATTGTTTTCAAAACAAGATGCGAACAAAACTGGGTGACATTATTTATTTAAACTATAATATTGTTTTCAAATAATTGTTGATTTGATTTGCCAGTTGTTTACACAGCAACCATTAAAATATGTATTAGAAAGATTGAAGTGATATGTTGCTTTCATGGCCATCCTGTCATATTGATTTAACTATATACATACATATGTATGTATGTATGTACGCTTGTTTTTAATCATATTGATTTTATTGTTTCATTTGCAGCTACATATGTACATATATATATTTTCTAAATTTTCACTTCTGTGTCACGCCTTGCCACCGAAAGTATACGTGAGAGCGTAAGAAGGTGAATACGTTCAAAGCACACGCATAATTGTTGTGGCAATAATTGGTAATTCAACATTTAATGGTGTTGTTGTTGTTTCTTATTGTTTTCGCTACCAATTATGAATAATTACATGTACTTTTATGTACTTACCTGTGTATATTCATGAGCTGACAACATTGCCGCTTACATATGGTTATTTGAGGCTACATTTCTTTAGGCCACAATGTGCTGGCTGTCTGGTTGCTTGGTTGCTTGGTTGCTACAAATGAAATGAAAATTGAAAATTGAAAAATGAAAACAGAAATTAGAAAAAGTGAAAAAAATACAAATAATATTTGCCATATAAATATTTAATAAAAAAATAAATCAAAAGTGCTTGTATTTTAAATAAATGAGACAAAGCAAATTTGTGTAAATAAGAGCAATGCTTAAGACTAAAAATTAATTAAAAAATTTAACAAAGTTTTCAATCAATAAATCATGTTGAACAAATTTTATCCATTGTAGTCCTTAGTATCTGATAAATTGAAAACTATATAAAAATTTTATATTGTGGCTGTAACAAGACATGCTTTTCTTATAAAGGGTGTCCCAACAAGAACGCAAGATTTAAATTTGGCGCCATTCGAAGTGTCATTGTTTGGCATTTGAACAATTGTTATTGTTTGCTAGTAGAAGGTACGAGGTTAGTAAAAATGAAGCGCTACACGAATGAACAACGCATTCTCATTGTGAAATTGTTTTACCAAAATGGTGAAAGTTTTGCGGCTACAGTTCGCAAATTTGCGATCAATTTGGGGTCACAATAATGCTCCAAAAGAGTCAACTGTAAAGACATTAATGGATAAATTTACCGAAACTGGGTCTGTTAGTGATGTAAAGACAACAACGCGCCTTCGACCAGGTCGATCGACCGAAAATGTCGCAGCTGTACGTGATGATGTCGCTCAAACGCAGGTCAAGCGCAAACAGTCAATGGTGTTCGGTATCGTGAAATGATAACCAGTTTTTTCGTGCCTAGAATTGAAGAAATGAATGTGGAGGGCATGTGGTTTCAACAAGACGGCGCCACATGTCATACAGCCAGAGAAACAATTCAATTGCTACATCAGCCATTTCCCGGTCGTGTTGTTTCGCGTTTTGGAGACCAGAATTGGCCGACTAGATCGTGCGATTTAACACTATTAGACTTTTTTCTTTGGGGTTTTTTGAAGTCGATGGTTTACGCGAATAAGCCGACGACGACTCAAGCCTTAAAAGAGGAAATTGGACGCTGCATTAATAAAATACCGCAGCATTTATACAACACGGCCATTAAAAATTTCATTAAAAGATCGCGTGTGTGCCAGCAAAGCCGCGGCGGCCATCTGCCCGATTTGTTGCTCCACACATAACCTCATTTTGTCTACTTTACGGTATAATAAAGTTTCACGATTTTTTTTTAAATATCTGTGTTTTATTTAAAATTTAAATCTTTTTTTTTTTTTTTTTTTTGTTTTTTAAAGAGAAGTAACACTCAGGCAATTAATGCCTACTACTATTACTAGGTGTTACCTTATTTCGGAAAGGGAAAGTGATAGAAGACAGGTGGTGAAAGAAGAGATAGAAGAAAGCTTCATTCTTTTTACAACTCTGCTTTTTGCACGCATTTTTTTTTTTGTAATAATGCAGTGTTGTAGCGCCTTCTGGACTCAAATTAGGCGTATTAAATTTTGAAGCTGTGTTTAGTAGCCATTTTATTGGTTATTTTACTTCGCCGATGATACCGCTACACAATACCGACGAAGGAGGGCGCTCTGATTTTACATTAGGATTAGCATCTGTTGAAGTCGGTATAGTTCAAGTGACCAGTGACTATGCCTTCATCACTTGAACTTTCCTACAACAACTGATACAAAGGGACACTAATGCACATCAGAAAAATGCGTGCTGGTGTTATTTAATGACTGTCGGATACAGGGATTGAACCCAGGATCTTCGGTTTTGTAGTCAACGTGCTAACTACTTCAGCCAACGCCACCCCTTGCGTTCTTGTTGGGACACCCTTTATTTATGACCATTTGTTAGCTTTTCTATGATCAAATGCTGATGATAAAGATTGTCCTTATAATTGACATTAAAAGTTATCGTCAGTATTAAGAAGCATTTATGGACAAATGCAGTAAAAGAAAAAGAAGAAGAATTTATTTTTATTATTTTAATTGGTAAAACCAACAACAACAAGTGTCAAATTTTTGAATAAATATTATAAATCAACGCGATGTATTTACCGCAACCATTTAGAGAGTATAAAGTTAATCATGTTTATATAAAAATGCAAGTAAAGAGATATAAAGGGTGTTTTTTCATAGAGGTAGTAAACTTTAAGTTGACAACTCTTTTTTAACTTGCAGCCATTTTGTCAGCTTTGAAATGATTTATGTTTAGTTGGGTTTGACATTTCAACATGAATAAACTGACGCCTGACCAACGCTTCCAAATTGTATAAATTTATTTGGAAAATCATGGTTCTGTTCGAAATAAGTATCGCGCACATGTCCATTTTACGGTCAAAATAATTCGATTAACTATGGAATGGTTTCGCACCACGGGTACTATAAATGATTAATTGCATCCACAGAGATGTTGTACAGTACGTGCAAAAGAAGTTATTGTTTCTTTAAATGTCAGTAAAGTGCGACTTTGACTCACACACGAAGGTTTCCGTACGGACACTAGATATTTAATACTAGAGATGTGCAAATGTCGTGATTTCATCGTGTCACGCGTGAGTTACGCGTGAGTCACGCGTGATTCACGTGATTCATGATCAAATGATCGTGCGTGAGCTTTTTTTAATAATCACGCACGAATTCTCACGCTCTCACGAGATAACATTCCTGCATAGGTACATATGTAACTGTATTCAATCATTTCAAATAAATTATTTTATAATAATAAATGCATATATGTATAGTAATATGTATGGTAGTATGAGCTTACAAACATAAAGAATACCCCCAAACAAAATGTTTCGACTTTTTCTGAAGTCAGACTTGTCGTACCGAATTCGTTAAGACATTTCGGTAGTTTCTCTGAACAATTTTTTTTAAACATTAAAACTTTGATTTTGAGTACATGAGTAAAAGTGTGTGAAAATTTTTTTTAAATAAATATGTTGTATGTATATGTTGATAAAAAAAAGGATTGTAACATATATTAAAAAACGTGAGTATGTGCAAATTATTTCGACAATAGCAGCAACATAACGGTGAAGCGGTACTCTGCTATAAAAGCAAAAAGAAATCGTACCTACATGTCGTTACGAATTCGTACCGACTTATCGTAACGAATTCGTACCGACATATCGTTACGAGAAATTGTTACGATTTCGGTAATATTTCGGTGCCGAAATCGGAAGATTTTGTCGACCAATCGTTACGAATTCTTGACAAATTCGGAACATTTATTACGTAACGCTGAAGGGGGAGGGGTGGGGTTCGAGTTTTATTATAATTTGTTAGGGTGGGGTGGGGGGAGTCTTTGAAAATGTTACGTAACAGAAAAATTTTAGTAATTTGTATGTTTTCTCATTTAGGGCCAATTTCACCAACTTATTTAAATATCAATTAATATTTAAAAATAATTTTTCCATACAAAAATTAATCAAAATCGACATTTAAATATGAATTGATATTTAAATAGAGTTGGTGAAATTGACCCTTAATATGCTTTTCTCATTTATTTAATTGATCATACGTCTTACCTTCACATATGTATATATTATGTATGTATACATACATACATGTGCGGAATGTGAATTTTTGATATACGAGAATTCGAATATTTAAAATGATATCCGCGAATACGAATATTTAAAACGATATTAAATTAAGTTAATTTAATTATTATTTTTCGAACTTCATTTGTTTCTATATTTATGATTTGAACAGGCTAAAGTTCGTATTGCTTTGTAAGCCAAATTACGTGTGATAATTATTAATGGACAAATAACACCAAAGTTAATTGAAAATATTCTGACAAACACGCAGTAGAACGGAATAACCAGCTGTTTTCGAAGGCCACCAAACCTTCATCATCAGCGTTCTTCTGTGTTTGGTCCACTGTGTGTGGTGTCAGTTGATGTAGATTTCTGCTTTATATACGAAAGGTTTCTGCTTTATGGACCAAACACAGAAGAACGGCTAGCTGTTCCGTTTAACTTAGATATTAAATTAACTTTGCTTTATTTTAATTTACATTGTAAATTCTACGAAAACATATATATATATATATATATATATATATATATGTATGTATGAACCTATATTTCAACCCAAAAAACGTGAAAATTATATTATACATATACTTTTTCGTGAGCGTGATAAGTTGTAAACCAATCGTGCGTGATTAAAAATACTTTATTCGTGAGCGTGCGTGATCGTGAAAATTTTCAAAATCATTCGTGCGTGAAAGTGCGTGAGTAAAATATTTTTCTGCGTGAGCGTACGTGTCGTGAGTCTGAAAACACTCACGTGCACATCTCTATTTAATACTATACGAATTTTTTATCATTTTGTGTTTTTTTTAATTTTGGTGTTTTTTCGGTTCTGGCGATTTATTTCAATTTTAGCGATCTTTTAGTTTCGGCACTTTTTCCGTTCTGGCGATTTTTGGTGTTTTTTCATTTTAGCGATTTTTTTTCATTTTGCCGATTTTTTTTGGCGTTTTTTTAATTTTTAGCGATTTTTTTTGTTTTTGGCGATTTATTCGGTTTTAGGTGAATTATTTTAGTTTTAAAGATTTTTTCCGTTTTTGGCAATTTTTTTGCTTTGGTGATTTTATAATTTTAGGATTTTATAGTTTTAGCGTTTTTAATAATTTTAAGAGTTTGCCTTTTATGGTTTCCAAGACACAGCAAGTTGTAAAAATTACATAGTAAAAATACCATTAACTGATAGAACACCCTTTAATTTGCAACAAGACGGCACAACATGTCACACAGCTCGTGCCACAATTGTTTTATTTATAAGCAAACGATTGGTGATGGCATAGTTTTACATTTCGGACCCCTGAATTGGCTTCCAAGATCGTGCGATTTAACGCCGCTAGCCTATTTTTTATAAGAATATGTGAAGTCGCTAGTCCAGCCGATAAACTCGAAACGATTGACCACTTGGACCACAAAATTCGCCACGTTATTGCCGTTATACGGCCACAGATGTTGGAGAAAAAGTCATCGAAAATTGGACCACCAGACTAAACTACGTCCGAACCAGCCGTGGTGGTCATATGCCACAAGTCACATTTAAATTATTATGCCAGAAGATTATCTTTTGCATAAAGTAAATTTCATTTCATCCTTGTGTAATTCCATTTCAAAATTCTATACCTCTATGAAAATTTTAATTTATTTCTGAGAATTTCAAAATTCTATACTTCTATAAAAAAAAAACATCCTATGTATACTTATAAAGCTTTAAAAGTTTCTAAGCATTTCGTTATTCATAAACGTGACATTAAGGAGTGAAATGATATTTATTTGATGGAAGTCAAAAATGGTTTATTACAATATTATATATTACAACATAACATAGATACCTTATATATATGTAAGGAAAATTAATTCCCTTATTTAAGCATCTATTATATACAAAAAAGAACGCACGTATTTAGATTTCTGACTCACATGATAATATAAGAATAGATGTTTTATTAAATTTGTTAGTTCATAATTAATAGTGTTTTAACACTGACGTGGTTTTAATAAAAGTTGGTTTAAACGTTAAAACGAACCGTTAAAACCTGATTTTACCATAAAATATAAATAAATATATTTTAGAATTGGTTCTAAGTTAGTTTTATGAAATGCAACTTGTGGGCCTACTGTGTAATTCGAAACGAAAGAAAATGCTTTCGAATTTGTATGCTTATAACATGTAAATTCGAAAGCATTTCCTTTCGTTTCGAATTACAGAGTAGACCCCCTGGTTTTCGCTGTGCTAAATTCAGTGCTGCCAAGTTAAAACGACTGGAATGTTTATGCCAGTGAATAAGAATAGATACCGATTGGAAGATGTTCAACTTAAAAATGGATGCAGCCGCAACAAATAAAATAAATTGCGGAAAAAAGAGTCTGCTGGAAGGAAAAAAACGAAAATATTTTAATTGACCTCTGGCAGGTGAAAATAGACTATATGACAGACATCCATCTGCCAATAAAAAAAGTTTGTGCGTTTTTTATACATAATAATTTGCAGTCTTATTTATAAAACTTAAAAAGACTTTATAAAGGCTTTTTAAGAAAAATTTTGTATGAAAATTTGTGTTAAAGAACCTTTATAAGGACCTTTTAAGTTTTATAAATAAAGCTGTTTTTTCCAAGCTTTTCCAAGCACTTTTTTACTTTTGTAAGTAGTTCCATAATTTCAAAACGTTTATTTACAAAATGCAAAATAATTTCCATTTTAGAGCACATACATAGTTGGTAAAATTTCTGAGTTTTTCAACAACAGCTGTTGTACAGTTTGTTAAATAAGTGTTATAAAAAGTCTAGAGGCCTTTAGGAAGGAATTTGTACTGAAATTATAAACTTTAAATGTCATTTCTTTGCTTTCTGTAAATTCACAAAAAAAAAACCATTAGAATTCTTTCAACAAAAAAATTAAAAATGAATAGTTTTTTGGCAAGAAAATTTTGCTATATATACTAGTGGTCGGCTGAGCCGTGCGCCGATCACAGCCGCATCCATCGGCGGCGGCGCAATTTCGAGATAAAATTCGGCGGCGGCTGTTAAGCCGGCTATGCGCCGAACAGCTTCGTGCTCTGGTATATTGTTAACCCATCAAGTGCGTACAAATTTTCATTATAATTACATTTCCATTAAGAACGGTTGCCCAAAACATCGGAATTAAAAAACATAAATTTGACTGGTGAAGAAAAAAGAAGTGTTAGAACTTTCTTATTTTGGTTTGTTCTTTTTTTGTAAGCAGTGCTGCCATTATTGTTATTGAATTTCTTTATTTAGTGCTAATTCACACGGTGAAATTTAGGACGTCTATTTTTCTTAATTCTCTTTTGAAGTTGCTACCAAAAATTCCTTGCATTCATACGATGTTTTTTTTTTTGGACGTCTAATTTTACTTCTCTTCACCTATATAGCCCATAAGTTAGAAGAGCAAGAATAAAAAAATACAATAAGATAGAAGAGTAACATTAAAACGTAACAACAATAACAACAAGAGCAATGTAATGAGAAATATGAAAAAAACCATGGAAAACAGAAACCGAGTCATTTTTTCTACCCCTCTTTCTTCTCTACACCGCTCGCTAACAAACAAAAAGTGACGTCGAAAAATAGACTTCATAAAAGTCTTCGTGTGAATTAGGTGTAGACATTTTTATAAATTTTTTTCAACCAAACGAGCAGCACAAAATCAAAATAAAAATGAATGCTTGATGGGGCATCAAGCATGGTAACATCAAGCCGACAAGCACACGTACACGAACTTGACAGCAATTATTTTGATCGTGTCCAAAGCCCTTAATGATAATTTCCAGAAAAGAATATTATTTAGCAACAAGCGCTAAAATGCAAATGATATTACAGAGCTCCACAGCTACTTTACTGGAATCCAGCTACATAAGTCAGACATAAGCCAGAGTGCATATCAGCAAGAGGTACTCATCATCATAAAATACTCTAATCACTGGCTATTAAATAGCCGATTGTACTCGTAGCTAGTTAGAGGGTGCAGTGCCGTTGTAAGTTTTATTGGTGAATGCACACAGACGTAGTGGAAGGACAAGTGCAAAACACGTGCAATAAATTTTATATTGTTCTGAAATCCGGTTCGTCGTTTTAATTTTTTTTAGTTTTTTTTTCTCAAATAAGATAAAAACTGTACAGTTTTTGTAATATGGGTCTTATAACCATTGTTCGGCATACGTTTTGGCAGTTTTATATGATAAATAAACTGACCGCCAAAAATTAATAAATTACTAACCTAATTATACATAAGTATGTAAGCTTGATGTAAAGAAAACAACATACAAGTATGTATTATTAAAAGAAAATATAATAATCTGAAAAATAAGAGAATTCAAAATTCAAAGCTAAGAAAAATAGTTATGTATTTTAGGCTAGCCTCAAGGAAGGCATAAGTTGTCTGAATAAAAATTTATGAGGAAGAAAAAAAAATGAAACAAACCGACAGTAATTGCCCCATAATAAGTGGCTAAAGAAAATTAAAGTGAGGTAAGTGGTGACCATTGGGTGAGATTCGGTTAAGGAGTGATTGTTAAACAAGGCTTGGACAATCACCCATATTAAGGCTCTAATTAATGGTGTCTTTGAGGGATGGTATGAAAGTCATAAAATAGTAATTTTTCAATTCTTAATACCCCTTATTCCAGTTGTCGATATCGACGTCACTTTAACACAATACCAAAAAATTGGGGCTTGTTTACTCGCTCTCGAGAACAACTTTGTGCTACTGACAATCTATTTCCGTTCCCTAAGGTCTATAAAATAGCATTAACCTGCCAACAGGAGTCAGTTGACTTGTCGCTGTCGACAAATGGAGTAAGGGTGAATAATTTGATTTTGCTTTCGTTACTTTCACACATTTTGAGTAAATAATTCTTTCACAAACACTTCCGAGCCCAACACAGATTGCCCATTTTTTTTTCAAATTCCCTTGTGGGAATTAATTTTTTTAATTCTATCACAAGAGAATTTCTATGAATAAAATTGGGAAATTTAAGATTTTATCCCCTTTTTAGGAATCTTTCACGATTTGTTAGAATAGAGCAAAAATTAACGTTATATGGGGAAGTTGGTGGGTTAATATGTTCCACAAAATTTTGTGCCTTAATAAATTCTACAAAATTGCTGAACATATTCTTTCCACAACCCCTGACGCAATCGTGTGACAACTTCTTTTATTTTTCTGAAGTAACGATAACAAAAATTGTTGTTAACTTTTTTATAGTTAAGTTTTTGTTTGGTCATGATTTCCCAAGATTTTTACTTGTATTTAGAAAATAATTTTTTATTTCTAACAAATAGAAGGTGTTAATTTCATGAGGAAATATTTGTACATATGTATGTACATACTTACATACATACATTAGCACATATTTCCAATTGCTTTAGTAGCAATGAAGAATGAAAGTTTTTTACTAGTTGGATAATTGCTTTCATAAATATGTACGAAAAATAACAACTAAATAAAAATTTCGAAATTTATTTTACTTATCATTAAAAATATCACAAAATGAAGCAAGTGTTTTTTTGTTTAATTTAATAATTATGAAAATTATGTCACAATTTATTTTGGCCATCATAAAAATTGAAGTGGAAAGTTGAGTTGTTGTTACATCGTTACGCCCTTTTGAAGAATTTGTTTTATTGATTTAAGTAAAATATTTAAAATTTCAATCACGTTTTCCCAAAAAAAAATTTTTTTTTTTGACATTTTTAATTATTTCTGTCTAACGTAAGACAATAATGGTACTTTCTTTTTAACCATATTCGCATTATAAATGTAATTGTTATGCATTTTTTGTTTCATTGAGAAATGTGCAGATATTTACTAGACTCGTTGAGTTAAATGTATTAAATAACTCTCTTTGAAAGAAGTATTGCAACAATGTTAATAAGAAACCATATTTAATAAGTATTTTAAAAATTATTTAAAAATTTTTTAGTTGAAATCAATATACTAATAAATATTGATGATAGTTATCATTTTACCGCGACAGCAGAATAATAAATAATTTAGAGGGCTATGGTCCGGCTGAGTAGAATTTTAAACACCTTTCATTCAAATATGTAAAAAATTATTAAATGTTCTAAAAATGGGGTCTCATATAATAGGTCACTTCATGAGAAGTTATGATTTAAAATTTAATGCGTGAAAATATTTGTAGATAAAATTTGTTTTTGTAGATAAAATATGTATTAAAATTAAACCTCTTATTGAAAGACCCTTTACTGGTAATTGATATGAACTAAAAAACCTTAAGGCTTAATTACTCAGAAGTTTCTTTTGCTCCTATATCCCTTCAAATTCCACCAACTCAAATACATTCTCATATCAGGGGGCAAATCACGGCATTCGAAATCGAGTGCACGTTCGTGTAGAGAAATATTTCGATGGCTGCAATTTTTTGGATCACGGTATTCGATCGTATTTTATGTTACATACTACTATTTTTTACATTGCTGTTAGCATATGACAATAAGAAAAATAAAAAGGAAACAGGATGTTCCATCATAAATTGCTCCAATACTTCTTTTTGTTTCCCAACTACTTTATTTGTATGTGTTCTTGAAGCAATTTTTCCCTTATTTATTTTTTTGCACTCTCTATTAGGCAATCTTTGTATTCATATTCACTTTCAATAAAGACAATTAAAATTATATTTTCTAAACTAATTGTGCGAAAATATCAGAAAAATACTTGCGTATATTTTTATTACTTCTTTTTTGCTGCATTTGTTTTGTTTCTTTGGTTTGTTTCGGGACAAAAAGCTAGAGTTTACTTGTTTTCGATAGTAGATTACCAATCGAGTGCAACTTCGAGTAGAAACGTTCCGATAACGATTGCCGTGATCCACTTTAACAACATTTCGATGACAAAGTACTCTATTTCGAATGCGGTGATTTGCCCCCAGGTCTATGCAGAGTGAGCAGAAAGTACATTTTTATTTTGTTAATCAGTGTCTGAAATTTGGCTGAATGGCAGGCCAAAACTTTGATCAAATCCAATTGACTAAAAATTTATAAATTTATGCTTTGAAGCCCCTACAGCACTGGTTTTAACTATAAACAATAGTTGAAAGAGAAATTCAAAATTTTATTTTAAAATATTTTATTAGCAAAACAAAAGACTTAAGAAACAAACTGATTTATTGCACACTTTTTTTTCACTTCAACTGATGATTTCTTGATTTAATTGGAAAAAATTTAACAAAAAAACAAAAAAAAAAAACACATAGACTTAAAACACTCGCGGCATTTCTTATCACTCCTACATTTGTACGTGTGATTGTTTATTCGAGTGCAGGCACCATACATCAGAACGCTTAATTAGCTTGCAATTGATCGAATGTTGTGTATGCTCTAGAGTCTAGACCCCTGCTTGCAACTCTTTGTCGTAAAAAAAAGAGAGTTTAAAATAATGTCATATTGTTGCTTTTCCTTAAACAATGTATTCGTATACTCTTTAGCTATTTTTTTTTGTAACTCTTTACTTATGGCAACAACCACTCTTAAGTCAGGTTTAAATATTTTTTTAAAGTTTTTTGGTTGCTTAAACGCCCGTATAAAACTTCTTACGTATGCTAGTCATGGTTTAATTTTACCTTGAACTTGGTGGTGAATGGATCGGCATCAATAGAAAAGCCAGTGGCTGCAGCAACACAAAACGACTGAACAAACATCATTATTATCATACAAGATGAATAACAAATGTAACAAAGTGAAAAAGATGACAAGTCCCACATAAACATAAAAATACGAAACAAAAACCTGGTGTAGGTTTTTTTTTGATTTTGTTAAAATTTTTATCAAAAAGTAAAACAAAAAGAAAAAAAAAAACTAATCGCTACACAAAGAGCTGGATGGAGTGTTTTGTGTAATTCAAAAGCTTATGAAAGCAGAATATAAAAGAATTTAAAAATGTTTATATAATAAAAGGTCCGTTAGTTAAGTTCTGAAATGTTTCGGATTATAAAGAAAAAATTATTTTTGTTTTTAATTATTTTGCTGTTAAATGATCATTAAAATAACCGTTGAAAAAGACACTTTATAATACTTAAAAACATATAAATACATGATTAAATTCTAACTTGAGAGCCTCAACGCAACACTAATAAATAGAAGAACAAAGCACAGCTTTAATTGCACATTGTGTCAACAAACAAAGAAAAACTATTTTCGCAATGGATTGGCGGTTAAATTTAATGTTTTTATTGGTCGTAATGCCAATCGTTCATAGTTGGAGTCCCATACCAAGTGCGCAGAGAAGAAGTTTTTTTGATTATCAAATCCATCAACAAAAACAACAACAACAGCAGCAGCAGCAACAACAGCAACAACAACAACAACAACAACAACGACAATATCAGCAGCAAAGAAATGGTAAGTTGTTATTTATTTTCTCGACGAAATGAAATAAATTAATGAAATTGAAATTAAAATTTAAATTCATTGAACAAGTTTTGTAAGGATGTTGCTACTTGTTTGGCTTTCGTGGGCCTAGTTTGTTGTTTGGTGCATCTTGTCTGGCTGCAGTCTTGTATTTTATCTAATTTTTACAAAAAAAATATTGTCCATATGTCCGTACGTGTGAACGAATGTGTGTTCATGCATTTTGATTTCATTTGGCTTCTTTTTTTTCATTATAAAGTATTTGATGTGTTTGTTTTTTCTTTCTTTGAATTATAAATTTCTCCTACTTCGTGTTTTTGACTACAATTTTAAGCAAACTTTTACTTTTGCTCATAAATATTGCAAGCACGCTTAAGTCAGTTTTTTTAAAAATTAAATTAAATTAAGATATTAACAATTTATACAGAATTAATGTAGACATAAAAAGGTGCCTTAAAATAATTTAGCAGCGAATTAGTATTAGAGTTTCCAATTGAGGATAAGACAAGAACAAAAGTTTTGTTAGAAAATAAATAAAGGGTATGTCCTTGCTTTTAACCAAGGCAAACTTATAACCCGGAAACTAATTAGCATGTGAGAATTTTTAAGCACTGAATGACACTAAGGGTAATTGTAAATATTCTGATAAAAACAGGCAGAACGGAACAATACGCTATTCTCGAAGGTAACTACACTTTCATCATCAGCATTCTGGTGTTTGGTGCAAGTTGATGCAAATTTCAGCCTTAAATAGATATTTTTCAGTGAAAATAGAATATGTGAATTATTTTGCTTCACCGCTTTACAATTTGTTGTTTTACCGACATTAAGAAAAGAAGGAGGTTATTAATTCGTTTCTATTTTTTTTTGCGATGTTACTTAATTGTAAATTTTTTTTTTGGCTGAGAAAGTATAGCTTCCCATTGGTGCCACTGTAAAAAATGTGTGGGTTGGGGGGGGGGGGGGGAAATGCCCACAATTTTTTACATTTAATTTCATGATTTTTTACTTATTTGATTGCTGCAAAACCTATCAAACACCTTCGGTTCTTGTAAATACACAAGTTGAAAGTTGAAACCCCATTAAAATTTATTATACTCGTAAGATTTCACGTGGTTCTACCTAACCAATTTTTACAAAACTTACCAAATACCTTGAGCTCTAAAATAGACACAACCTTCCATTTAAAAAAATGGGCGGAGTCCCGCCCTTTTAAAATTTAATATTTTATTTTAAGTGTTTCTACTTTACCAATTTTTACAAGACTTAGCATGCACCCTGAGCTCTGAAAAACACACAATCTTGCATTTAAAAATAAGTAAAGGCACGTCCATTAAAATTTAATTTTATATTTCACGTACTTCTTCTTATCTTCTTTTATCAGATCTTTGCATTAAAGTCTGTTTTTTTCAAGATTTATGTAATTAAAGCTCTATTCTTTACTACAGTCTTGCCATTGTAATCTATTTTTTTTTACTAATAATGCATATGTCTCTTCATTTGTGACTTTACTTTAATGTTATTCATTTTAAATTTAAATAAAACAAAAAGTGCGTGTGTGAAATATTATCGAAATGTGTTATTACTTTGAAAGTTAATATAAAAACACAACACACAGAAATATTTCATATTAAAATCTACTTAAAGAAGTTTAATTTAATAAATTGCTGCAATGATTTTGCTTCATATGTGTTTCATGTTAAATTAACATGATTTACAGTAATCTTTAAAGAATTTTTGTTTGTTTTTAAAATAACTTTGTTTCGTGTCGATTTAATACTCCATTGCTCTTAAATCAAAATGAAGAAACATGTTAAATCAAAGTTTTTCAAGTTGAAACGACGTGAATTTCATACTGAAATGAAATGAAGCACAATGTTGAATCAAAGTTATTTCAAGTTGAAACAACATGCATTTAATTTAATGTAGTCAAAGGAAAAAGTGATTAAGTTGAGATAAGCTGATTTTCAGTTAATGATATCTCCGTAATCTGCATATTTGAAAGTACTCCTGGTCGAGATCTTAATTCATTTAAGTGATTTTTCAGCAAGTTATAGCACTATGACTTGCGACTTATATTTTTTAGACTTCTAATCTCATTTGGAATAATATATAATATAAATATCATTCGAAATGAGATTAGAAATAACCTACATTCAGTTAATGTGAATCTTTTTTGAGTATAGATTAATTTAGGTTATACTGTGGTATATTTCAACTTGAACGTATTATTTACAGTGTGTGGAACGATGATTACTTAAAAAAAAAGGTTAAGAGATAATTTCCCAATTTGAACTGTAAAAGAAATAAATTTCTGAAAATCAATTGGAACGTTTAAAAGTGCTCTCATGCAAAACAGTCAAATATGGCTTAAGCACTTTTTCCTTATTGCCACAGAATTATTTAACTTACGTGATTGTGTGTACTTGGCACAGGCATCAGGAAAATGTGTGTAAAACACACTGTGTATAGTTGGCTTAACCGGTCAAAATTTGAACTTGAACTCATTGCAGATCATTGACTAACAAACCTTTAAGTGCATGATTTTTAGCCATTATAAATTCTTCTGCTAAAACACTTACAAGTTGTGTAAGCATGTAGTGGTCCAAGGCTAAATTATATGGGATAGTTTAAGTTATTTAGTAGAGAATGCAATAATAATTAATTGACCACATTTTCTTCATACATTCGGAGTAGCTAAGGTCAAGTCCTACACCTTTATGAAGTACAATTTACATACCAACTTTGCACTATTTGTTTCGTTTACTAACTTAATTAAATGTTTAATTTATTAATTAATTAATATTAATTAATTGTTTATTATTATAAATTTTAAAATATTAATTAATTAATTGTTTACCAAATGCATTAAATATCTATTGCCATATGAAATTTCTAAGACTTGTGCTCAGCCTTTTTCTAGAATATAAAAATACTGCAGCAGTCTAGCAATACACAATGTGCTGCAAAACAAACAAATTACATTAAAGTAATGCAGCATGATCTATAAATAATGGTGTCACTCACTATTGTCATCACAAACACGTTCACTTGCACGCATACCAAAACAAAATCAAAATGCAGAACAATGTGCCTGCACTACCCTGCCTGCTGCCTACTTTTAAAATGAAACTCAACAAAGTGGAAAATCACTATAGCTTGATGACAGGTTTATAAAGAAATAAAAAGCAGTTGTTCTTTTATTATAAACAATTTGGTATTAAAAATCCAAGTATTATTATATGTACACTTTACTGCGTACAGCAGGGTGATGAGACAGACTAACGGTTAGAGGTTGCAAAATGGGTCAAACATACATGCATATGTGAGTGCCCCTACACTCACATATACATACATACATATACATACATACTTCACTAGTGTTGCCAAATTATGCGAACCTAAAGTTGTAAATTTTTTCTTGTTCAGAACGAACAAATAAATTTAAATTTTATTCCAATATTCGAACGAATAAAAAAATTTATTCGTTAAATGTTGAAAAGTTATACTATATATACACAATCAGGGAAAAGTTACAACTTAAAAATAAGAACGAGTCACATTAATTCAATAATTTTCAATATAATAGAAAATGTATATTGAGATACTTAAAAATAAATTAAATTAATACTGTAAATTAATGTTTTTTCATATTGAAATAAGAAATTTCAAAATGACTTGACTTTCGTTAATGTTTCTTATTAATTCAATATGGTTTTTATTGATTTTAAGCTGTTTTTTCTCTGGGTGTAGATTTCGCATCCAAGACAAAATAATTTGTCCAAAATTTCAGCTCATTCACACACCTTCAATAAAAAATTTTTGTAGAGCTTAGCTAATACACTCACTTTCTATATAAATATGTTGTACAGGGTAGTACAAAATTAATAAAAATATTAGATTTTGAGTAGATTTTGTACACATCTACTCACAAAGTGGATTTCCTTTTCGTATGGAAAACTAGTAGAAAGCTACTAGATTTAGCTAAAAATCTCATAGGTACTAGTTTTTGAGACAATGTAAATGTCCTATATTAATAAATTTCAAAGTACTTAAATATTTTCGATATAGATTTCGATAGAGATTTCAAATCAAATCTAACAGATTTTGAGACAGTATAAATGCAGTGTAATAAAAATATTTAATTTTGTTTTGTTGTTGTGATTTTTTTTTTAACTCAAGCGTTGTAGTGCCCTATATAATTGCGCAAAATCTAGTGCTTACGAAATTTCGGGCAAAACCTTGGAGATTTCCCACACTAAACAAAATCTACATAGTTACTAGATTTTGTCAAAATTTACTTAAAATATAGTAGAACTTAGTGATGCAACTATGGCTTTTTTTCTTCTTCAAAGGTGTGTGAATTGGTTACATTTCAGTTGTTTGATTGTAGTTTTGGAAAATTTTCAGTTACACTTAACCTGACCAGACATCCCGCTTTTCATAGGTCCATCCCGCCTCGCATTTCTATCCCGCTTTATCCCGCTTTTTGGAGTTTTGAAACGTTCAATCTCTCATTCGAGTTTTATTAAAATGTAACTGATAAAAATTCATCAAAAATATTTTTTAAGTATAGTTTTTACTATTTTCTAGAATACAATTCTCATTATTAACATAAAAAGTACTGAAGAGTCTTAAAATTCTCACTGTATTAGTTTTCAAGATACTTTTTTATGTAAATATTTTCTCTATCTGAGAGGAGCCACGCTCAGCTTTCCAATCCCGATTATTTTTTTTATGAATGGCAGAATCAATGGAATTCCAAGTTTTAAGCAGATACTAAGTTATTAAAAAATTAATGTGTGTGAAGTTAAATTTTAAAATTTATAATCCTTTACACTAATCTTGCGCTTTAACAGAGCTCCGTTAGATCCTTAACAGAGCTCTGTTAAGCTGTAAATATGTATTCGATTAATGCATTTCGAAAAGTCTTTTGAGAAAACCGGGAGGGAAGAAAGTAAGAAAGTAATGCAAGCTTATAGACAAGGTGTTCTTTTAATACGGCCCATGAATCTATTTCTGAAAAGCATGAATTTGAACCAGATATTGCCAAGTTTTCAACTTGGCTTTTTTCTTAGGGATGCGCACATTTTTTTTTAGGAAGAAGTCAATGCGGGCGGACAATATTGATCATAGATTAATGTCTCAGTATTCCTCTAAAAATTTGCATATGTACTTAGAATTTCTTAAGGTTCGAGTTTTCAACAGTTTTTCGAAAAACTTGAAATAACCTTACTATGTAATCATTTTCTGATATTAAAAACTGTAGACACTGTATTTCCTAAGTACATATGACACTGTGTATGTGGATATTACACTTCTCGCTTTCTAAAAGATACTTATTTCCCGATCCAGCTTTTTGGTGGTATTTCCTTCAAAATCCCGCTTTTTGCAAAAATCATCTGGTCACGTTAGTTATACTACTCTTACACTGTCTCAAAAGCTACTATAATTGATTTGAAATCTTTTTCGAAATCTATTTCGTTTGCACTAAGCTTTTTTGAAATTTTTCGAGAATTCATATCAAAAAAAAAAAAAAAAATCTTTTGTCTAAAATTTTATCTCAATACAAAAATAAAAATATTACATTTCGTCTAGATTTCCTACAAATCTATTGACAAATTAGATTTCTTCTTGTATGGGAAGTCTAGTAGAAAGCTACTAGATTTACCTCAAAATTTCGTAAGTACTAGATTTCGATTCAATATACATATATGCCCTATTAATAGGTTTTGTTTTGGGTATGATATGTTGAAAAATGTAAAAACAAAACTTGGTGTAACCGATACAGATTTTGATAAAGATTTTTATTTAAATTTATTAGGTTTTGTAATTGCTCTATAAGATTGTTTTTGTGGCTGAAAAAAAAAACAAATTACTAAACAACTTAAAAAAAGGATTTTTTTCAAGGTTTCCACTTTTTAGCAAAGTAATTTTTTACGTCAGTTCGACATGTTTGAGGACTGCTCTAGTATATAAATTTCTCTTAAATTAAGAATAATTTTAGTAATTGGAACCAAATTGAGGAATTATCGAAACAAATATAAATAAATTTTAATTTGCTGAGCTCGCTCTTAAGCTTAAGAAAATAGCATCAAGTACCATCAATTTGATGAAACTGTACTGATCGGTTCGCGATGCATTGTTGTCGAAAAATTTCCAAAATAGTTTTTTAGTAATAACTTCCAAAGTCCTTTTCAAATCGATACTCGCAAAGATCTTTTCAAATCAATTTTCTAAGTTCATATGATTGGTTTAATCCTTTATCAACCCTTGTTACAGATTTGTTAGAAACTATTAAATCTCAAATCAATAACTGGTTTCAAACTCTGAAATTCATTATTAATAATAAATTATATCTGCTACAGTAGAACATATTAAAAGTAAATGATCAAACAGAATTGCTGCATAAACACATTTTCCATACAAACTGATACAAAAAAAGCATTTCATGTACAGTCAAATCCCGATAATTCGTACCCCGATAAATCGTAATTCCCGATAATTCGTAAAAATCTCGTTAATTCGTAAAATTTCCATACATTTAGGTCCCCTCGCTAATTCGTAACATTTTCTTCAAATAAAATCTTCTTTACCTCTTATAAATCGTAATTGTTTGCTAACTACCACTTATAATTCGTAATACAAACAACAAAAACATGGAAAGAATGATTTTTTGTGTATCGCTATTTTTTGCGTGGGTTTTTGCTTCTGCATAAGACACTGTCGGTGTTACAAAAACAACAAATTTTTATTTTGTATATTATTTTTAACATTTTTTTATGCTTTTTTATCGTTTTAGTAAATAAATTGAAAAACCCCGTTAATTCGTATTTATTTTATTTTAACCCCGTTAAATCGAAACCCCGCTAAATCTAAAACCCCTATAATTCGTAAGACATGGCCGGTTCCTTGCGTTTACGAATTATCGCGATTTGACTGTATTTGCTATTCAAAACTATAAAGAAAAATAAGCACAAAAGAAAATAAAACAAAAATTAGAGAGCATTTGAAGTTACTGCCGTAGATTTTATTATGGGCTTCGTTAATTTAACAGCAATTTTTCCTGATATTACGGACTTATTCTGTTTAATCATTAACTCTACCAGTGATCGGCAATGAAACGTTTTTTTCGCTATTCATACTGACTCATGAAATTTTAAATACATATAAGTGAGTAGACATCATTTAGACTCAACTACTCTGATTTACATATACTCACGATGTCATTGATTTATAAGTATAAGTTAAAATAAATATGAATTCGACGTCGACATAATATTCATACCTCACTCAAACTCATAAATGATCTCAGTTTGATTTCTAATTTCAAAAAAAAAAAAAAAAAAAATACTTATACTACTCACATTGATTCAGCTCACTCAACTCATGCATGTTAAGTTTATTTAAAAGTCTATTCAGTTTGCTAGTAGTATGCAATAGTAGGAAATATGTTTGTTTTGCAATTCCTGCAAAAAAACGAAACAAAAAAAGCAACCGAAAAATACATAACCTCATAATGAGAGCTTAAATTTTCGTATGCAAAGTTAGCATTGTGAATCACACTTATTTTGCATCGTCCATAGGCATTGAGTTAAGGAGAGTCGAAATCAACAACATTCCAAATATTGCTAAGTATGAGTTCTACACAGAAAAAAATATACACGATTTATGTTCAACAAAACCATGTTGTTGAAAAAAATTTTTAATTTCAATAATATTTGGCATTAACTTAAATATTGTATTTATAAATACCTCGTATTTTGAAATATCATTTAAATTACTTTGTTTGTGTTGGTGTTTATCTTGCTTTTCGATTGACTCAACGTGGTCATGTGCTGATGTTGTTGTTTATTTTGATTGCTGGTTTTGTATACGTGTAAATTCCGACAAGAAGCCGAAAAACGTCGTGGCTTGTTTTTTTTTTAATCAACAAAGTTATTTTTAAATTATATCAACGAAATGCGCCATGCAGAAGAAACATAAGAAATCATGTTTTGCGTGTATTCATTATTTGCGTACTCAATAACGATTTGCTCTTTAGCTGAGTGGTAAGTACGTTAGTCTATTAGTCAAGAGGTTGCCGGTTCGATTCATCCCCAACATCTTTAAATTAAAATTGAATAAAAAACCAAGTTGTAAAAAAAAATTAAACAAACAACGAAACAACACATTAGAATTTGAAAAACAAATTCATTAAAAATTTTTGTTTTCTGTCAACAATTCAATTGTGAGTAACCCAATAATTTTAATGGGAAATAATTGAGTTGATTTTGTTTTCTTATGTTACAAATGTGTGTTTGTATTTACAAAAATCGTTGTAGGTGCCTTTTTAAATAATATTTTATTTGTATTCACAAATAAATTAGTTGTATTTACAATTCTTTTTTTTTCTGTGAAAGCGCACTTCAAACTTTCGAGTGAATATGATTCATATATAACAAAGCAATAAGTATGAGTGCGCATAAGTACCATAAATTATAAGTCATGATTCAACTCTACTCACTTTTTCACTACTCATTGCTGCTCTCTGAACCCTACGCTTTTATTAAATCAATGTTGCCGTAAAGCAGTTTTTTTTTAATTTATATTATCGGCATTTTACTTCATTAAATTTTGTGAATGTCCAAGTCAATTATTGCTTTTGTTACAAAAAAATTTTGTGAGTGAAATTATTTTTAGTTTGAAGCTTTTATCGCCAACATATTTGACGTTCTTCACATTTCCTGCTTTACCCGTTTTCGTCACAAAAAATTACCCCATGTTTGTGTAAGACTTTTGAGTTAGAAATCTTGGCGTTTCTGTAATAGATTAAAGAAAAGTTATATGTACAAGTTTCCTTTAATCTATTACAGATTTCTAACTCAAACGTCTTACACAAACAGGGCGTTAGATTAAAAAAAGTCCTAGATGAAATGTTTTTACTTATGTTATGAGCTCTTAAAATCTTTTAAATAAAAATACTTTTACAATGTTGAGTCATAAAGGGTTAAATTGCATTACACTAGTATTCAGATGATTCTTTTTTGACAAGATTCATTTAGTCTTATCAATTTTTAATGGCTTTTGGGTTAAACTTAGCTGAAAGTGTGCTATAGTCAAATATTGAAATATTTTTTATTATAGCAATGCAATGGAGTTAGGACGTGATTTTCATAACAAAAATAATCGACACTATTACAAATATAAACCTATTTTTGTTTTGTTTTGTTTTGTTTGACCTTAAAAGCAGAGTATGAAAATAATTGAAACAAATTGTTTGATTTGTTTTGTTTCGTTCTTTGAAGTGAGTGAAACAAAAACAAAACAAAAACAATGAGAACGATTGCTCAATTTATTTTGTTCCGTTCTTTGAAGTGAGTGAAACAAAAACAATGAGAACGATTGCTTGATTTGTTTTTGCTTTGTTTTTGCATATGAGCACAAACCAGAGAACACAGCCGATCAGCTGTAAAAGCCGCCACCGGCCACAAACAATACATTAATTTAATCATACGCTGCTAGAAAAGAAAATAATGGGAAATAAATGGAAGTGTTTTCAAATATTTGCAGAGAATTTGACATCATCATAATATAATTTTATTGCATTGTTATAATATAACTTGGCAGCAAAGCTATAACCGGGTGTCCTAGAGAAGTATCTCTTCTTTTTTTTAGTTAGAAAAATTTTATTACTTTAGGAAATTTATTATTCGACATATTATCATAAGTTTATTTTAATTTGAAATTTATTTGCTGGTGGTTCAGCTTTGTCCATATGCATTTTATTATTGTTGTAACAAATCGATAGTAGACTTCAAAAATATTTCTATTTGTGAGTTCTCAAATAGTTTTTGAAAGTCTGTATATAAGATAAGAGGTTTGTGACTGTGCAAAATGTGTGGTTGAAGTCTAATGACGATTTGTTACAGCAACAATGAAATGCATATGGACAAAGCTGAACCACCAGCAAATAAATTTGAAATTAAAAATGTAGTCCTTAAAAAAAAAAAATTAAAAAAGAAGTTACGCGAGTATTCTGATGACAGCTCTAGTATTCCGTCATTTAGCTTAGAGTGTAAGTTTAATTCTTTGCCAGAATTATAAGTTATTGCTGTAAGAAAAATGTGCTTAAGCTTTTAATTAAAGCAGAAAACAAAACAAAAAAAAAAAAAAAAAAACTAAAGTGTTTATGATACCAAAAATGCTCCACTCAGGTATTATTCAGGTATTAAATAGCTGCTTATATACTCACCCAAAAAAATATTAAAGTAAACTTGAATGAAAGAAACCAAAATGAAGGCCAAAATGTATTAAAAATATTTTTAATTGGGTTACCTTTTGTTTATACGAGTACAAACAAACATACATATTTACACAGCAGGCATATGTTTGTATATTTTTAATTAAGTTTTTGTTTGTGGAAACTAAAAACCCACTTAATTATAAAAAAAAAATTAATATTACATACATTAAGCATTTGTAGTGTTAGAAATTTTCTAAGAATTGCAACAAAATAACTCTAACAGACATGTAGACATGTTGTAAGCTATTCACTTTGCAGACTTTACTTTAATGAATGTTTGTATTGAAGTAAAACTGAATAAGTGATCAACTTAATTAATATGGATTTCCCATCACCACAATTATCGAATCTGGTTTAACAATACTAAATTGTCATTTTATTTCTCAATCTGGTTTCATGAGGTTTGAGAAAAAAAAATATGTGTTTCTTTTTATTGAAAACACACCTTTTATAGATTGTGAAAATATTGCGCTTATATATATAAACAATAAATTTGATTTGTTGTACAATCGAAAGTGGAGAAAGTCACACATGCTAATAATTATAACTATTGCTAGCAAAAAGCAAAAAGAAAAAAAATAAATAAATTTTTATAAAGAAATCATTTGTGAACAAACGTTGCTGATTAAATTAAGTTACATCCAGAGAAAAAACAGCTTAAAATAAATAAAAACCATATTGAATTAATAAGAAAGATTAACGAAAGTCTAGTCATGTTGAAATTTCTTATTTCAATATGGAAAAATATTAATTTACAATATTAATTTATTAATTTTATTTATTTTTAAGTATCTCAATATAATGGGTGTTTTTTATTGAGGTATAGAACTTTAAGTTGGCATCACTTTTTTAACTGGCGGCCATTTGGTCAGCTGTCAAGTGATTAATATTTAGTTTGGTTTGCCATTTTATCATGAGCAGGTTGACAAAAGAACAACGCTTGCAAATCGTGCAAATTTATTTCGAAAATAATGGTTCAGTTCGCGAAGTTTACCGCAAGCTCCGTCCATTTTATGGTCGACATAATCGTCCATCAGAGCAATTAATTCGGTTAACCATGGATCGTTTTCGCACTACGTTTACTCTATGTGATAATACGCATCCGCAGAGACGTCGAACAGTGCCCACCGAAGAAACAATTGCCGCTGTAGAGCAAAGTGTTGAAGAGGACCCGAATGAATCGATTCGCCACCGTGCACAGCAATTGGAGCTTTGTCCATCAACTTTATGGAAGATTTTGCGCAAAGATCTTGGCTTGCGACCTTACCAGATCCAGCTTGTGCAAGAATTAAAGCCGCGAGACCATGCAATGCGTCGTGATTTTGGTGTATGGGCCGAAAATGAGATTGATCTCGATGCTGATTTTCATCGCAAAATTTTGTTCAGTGATGAGGCTCATTTTTGGTTGAATGGCTACGTCAACAAGCAAAATTGCCGCATTTGGAGTGAAGAGAATCCACATGAGACCCTTGAGACGCCATTACATCCACAAAAACTGACTGTTTGGTGTGCTCTATGGGCTGGTGGAGTCATTGGGCCATACTTCTTCCGAAATAATGCTGGAGAGTCAGTTACCGTTAATGGAGACCGGTATAGAGCCATGATAACCGACTATTTTGTTCCCGAATTGGATGGCATGAATGTGGATGAGTTGTGGTTCCAACAAGACGGCGCTACATGCCACACAGCGCACGTCACAATCGATTTATTGAAGGAAACATTCGATGAGCGCATAATTTCGCGGAATGGACCTGTCAATTGGCCACCAAGATCGTGTGATTTGACACCATTGGATTATTTTCTTTGGGGATATGTGAAGTCGCTCGTCTACGCCAACAAACCAGAAACGTTAGGGGACTTGGAAGCCAACATTCCTGGCGTTATTGCCAACATACGGCCCCATATGCTCGAAAAAGTGGTTGAAAATTGGACCTGTAGAATTGGCTTTATTCGAGCCAGCCGCGGCAGCCACATGCCCGAAATCATATTCAAACCTTAATGGCATAAAATTATCCTTCCAATAAAGCCAAATTGATGGACATTAAAACGATTTTCTTGTGTTTTATTTCAATTCGAAGTTCTATACCTCTAAAAAAACACCCGATACATTTTCTATAAAATTAAAAATCATTGAATTAATATGACATGTTCTTATTTTCAAGTTGCAGCTTTTCCCTGAGTGTAAAAGTCAATATTTGTTTTAGAATTTGCAGAGTCTTTTCTCTTGCTTTCAAATGTAAATTTTTGTTTAACGTATGAAAATGTTTTCTACTCGTAATAAGTGATGAGTGGCCCAAAATGCTTAACATATTTGAGTTGAATAGAATAAAAATTATATAAGACAATATAATTTTATTATTTGAATGAATAATCAGAATACCATTACGCCTAGAATAGCATACTCGTATTGGGCATTCACACTCTTCTGTCTAAGCGTTCCATAATGACTTTGTAACTATAAGTATGCCTCGAGTTTGATAGGCCGGGCTCACAGCTGTGTGCCATGTGCCCAATAAAGCATAACCACTAATTACTAATAAAAAACTGTTTGATTAAAACATGTATTTGTTGATTTAAAAGGTTTCATACATAACTAATAGACAATTTTATAGAATCCCACATGAACGGAAGCTTTAAGCCATACCTGGCCAAAGTAGCACCAGAGTGCCGAACTTCAATCGGCTTCTTATACAAATGAGTACACATACGCGAATACATTACTCTGGTTGGCCAGCACTGCTTTAAACGCATAAAGATTTGAGTGTGGCGTTGGCTGAAGTAGTTAGCATGTTGACTACAAAACTGAAGATCCTGGGTTCAATCCCTGTATCCGACAGTCATTAAAATAACAACACCACGCATTTTTCTGATGTGCATTAGATTCCCTTTGCATCAGTTGTTGTAGGAAATTTCAAGTGATGAAGGCATGGTCAATGGTCACTGAACTATACCGACTTCAGCAGATGCTAATCCTAATGTAACATCAGAGCGCCCTCCTTCGTCGGTATTGTGTAGCAAAAATCATCGGCAAAGTAAAATAACCACTTAAATGGCTACTAAACACAGCTTCAAGATTTAATACGCCTCATTTAACACCAGAAGGCGCTGCAGCACTGCATTATTAAAAAGCGTGCAAGAGCAGAGTTGTAAAAGAATGAAGCTTTCTTCTATCTCTTCCTTCACCACCTGTCTTCTATCACTATCCCTTTCCTAAGGAAGGTAACACCTGGTAATAGTATTAATTTGCCTGAGTGTTACTTTTCTTTATATAAAAAAAAAAAAAAATAAAGATTTGTAGCGATAAGGAAACATCAGCTTGGTATCTTCTCAAAACTAAGTTCAAGAGGGTGGTAAGAGGGTAAACATGGCCCTCTGAATTTTAAATTTAATAGCAACAGGCAGCTGAGGTTAATATTCCCGCTTTAATTTCTTTCCATTACTCAAATGATCGCGGCATTAGTGACAGTGAACAATTTAAAGTCAGGTTATCAAGAATCTTTTCAGTTGAAAAAAAAAACACCACGTGTGTACACGTGTGTGTGTGTGTGTGCATGTATGTACATGCATACATATCGTGGCCAGAAATGTAAAACTTCCTATATACACGAAATTTTTTTTAGTATTAATTCTAGCTTGTTGAGTTCAAATACATATTCTGGCTAAATTCCAAACTACAGATGGACATGTGACCTGTTTATGACACAAACACGCACGACTCAACAGGAAGTGTTCGCGATGGAAAATCCCAATTTGTGTGTAATCGGCTCGTGTTGTGTTGAGCAAAATTGACCCGAAAGGAATGAATTTCCAATAAGAAAAACTTAATATTTTGTATCGTCAAACACGCAACACCAGCAAATTTATTGATAGTGTATGGGTCTTTCAAGGTTAATGCTAGGAACACATATAAGGCGACGAATTCGTCGATAAGAATTCGCTGAGTAAATTAGTCGTGTGAAGCACAAAGATGAATGCATAACAGCTCTTATAATTGATAAAGTTGGTTATTGTTTGTGGAAAGAGAGAGAGAGAGAGAGAATTATTTTTCGTCTTTCGTTGGCCTAAAAATTAGAAATAAAGGCTCAATCAGACATGACATAACCATAGCCATAGAAAACAGCCGTTCGAACCAAACTAGTGGGCAACACTGTATTTGATTATAGGTGACTCGCCATAACGCCATAACTCTCACCATAGAAACCAATTGCATTTTGGTTTGGTTATGGCTATGGCATTACGGCTATGTCACGTCTAATTTAAGCTTAAATCTATTTCAGTGTTCCTCACTCACGATAAATTTCGTTCGACGGCATTTTTTTGTTCATTTTCATATGTACAAAAATGTGTTATTTTTTATGACGAAAGTTTGCAACGAAAAATTGGTCCTGCATACCAGCTATATTCTCAGCATCAAATTGTTGTGTTGGGAAAATTTTTCGCTTGCGCATTAGACACCTTGGACCGTTTAGTGTTGGAAAAATTTGACATGCGCCCACCTCTATTCCAGAATTTTTCAGTGCTAAATAAGTCTTTCATTAACATAATAAAAATACTATTGCAAGAAGTATAATTATATATCAAACAGTTTATTTCCTTCTGCACAGAAAAAAATATCATCGAAATGCAACCAATACAACAAATTGTTAACATTTAATTTACAAATTAACAATAATCATTGTTGATATAACAAATTAAAATTTTTGTAGTCAATTAAATTACTCAACAACATTATTTGTTAAATTATATCATAACAAAATGCGCACATGTAGAAGAAAAAAGAAATCATGTTTTGTGTATATTCATTTTTTGCTTATCTAATAAAGTGCTGCTCTTTAGCTGATAGGTAAGTGAGTTAGTTTATTAGTCCTGAGGTTGCCGGTTCAACTCCGCCCAAAGACATTTAGTGTTTTTCACACACAAGCAAAAATCGTTTCGAGGATTGTGATTGTGTATGAAAAGCTTGTTAATATAACAAATATGATACGGAAATTCAACAATTCACATTGTTAATGTAACAATAACTTTAATTGTACTCTAACAAAAATAAATGTTGAAAAACTAAATAAAATTCAACAAATTATTTATTGATATATTTAATTGAAAATATTTTTAAGATTTTCCTTTAACTGACAATTTCGTTAATTGTATTTACAAAAATCGTTGTAGGATCAAAATCAATTAATTATTTAATTGATATAACAAAAAAATTAGTTGTATTTACAAATCATTTTTTTCTGTGTGATTTAAAAAAATATTCGATTTGCATTTTCTATAACGATATACACATATGGATATTATTATTTTCTTTTCAATTAATTTTCATTTATTTTCTTTATTCTGTCTCATTATGAATTGTAGGAATGTCCCTCTTAATGGTAAATAGTTTATCGAGGATAATCAAAAATGCTCGTGCTCCTATGTAGAAAACAATAATAAAGTACTAAAATTTGTGTTTGTATTTCAATATAAATAAGTAGGCAGACGAGAACTTTTGATTGTTTTCAATAAAAAATGGGCAGCAAGTAAGAGAAAATTCAAATGATTTGTGTGTGTAGAAATTTTAAATCTTCTATAAACTAGTAATTTTGCCGCCTTTATCCTCTATGACAAATTTATTAAGATTTCTTGCAGAGGTAAATATCCCAAAATTTTTTACTCTACTTTCTAACAATAATTTTATTCTTCTTTGATTTATTTATTGCCTTTCAAGAATTTTCTAAAACAAATGAATCTATTTAAAAGAATAGTTTATTTAATTATCAGTTCTCAATTGCATAAGAATTTGTTGTGGAGCTCTATTTTATAATGGCATTTCTGGTTGAAAGTCACGTCAGGCTGAAAGACAGTCGTCAGCATAACTTTTAGTGTTTTTGCCTAATATAGATGAGACTTATAATTTATGGTTAATATGTAATTGACGATATAAATTCAAGCATCATACAGTGTCTCAGAACCGCAAAAAAAAAAAAGGTTAAGCGACATAATTTGGAAGTCCAAAAAATGTCCAAAAAATGTGTCTTTTAAGATTTTTTGACAGTTATGGCTCGATATGAAGCAATTGAAATTTAATGTAATGCACAATATATTTTTTTAATCGCAATGAAATTTGTTTATCCAATTAATTTTACTGGAGGCGTTTGTTGCTTGAGTCTTTTGATTTACTTTCTGATGGATTGTAAGACAATGAGTTTGCTTCTTAAGTCTTACAAATAGTTAAATGTTAGAGATCTGCACGAGTCTACTCTTTAAATAAATAACACTGTAGCAGTACTCGTATAAATAAACACATTACTGCTAAAATAAAAATCATTTCAAATCGATATATCCAATCAATATTTTCGAGTCTCGTTTAAGATATATAAATACCAGAGTGTCTACTCTGTAATTTGAAACAAAAGAGAATGCTTTTGACTTTGTATGCTTGTAACATGTAAATTCGAAAGCATTTTTTTTCGTTTCGAATTACAGAGTAGACCCCCAGGCATCCTAGAAACACGGTACGGTACGAAATATCGCCCGAAAAATAAAAATGCGGAATTGCCAAAAAATTGTTTTAAAAAATTTGGGTAATTGTTCATCGATTTTGGGCGACTCAACATTTTTAGATAAAGGGTGTTTTTTATTGAGGCATAGAACTTTAAGTTGGCATCACTTTTTTAACTGGCGGCCATTTTGTCAGCTGTCAAGTGATTAATATTTAGTTTGGTTTGCCATTTCATCATGAACAGGTTGACAAAAGAACAACGCTTGCAAATCGTGCAAATTTATTTCGAAAATAATGGTTCAGTTCGCGAAATTCATCGCAAAATTTTGTTCAGTGATGAGGCTCATTTTTGGTTGAATGGCTACGTCAACAAGCAAAATTGCCGCATTTGGAGTGAAGAGAATCCACATGAGACCCTTGAGATGCCATTACATCCACAAAAACTGACTGTTTGGTGTGCTCTATGGGCTGGTGGAGTCATTGGGCCATACTTCTTCCGAAATAATGCTGGAGAGTCAGTTACCGTTAATGGAGACCGGCATAGAGCCATGATAACCGACTATTTTGTTCCCGAATTGGATGGCATGAATGTGGATGAGTTGTGGTTCCAACAAGACGGCGCTACATGCCACACAGCGCACGTCACAATCGATTTATTGAAGGAAACATTCGATGAGCGCATAATTTCGCGGAATGGACCTGTCAATTGGCCACCAAGATCGTGTGATTTGACACCATTGGATTATTTTCTTTGGGGATATGTGAAGTCGCTCGTCTACGCCAACAAACCAGAAACGTTAGGGGACTTGGAAGCCAACATTCCTGGCGTTATTGCTAACATACGGCCCCATATGCTCGAAAAAGTGGTGGAAAATTGGACCTGTAGAATTGGCTTTATTCGAGCCAGCCGCGGCAGCCACATGCCCGAAATCATATTCAAACCTTAATGGCATAAAATTATCCTTCCAATAAAGCCAAATTGATGGACATTAAAACGATTTTCTTGTGTTTTATTTCAATTCAAAGTTCTATACCTCTAAAAAAACACCCTTTACATGCTTATATTTTTTAAGCATCTTAAATTAAATAATGCTAAAAGATGCTAAATAAATAAATGAAATATAATTAAAATAATGACAAGTACCAACTAGAAAATTGGCGGCTAAATCACAGTGAAAAAACTTAATATATCGGTAAAAACGCTAAAATTACCACACTGGTCACAACTAATTTTTTCATTCAAAGCCCTATATGAGTAGATTCGTGCAGATGCTAATTTCATATTAAAGTAAACACTTTTTTTGACAATTCTCTTCAAAATTCATTTTTTCACTTTCGATCGAAAATCATTCCATCCCGTTATTTATAATTGCCTTCTTATCATGTTTTGTTTGTGGAAATATACATACATATGTTTATATCTATGTATGTGAAGTGAAATTTATATGGAAACATTTTACATTTTCCATACACAGAAGTTTTTTTTAATGAGACATTTTTTAGATTTAATTGAACTGTAGTGAATTTTTAATCAGAAATAATTTCTTATTCGGGCTTAATTAAGTTCAGTAATTTCAATTCTTATTGAATGAAATATTTTTTTAAATTAATGTGAGTTTCTAAAGAAGAGAAGAAAATTAAACTAAGCTAATTAGAAGTTAATATTTATATTATTTGTTATGAGATGATTTTAAGAAACAAGTAATGAATGGAAATTTTTAATTGATCGGCCAAGCTCTAGCAGAATTAAATAATCATCCTTATTCCAGTTGTCGACATGGACATCACTTTAACAAAAATTGTCGAAAACAACTGACCTTATGGGACGGAAATAGATTGTCAGTAAAACAAAATTGTTCTCGAGAGCGAATAAACAAGCACAAATATTTTGGTATTGTGTAAAATTGACGTCGATATCGATAACTGGAGTAAGGGTGAATATGTTGTTGACGAAGGCCGCTAGAACTTAATTCATGTGTTTAGTTCACTATGAGTGATGTCAGTTAAATTATCTTTAATTTTTATAAAAAAAAGTTTTCCGTTCAAATAAAATACATGAATTATTGCGATTTATCGAGTCACAATTTACTGAATGATTTCATGTAATAAAAGCTCAAATTTAACATAAGTAAAAACTCTGAAAATTAAATTAATTAACATGATACACATGGGAATAACTACAGGAATGCAGACGATGGAGGTAAAGCATCCTTCGGAAAAGGAACTTTTTGTAGAAAAAAGTAAAAGTACCTTTTGAAAATTATCTTTTTATAAAAGATACTTTTTGTAAAAGGTACTTTTTGTAAAAGCTTCTTTTTATAAATGGTAATCTTTATAAAAGGTATTTTTTATAAAAGGTACTTTTTGTGAAAGGTATTTTTCCAAAAAGTACTTCTTTCAAAAGGTACTTTTTGTAAAAGGTACTTTTTGTAAAGGGTACTTTTTGTAAAAGGTACTTTTTGAAAAAGGTTCTTTTTAAAAAAAGTAATTTTTATAAAATGTACTTTTTAAAAAAGATACTTTTTGTAAAAGGTACTTCTAATAAAAGGCATTTTTTATAAAAAATATTTTTTATAAGGTATTTTCTGCAAAAGTGATGTTTAAAAAAGTTACGTATTATTAAACTTACTTTTAAAATAATACAATGTATTACTTTACTTTATTCAAAGGAAAATACGTTTTTAAACGGTACTTAGTAAAAAAGTACTTTTTATAAAAGGTATCTTCTATAAAACGTACTTTTTATAAAAAGAACTTTTTGTGAAAAATACTTTTTATAAGAAGTACTTTTTATGAAAGTTACTTTTATAACTTTTTATAAAAGGTACTTTTTAAAAAAGCTACTTTTTACAAAATATAGTTTTTGTATTGTATTTTAATTTAAATGGAATACGAGAGTTGCTTCTCGATTTATATTATAATAATTTATTGAAAGTGGGTGCTGTTGTGTTTGAAGTTAAATGAGATTTACTGATATTTAATTCAAAGAAAAAGCTTAGCTCTTTATCCATCCAAACGTAATTTTTAAGCCATTTTATCTCAAGTTCTTATCTCGAAATTTTTACTGCCTAAAATTCGTAGGAATTTAATTTAAAAACTTCACGTTTAATTTTTTATAATTTTATTGTTCTTAAATTCAATTCCATGTGATTTACAATTCTGGTATGTTTTGCTTTCGTTCATAAAATCTGATTTATTGACAATAAATTGACTTTTAGAATACATTATAAAGTTTAAACTAACAAAAGACCTTAAAGACAGACCATTGTTAATCTGACCTAAATATTATATAAAATAAATGTTTTTTTTCGTTTTACAGCGCCTTTTTTCTAATTAAACCTACAGAGTCTATAAATCTATAAAACAAATATTACCAAGTATAAGTTACAAGCCAGCAGAAACTAACTAGGTCACCAAATAACTATTCATTTCAAATAGGAGCCTAACGGTTGGCAAATTTCTTTTGTATTTGAACACCTTTTTTATTCTTTAAAAAAATGAAATAAATATAGTTAAGTTAGTAAGTAAGTCTGAGGTTAATGTTTAAATCAAATACTTGTGTTGTTGTAGTTGTTGTTTCGTGTTATCGTGTTAAATCAATAACCAACAACTTGTCACACAAATCATTTATTATTTACTTGCACTTGCACTTGCGCTTGCTCTTGACCATACTTAAATCTAAGATTTTAAGCATCAAGAGAAAGTATCTTACAAATAATTCAGCCTGCCTGCATCTTTTGCTTATGATTAACAAAAAATAAATTATGTGTACTTAAGGGCAGCAAATTAATATTTGATTTATTTGTCAAATATTTATTTAAAATTTTTACTGCTTAGGCGTAGCCAAGTCACATTCACCAGGTAGTAGCGGAAACGCAGCTGAGCTATTTTTTTTATAAAATTATAGTTCATTCGAAGCTTCAAAAATTGTTTACGAAAGAGAAATTAAAAAAAAATGTTAAAAAATTTTCAATGTGAAAAATATTTTATTAAAAAAATTCTTTTGAAACAAACTTAAAAATATGAAAAAACTATTTAAAAATTGTGAAAAGTGCCTAAACGTTGCAAATTTTGTTAGTGGTAGCTGCCGTGAAGAAATTTCTTCAAATTTATGTGAATAATTTGAATTATTATTATTTTACAACAAATTCTATTTTTGATATTTTGGATCAACTAAAAGCCATGTTGTTTTTTTTTTCATTGTTGTATTTTTTCATTGTTCTTGTAATCCTGATATTACCTGGAAATAAATGTGCCTTGGGCGTAGCATTAAAACTATAGTTTGTTTTAAAGATATCTGACTTTATTGTACATTAGATGTTGTTGCAGGCAAGAAAGTTACTCGTAACTGCAGTATATTTAATGTAAATATTTAGCAAATATTTTTTGAGAGTAATAAAACAAAAAGTTTATTTGGCTTTAAATCAGGCATCTGCAATACACTGAACTACTCTCTTGAAGCTTCTGAAATTTATTTTGTTATGTGTACGTATGCAGAAAATATTTAAAAAAATATAATTTCGAGAAAGGAACAGCTTTCCACAATTTTGAAAACAACAATTCAAAATCAAAAATTTTTCCTACCATTGCAGTTACAGTTGGCTAACTGAGCCTTTAATTTAAAAAATGTAAACATTCACAGCTGTTTATATTTAAGCAGAGTTGCCAGCTGGTACAAATTTTTTGGAATTGAATTGTGATTTTTTTTTCTTCAAAAAGCGAAAGTTTAATATAATAATTTTTTGCGCTTAAATTGAAATTCGACTAATAATGCAAAGCATAAGGACAAATCTAGAGCTTGCACAGCGATTCTAATTGTAATCGAAATCGCCATTAAACGCACTTTTTATTCGTAATCGTAATTGAACCAATTAATCGCTGGATTAGGATTAAAAATTTTTGGCATTTTTCAAATAAGAAATTTGCATACAGGGCAAGTTCAACTCATAAAAACTTAAAAACTTATTTTAAGTTTAAATATACTCGTAGAATATATGGATGTGTCAGCAGCTAAAAGACCTAACTCCACAAAATAAAAAAGTTGAATAAATTATGTAATGTTTGGCAAATAGATTTCCCAAATTTATAAAAATTATAAAAGGTACAAAATATTTTTATGGCATTTAACAGAAAAAAATGAGAGTAGAGGGGATTCCCGCGTAACAGATACATTGTCTAATTTTATAAAATTTCATAAAATATGGAAATTTTGCTTGATTAAACCAATGCGTTTAATTAAAGTGGAGTTAATTGGAGTAGATTTTGAAAAAATTTAAATAGAATTCAAAGCCAATTTTTCATATCTTTAATGCAAAATATCTAAATAAGAGAAGAACAAAAGAATTTTTATAGAGTTCACAACTAATTACATAGTAATATAACAAAATTGAGGAATTTTCGAAAAGTGGAGTTAGACCTTTTAGCGTCTGACATATCCATGTACATTGAGCCTAAACAGTTTTATTTGTTGTGGATTTATCATGTCTATAGGCTGCATTTCACTGGCGCTTTATCAAATCATCAGTAGACTTCAACTATACCTTTTAAACGTTTTAAAACTCTTATGTTATGGACATATTTTAAAAATTCATTTGAGAAGTTACATAAGATTTTGGAGAGTCCAATAGAATAAGCAAATGGGCTCAGAAACTTATACAAAACATAAGAAACAATCAATGTTGGATATGCATCTCTTTTATTTTTCTACACCTTTATACAATTAGATGCACATTGGGTAACAAAACTAAAAACAAATAAAATTAAAAATAAAATCCAAATTAAGCACTTATTATTTTATTTATTATTTTATTTTATTATATTCTGCCAAGTTTATTTGAAAAACGTCGTAATATCGCATAAAGGTCATTACGATTGTTACAAATATTTTTAATTCGGTTGATAGATTGCTGGAGCTTGTCGCATCTTGCAATTTCGTTTTATTATAAAAAACATAGAAATATTAAATTAAATATTAAATAATATAAAATTGCTCATTCATCATGATACAAATTCATCAGGTGTAGATATTCAGTAATGGATTCGATAAATATACAAAATTAAACAAAATGCAAAATAAGAAAGTATAAATATACTTCGCTCTAGTAAAAGCTTCCTATCAAGGGAATGATTTCCTATAACTTGTATTGTTTTTGATGCTCATAAGTTTTGACTAACGAACTTATTTTACATGCTTCACAATTTGCTCAAAATAAAAATATAATTTAATTGAAATATAAAAACGCCAATTCAAGACAAAGTAATTAAATTTCTTTGGCTAAGCCCATGCAGTTCTACTAAATCTCATGAAGTAATTTATTTTGATTTTAATAAAAATTACTATAGGATATTTTGTTAGTCCCTATTTACACTATGCAAGTCTTATTGCTAAGCTGATTAGTTTATTAGGAGAGAGAGAGACGGGGGGAAAAGAAACGTTGCTGCTCCCCTCGTCTCTCTCTCCCTGAAACTAAACAGCTTAGCAATAAGACTTGCACAGTGTGATTTGGGACTTATTATCGGTTAATCGCTATTAATTGCATAGTCTTAATCACAGTCGCGATTATGAAAATCTGCGATTATTTGCAAAACCTAGGCCGAGTACACACTGTGGCATTTTGTGACAAATATAGCAAAAATAACAGTGGGAACTAGTGGCAACGTTTGCCATTTTCGATATTTTTGTGGCATTACCAAATAAACTGTTTACGTATCTGATGTAAACAGTTGTGAGAATAAGTTGGCTGCATTGCAAACACAAAAAGAAAATGTCAGCGTTTTGACATTGAGAAAATACCGAAAGAATTTTAAATGTGTGCGTGTATAAAAATTTAAAAGTATGGAAAACGAAAATGAAAGTGCAAAGGCAAGTGCCCTGGACGCATGACATGCCGACACAGCTAATTCAGCTTGTGGAGGTTCGTGAGGCTGTATGGAAACATACATATGTATGTATGTATATGTAGCACTTATAGCGATAGAAATGGGCAGAAATTTCGGTGGAGTTCATGCAGATGACATTTTCAAACCAACTGGCATCCTGCTTCCGTAAACTGGAATGCAGAGTACAATAGAATCTTTTGACGGCACGCATATTGAGCCCTGGTCTTTTCTACCACTTTCTTTACCGTTTTTAAGATTTTCTTACAACAGTCTGGCAAACAACTGTAATATTTTCTGGTTGTCATGACATTGACAGATCGGACCATATTGTGTAAACTGACACAAAATTGTTTTTTTTTTTTGACAAGATATTTTTCGAATAGGAATTTTTTAAAACAAACACAAATAACAGTTTTATAAAATAAAATAGTTACTATTTTTAAATTATAAATTTTTTATTTAACCACAACTGCTAAAAATTATCCAAAATCCTACTACTTGCGCAGAATCAAAGAAAAAGTGAAATTAAAATATTTTCCATTGGCAAGAGGTTGTAAAACAAATAAAGATCTACGGTATTTGAATTTGACTCAAGAGGATGTTTTTTTTCTTCTGGCTTAAATTTAAACGAGTATACGTTTAGTAAGCCACAATAAATGATGATGACATTTCATGGGAAACAAAGATATTAAAGAAAAGATAGACAAGCTTAAGAAAAGAAAAAAAAAAGTAAACAAAGCAATAATTCCTGGTAACCATAAAAAACAACAACACACAGTATCATATTTGGCAGTTGTTGGTTTTGACTTTTAAACCCAAACACATGCAAACACACTTACATACTTACATACATACATACTTTTTTAGGGTTCCGTACACCAAAGGTGAAAAGGAACCCTATTGTTTTCGCTACGCTGTCCGTCTGTCCGTCACACGGTATTTTCTCAGGAACCGTAAGAGCTACGGACCTGAAATTTGGACAGAGTATGTAGAACCTTGGCCGCTACAACAACAAATACATGAGAATTAAAAATTAAAGGGTGTTCCAAAACGAGCAACGAAAAATGTTAAAATCCCATGTAATACACATACAATTGTGTGAACATATGTATATTGAAACTTGAAATTTGTAAAATTAGTGTATTTTTATACAGACTACAACAATTAACACTAAAATTTAAAAAAATTTAAATTAAAGGGTGGTCCATCAGTTAATGCAATTTGGACTATGTAATTTTGACAATTTGCTAAATCTTGGAAACCGTAAGAGGTAAAAACTTGAAATTTTCAAAAACGGTAAAACTAAAAAAACCGAAAATTATAAAATCGCCAAACCAAAAAAAAAAATCGCCAAAAATGAAAAAAAATCGCCAAAACGAAAAAAATCGCCAAAATTAAAAAAAATTTCTAACACTAAAATAAATCGCCAAATTCGAAAAAATCGCCAAATTAAAAACAAAAGCCAAAATGAAAAAAAACGCCAAAAATCGAAAAAAATCCCCAAAACGCAAAAATGTCGCCAAAACTAAAAAAACTTTTATATAAAAAAATCCCAAAAATGAAAAAAATCGCCAAAAATAAAAAAAAAAATCGCCAATAAAGTGTCAAAACTAAAAAAATAGCCAAAACTTAAAAAAATCGTCAAAACCGAAAAAACGCCAAAAACGCCAAAACAAAAAAAAAAAAACCGAAAAGATCCCAAAAACGAAAACAAATGCCAAAACTATATATTATATAGGATGAAGTTTGTATTAAATTACATATCTAGTGTTCGTACGGAACCCTTCGTGCGCGAGTCAGAGTCGCACTTTACTGAATTTATTTTATTATCAACTTATAAACCTGACTTTAAGTTGTAAATATTTTTAACCAATAGAAAAGTAGTCAACAGACAGTTAATATATATACATACAAATGTATGTATGTATGTATGCAAGTATGTAAGTATGTATATATTTATATATTAGGATTTATAAAAATATTGCTTGACTCTATTTGGCCGAACTGCTGGGCGCAAATTAATGAGGATCTCTTAACAATAGTTTGTTTAGTTTAATCTTTTAAACATGTTCTCCAACACATTAATGTGAGTTGTTTATTTATATTTTGTTTTTCACTTAAATACTTTTTATTTTAGCAAGGAAAAGTTTTATAGATACTGACACTTAAATGAAGTTTATTTTTTATAATTTTTATTTTCTAACACTTTTTCTAATAACGTGACTGAATAATATCTTTGGTTAGTTGTTTGTTTTTAATGGGCAGCAAGGTCATCTTAATTGCCACTTTAATGTAACATGTATAGTTTTGCATTCATCTAATGCATCTAATCTGAAACTGTAACTGTTTAATTATTATTATTATTATTATTATTTTTTCTTAATAGTTATAAATATTTCCGTTGGAAATTATTTAACTTTTGGTTTAGAGTTTTAAATGAGAAAGTAGTTTTAGTTTTCTTTCAATCAAATTGATTTTCCTTTCTTTCCAATTTATTACGAGTATATATATATGTTCAAACGTACATATGTACATACATACATATATTCATTATCAGAAAATCAGGATTATATTGAATATTAATGAGATCAAGTTTAAATGTTAAAAGCTTTCTGATTTAAATTAAAATAGATATTTATTTTACGAGCTTATGTTATGAAAGCACATGTAATTTTAATACACATACTTACATACATGCACACATGTGCGCTACTTTATTGATTAGACCTTATGGAAATTTCCCATGTCTGTCAAAGATTTAAAAGTAATATCTGCATTGACACTTTAGTCGTGAGCTTGGTTGGATGCATAAAATTTAATATTGATTTAATACGAGTAAATAACAAAAATATTCATAAATTGAGTTGTACTGGCGTGATTGAAAATGACACTGTGGGTGTTGGAAGGAAAAAAATCTAGGATGCTAGGAACACAACTGGACCGCTAATATTCGTTGCCAAAAATAAAACATGTTTGTGTATATGAAAATACACACAATTATGGCGATCGATCGAAATTTGCTTTAAGCCGCAAATAGTGCAATAGTTTTATTTAGACATATTTCTTACGCTGGCGAACGGCAAAAAGTCAAACAGTAAACAACTTTATAATTGAAATAGCTGTTATTTTTTTTCGTATTCTTTGTTGTACTTAACACGGCGAATCTACGCAGCGAATTCTTAACGACGAATTTGTCGTTCGTCCAAGTTGTGTTCTTAGCATGAAAGCACCGGGGGCGACTCTATTATAGGGTCTCTGATTAATTCTTATAGGGTAACCCAGTGTGCATTAAGAGAAGATAGAAGATGGTGTTTCAGATTAATGTTCGACGCTTACCGTCGAACCCATGCACCCTTAGGAAACATCATGTGACACTCCAAAAACACATAGGTTGCAATTTTTGAACATAGTTATCCCCGTACTACGATCAAGTACCTTGTTGAGGTACTTAGAGCTATCTAAACTTTTCCTGCTTAGGCCGTGCCCAAAGAAGCTTCTGTTGTATGGCAACAGCACCAATCACTAGCATTGATTTAACACTGGGAAGCCAAGACTATTCTCCCAGTGTTTTTGGTAGCAACCACAGCCACCACGTACGATTCTCCATGATCACACACCGCGAGTATAATTGCTTACACCCACAGCGAGGACTCCAAGAGAACTCCTCAGTCCTAGTTAACACTACACAAGTCTTATTGCTAAGCTGATTAGTTCGTTAGGAGAGAGAGAGAGAGAGATGAGGGGAAAAGAAACGTTTCTGTTCCCCTCGACTCTCTCTCCCTCAAACTAATCAGCTTAGCAATAAGACTTGCATAATGTAAACTAGGACTCACCATTAACCGGCACAGCTCAATCACTCACCAGAGCCAGACATATGCCTGAGCCGACACGATCTAGTACCTACTCCACACAGCTCAAAGGATCATTACGACCGCTACACACATTCAACTCCTAGAGCAGCTCAGCTGTCGGGCCACCGGCACCCGTGTAATCAGAAACAAGCCTTTGGGTAAGACCTCAAAGTTTAACCCCGAAAGACTTCAACTCTATCTCGTCTTTTGAACTCAGGGCAGTTCCAGATGACTCTGCCAAAGCATTTTATAAATATGTGCACATCTTTTACTCTGTTATTTGGGTAGTAACACATAAGCCGTATGGGTAAAAAGTCAAAGGTACGCCGAGGGAAAAAGCCAATTTACTACGACTGGGGTCCCTTGGGATTGCCACACCCGTAATCTCCGAAGAGACTAGCTGAGGGGAGAGAAGATAGAAGGAGAAGACTAACCCCCATATGCAAAAAAAAAATAACGTGTGTTTGAAGTGCATGTTAAAATAAAATTTCCATACAAAAACCGGTTTTAACGTACACTTGAAGCACACCTAATTTTTTTGCACATGGGTGTAAATCTGCAAATGGATTTTACCATAAACTAGAACCGAAACGCACACCTGATTATTACACCGCTTCATTCTCGTATCGCCAGCTGATTGCCGAACGGCTTCGTATTTGAGTTTCGCAGACACAGGAACATGTGAAAAATAGTATGTTTCCGATAATGTCTCTTTTTTTAATAAGGCGATTGAACCAAAATCGAAACATCAGTTCCATTTTCCCTTTATTTATTTACTACGAGCATAGCACAATCAAAGAAACGTAATGACTGCTCTAAACGACATAAGGCAGGAAAGACAGTAAAGGTTCAAATAAACGTGCCATAATCATAAAACAGCTATTGGAACCAAACTTATGGGCAACACTGTATTTGGTTATAAGTGACTAACGGCATAGTCATGGCCATAACCATAGAAACGAATTGAATTTTGATTTTTCACCCTAACCACAAACAGCTGTTTGTTGGTTACACATTTTTGTTGTTGCACTTTTGAAATAAATAAACAAATGAAAATATAAACAGCTGTTTATGGTATGGCAGCACTAATAGCTGAAGCAAATATATTTATGGTTTTTGCAATAGTTATGGTTATGACATTGTGGTATGGCACGTCTGATTGAACTTTAAGCCGCAATACAGACGAAGGAATATTGCGTTTAGAACCATAATGTGCCCCATTTTCGATTTAATCGTAAGCGACATGTAGTAAAAAAATTCACACTTTTATTGAAATTAAAATTATAGAGTATATAGTACTATATTAGAACTATCAAAATGCCAAAGGCTGTAAAATTTTATCGTAAGCGACAATTTGCCTATGCGGTGTTATATTTGTATATACAGTTTAAGACTGATATAATGGCAACACCTCAACTGTCAAAATTTGTTTTTCCTGATACCTTTTGAGTGGAAAAAATTGGAAAAATCATCTGCTCAAAATTATATTGTCCTTTATTAGTTTGTGATAGATAGCAAAATTATATTTAACACCTATTGTTGATACATGTGGATTTTACAAATACATGTAGGTATTGTTATTTTAGACAACTATTTTGGATAGTTGGCGTTATTAAAAGCCAAACGAGTTGCATGTTGTTTTTTTTTGTATTATTGTAGAGATAAGGTCACCTCTCTCTCAATTCGCCTTGACAAGAGCTTAGAAATGAACCCAGACAGTGTGAGTCATAGCTCGACTAAGGAAATAAGCTAGATTACAATTTTAGATTGTTGAATTGTCACACTGTGTGGCAATCGTTATTAAAAGCATATTAAATTAAATTTAATTAAAAAGCAAGACACTGGACTTTAAGCAACAAAGTGAAACAAAACAATTAGGGCCGTATCCAAAAAAAAAAAATAAAATAATTTGAACTTTAAGTATTCTTTTGTCAAAATTTGTATGGAAATTTTCTTTTAACGTACACTTCAAGCTCAAATATTTCTTTTTGGATACGGCCATTAAAGTTTATATCTGATTTATGAAAATTAAGATATTTGGCATACAAATAAAGCAAAGTATGTAATTCTTATTTTATTTTCTCTTCTTTCAGCAATTTCGCCATATCTGGACTTAGCACTCTGCCCCTTACGACAACAGCCCTGGTTATGTGCGCGCCAGCAATCGGCCCGTCTTTTGGACATTTGGGATGGTGAATTGCATGTTCAATGGCAAAAGTTGAAAGGTAAGTTAAGCGCATTTCATAGCACTTCATTGCATTATGAAATAATTATGAAATATTTTCGTATTTAAATTTTAATATCACTTCATTTTCATTTTCCCATAACAAATTTTATTGTACTATTTCAAATTTAAAAGCAAAAACAAGCTTTCAGCATTTACCATTTTTGTTGTTAGTTTATTTGCCAGTCTTAAAAATGAAGTGTAAGCTATGGCAGAAATATTATTTTTATGAGTTTTTTTTAATGGGGTTTTAAAGATGCTCTTGTGATTTAACAATAGAAAAACCACATCGAGTTAAACTCGTGGCTTATATAAAAATCTTAAAACTAAAAGCAAACCAGTTCATGGTTGGGTATGTTATGAGAGCAAAACGTTTTCAATTAAACAGAAAAGAGATCACAATGTAGCCCGCAAAGCACAATTATTATTATTAAATTATGAGTTTTATTTGGATTTTTGACATTTTAGTTGTAACTTTCACACCATAATTTGTCATTATAAATAACACTTAACGCTAGGATTCACTATCCTACACAATCGTGCGACTTTTCACAAAATACATCCCTGGAATGATGGAGTTTATGAAAATTTTCAAAAGATAATAACAATTCATCATGAATCAGTGTTGTATTTTTTCGTAAGTCGTGCGTTGGTGTAGGATAGTGACTCATGGCCCTTGAGGGTAATTTTCATTTAAAAATATCAAAGCCAATTAATTGAAAATAGTCTGTTGGTATTAAAACTACCGCCATTTTGATACGTTTCAAAAAAATGCGTTAGATTATGATATCTAATTTAATTGAAGACTAAGCAAGTTAATATTACACCGGTTGGTCAAATTTAAGGTAAGGAAGTAAATTGGCTTAAAAACGCACTTTTTTGTTTGACAAATTCAGATTGTGGATACCCATGTAAAGTAGAAATATGGGAATTAATAATGGAATATAAAGTCGGAAAAATGTTTACCTCTAGCACTTTGCCAGACATACGCTCTTTTCACAAAATCTTGAGCCACATTTTGCAACAAATATTCGCTTACCTCGACAATGCAGAGCTTTAGTTGGTTCTGGTTGGTTCACGTAATCCCGGTCTTTTAAATTAAAATTCACAAATTTCACAATTAAAATTCTTTATTAAAGAGTGCAGCGTTCCATGGTTAAAATTTCCCAAGTTTTTACTAAATAAATGTTAAAGGATGACAACTCAATTCTTGACATTTCATCATTTGACAGCCGAATTACTTCCTAACCTCAAATTTGACCACCCTCTATAGTAAGTTAATGGTCAATTGAAATGAAAAATCATAAGAGCAAGCTAAAAATGATTTTCAAATACCTGTCGAGTGATGCCCATTTTGTTATAGTTTGTGAATCTTATAGTTTTTTTTTTTGGTATACACAAAATGGCGTCTATCGGCCGCCATATTGAATCTTGACTACTGTCATATGTTTAGTAACACATAACCTAAACTAATTTGTACCCTAAATTTTAGATGAAGCCGATAGTCAACTCAATGCCACATTGGAGAGACGTGGCTACAGTGACACAACAACTTTGAGCAAAGAAAAACCCTCTACAATTTTAAAGAAAATTGCAATTGGCACTAATTATATGAAAAAGTATTTGGCCGAAACTATGGATGGGTAAAATATTATTATGCAATTAAATATGCAAAACATTCTCTATAATAAAAATAATAAAACTATTTGCTTAACAGATTTTTGGGACGTGAATACGACTATACACAAAACGACGAAGAAAATGAAGTTGAAGAATATGAAGAAGAGGCGGCAGAAGATCAAGATGACGATGAAGACGATGAGGAGACTAATGATCATGATGATGAACAAACTGGAGGTTTGAAAAACGGCAATATTATTGAAGAAAATTCAAATGGTCTTGCCCACAACAACAACAACAACCATGACAATGATGTTGAGTTTGTGGAAATAGGCGAACCTAATAACGCAGATGATGATGATGATGACGAGAATGATGATGATGAAGAAAATAATGAGACAATAGATGAACTTAAAAAGCCAGGCGGCGGTAATAAGAGACGTAAGAAGAAAAAGAAGAAGGGTAATCAACATGAAATTGCAACACAAGCTGCCAATCTTTTGGTCATACAACCATTAGAGCAGCAATTAGCATCTCATCATCATGGTGATGAATTTGAAGCTCATGGTGCAACAACCCAGTTGCTAAAGCCTGTGATACAAAAATTCAAACCGTTAAAACAAAAGAAACGCAAAAGGAAGAAGGGCGACGGTGGCGGCGGCGGCCATGGTCATGGTCATGGCGGTGCTGCTTCAACGATTGTTGTTGAACAGGAACCTGCTACCGATCATTTTGGCTTGGGACTGCTTGAAGAATTGGTCGAGCTGGATGGTGATGTGGGTGGAAAGCGCAAGAAAAAATATCCTATGAAATATGGTAGAAGTATTGGAGGTGTGTGTTTGAATAACTTTTTTGCACCTTTTCTCTACACATAGAAGTTTTTCTATTATTATTATCCAAATTTTATCCAGCCTTTACCCACCTTTTCCTCCTTTTTAGATTGCAGAAAGAAGAAATGAATGAGTTAAACATAATCACATAGGAAACTTAATATTAATATTAATTTAATTCATTGATGAGGTTTGAAAAAAAAATTAGATATAGCATTTTTTAGTGTTTATTTGCCATGAGCACGGATGTTATTTAGATTGGGGATTAGGTTAGCAGGTTGCTAGTGAAAATGTGAAATCTAGGGCCCAGCACACTTGGGTCCAATACGATGATTGCTTTGTGCTAATGCGCTGATCCCTTTGGGGGTTATAGTTAAAGTAATTAAAAGCGCCTGTTAAAGTCAACCATAACTTACGCTCAAATTCACACGACTATCTCTGCTTACTTAATATTAATTTTTTTGTTTATTTTGTTGTGTTAGGCCCCTATTATGATTTACAACTAAGTTGATAGTTGAGTTGTAATTACCAAATTTTTATGATGTATTACAACTTTTTTCATCATGAGAAGACTGCTTTTTATTTATCAGTTGTATTTTCAATATCAATATCAACCAATATTGTTGCCATGTTCATAAAACATAAAATATCAAAAAAAAAAAAATTGTAATGCCAAAACTAAATAATTTTAAATATTTTGTATGTAACTATGGTTTTAAAAACCATAGCATAGATTAGAACCTTTTCTTTTCGAGCATTACTTCAGGGACAACTAAAGCTAGTTGTAATTCAGAATACCAAAAACAGTTACATATGTTGGTTTAAAGTTAAGGTGTTCCAGTTTCAATTGAAGTTAGTTGAGTTGTAAACCGTAATAGGGGCATTAATTTATATACATAATTCGAGGCTTAAGTTATGCAAATGCAAGCAGAAAAATTTCAAGTTTTCCCTTTTCTCCGTTCTGGCTACATATATTGCAGCAAGAAATCTATATTTAATATGGATATCTTCGAGTAAATTTTGTAAATACAAACGATTTTTTCGTTTTGAAATTTGTATATATGTATGTACATATGTACATATATTTTGAAACGCATTTCCTTTTTTTATACAAATTTGAAACGTTTCTAAACGAAATTTCTTACAAAATCGATATACAAAAAAAAACTCGATTTCAAAAATATATTGAGTTGGCGCCTCTCTATATTAAATTAACGATATGTACCTTAAAAATTGTAAACCAGTATTACCATACAAAATAATGGTTAAAAACTCTTAAAGTCTCTTTTATAAAAATTATCAAGAACAATTTTGTAGGAAAATCAGTTGTATAAACCCTTTGTAAATCCTTAATAATTTTTATAAATAAGTGTGTTAAAGTATACTTTGCTTTGAAAAATTTAATTGAAATGCAAATATTCGGACCATATTTTTCGTACAGTTAAATTTATGTTTGGTGAGTTTCGTAGTATAATAAAACTCAAATACAAACGACTGACAAAAAACTCAGCTTAACTTCAAAATCGCCAATAAGTTTCATTAGCAGCATTTTTAAAAGGGAATCAAATTACATAAGAAATACACAGTGTTTGCTTTAAAAGACCTTTATCGCAGCAAAAGCTTTTAGCAAATATAAAACTATTAATTCCAATTATAAATTTTGTTAGACATCATGTAAACAACTGCATTATCGCCAAACTCAACACACATAAGCATAGAGAGGTGAAAACTAAAAATCCCATAATTAATACTACATATATTCTCTCTTTTGGATTGTGAATTAGAAACCACACGATGAAAAAACCCTACTCTTCCTGTTGCTTCACAAGGTAACTTATAATCAGGTTGTTGCACAAACTAGGCATGTTTTAGCATAGACAAGCACAACAACACCACGTATTTTGCTATCGATTCGAATTCAACGCATACTTCACATACTCACCTTAAAAAGAAATTATGCAAAATTTTATTTTAGTTTATTTAATTTATGTAAAGTAATTTTGCTTAGCTTTTAAGCTTATTTCTCTGCTCTCTCTTACTTTCTATTCCTAACGGAAAGCACCAAAAACGCACCCATTACTAACAAACACCGCAAACCCTCCATTTTTTATTTTTTTTATTTTAAGCAGTTCTTTGCTGACCCTAGCAAGCTTTTACTAACTTTTTATTTTTCTTGATTATCGCTACCCGCAGTGACTCGTGGCAAGAAGAAGAAGAAGAAGAAGGCCATAATGAAATTAATGCTGTTGGGCACCTTCCTTAAAGCCAAAATCGAATTATTACTCAAACTGTTGGGTGCTCATCTGCAAATTAAATTCTTTGCTGTCGCTTTTATAAGTCTGCTGATCAATATTGCTCGCTTCTGGATTGATCTTAAGCGTGGTAGCCCACCGCAAAAGGTATGAATGTTTTAATTCCATGTTTTATTTTAATATCAGTTCGTTTGTTTTTTGTTTGTTGGGGTTCCACACAAAAAAATCTTGTACACCCTCTTTATGGTTTATGGAATTTTTGTAAAAAAATCGTTTTTCTTCAATAATAATCAGCCTTATTACGGGTGTCATATTTTGACTTCAACGACGACAACTTTGTATTTGATTAAAGAAAAAATGTTTTAATGTTCTTTAGTTTAGTACCACATCGACGTAGTCGAAATACGACACTCGTATTTAGGCCCAGTATTTTATTAGTATAATGTTTTTCCCATTTTTATTTTAAAGCAATTTTATTTAATTCTTTTTGTAAATTATTTAAAGGAAAATCTAAAATATTTGCAGAAGAAAGAAAAATATATTTCTCCATTTAACAATTTGTTATTTGTTAAATTTTTAAATAAAATTTTAATTGAGTCAATTAAAGCTTTAATTAAACTTTTAATCAATTAGAACAAAAGCTTATAATCTCATGATTCAATTAAGTTTTTAATTGATTGTTTATATTTCCAATTAAAAGTGTTAATTGGAGAGATTTTCTTTTTGGGTAACTAGCCGAGTTTAAATTAAAATAAAAAAATCAAATAATTGTTGAACCTCTTTTGTGCACCATCCCTAAAACCCAAAACCGCCTTTGCCACAATATCTCTAACTAAGTTTACTTATTCCACTAGAATGGATTTAAAATCCCTTCTTCCAAGTCACCAAACAAAAAAAGGGACAATCCTTCTTTTGTTGTAAAAATACACATTGGGTCTTTGGTATTTCCTTGGGTTATTGTATTTCAAAGAATTAATCTTTCTAATGACAGGTTGTTTTTGTTGAACATGCACATCATCAGCATCACTATGAAGATAATGGCGAGGACTGGAATGAATCGGCTGGAGGTTACTGGAAGAGATCTCTACAGACGGATTCTACCGAAAACACTTACGATTCGGTGACCGATAGTTATCAGCCCAGACAACCGCATCACATGCAAATACAGCAACAGCACGCACAACAACAATATGATCCACAATATTTGGCGTATCAAAATCAATGGCAACGAAAGTAAAACGAATTTTGTTCGAGAAAAAAAATTAACAACTCTGTTTAGTTTAGTTGAAAATTTATTTTGTTTAAGCATATAAGACCCGTAAATTTTGTTTTAAAAATTTGATTTTTGTTGCAAAAGAAAAAGAAAATAAAACTAAAACATTTTCTCTAAGTCTAAATTGTAAAAATAGTTTTATATTATAAATCGTGCTCATAAATTTTTTTTTTATTTACAAAATGTCTTATAATGCATTAATAGGGCATTTAGACATGCACAAAATCTAGCAGATTTTAATTCAAATCTTTACGGAAAATATACCGTTTACAAAAGCTTTTTTTTTTTACATTTATCAAGGTTTTTTATCTAAAACAAAACCCACTAACTAAAATAGTAGTTCCAAAACTACAATTAAACAACTACAGTGCAGCCGATTCACACACCTTTTTTAAGCAGACCGTAGCTAATTCACTCATCTTTTTTATAAGTACGCTGTACAGGGTAGCAAAAATTAAATAAAAATATTGTATTTTGATTAGATTTCCTACAAATCTACTGACAAAATAGATTTCTTTTTGTATGGGAAATCTAGTAAAAAACAGCAAGATTTAGCTCGAAATCTCGTTAGTACTAGATTTCGAGAAAATGTAAATGCCCTATTACGTTGCTTCGAAACATTGTAGATTTAATTTGAAATATTTATAAAAATCTATATCGTTTGCACTAAGATTTTTTGACATTTTTCAAGATATCGTATCCAAGACAAAATCCTTTGTCAAATATTTTGTCTTAAAATGTAATCCAAAAAGTGCCAACTTAGCTCATTTACACACCTTAAATAGAACATTTTGTAGAGCGTAGCTAATTTACTCACCTTTCATATAAATATGCTGTACAGGAAGTAAAAAAAAAATAAAAACCACCGTGTTATTGTGATTGGCGATTTTGCGGCGAAAGTCAGGCGTATTGTACCAGAGTAAAGGTAGAATTAGTAAAATCGTATCATTCTACTTCACAGCTTGCCGTATCGTTCAACTTTGTCCACAAGTTATAGAAAATGTAACAGTTTGCACAGCACGTTTTTTTTGTCTGCCTTTGAATGCGGCTGTTTTGACATTCGCTACAGAAAAATTAGTTATCTGTAGATTTCTACGTCAGCAGTGCTACCACCACATATTTTATAACTAGTAACATGCATTGTATATGGTACGGTTTTTGTCAGCTGACACGCAACATCACAATACGATTTTACTAATTCTACCTTAAGGGCCAGTCTAACAATGTAACCAACGTTCTACTTGCCGCATAATTACATTGGAAACAACAACAAAATTTTAAATTTTGTAAATTGTTTTCTTTAATCAAATATAAATAGTCGAATTTAAGGTCCAAGATTAGATTATGAGTAGATTTTGCATGGGGAATCTAGTAAAAAAAAAAACAAATAGATTCAGCTCGAAAATTCTCTATTATTCATATAATAATTCGTTTCTCAATAACCTAGCAGATTTCCCGTACAAACCAAGAACTACTTCGTCACTAAATTTTGTCAAATCTACTTAAGCTCCAGTAGAAATTAGTTTTTCATATTTATGCCTCAAAAGGTGTTTGAATTGGCTACATTGCAGCAGTTTGGTTGTAGTTTCTGAAAATTTTCAGTTAATGGGTTTTGTTTTGCATAAACAAATCTTGATAAATGTTAGAAAACTTTTAGTGTAAACGGTATAGATTTTCATAAAGATTTCAATTAAAATCTGGTAGATTTTGTGCAAATATAAATAATCTATAAAAGGCTTTAAGAACAATTTTTCATACAAACTTTGGTTGGTAAAGCAAAACTATTTTTTATGAAGCCGGTAGAAAAGATTTAAATAACAAATTTTTGAAGGAAATTTGATTAAGGCTAATTTAACCTATTTGTTTCAGACAAAAAATTTTATGCAGGAAAAAGATAACGGCCTGGCCCACGATGTTGACAGTTAATGTTCACTCGAAAACTTGTGTTGAAAAGAACAATGTAATAATAAAATTTGGCGAATATTTGCAGTAAAAACAAAGTTTACTTTAAGAGCTTAAAGCCAGTATTTTGCATTGAAATACTGATTTTATATTTTTAAAGTATACTTTGTTTTGACTAAAAATATGCATTTTTGTTTTTATTTTTAATATAAACAAACAACCAATCGATCTGTCGACATCGTGGGACAGACTGTAAATATAATTTTGTGCAGAAATTTTTTGTAATTTAAAAATATTTTTTATGATGAATAAGGCCTTAAGCATTTAAGCAAAATAATTTAAAAATAAATGTTGTTTTAAAAACCGACGAAACCGACACTACAAGGCCACAATATTGTTTAGTTTAGTTAAAATGTTTATTGTGTAAATTTTTTTAATATATGTATACGTAATTGTGTATTATGTTGTATCAATTTATTTAATAGAATATATAAGAATGATTTGTAATTGATCAATTCACAAGCCTTGTTGTATCGCTTAAAGTTATATTTGAAAAGACAATTTCAAACAAAACTTTTCAAAAAGAAAAACGAGTTATTTGTAAAATATTTTTGTTTTAAAAAATTTTATTTGAAAATGTCTTTTGAAATACAACTTTAAATGATACAACAAGACTTGTGAATTGAGCAAACAACTTCTTCTGAACAATTGAATTAAATTTGTGAAAATTCTCTAATTGTATTTAAATAAAATTTCATGTAAAAGATATTAAGTTTTTAAATCGAGCGCTATCGAATTGTTATAAAATTTTATTTAGTATTAATTTACTTAAATAAATTTTTAACTGTATTTATAAGTACACACACACACACACACATATATATATATATTTAATATGTATTATTTATTGTCATTAATTTATTTATGTTTATGAAAAGAAGACAAAGTAATAAAATTCCAAATAAAAGTTGTTTTCTATATTCCTCCAGTAGCGAATGTAAGTAAGTACGCAAGAGTTATTGCTAATTTTATTTGAATTTTAGTTTGCATACAAAAAAAAGCAAAAAAAGCAAAGCGCTTTTCTCCCCAACGCTCCTATTATAATTCTACAAACACGATATCATTGTGCTCTACAAAAGTAATGAAATTATTTTCTACGACGATTTGATGCCCATTTTTCTTCAAATAAATATTTCAAGTAACATGGAAAAAAACCATATTATGCTAAAAACACAATTGGGACGTTCGACCGTTAACTTCAAGAATTCGTTGTATAAATTCGTCTCTTGAAACACAACTAAATTTGACGATCTAACAGTTCTACTCAAAATCTCTGCCTTGCTACCATGAGGCAGCGATATATTGGATAATAATAAAATAATTAAAAATTTTTATAAAAAATAACAGATCTTAAGCTGAATTAAAAAAAGAAACAAACCATACTAAAAAATCAAATAAATACAAACTTTCAAGATATCTCTGCCATGGTCTACAAAAATATCTACAGCGAATTTTTGTAGATCATGGATTCCATATTACACAAATATTCACTGCGTCAAAAGTCACTTGCATATATGCATATTCACACCAAAAACTCTATGATTACGTACTTGCAATAAAAATAAATACAAACAATCTCTATCAAGTCTCAAACTTGATTAAATGTGGTATAAATCACACATTTGGAAATAAGAACTAAATTGGAAAAATATTGGAAATAAGAGCTAAACTATAATTGATTAAACTCGTTAAATTGTAAGTTAATTCATTAATTAACTCGGGAGAAGCGCAATAAATTATTAAAATTCACTAAATTTTAAACAAGCCATAACTTGTATTTTAAATCGCTAAGACTCCAAGCAATGCTGAAAATTCGTAACAAATCTCGGTGAAAATGACGAAAATTCGCAAAAACTTGCCAAGGGAAACATATTTGCTTAAAATTCACGAAAACCTGTTAAGAAACATAATACTTGGATAAACTCGCTTTCATCGCGAGAAGTTTTAAGATTGGAAACAAACCTAAAAATTCATTAGAAATTGCCTAAAATGTTATATATAAAATAAACTTGCAAAAAATATTGCAAGCTCGCGAAAAATGTCTAATTGCATTAAAGAAGACACTTACACTGCAAATAATAATATTATCTTATATATAAATCACAAAAAAAATGGGCAATATCGAAGAAATTTGTAATTTCTAGTAAAAGTTTTTGTTTAACTTTGATGTCATAATAAGAACATATCACTACAATGGATATTTTATGATTTGAGATTTCCATATTAAAAAAATGATTACGAGTATTGTGTGTATTTTCATATACACAACGAAAAATTCGTCGTTGGTCTGATTTGTGTTTATGGTATTAAGCGACACAGATATATACATACATACATACATACAAACATATTTATATTTCTCAAAAGAAGTACAAATTTATATACAAAATTTTTGGTAACTTTTCGTCGCCTTTGCTTACTTTATTACAAAAATACGAGTATTTTGGTTATGGCAACGCTGATTCCAAGCATGATTTTTCAAAGCGAATTGAAGCGAATCTGTCTCAATATGAATTTGCCTTGCTTTTAGCATGCGCCACAACCACAGCACAGTAAATTAAAATATTAAATTCGTTTGCTTTGCTTTATTGTCTTTTCAAGGAATTTAGTACATTTTTTTTATAAAATCTAATGGCCAATTGTTGTATTTTATATGCACATTGGGAAATGTAATCTACTTTTTAGGCCAAAATTAATTTCAGCAAAAGTTTTGTACCGATATGGCTGAAATTTGAAATTTAGTTTTTTTTTTGATTTTTGTAAAGTATAAATTTCTTAGGGTTGCCATCTTAGGCAAAAAATAAAGGACTAAATATGTATCTTGAGAAGGAAAAGACACAATTTTTTTTAAATTTGGCACACTGAAAATACGCAAGGGGTCAACAAAATGGCGTATAAGCCATGTATACAAAATTTTGCTTGGAAAAGTCGTTAGTGTTTCCGTGGGCCTTGCGCCACTTTAACGATAAATTTTTACAAACAGTTTGTGCCTTTTGATTCAACGAAGCCAAATCTTGTTTGGAAACATAATTTAAATGAATTTCACCGATAATAAAATGGTTAAACCTAAACGAAAAATAAATAAAAATAATTCAGAACTATTTTCTTAATACTTTTCCTCAAGGAAAAATACCGCAGTCCATGACCAACATTCTCAAAAGCTTGTGGGAAGTTTATATTTATGGAAAAAGTTATTTATTTGAGCTTAAATTAGAATTACACATTTTATTAACAAAAGCAATAACGTCCAGCAAAATATTTTGATTTTTAAAATTACTTACTATCCCATCTCTTCTCCATATTATGCACAATTTTCTTCTTATTATTTAATAACCCATAAAAAAACGTTTTAATTTATATCAAAATTACACTTTTTATGCTGCTGTAAGCACGTTGCTTGCAAACGTCAACTTCTACTGCCCATAAATCGGCTGATATTTATTAAAAAAAAACCAAATACGCAGTTATTTGATTTAATATATTCTTAATCGAACGATATTAAGTCCCAAATCACACTATGCAAGTCTTATTGCTAAGCTGATTAGTTTTAGGGAGAGAGAGACGAGGGGAACAGCAACGTTTCTTTTCCTCCCGTCTCTCTCTCCTAACAAACTAATCAGCTTAGCAATAAGACTTGCATAGTGTAAATTGGGACTAACAAAAATATTATTATTATAAAAAAAGAGAAGTAACACTCATGCAATGAATACCTACTACTATTATTGAGTGTTACCTTCTTTAGGAAAGGTATAGGGATACAGAAGACAGTTGGTGAAGGAAGAGATAGAGGAAAGCTTCATTATTTTACAATTCTGCTTTTTTTCTTATTTGCAAGTTTTTAATAAGTGTTAAGTGTTGCAGCGCCTCTGGTGTTTATGAGGCGCATTAAATGTTAAAAGTTTTGTTTATTTAATGACTTTTTGATACCGGGGCTTGAACCCAGGACCATCGGTTTTGTAGTCAACGTGGTAACTACTTCAGCCAACGCCAAGATTTCGGGTCAAATTACCTACTGTAGATTGTGACGTTGTTAAAAATTAGTAAAAAAAATGTTTTAGGAATTTTTTTAGTGCTCTTAGTCTTGAGCCTTGTTTCAAACTTTTGTGTTTTTAAGTGAAATTAGTTAAAAAAAAACTCTAGTTAATAACTAAAATTTGTTTCTGACAGCTTGTATTTCAAATTATCAAGAGTTGACTGTAATTATTTGCCATTAGGATAGAAAATATGTAGATCTTTAGATCTTCTGCAAACCTTCACACAAATGAAATATGATAGCATATTTATTACTTATGATTTAAGAATAACATAACATATTGAGCAAGAAATATATATTTATAAAATTAAAAAAAAAAAAAAAAATCACGAAAAAAGTTAACACAAATAAAAAAAAAAAAAATTCAAAAAGTTATTTATGTAAATGTAGTTCGATTTCACGAGATATACGAGTATTAATAAAGAAATGTGTTTATTTGTAAGTAAATATAAATTTTGTTCAACTATTTTAAATTATTTTGAACAAAATTTATGGGCGACTTAAACTGATGGCATACATAAAACATGACAACTCAACACTTGAGGATTGTTTTTGCCCATAAGTTTTGAATGTAAATGGCATTTTGTAGTTTTGTTTATGGCTTAATATAATTTCGACAAATCGATTCTGGTCGATGGTTCAAAAAAAAGAACAACAAAAATAATTGCGAATACATGCGAATGATATAGAAACAATTTCAGAACATGTTAAGAATTATTAAATAGTAAATTCGCAAATAATGTAAAACAAATATTCCAAAGTGTATTCACCTTTCTTGCTTCTCTCCTACCATTTGTTTAATTTTAATTTTAGTTTTAGTGTTTTTTTTTAAACCTGGGTTTCCGCAAATGTAAATAACATTTTTGGTTTTCAGCTTAATAAAACTCTCCTATCAAATGTACGAATATGTTTGTTGCTTGGGGCGTGGAAGAAGAATAATTTAAAGTTTTATTTCAATGAAATATTTTAAGCTTCAAAAAAAAAAAAAAAAAATAAAAAATTACAAATCAACTTATTTGGTATTTTGACAAGGTTTATCTAAACTTAAAGAATATAAAAAATACATGCATAAAAACTGGGTCATTAGAGTAAACACAAGTGGATTTAATTTCGAATTGTAAAGAGTTGGCAAAAAAGTTGTTTAAAATTCTAGACAAAAAAAAATCTTTGAAAATTAAGAAAACACAAGCGTATGGGTTCTTTTTAGTTATTGATTTTGTGCATAATTTTTGTAATTCGATTAAATAAAATGCGAAATAGTTTAAAAGAAAGTGATTCGAGTTTCTATTGATTGTAAATGGGCCAAAAAAATGCTTAACCCCGTAGATTCGTGATTGAAAGCTTGCTTGCTACTTCCTAAAGTCGATGGGATAAAGAAGTCATTGTACTACATGAGAGTTGTTTCTATATATTTTAATCGTGCTTCTTCAGACTCCTGCAGCTGTAGCTCTTTGTGTGCCTTACTACCCACTCTCTGAAACATCAGATTAACAGATGTGCACATATTAATTTACTGCACATCACCTTGAATTGCCCTGAGTTTGAAAGATGAAGGAAAATAAACATTTCTTAGAGGTCTAGGTTAGCTTGAAAAGGAGGGGCAATAAATATTAAACCAATCTATTTCGGATTGCACTTCGTCGCCTCAGAATTGGTTTAGCCCATACGCCACAAAGTTGAAGTGGAGAAAAACGACAAAGAAGATTTACATGAAGTTTTCTCAAAATATACCGAATGGATTTCTTTTGTACTTGCTCCACTGCTTTCGATACATGTTTTGAAGAAAAATGTAAATTTTTGTGAACTTTCATGAATTAATAATTAGTGTTTTTTGTGGGAATTGTTAAAATTTAAGTTTAAAATTTTTTAAACGCACTAATAATCTCAAATTAATATTTTACTTATTAAGTAAAATATTTTTTTTATTAAAAATACATTGAAATTGATTATTGGGGGGTTTAGCTGGATCATATGCGCATTAGAACAACTAGAGTTATTATGTTATAAACTTTCATTTAAACAAATGTGAAGCTCAACAACAAATAACAAAGTTGAAACAAGAACTCAATAATCAACATGTTTTTTATTTTCTTACTTTACCATTAATACATTGGCTGATTTTTTTCCAGCTTCAAATTGTATTTGTAAGAGTATGTAAAAATAAAATAAATGTAAATAACAACAACAGCTATTTAAGTATAGAGTGTTGCCACACAAGTATTTTTTTTTTTGACCAGGTGCAGTCAATTTAGTAATTATGGGAATTGTTAAAATTTAAGTTTAAAATTTTTTAAACGCACTAATAATCCCAAATTAATATTTTACTTATTAAGTAAAATTTTTTTTTATTAAATTAAGTTAGAAGTTAATATTAGTTTATTGTAAAACTAAAAATGCGTTTTGTGCCCCATACAACAGTTTTTTTTAAATTTATATTCAAAAAGTAGCTTTTTGTGCACCATACGTATGTGGGTTAAAATTTTTATAACCGACGAACGGATTTTCCCGACCACCTTTGAAACTTGTGAAACTTAGTTGTCTTTTTGCACGTTACTTAACTAAAATAAATTTAAAATTTTGGACTTCCAGCTTCTGTTTTTCCTGAGATATGGTGCGTCAAAAAATTAAAAAATCATTAAAAACACATATAAGTGGTCTGCCATAGAATAGAATAGGGGGAGATCTGGTCCAAAGACCGGCATTGCTACACCTGATGGATCTTTTGTACCAACTGGTCCGCCATTATTGCTCATATCTTCGAAAGTTATTAAGATACAGGGTCGAAATTGGTCTCATTTAATAGGTATTGAGAATAGCTTTAAAACTGCATTTAGCTTAACTTTTTTTCTGAAAGGTCAAAGATCACTGTCACATGATTTAAAGTTTGGGGAACTATATCTCAAAAAATGAAATTTTTAAAATTCTAAAAAAAATATATGTTAATCCTGGCAGTCTCTTCTTATATGTGTTTTTAATGAATTCCCTACTTTTCGAAGCGTCATATTTCGGGAACCACAAAAGCTAGATACCCAAAATTTTTGAATTTATATTATTATAGTACTATAGAACATTCGTGCAAATTTTTGTACAATTCTAAGAGGGTTAGATAAAAAATTGCGTTTTTTTTCGTTGCTGTGAATTGAAAATTTTGTTGTTTTGTTTATTTTTCTTGATGTCCAGAGAAATAAGTTGATCGTTTAAAGCAGGCCAAGAAGCCACCGCCGTAACATTTTTAACAATCGATCCGCTTACACAGTTACACAAAAAATAAACACTTCAATTGTATTTAATATAATATAAAGAATGAAATTAAATTGTTTCTGTTATACTCAAACATTAATAATTAAGGTATCTTTTATTTTATTTTATTTTATTTTATTTTATTTTATTTTATTTTATTTTATTTTATTTTATTTAATTTAAGTGTTTAATAAGCTTATATTAAAATATGTAAACGGCGGCTGCTTCTGGGTGATGATGTTTTTGCTTAACAGTCGCCGTTGAATTTTTCTTACGCCACCTTCTTTTTTTTATTATTCATTTCTTAAAGAAAGGAAGCAAAAAAGAGTTAATTTTAGTTCGTAAGTTTTTATATAAAGAATTTGACGCAATCGCCAAACAGTGGCGTGTACAGCAAAACAATAGTAATTAAACCTAAAAATAGTGGATATGAAGCATGTTTAATATCTCAGAAATCCTAATAAATTTCGTGAAGCGCGTTTTTGATTCAGAAAGTGGGTATTCAAAATACATACATATATTCCATAACTAACTCATATTTTAAGAATGATCGGTGGAGCAAAACTATTCTGCGGCGACGACTTGTGCCTTTATAGCATGTTGTGTGCTCTTAATAAGAAATATTGAGAAGATAGCCAGTAAAAAAATAATGATAACCTATCACACTTTATATATATATATATATATATATATATATATATATATATATATATATATATATATATATATATATATATATATATATATATATATCCTAGGTTTTTCCAGTCTGAATCCTTAAGATATTCCATATCTGGCATATTATTATCGACTGTAGTCGAAAGTGCTGATCGAACGAATTTCTATTGGGTATTATGATACAAATTCGTCAAAGAGTCTCGTCGCTATTGTGAATATTACTCATTTAGAGAATTTAAAATGAGTGTCTTAAAATCTTAATGTGGCAGCATTGTGCCATCTTAAAATTTTCATTGTGAGCAGGCAACGACATAAAACACAGTTAGGGAATTTACAATGAGTATAGGTATTAAAATTTTAATGTGGCAATATTGCGCCATATTAATTTTTTCACTGTGAGCATGATACAATTATAACAGATACATGCACAAGCCCAGCCTGTTATTGTATACAATACTAATACCCTGCAAATAATGCGACTAGTCCATACATGCATGTAAAGACTAGTCCATAGAGGAGTAGGAGTACCACAAAACTACTCCAAATATATGAAAAAAAGGTGGTCGATTTAACATTTCGATGTCCTAGAGTTGGACCACATGGTCCAACTTTGCATTACATCGGACTAACCCCGAAACTACTCCATATGGAATAGTTATAGACCACTCCCATACAATTTGTAAGTGTCTAAGCAGAACGATCATATTCGTTTAAAAACGAACACTTATCGTACAGCATTGAATGCTTGTATGAAGACGACATGATCCACGATTGCATTACATGGTACCATGATGTAACTAGTCTGTTTCATCTAGATTGGACCACGTACTCCAATATTATTTGCAGGGTAGTTGTCAGACTCTGTTTACAAGCTGCAAAAATGTTAGTGTATGTGTGTATATAAAATGATTACAGTGTTGCCAATGAAATTACACATGGGTGTGTTTCCAATTACATATTGAAGAAAATTACACTACACATAATTTTTGTAGGCTAAAATTTAAACAAAAATAAATAAAAATAGAAACCAAAGTAGAATTACACACAGATTATACATAAATCTAATTACATGACCTGCACATGAGAATAATTGCGCACTCTGTCTGATAACACACCAATTGGCAACACTGAGTGACTATAATCATTCTGCAATTGTACTTTAGTTACCCTGTTATTGTCATTTTTAAAAACAAAAGGCATCTGTTTCTGACAATTATACGTTTGTTTATACCAACAAAATGCATGTGTTTTTTGGTGTTGTAATATTGTTGTAACTAGTCATGCATGTACCTAGTATAATTTTACCATGATATAAATACACATACAGTGTATATCAAAGTCAGCCAAACACGCATACATCTTTATATTATTTTTATATTAGTATATATTATGAGAAAGAGAGAGAGAGAGAGAGAGAGAGAGTAAAATGCATGTTTGTACGCAGCGATGCCAATTATTTATAATTCAAACGCGCTACTACCCCTCTCAAAACGCGCTAGAACGCGCTAAGTTACAGCATTGTCAAATATTTATAGCAAAAACGCGCTATTTTCTACGCGCTAAAATTAAATTTCAATAAAAGTCGATGTATGTATTAGTACTCGTATCACAATTAATTTATCAGATTTTGCAACATTGCTTCCTCGACATTATATTTTAATAAACTAAAATCATTTAATACAGAATCAGAATCGCCATCCATATAATCGAAATGCTTAGTTTTTACTTTCAATTTATTTGTAAGACTTTGTAAAAACATATAAATTGTCGAATAGTTTTCCGATTCAAATGCTTTTTGTACTTCAGCTATAGTAGATGCTTTGTAAGTTATGTACATTTTTTGGGTCATTGTAATTATGTAGTACATATTTTTAGTTGTGAAATTTCAAAATAATTGTCATTACAGTATTAAAATGCGTTTTTAATTCTTACCAAGGTCAAGCGAATTTTGTTTGCGACAGCTGAATCATTAACTAATTTAAAAAATTTTATCAGAGTTTTAGATATTAGAAAATTTTTAAAATTATTTAAAAAAAAAATTACAAAATATTGAACTGAAATGATATTATTATTGACTTGATTCAAAACGCGCTAGTTTAGCGCTTTTTTTTATTAAACGCGCTAAGACGGAAAAAAGCGCGTTTGGCATAGTTAAAAAGCGCTAAATCTAGTGCGAAACGCGCTAAATTGGCATCGCTATTTGTACGAATGTATGAGAGACTGAATTATTTTCTTATGTACGTATTAAAATAACAAAATTTTTTTTAATAGAAATTATTATTTGATAAATTTATCAAAATAACTTTTGTTCTACGAAAAATACAAATATTTTTTCATCAACTACATCTGCGTTGACAGTTTTAACTTGTTTAGTTTAACATTAACATATTGCCATATTGAAAATGACATGCTTTTTATGCTATTGTGATCTACCTAAGTATATAGAAGTATTAAAATAGCAAAACTTTTTAAATTAGAAATTATTGTTGAATAAATTTATTAAAATAGCTTTTGCTCTGCAAAATGCCTAAAGACAGCGGAAAATACGAATAGTTTTTCATCAACTACAGCTGCGCTGACAGTTTTATTGAAAATGACATGCTTTTTATACTTTTAAATTTTCCAACTGGGTATAAATTTGATTTACACACAAACAAAAACAACAGACTTGCCAGCCCATATTAATAAAGTATTAAAATTGAAACGTTGCAGTATTAAGGTATAGGGTATGTTCGTAAGTGCATCACTGCGCTGCAAAATGGAAATTTAAATGTTCTTAACTGGTTCACTGAAGTAGATAACGCACAAAGAAATGTCAAATATAGTTTACAAACATGATTACTACTAAAACAGATAATCAGCGAACTTGTATTGCATTTTAAATAAAAGTTTGCACGTATGATGCAGAACAGTGATGCACTTACGAACACACCCATATTTTAAAACGCTATTGTGAATTCCCTGAGAATCTCTGTCGTCTTTTCACTATTTGAAGTCGCGTGTCCGTGTAGCCTGCTGTGGTGAATGTGTTTAATGCATAAAAGCAAGATACTTTTGTATATATGTATGTAAGTTCGTGGCAGCATTTTACAACATTAATCTCATGTTGGTAATAACAGAATAAGGAAATTGAGCTGAGGTCTCTTTATCGACAATTCGTATGTCCCTATTTACACTATGCAAGTCTTATTGCTAAGCTGATTAGTTTATTAGGAGAGAGAGACGGGGGGAAAAGAAACGTTGCTGTTCCCCTCGTCTCTCTCTCTCTCCCCATGAAACTAATCAGCTTAGCAATAAGACTTGCACAGTGTGATTTGGCACTATTTAATTAATATTCTATAAATTTATTCTTTCTTTCATTTTAAACATATCTATGTATGTACATTGTAAATATTTCTGTTTGTTTCTTTTTCCAAAATTGTTCTTAAGAAACAAGATTTTGTACAAGATACTTATGTCACCGACATTATGTATCTGCATTTACATATGAGTAATCATCACTGGCTTGATTGTCGGTGTGGTATGTGGTGAATTCAAATAAATTATGACTTAAAAGGAATCTGATGAATATTAAAATACGTGAGTGAGTGTGTGGTATGCAAAATTGGATAACATTTACTCGTCCCCGTGTGCTAGCTATAATATTCGCAATACATACTTTTAATTTAATAAATTTAATGAATCATTAAAATTAAACAACTATATAATAAAAAAAAAAATAGTAATAAAAAATATATGTGAAAAGTCCAAAAACTAAGCGACTCTGTTAAGCGTTATTTAGCGCCATATACTGCAGCAAAAAAACAACCGTTTAACTGAAAATAAATTATGGTTAAAATTTAATTCAATATATCTTCGTACACGCTTATTACGAATATTTTTTTCTTTTTATAACAACTAATAATAAAAAAAAAACCATTAATAATAGTTGAATTTCTGTTATTATTGCTATTGGTTGTATTGTATCATTTCCGAAGGCAATGACACCTAAAGCTTTCGCTTTTTGTTGTTTTTTTTTTACTAAATACCGCCTTTAGTTAACATGTACTATTATTCACAATATGACACAATCAATATTTTTTAATTGTTATAAAATTAATAGGAAAACACATACAATGTAAATGTATGTACAAAATGTTCTAAACGTGTACAAAAGTTACATACAATTGATGGTGTTGCATACAAAGGATGCTTATTAATTTAATGTAAAAATGTCGGGTGAATAAATTATCTCAATTCTAAATATTCTCCGCGTATATTTAATTTTTCTCAAGAATAAAATTATGCTCTTTTAATAAAAAGGGAAGAATGTGTTTTACTTTTGAATATTCTTATATCTTGTCAACATTTTCTTCTACAGAGTTGTATAAATATATATTTTTGCACGCAAAGCAATTTTGCCAGAAGTAGGGGAAAATCCCTACATGTACTAATAATAAATAAATAATAAATAAATTTGTACTAAGTTTTTTCTAATTTCCTGCATCTGCTTACAACATATAAAGAGTTTTCCCAGAAGACAGAGGTCTTACACAAAGGAGTGCTATAAAATTCGCATTTATCAATATTTTCGGTGGAAAATTATGCAATAAATACAAAAAGTAAATTCAAATAGAATTTTTTTTTGAGTTTCCGGCAATTCCCAAAAAGATTTCATAAAATCCCAAAAATGGGATTTTTTTATATTTCTGTTGTATTTTTGTTATCTTTCGTCGGGCGCAGATAATATTTTGGGAACTTTTAAAAAACATATCATGTAGTAAGGTTAAATGAGAAATTTTTCAGTTCCAGCCTTGGAATTTGAGAAAAAATGCCTTACATTTGATATTTATAACAAAAATATGCCAATTTAGAAATGATCTGGCACCTTTAATAACGAAAATTTTGAACAAAAAAATTTTTTGTAGCGTTTCTTATAGTATAATATTTCTAATAATAAAAAATATGGGGTTGGTATCGAAGCAAAATTTTTTAATAATAGCGAAATAGTTAACCAACTGTTTTCTGCAAAAAACGGCAAATATTTAATTTAATTTGCGTATAACTTTTGACTTGTAGTGCCTTTAATATCAAACTTTTTTCTAAATATTAAAAATTTTGTTTTTAACTAATACCAAGTCTCTATTTTAAAATCAAACAAGATTTGACTTCTCCATTAGCATAACAGTGGACTAAGGTTGGTAAAAAATCTTAAAATTAAATTTTTTCTCGAATATTTCCTAAACTGTAAAGGTGGAAGTACATAACTCGCGTTCAATGCGCTAATGTGATACATGCGTCTGTCAAAAAAGTTGAAATGGTGTGTTTTCATAAGGTAAGTTACACAGTGAAGTTTGCGACGCGCGTACCTCGCAAAAAGTTGAAAATTCTTCAACTTTCACGCGTTGTATACAAAATAACAGCTAGTGTTGCCAGATTCATAAGCTAACATACACAAATATGATTAGAAATTAATTTTTTTATTAAACAATGGATAAAAAATTCATTAAATATTTAAAGAAATATAAAACGTAAATGCAAGACGAAAAAATAGCCGGCATAGGCTTTAAATATTTCAATTAAAAAAACCTCAAAAGCGTGTTGTGTAACTTTCCATTTGTATAGCGTTAAACGTTTAAAAAGCCAGAAAAGCGTTGCCGCGTAACGCGTGGTATGTACTTCCACCTTAAGCGAAACTGCATAAATGTAGCAGACTTTCTTTTAGCTCTTAGATAGAGAAATCCACTTGGAAAAAATCTTTTTTATCAGATCAAAAATACCAGCTTGGCATCGGTTTGAATTTTTCATTAACCCGAGGTTGCCCACTTTGGTGATTTGTGTCTCCACTTCCTTTAAGGATATATAATCCAAATTCCAGACTTAAGCTTGATAACACCTATTTAAATGTTGTATGAAATTTCCTAACAATCGGACGGCTGGTGTAGAAACTGCAGAATTATTTCTACTTTTTTTTTCAAAATCCCCCACTGTGCATCGTGTGACAGGCGTTTAGTCTTTGTAACATCTCGAAAAACTTCAAAAATAAGATAAATCTTCACATATGGCAATTCTGGCTTGGACAAAAATTTTTAATGTGTAGAAGGGTTGCCGTTGAAAATTTTGGAAAAGTATCATAAAAAGGGTATTTAAGAAAAAAACGTTCAAAAAAGTGTATTTTATAGTAAAGTAGGGAGGGTAAAGTTTTTTTGTGAACAAAAAACCAACATTAATTTCAATAAAAAAGAGAAACACGAATTTTAACAATTAATAAAATCCATTAGATAAAAATAAAATTAATCAATATACATACTTTAAGTTTAAATCAATGTTAATCCTGTAACTGGTCAGGTAGTAAAAATGATCGGATGAAGCTAACAATAATATAGTCAAAAGAACCGCAAGTTTTAATTTACAGATGAAAAAACATTAGGAACGAACGCTAGGTAAAGAATAGTGAAGACCGTCTGTGGACGGTTTTGTCAGTTTGCAAAAATTTTATTCATAAAAGGTTTTATTAAGATTGAAGATGAAAGTACTCGTAACTTAAAATACATATTTTTTAATTGTGATGCTCCCAGAAATAATTTGAATTTCAGATTTTTCACAATATTTTCAACATTTATTGGATTTTGTATCGACCAAAACAGTAAAATGATTGATACCATCAAATCGAATATCGCCAACTGGACGAACAGCACTTTTTCCAATATCTGATATGCTAGACTATGATATGTCCAATTTTTGAGCATATGCTCAAAAATATCATCGGCACGAAAAAGGGTCAAAAGTGATACTTTAGTGCAGTGTCCACCATCCCATTGCCTTGAGAGCTCTGCTAGAATTCTGCTTTCCATATGTACACAGCACGACTACTAACAAAAATCTAAAGCAAGAGCATAAAATACACAAAAAGAATAGATTTCTGCTGCATTTTTTTATGAAAAGAATACACCGAGAGTATTCAAACACCATTAAAATGATGTAATTTTTTTCTATATTATTTATTTAAATAAATTATCAAATTTAAAATTTTTTATAACAGCACTTTCTATTGCTGCATAAAACAGAAAAAATATGGAATATAGAGTTGAAAAATAAGTTTGTATTTGGCTTAAATACATTTGTAGATGCTGAGTGTCTAGTATATGTCCAGAAATTGAAAAAACTAGTACATACAATCTATGGCACCACTACAGACAAACGTTCATTAATATAAAATTAACCCAAAAAAATATTTTTCATATACCCGATTAAACATTTACAAGAGAGATTTTTTTTTTCAGTGGAACAGCACTAATACATGTTTAGTGCTGTTCTGCTTTTAAGCATTTTCTCTTCTTGGTGACCATTGCTTTAGTGTCACAACGGCAACGCTGATGTGTAGTTTGATGCTGGGTGACCGATGACATTTTTCAAAAAGTGGCACCAAATAGGGGATTTATCAAAAACAACATTAAAAAAGACAAGAGAACTACACTAAACTTTTTATTTTTAATGTATTATTATATAATTCACTCTAAAAAAGGGAGACAATACTTGGCAAGGCAGTAAAAAAGTAGCAATTTGCAACTTTAGTCCATGGGTGAACATCTTGTATCAAATTTTTGCAAATCGAATTCACACGTATTCTTATTCTCTTTCATTTAGTCTTATCTGAGATAAATTTTTGCTTATCTTTTTACTCATTTTTCTCAAACGCACTGCGAGAAATTTATTATGTATGCTGTTTATGTTAAAAAATGCTTTTCTTACATGAAAATTAAATTTATTTTCTCTTATAAATTGTTTTTTAGTCAGAATTTTAGTGAATAATGTTTATTTATTACTTTTTGTTGAAACGGTTTTCTAGAAAAAAATTCTTTCATAAAAAAAATCATATAAGAATTACTTTTATTAATTGTTTCTGCCTGTGTGTTTATCTTTTTCGCTCACTTACACAACCTTAAATTTATCTTGGTCACCCATGCTTTAGTCGGTCAAACAGTCATTCTGGTTTGATGTCTCTCTTCTTGAGAGAGACTTGAATTCGTTTAATCTTATATCAAGGCGCATTCATTAGATGGCAGCACCAAACCAGGTGACTAATGTGATTATACCAACCTAAATGTCAAACTTGGATTGTGTAGGTATAAGTCTAAAAACATTCTAAATATTATTCTGAATTAATTAAAAAAAAAAAAAAAATCGTTTAGGTTTTTTTCGGTTTCTGACTTATATCAGGCAGTCTCAGCTTCAAATACAGTGAACTTTTTAATATTTGTATATGCGAAAAGAATTCAGTGAACTTGATTTAAATAATGTTTCAAGACAAGATTTGGCTTCGTTGAAGCAAAAGGTAAACACTTTTGTAAAAATTTTTTCATATGGTGGCAACCCTAAAAATTTCCGCTATTACAAAAAAAAAACCAGCTGTGCGTACTCATAAAAAGCTCTTATATTCCAAACTTAAGTCACATCAGTCCAAAACTTAGTTTAAATTAATTTTGGCTCAAAAAGTAGCTCTGCACTGTGCAGAGTTTTTGAAGTGAAATTATTGCCCCTATTACGGTTTACAACTCAACCAAGTTTAGTTGAAATTGTAACAACTTAACTTTAAAACAACTTAACTGTTTTTTGGCATTCTGAATTACAACAAATTTTAGTTGTATTCGAAACATTGTTCGAAAAGAATAGGTTTTTATATATGCTATGTTTTTGAAACCATAGTTGCCATCACAAAACATTTTAAATATTTTAAGATTTAATCTAGTATTTTATTTTTAAATTTCATGTTTTATGAATGTGGCAACAATATTGGTTGACAAATGGGATTGGTTGGCGTCTGGAATAGTGAAGCAAACCTAATACAACACTCGAAATAAAAACCAAAATACAACTGATAAAAAGCAGTTGTATCAAGGTGAAAAAAGTTGTAATCCATAATAAAAATTTTACAACTACAACTAAACTATCCATTTAGTTGTAAATCATAATAGGGGCCTATAACTTTTTTTTAAATCATCTAGAAACAATTTAGTTTCGCCTTGATCACAGGTATTCAGGTATTCATTAACGTTTTATTAAACAATTAAAGTGTTGTAATATGATTTCTATTAGTAATAAACACCTTTCTCTTTGCAACTTCCAAAATTGTCATAAATCCGAGCCTTATGATACAGAAAGTGCAATCAAAACTTCTCGTACTGTTCAAAAAAAAAAAAACAAAAAAAGTATGCATGAAATTTTTGAAAATGAATGCAAGTTAAATTTGATTAGCAATTGCTCAATATTCATTGAATTATTTTGTTAGCAAACGTTTTTTTTTTATTACAAGTTTAGAAAGTGTCATGCTTTGCACGTAAAAAATTAAAAAAAAAGAAATATATACTTGCTGCAGAAAAAGAGCATTTCAAGTTGCATTTAACTTGCTTTTATTTTACAAAAAAAAAAAAAAAATAAATAAAAAAAAATATGTATGTGTTACTCTTTCAATGATTTCGTTTTCATTTGCTTAATTTCGAATTACGCATTTTTTCATTCATTAAATGAATTAAAGAATTTTAACAGAAAAAATTTCATGCACTAAATTATTTATGCACATGTGATAGTTTTCAAACTTTTTAAATATTTCAAAATGCGTTAATTTCATTTAAATGAAAGTTAAGTGTTAAACTTAGCAACATACATAATTTGAAATGATTTAAAGTGGGATAAGCAAATAAATATTTATGTGTGTATGTACTTATTTAAATGCAAATATAGCAAACAATTAAAATATATTTAATTTTAAAAATTGTGAAATTGAAATAGCAACTGAATAAAATAAGAAATTTAGTTAACATGAGCATAATTTTGTTTTAATTTTTTTAATCAATAAGGTGAGTAAAATAGCGAGCCCTACCGGTAAAAGAAGGACGCATATTATGGTCTTGTAGCTTTAATTCCTGCACCACCTGTATCTCTTAAATATTTAATTGTAGGCCAAGATGCCAAAGAACATCAATTCCAATGACCGATAATGAATTGCTAAATTTCGATTTTCTTGCACACGTTCACTGACAGTGGAGATATTCCCTTCAGTACGCAAATTTCTTTCTACGAAGCTTTCTTCAATCTTTTCCTTCACCATTTGTCCTCAGGCATGCATTGCCTGAGTGTTACTGCTAATATATTTAAAATAAATTAAGTAAAGTGAGACTGTGACTCGCACACGAAGGGTCCCGTACGGGCACTAGATATGTAATACTATAGGAACTTTAGCCTATATAATCGACAATCTTACCTTATGTAGACATTTAAAAAAATTTAATGTGCGCCGTAAACTTTTTTTCGATTTTCGCGAAGATTTTTTGTAGTTTTGGTGCTTTTTTCTTAGTTTTGGCGCTTAGTTTCGTTTTTGGCGTTTTATTTTAAGTTTTAGCGTTTTTTAAGTTTTGGCGATTTTTTAGGTTTTTGGGGATTTATTTTAGTTGTAGCGATTTTTTTAGTTTTGCCGATTTTTTGGTTTTGGCGATTTAAAAAAAAATTAAAGTGCGCTGTAACCTTTTTTCGATTTTCGCGAAGATTTTTTTTGTAAATAAATTGATTAGATTTTATTTATTAATTTATTTATTATTTATTTTAAATTATAAGGGTCCGCCAACTAGTGCTTATTTCGTGAATGGTAACACTTAGCTCATGTCTGATTTGACAGATAATTAGTTTTATCCTTCCGCTGAACGAGCCAACTGACCATCTTATGCGTTTTCGCTTCGCTAAGTGGGCCTGCGATCGACTTACAGAAGATGCCGATTTTGCCAAAAAAAATCATCTTTTCAGATGAAGCTCATTTTGATCTTGGCGGGTATGTAAAGAAGCAAAATTGTCGCATTTGGGGCACAGAAAACCCGCACGCATACATTGAAAAGTCGACGCACCCAAAACGAGTCACTGTTTGGTGCGGATTTTGGTCCACAGGCATAATTGGGCCATTTTTTTTTTCGAAAAGCAAGGTGAGGCCGTTACAGTCAATGGCGATCGTTACCGGGCCATGTTGAACGAATTTTTGTTCACAAAAATTGAAGAGGAGGATATTGGCAACATTTGGTTTCAACAGGACGGCGCTACGTGCCACACAGCCGAGGCTTCAGTAGTTTTTTTTATAGCGTTTTCAAAAAAAAAAAAAAAAGTTATCTGGCGGACCCTTTAGTTTTGGTGCTTTTTTCTTAGTTTTGGCGCTTAGTTTCGTTTTTGGCGTTTTATTTTAAGGTTTGGCGTTTTTTTTTATTTTTTTTTTTGGCGATTTTTTAGGTTTTTGGGGATTTATTTTAGTTGTAGCGATTTTTTTAATTTTTGGCGATTTTTTGTTTTGGTGATTTCGATTTTTTTGACGATTTTTTCGTTTTGGCGATTTGTTCATTTTGGCAATTTTTTCGTTTTGCCGATTTTTTATTTTGGGATTATCTATTTTTAGGGTTCCGTACACCAAAGGTGAAAAGGAACCCTATTGTTTTCGCTACGCTGTCCGTCTGTCCGTCACACGGTATTTTCTCAGGAGCTACGGACCTGAAATTTGGACACAGTATGTAGAACCTTGGCCGCTACAACAACAAATACATGAGAATTAAAAATTAAAGGGTGTTCCAAAACGAGCAATGAAATATGTTAAAATCCCATGTAATATACATACAATTGTATGAACATATGTATATTGAAACTTGAAATTTGTAAAATTAGTGTATTTTTATACAGACTACAACAATTAACACTAAAATTTAAAAAATTTAAATTAAAGGGTGGTCCATCAGTTAATGCAATTTGGACTATGTAATTTTGACAATTTGCTATATCTTGGAAACCGTAAGAGGCAAACACTTGAAATTTTCAAAAACGGTAAAACTTAAAAAACCAAAAATTATAAAATCGCCAAACCAAAAAAAAAAATCGCCAAAAATTAAAACAAATCGCCAAAACGAAAAAAACTGCCAAAATTAAAAAAAAAATTCTAACACTAAAATAAATCGCCAAATTCAAAAAAATCGCCAAAATGAAAAAAAACGCCAAAATGAAAAAAAATGCAAAAAATTTAAAAAAATCGCCAAAACGCGAAAATGTCGCCAAAACTAAAAAAAATTTAAATAAACAAAAAATCGCAAAAATTAAAAAAAATCGCCAAAAAAAAAACGCCAAAATGAAAAAACGCCAAAAAACCGAAAAAATCGCCAAAACAAGAAAATAAAGTGTCTAAACTAAAAAAGAGCCAAAACTTAAAAAAATCGCCAAAACCGAAAAAAAACGACAAAACGAAAAACCGAAAAGACCCCAAAAACGAAAAAATGCCAAAACTACATATATATTATATAGGATGAAGTTTGTATTAAATTACATATCTAGTGTTCGTACGGAACCCTATGTGCGCGAATCATAGTCGCACTTTACTGAATTTATTTATTTCTGATGTCGACATTTTAATAAAATTTTAAGTACCCGCTGATCTTGTTTTCACTTTTAGGATTTTTCAGTTTCTGCCGTTTTTTTTTATTTTGGCTTTTTGTGGTTTTTGGCGATTTATTTTTAGTTTTGGAGTTTATTTTCGTTTGTGGCGAGTTTTTCTGTTTTTCGCAATTTGTTTTAGTTTAAGCGATTAATTTTTGTTTTAGCGTTTTTTTTCGTTTGGGCAATTTTTTCGATTTGTTGGTGATTTTTTGTTTCGGCGATTTTTTTTAAATTTTTTAAAAATTTCAAGATTTTTCGAGATATAGCAAGTTGTCAAAATTGCATAGTTAAAAAAACATTCACTGATAGAATACACTTTAATTTTGATTTTTTAAATTTCAGTGTTACCTAGTGTAGTATAATACACCAATAAATGTACTAACTTTTAAAATTCTAACAGCTTTATTTATAAAAATTATTAAGGCTTTATAAAGGGTTTTTAAAACAAATTTTCATATTTTTTTTTTCTTTTTACGCGTTTATAAAGCTTTAATAATTTTTATATATAAAGTTGTAAGTGTCTATACATAATTGTCTATATATTATATTAGGCTTTCAAAATTTTTATTTGCTCGTTTTAAGACACCCTTTAATTTTTAACTCTCATATATTTCCTGTCCCTACCTCTTACATACAGTTCTTGAGAAAACAGCCTGGCCTTTTGTATACGGAACCCAAAAAGTATATCCATTCGTACCCAGCAAAAAAAAATGGAAGTCATTCTGAAGGAACCACATTTTCATTGCTTCAAAAAAATCGATATTTTTAATTTGCCGATAGTTAGCAAAAAACCAAGTAGAAGTTTATTTTAATCACACAAAACCTTGTAGTTCTTCCATAGTTTTAGTAAATACTCACCGAAATGTTCAAAAAATCGATTTTTTGAAAGAAATTTATGAAATAATTTTCGCTTTAAATTTAGAAGTTATTTGCTTAAATTTACATGAAAACACTGTTTCGCGTTTAAATTCGTATAAAAAGAAACGAATTGTTAAAATATGTAACTTTTTAAAATTTTTCCTAGATGAAAATATTACCATAGAACAAAAAAAAAGGAAATTTTTCTTAAAATTGCTTCTAATTTGGTGACTAGGCATCGAAAAAGAGAACTTCTTGCAATGACAACCCTATGTAAAAATCATTAGATCGGATCGAAATTTGAACTACTTCCAGACTGCAAACTCTACATTTTCATGACTTCTTTGGAGTGTCTTTTTTTACTGGGTAGATATCAACATATCTGATATATATTCATAGATATCATAGATATATACGGCGGAGATCCCACGATGTCACCAGAAATCGTTCGATTAAATACTTGTATTGAAAACAACAACAAATTTTCTAATGTTTTTGTTGTTTGCAATACAAGTTTGCTGGCGACAAGTTTGCTGGGACAGGCCTTTAGTTTCTCCAAATCTCATAAAAATTTAAAGAAATTTTAATTAGACACAAAGCAAATTTTTACAAACTGGCATGCAATTAATTTATAATTAATCATAATTCTTGTCAGGAAACTTTAGATTTTTCTCTTTTTTATGGTTTGCAAATTTTTTTGCAAAAAAAAAACCAAAAAAATATAAAAATGTAGTCAACACGTTTCATCGTTTAAATGCAAACATGCATTTAAATGTTTGAAAATATGTATTTCATTTATTTTTTATTTTTATTTTTTTTTTGCAATGAAATGTATTATCATTCATGACATTCTCTGGCATGAAATGGAATTGTAAAGGAATATCTGTGGCGTCCGTCCATCGCTTCTTAATGTACTTTAGCACAATTTCAGAATTAATAAAATTGTTGCTAAGTGCAAAAGAAGTTACTTTGTAGTTCTTAGTGAGTTTCTTTTGCTGTGCAATAAAAATTTCTTTATGACTTTCGTTGATCCTATTCTAGGCATGTACACACATTGGATTGGATTGTCTGTTTTTTTATTTGTATTCGAAAGTGGAGACTTATCTTTGATGGTTTCAAATTGTTGTTTTTTGGGGTGCTAAATTATGTATAATTTTTTATTAAATGCCTTAAGCTATAATAGATATGTATTTGGAAAAATTTCTCTCATATTGAAAATCGAGATTTAAAAACCTTCATTGGTTTCCGTTATAGTCCTTTGAAGAGGTGTAAGGATAACTTCATGGAATCAAATTCTCAAATGTGACATTTATTATAAAATATTTGAAACTTTCAACTCCTATCAGAAATTTCACAGTTACTAATGCCGAGCACACATTATGGTATTTTGTGACATCGCAAGCATAAATAAAAGTTTGTACTAGTGGCAACGTTCGTCATTTCCGATATTTTTCGTTGTATGGCATTACCGCACAAACTGTTTACGCATCTAAAGAAGACAGTTCTCAGAAGAAGTTGGCAGCATTGCAGACTAAAAAACAAACTGTCTACGTGTTGGCATTTTGTCTGCAACTATGACTTATTTAGGGTTCCGTAAACCAATGGTGAAAAGGAACCCTATTGTTTTCGCTACGCTGTCCGTCTGTCCGTCACAGGCTATTTTCTCAGGAACCGTAAGAGCTACGAACCTGAAATCTGGACAGAGTATGTAGAACCTTGGCCACTACAACAAGAAATACATGAGAGTTAAAACTTAAAGGGTGTTCCAAAATACAATACAATTGTATGTACATATGTATATTGACACTTCAAATTTTGTAAAATTAGTGTATTTTTATACAGACTATGTAATTTTGACTATGTAATTTTGACAACTTGCTATATCTTGGAAACCGTAAAGGGCAAACTCTTGAAATTTTCAAAAACGGTAAAACTAAAAAAATCCGAAAATTATAAAATCGCAAAACAAAAAAAAAAAAAAAAACGCCAAAAATCAAAAAAATCGACATAACGAAAAAAAGCACCAAATTAAAAAAATTTCTTACACTAAAATAAATCGACAAACCCGAAAAAATCGATAAAATGAAAAAATCGCAAAAATGAAAAAAAAAACGCCAAAAACCTAACAAAATCGCCAAAACGAGAATAAGGCGCCAAAACTAAAAAATTGCCCAAATGAAAAAAAAATTGCCAAAATGAAAAAAAATCGCCAAATGAAAGAACACCAAAAACGGAAAAAATCGCCAAAACGCGCAAAAGGCGCCAAAACTAAAAAATCGCCCAAATGAAAAAAATCGCCAAAATGAAAAAAATCGACAAAACGAGAAAAAAAGTGCGAAAACTAAAAAACGCTCAAAACCGAAAAAACCCAAAAACTAAAAAAAAGCCAAAACTATTTATTATATAGACTAAAGTTCGTATTGAATTACATGTCTAGTGTCCGTACGGAACCCTTTGTGCGCGGGCAAAAACGCACTTCAATGAATTTTATTTTCTATTATTATGTCATATACAAATATGTATATCGAGCCTTATTTTCAATTTTATCAAAAACGAAATGTTGTCGAAAATAGACTTCTTTATCGAAATTTAAATTTTATGGACTTAACCATAGTTTAGAATTATCAAAATGCCAAAAATTATTAATAACTTTTAAGATACAGGCTATAAAATTTTATCGTAAGCGAAAATTTACGTGAATATTTAAAAAAAAACCTTCTCCTGAAATCTTTAATTTTTGCCGCTTGCGATAAAATCGAAAATAAGGCTCGATATGTATTTTAATAAAAATTTGTTATTTTCAGCATTCGATGCAACGTGAAGACGAGTACAAGATGCGTTGTCAAGAGCTTCACATCTTAGAATAGAGGTTCTATTCTGTCAACTGTATTGTCATTAAAGTAGAGTTCTGCATTTTTAAAACTTAAAATACACGAAGAAAGTATAGCAGCATTAAGAGCCCTTTTAGATAAAGGGTGACCTAGATAGGGCAACGGTTACGTTTTCTTTCGCAGTCCCTTCATAAATCCACGCGCGTTTACATTAAGATATTTTTGTCTCAATAGTCAGGGGACTTTTTGATATTAATTTAATTCAGGGTTGGCGAAATTGGTACAATTGTACTTTTTTGGTACTATTCAAATGCGGAAAGTCCAATAGTACATCAATGACTAATTTAGTACATTTAAGGGATCTCCCAATTTTCAATTCCGCATTTATTTTCAAACGATTGCACATGTCAATTTTCACTTTTGAACGATGAAACTTATATTATTCTCACTTGAAAACAGTCTTATGAAAGCAAAACGCAGCGAGAAATTCAAAAAAATTTTAACTCGTCCAAATTTCAAATAAATTTTCTTCTAAATTCGGATGCTTTGCTCAAATAAGAGTTACTGCTAAATAAAAATTATAGAATCCAATATTATTAGAAACAATTTATCTGAATCAGAAGCTTTTTTATTGGTCTTATTTGGGCAAATGTTTGCACAAGTGTCAAATAGCCAAAATTACAAGATAGAAAGTAATGGCGAAAATATTTAAATTTCTTGTATAATTTTCAAACATTAAATTACGAGTAAAACAAATACCAAATCTTTTCCATTCTGATCATGTCATTTCATTAGGCAAATTGCACTAATTTACTTTCTTTTCTTTTTTATTTTTTTTTTTTTTTTTTTTTTGACAAATATCCGATTTTACTAATTAAACTAAAGCAGCATTTTGTGAAGAGTAAATTTGATATAAACTTTCATTTATGCAAATTAAAAGTTGAAATTGTGCGTATGTAATTTGAATATAATATTTGAATAAAAATCCGAGCACAAATAAACTAAAGAAATCTATAATCATACGTGTATCATATTAATTCATTTAATCCATTAAATATTGTATCTCGTGTCAATTTTGAGTGCAATTGATATGCAAGTTCAAGCCGCCACAATCGCCTGCGCTAAGTATGTAATTGGAATTATTAATTAAATTTGAAATTTGTAACTTAATTATATAATCGTGTCACATTGACTTTAAACAAATATCAAAATTAGCCAAAAAATTAAAGAAAGACATGATATGATGAACAAACAAATAAATAACAAATGACTTTCTTTGGCTTGCTTAGAGAGCTTATGATAATCAAAATCATAAATATTTTTGCCATTTGAACAAACTAACGAACGCCCAAATGGCGGCAGCGCAAGCGGCAAAACCAAAAACAAAAAATAAAAAATTTAAAATAAAACATTTGAACAAATGCAAAAAACATTTGGATAGCTGCTGACAGGTGATCATCAATCTCCCACGCATTCTAACACGTCGTTTGTATACTGATATTGACCTTGTTTAAATGAGACTTGTAAATTTGAGTATGGAAATCAAAATTGCTTGTTAAAATAAAACTGGCGACAGCTTAGGTGAGTGCGGCCAAGATGATTAAAAAACGAGCGGTACAGCAATATTATTGGAGGCAAGTCACAATACAACTAATAAGAAGCTATTTTCTAATTCGCTTGGATTCTCACACCGCAATTTTTGTTGAGTAAATTTTTAGTTAAGGGGAGAAACAGGATAATTTAATGAAGAAGTTTTGCAACAAAAATGTGTATATATGAAACCGGCTTTTACACATCATGCTCACACGACAATGGAAAATAGTTTCTATTAGAAAAGTAGTATGCTACCATTTTTCTTAAGCTATGTACAGACGGTTGTCAGATCTTACAATATTGCCAGTAAAATGTGCTAAAAATTTCTTACAACCGTGTGAACTGGCAATTTTTGTCAGACGACGTTGCCAGAAAAAGCATTGTCAGTCCATTGCAAGACTAGCAACTGACAACATATTGTCAGACATCTTACAATCGTGTGAACACATTGTAAAATTATTGCCAGATATTTGTCAGACATTTTAATATTGTCAGATGTGCGAAGTTCATGCATCTGACAATGGCGTCATTGTAAGATAATTATTTCTATGGGCAACACTGCACACGCTTGATTTTAAAGAAAAAGTTTATAATAAAAGATATGCAGACAAAATCATTGCAATTGCTTCTTTATGGTCCATAATTATTTATACTTTCACTTTTTACATTTAACACAAACACAAACGATAAATATTTAACAATGGCCAACAAATGGTTTAAGTCTGGCAACGCATAATAACAGATCGAACAATTTGTGCTTATGACAACCGTGTGAACTGACAATTTTTCTACTGACGATTTTGTCAGATGAATTTATTGTCATACAACCGTCTGGCAATAAATTGTAAGATTTTCTGACATCCGTGTGAACTGACAAGAAATATTGTGCTGGCAATTTTCGATTGCCAGTACATTGTCAGCACATTGCCAGATCTGGCAATATTGTAAGATCTGACTATCGTCTGTACATAGCTTTACTAGGGGAGCTAGGATGTGTTTTTAGAGCCATGCTCTTTACACAGTAGCTAGGACGTGATTTTCGTAACAAAAATATTCAACACTATTATAGTTATAAATTTATTTTTAACCCCCGACTAAAAAAGGGGTGCTATAAGTTTGTGGTGTGTGTCGATGTATCTGTGTTTGTCCGTGTCCACGTATATACCAAACACCTGGATTCTTCTGTTTGAAGAAAAATGGTCCAGGCGCTTGGAAGTTATCACATTTTTCGAGATGTATTCGGGGTTCTTAAAATTTTTAATTTTTGTTATTGTTTTGATTTCTTTGTACTTAAAAGCAGAGTATAAAAATAAACACAACAAAATGTTTAATTTTGTTTTTTTTTCGTTCTTTGAAGTGAGTGAAATAAAAACAATGAGAACAATTGCTCAACTTATCTTTGTATTATTTTTGTACAGGAGCACAAATAATGCATAATTTTAATCGTATGCAGTTAGAAAATAAAATAAGGGAAATAAATGAAATCGTTTTGAAATATTTGCGGCTAGTTTGGCATCATCATATAATAAAGGTATTCACGTCAAAAGTTGCACTGTTGCAGAAAAGCAAAATTGCAAAATTTTCAAAAAATATAACAATAACCACATAGAAAATTATTTTGCACAAATGATGCAAAATTGTCAGGGTCTGAGTAAGTGCAAGATTATCAGGGTAAATTTTGCAAAGTTGTGCAACTTTTTATGGCATTGCCAATTCAAAAAAATGGACAAAAAGTACTTTTAAAATCAACCATACACGAAATTACAACGCAGAAATACCTAAATGTTTTACTTTTAAATGAAAAAACAAGTCGATGAAAATATTTTCGATACAAATAAATTAATTTAAAAATTATAAAATTAAAAAATATTGAAAAATTCTTAGCTAGAAATTATAAAGAAATCTTCAAATTCGATTTTCAGATAACAAATACATACATAATTTTGCTATTTTCAAACGACCCACATATGGGTTAAAATAGTTATTAGAATTTTGTTAAATAATACCAATATTATTAATATTGATATTTTATTAGTGAATTGATTACAAAATTAATCAGCGAAGTTCCAGCGTTTAAACAAACATACGAGTACAATATATCTATGCACATATTAAACAAAATGGGTTGCTTACGTCAGAAAGTGCAATTATGCATTTTTGCACAGTTGCAAGAGTTGACGTGAATACCTTTAATATAATTTTATTGCAATTTTACTCGTATTTAACACATGCAATTTGTTTTATGTAGCTAAAGAGCATAGCTATAACTGGTTGTCCCAAGATACCTCTCTTTTATTTTTTAGTTTGATATTGGAAAGTATTGATAATGAAATACTAAATAAAAGTGCTTTAAAATTAGTTCGAACAATTTTTTTTACTTGCAACTAAACATTGCAAATGATGGTGTTGGTTCGCTGAATTAGTATGTGCCCCGACTACAAGCAAATGATGGTCATCGAGAGCCAAGTTCAATCCCTGGTAGACTTGGATCAAACTCATTCAGTAGCTCGTCTTTGACACAAACCAATGATCAAACAAATGTAATTTAAATCCGTTTGTTTCAAAAATGAACCAGTTACGATCACATTCCAAATCTAATCAGCTCCTAACCTCAACAAGACACGTCGATTGGTGCCAATTTGACTAAAATCAGCTAATTTGTCCGAGAGATATCGAAGACGAAAACATTTGAATTTTTTTTTTTAAATATTTTCAAGTCTTCGTCAAATCGATTTTAGGTATTCACTAATTTTTATAGATTTGGAAAGTGTATCGAATAGCTCACATTTGACCGATGGCTGTTGCTTAGCGGGAACTCTCCCATATTTTTTTCTGTGAATTGGTTCCCTACACCAAAGGTGAAAATGAATTCTATTGTTTTCGCTACGATGTCCGTCTGTCTGTCTGTCACATGCAGAAAACAGAGAACTCTAAGAGCTACGGACCTGAAATTTTCAGAGACTATTTTTTTTGCCGCTAAAACTATGTGTCAGTTAAAAAATTAAAGGGTGTTTTAAAGCGAGCAACGAATATTGTTGAAATCATGATTTAACAACAAACAATTATTAGACACTTGAAATTTTCAAAGTTAGTGTATTTTTATGCAGACATCGATTTAAAAAAAAATAAAAATTAAAGGGCATTCTATCAGTATCTTGTAAACCGCAGCAGGCAAACTCTAAAAATGTTCAAAAACGCTGAAGCTAAAAAATCCCAAAATTAAAAAAATATCGAAGCGAAAAATCGCCAAAATTAAAAAGCGCTTAAATGAAAAATATAACCAAAAATATAATAAATCGATCAAATACAAAAAAAAACACCAAAAGTATAAAGGTTGCCATAAAGTTTAAAACAAAATCGCAAAAAACCGCAAAAATCGCTAAAACTAAAAAATCGTTAAAAGCTAAAAACCACCAGAAAAGAAATCGCAAAAAAAAAGTAAAAATCGCCAAAACGGAAAAAAGCACCATAAGTAAAAAGACCCCCAAAAACCGAAAAAAATCGGCAAAACAAAAAAAAAAACGCTAAAACTAAAAAAAAAAAAAATTTTTTTCTTTCTAAATGTCTACATCAGGTAAGATATTCGATCATATAGGCTAAAGTTCGTATAAAATTAAATATGTAGTATCCGTACAGAGCCCATTGTGTGTGAGTCAAAGTCGCACTTTACTTACTGAACTACTTAGTTTTCGATGTAACTTTTAATATATCAAAGCTTACAACTTATGGAACTTAAAGTCACAAACTCCAGCCTTAACTTAAACTACCCACAGATAGTGATTAAAAAAAATATATTAAAATAATAATAACCATAAACGCAGGAAAAAGTAAAAAAAAAAGAAAATTAAATTGTTAAAAATTAATTTGCTACAAATATGTGTATCTACTTGTATCAGTAACAACAAAAACAACTCCCAAGACTAAAACTGTCTTGTTGGCTCAACACCATTTAGTTTTTTGGGCACGCTTACAGCGTAGCGTATGTATTAGTTTATCATTTGGGTCTGATCGTTGTAGAGCTGGGAAATGCGCACACATGCTGATTAGCGAATTAAAAATAAAATTGCGGCCATTTGGGACAGATATTAAAACTTTTCTGCTTCGAACATTAAAATAATTGTAAATATAAAATTCTGCACGCATACTTAGACGAGAGACAGGTGGACAGACAGAGGGACAGACAGACAAATTTAAAGTTGATAGACGATTGCTTTTCAATATTTAACGGTTTGAAAGAGGAGAAGAAGTGAAACAAAAACATGCATGGCAAACAAATGAGTTTTGCATTAAAACTCAATTATCGAATTTTAGCTTGAAGAACCGGCGGTATACAATTCAAACGTCAGACTGTGAGAATAAAAAATTTCTTGTATGACCGCTGCAAAGACATTCCATAAGATACTAGTTACTTATGGACTTTACGGAAATATTGAAGATCGCTTTGTTTGTGGATATAGTGGAAGGTGCAGAAAAAGAATTCTTGCAATTTTTGGGATTAAAACGTTCCGTGAACCTCCAAAAAATATTCCCGAACTTAAGCATGATTTTTTAAACAAATCGGCGTATTTTCAAACAAAACTGGGGGCAAATCGCGGTACTCATTATCGAACGAAATCACGAAATATTTCCATATAAACTCTATTGAAATATTTCGTAATTTCGTTCGATAACGAGTGCGGCGATTTGTCCCCTGGTTATCTACTATGGAGTTGCCAGATCTGGCAATATCATAAAAGTTAATCCCTGCTGGAACTCTTAGGTACAACGTTAGACAGATATAATATTTCGAAATAATTAGTGAAATGTAGGTCCATTTTAAGAGGGCCAAATATTTCCCTTACATTTAATTAGTTTTATTAGATGATATCTGTGGAATTAAATTCAAATTCCAGCACAACCAGTCAAAATCATCGTTTTGTGTTATTTGCTAAATGTATGTGAGCGTAAATTTAACTTGAAAACAATAAATTAAAAAATAGAAATTTAAATTTACTTTAACCATAAAAAATTTGCTTCTTTATAAAAAAGGTATCAAATATATGAGATTTTTTTTTGCCAGAAACTTCCATTTTTATTATAATTACAATGTCGATCACATATTTTTGTGAATTTATTTTTGCACATTGAAAAATTTGCACAAAAAAAGAGAAAAACAAAAACATCAAGAAGTAATCTGTACATTATATTATAATAGTTTATTGCTTCTTTTGGCCACTTAACTTTTATTTTACATTTGCAATTTTAATATAGAATTTGCTCTACTTTGCAACAAATCACGTTTGCTTTACCTTTCAACACCTTTAAACATTCAGCACATTAGGCGTTTCTCACCATCACGTTTGCCACAAAATGTCACCCATGTGACATGGATTGGCTTAAATACCAATTGGACTAGTGTTCGCACACCGTTTGGGGTTTTTCCTCTTTTACATTGGTATGCGCTATTAATGAATGATATCTACTGTCCATTAATAAAAACCAAAAGCTAATAAAATGCATTCAAAATGTGTTAACAGTATTAAATTTAAAGAAAAGAGGAAAAAAAAAACCATGAAAATATTTCATTGATAAAAATCTAGAACGTTTGTGTGCAGTTTCAATTTTGATAAACAATTTCTTTAGCCTATTTTGAAAATCAAAAAAAAAAAAATACTTTTTCCGTAAAGGGCTTAGAAATCGTAAAGTATTTATGACTTTGCTTGCAAATGTATGCAGATATTATACGGAGAGGAATAAATACTGCTAATTTTGTGTTTTTTGTATATGCAGCAAAACGAAAGACTTAAGACACAAACTTACAGGCTTTAGGTACTTTACATTAGAGATGAGCTAGTGAGTGATTTTTTCTCGCGATATGAACACTCGCAAACAAAAATATTTCACTCACGCACATTCGTGAACAAACGAGTTCAAAATTATTCAAAACCACTCATGCTCCCGTACAAAATATTTTTAATCACGAACACTCCGGTACGACGAGTAAAAAACGTCTCACATATACAAACATATATAAATGTATGTATATAACGCCACCTCAAACGAAGATTCGTGTAATTAGCTTTTTACAATTTTCTAGAAGAAGGAATTGTTAGTCCAACCGATTCCTATAAAACCTCATAGTATATTCAACCTTGTATGGAATAAGAGGCGAACATTTTATTCTCATAAACAATAAATTATAAGCAAAATTAGACACAATAACAACGCAAAAACTGGCGGTTACAGTTTTAAGAAAATTGAAGACATTTCGCGTGAACTTTTATTCCCGGTAAGGGTGAATAAAGGCTTTGAAAACATGGGTTACGAAAATGTACATATATACACATTAGCCCAATTCACAATCTTGTGCAAATGGTCTTGCATCGTGGCATGTGCAAAATGCTATAGTATATTGATACTCACCACTTAACAATTTTTAGTGGTGAGTATCAATATACTATACCGTTTCGCATATGCTATGATGCAAGACCATTTTCACAAGACTGTGAATTGGGCTATTGAGTTCCTGTAATTACAAGATTTTGAATTGCTAAAATTGGGCGGTACAACGCCTATTAAAATTTAACATTATCTGCCTTATTCATAAAAAATATTTCAGGTTTATTAAGCGCTTATTTGACATATTTTTATGGGAAATTTGTCAAATAAACCTGTAATAAACCTAAAATATTTTTTATGAATAAGGCAGTATGTGTATTATGTATGTACAACCGATATCTATTGTATTTTGCAAATATGTATATTAGGCTCTTGCTTTTATATAAATGTAATTTGGGATAAAAAACAGGACAGTATGTTCTCCTATAAATGCCAAACTTGGATCAAACTCACTTAGTAGCTCGTTTTTGACACAAGCCAATGGTCAAACCCATATAATTTAAATGGCTTTGATAATAGGTTTGTGTCCAGAACGAGCTACTGAATGAGTTCGATCTAAATCTCATTAATACCAGAGGTGGGGAATAAATACTGCTAATTCGAGTTTTTGTATTTGCAGCGAAACGAAAAACTTAAGACACGAGCTTACAGGCTTTATGTAATTTACATTAGAGATGAGCTAGTGAGTGATTTTTTTCTCGTGATATGAACACTCGCAAACAAAAATATTTCACTCACGCACATTCGTGCACAAACGATTTCAAAATTGTTCAAAATCACTCACGCTCCCGAACAAAAATTTTTTAATCACACACACTCCGGTACGACGAGTAAAACGACCCAGAATATGAACCATTTCAGGCTTAACCGCAGTCAACATTTAAATGAAATCATCTTCAAACATTGAATTAAATAGATCGTTCTACTAACTCAAATAAAGATTTCATACATTTCTGTAAATTTTATGTGTTTTTGTTTTAAATCGAATCCTAATGCTCTTAAAAATCACCCTTTATTTAATTTTCTCTCTCTCTTTTATAAAACAATGATTTTATAATTTTACCTAAAAATTAATTTTTTGCATTAAAATGAAATGAAGTTAAATAGAGTAAATATTACTAAGATGTTCGAAATTTTATTTCAATACTTCTGTCTATTTTTTTCTATTATCAATTTATTTATTGCTTGCATCCTTGTTCGTTTTTAGATAATTTTTACTATACAGTATTGTTTCAAAAGAGGATGTATTTAGTCACTAGAGCTTAATGGAGTTAATGGATTTGTTTGGAACTCAAGTTTTTTTTAAATATATTTTGAATGCTGGTAAATTTAGTATAATATCGCACCTGGATCAACTTTATCAAATTGTACAGTATTTCCTATAAAAATTTATGTATTAAAAAATCACTTGGCTGACCAGATCTTCCTTCTCATTTTTAATGTTATTGCAATGTATCAAAGGATAAGAATTTATGTGGCCTTAGAAAAGATTTTTTGTCACAACATGCACAAATGTCTACTTAATAATATTATTACTCAAGTAGTTGATGCTCGATTAAAATGAAATATCATAAAAAATTTTTTAAAACAAACTTTTGTTTGCTAAAATTGTGAAAAAGTACACACCTATTTACAACTGAAAATATACGTTTGTTAACTGCTTTTACTCTTTCTCTCTCTCTCTTTCTCTCTCTCTCTCTCTAAAGAGCTTATAAATTGCATGAATTAAATAAAACCTCGCTTTTAGTCCAAAAAATCAATTATTTTTCAAGCAAATTAAAATTTTTGTATGCAGTCATGCTCGCGCCAATGTTTAAAATTAAAAAAAAGACGAACACCTAACACTCTCTTGAAGACAATTTTTGTCTTGTTACTTATTACTGTTGTTGTAGGTAATTGTGTCTCCGCGAAGAAAGACGGCAAAAAAAAAAAGAAAAAAAGAAAAGTAACAAATAACCAGCAACAACGGTGAGTTGTCAAATACACGCAGTCAAAAAGTCCAAGTTACGGTGCGTTACTTACTTTCTGTTTTGCACACAAGTATTTCGTGGTCTCTTCTTCTTTTGAATTCTTAATAAATCAAAGTAAAGAATATAAATTGGAACTTACACGCCTTCAACAAACGCAGTTAGTATTATTCAGCCAACGGAGCCTCACAACAGGTGTAGCGAGCTTTGGTCTGATCCTAAAAAAAGAAAAGAAAATTCAATTCAATTAAGACAATAGCTTATCAGGATTATATGGATAAAAGAAAAAAGTGATTTTTACTAATTTTATAAAAATACTTTTTAATTTTTTTTTGTCTAAACAAAAGTGCAATCAATAACCATATCAATTCAAATTTAATTTTGTGAATTCTTTTCAAATTGAACGACGAAAAAGTTACAACAACAATAAATCAAAATTTGAAAGATATTAAATACTAAAGTGCCCGAATTGTTGATAGAATTTTAGTAATTTATACAATTTAATTTAACAAAAGAAAAAAAGACTGCAAAAACTTAACAAAAATTTAGAAAAATGTGGAAATTTGCTGTGTTATTAACATGCCTAAGTGGATATTGTTTAGCTGGTCCAGTAGGCCCCAAGGTAAGAGTCCTGAAAATATAAACTACCAACCTGTAGATTGTAAATGCTATTGAAGGCTATAAATAATATTATTATAATTTTTTTATAATAATTTTGCAGGCAGTTTTTGTAGAAAAATTTTTTAAATTTGGAAATTCCTTATGCAAATAACCAAAAGAAAATTTAGTCCCAAATAAAATTTTAAATATCAAAACTTTTAACATTTCACTATTTGCAAGATAACGATATACAGATATAAAAATCTTATATACCAATTATAAAAATCTTATATTACTTTATCTACTCTATTGCCAAAAATATTGCGATCAAAGTCAAAAGCTAGAAATTTATTTTTCTTTTTATCTTATGAAAATTGTTAGTTTTATCCATTAATAGGCAGATTTTATACAAAATAATTTCGTTTCCAAAAGTTTCAAATTTGTATGAAAAATAGCGAAAATTCCCTTCAAAAAATATATTTTCCATTAAAAATTTCAAAATGAAAATATCGTTTGTATTTACAAAATCTACCCAAAAGCCTGGTACTCAGTTCACAATTTCATGGCGAAATTCTATCAAACTATGTGTAGAAGTATTTGGTATCAAATATTTGCGAAATAAACTTGCAAAAGTAGTACTCTGTTCTTATTGCGAAAAGCATGTCAAATGTATCTGGCAGTATGTTATTACGTGCAAAATGTTTCTGGCAACATTTTTGTTTCAGCTGCGAACAGCGTTGCCATATTTTTTTCTCAAAAACCTTAAAGTCGAAAAATAAAAATCTTCTTTTCTCATTAAAAATCTGTTGTTTTTAGTGATTTTACTCAAATTATATTAATATGCATTGATTTTACTGAACTCAAATTCAAGAAAAATTTATTTTGTTTCAAATAAATTAACAAATGTAAAGGTAAATAACACAAAATATTTCCTGAATAGAACATGTATAAGATAAATATATGTATGCACATAAATCATAAAATAATCATAATCATTAATCATAATCTTGTGCAAATTCGCTAGCATCGTTGCATGTGCAAAATGGTATAGTATATTGATACTCAGTATCAATATACTATACCATTTTGCATATGCAAAGATCTAACACCATTTGCACAATATTGTGAATTGGGCTAGTATGATTGGCACTTGTTTCGCTTGTAGCACAGTTCTCGGGGCTAGTTTATGTTGCATGTGTATTGACGTCAAATTTTTCGTACGTAATAATGAATGTTGGTCAACATTTTTCACAAATTTAAACAGAGTACCAGGTTTTAAGTCTTCAGCAAACGCCACCCACATTGACTATTTCGCGTGAAAAATTTGACAAGTAACAAATGATGCCTATGTTACTTTTTCGGAAAAAATGTTCGTTTTTAGGAATATCGACTTTTGTAAATAAAAACATCAGCTGTCAACATTATTTCACAGATGGCAAGAAAATGTTGCTGGATACATTTCATAAATTTTTCACGAGTTAAACAGAGTACAACTTTTGCAACATTATTTCATAAATATTTCATTTTGAACAGAGTACCAGGCTTAAAGCATATCAGCACAGTGTTTAGCAACCTTGCATGTATACAGGAAATAAATTTACCACATCGAAAATGTATACAGTTTTTTTATTGATACGTTTTGAAAGTCAGTCTTCTTTAAAAAAAAGAGAAGTAACACTCAGGTAACGAATGCCTGGTACTATTACTAGGTGTTACCTTATTTAGGAAAGAGATAGTGATAGAGAAGACAGGCGGTGAAGGAAGAGACAGAGAAAAACTTCATTCTTTTAAAACTCTGCTTTTTTTGCACGTTTTTTAATAATGCATTGTTGCAGCGTCTCTGGTGTTAAATGAGGCGTATTAAATTTTCTTTTTTTTTAAGCTGTGGTTAGTAGCCATTTTATCGGAGGGCGCTCAGATGTTACATTAGGATTAGTATCAGCTGAAGTCGGTGTAGTTCAGTGACCAGTGACTATGCCTTCATCACTTGAAATTCCCCACAACAACTGACACAAAGGAACACTAATGCACATCAGAAAAATCCGTCGTGCTGTTATTTTAATAACTGTTGGGTACAGGGATTGAAACCAGTACCTTCGATTTTGTAGTCAACGTGCTAACTAATTCAGCCAACGCCACCCTCATTTTCATATATGCTTTGTCATATCAAAGTTCTAAAATTGACTATTTTGAACATATAATAAGCATTCCCATTCCATTTGACAATATCGAAGTCACATCTATGCAACGCCAAACAATTGCTACTTGTCTATGCGCTGTCTGATATTGAAAGGCTGCTGCTATTTTCTATCTAGACCTTAGGGAGCAGAAATAGACTGTCCATTGGACAAAATTATTCTAAAGGGTGTGTAGACATGCACCAAGTTTTTTTTATGGTATTTTATTGAAGTGGCGCCGGAGTTAAAAACTGGTATAAGGTTGATTATTATTCATATGTTCGCACTCAGAACTTTGATACCGAAAACCATACATTCGTCCCTACCATGTCATACTATCCAATATGCAAATTTGTACTTTTCAGAAGAACGCAAACATCCGTCAAATGTGAATTTAAAGTCGGCGTAATCCTGAAAGTGCCACGCTTAAACTATTTCTTATTGACTAATTATCTATCGTCTATGAGAATTTCAGCATTTTCAAACGAGGCATATCGTATAAGATAACCAATCTAAAAAACGAATTATGCATCTAAGATAGTTTGACGTGGTAATGACGATTTATGCAAATGAATAACGCTGTCTTCCGAAACGTGTCAATACATAGTTTGTATACATATCCGATGGCCGCATTTATTTCGTGTATACAAATAAAGTTGCGAAACATTGTAACCGTTAGGGTCAACTTTGCAACTGGCGCTGGTTGCTTACTTACGACGTACTTAATACTTGTCAACGACGTTTTGAAAGGGTGTGCATTGTCAATATTTTGTACTGCGGTGAATGTTTTGTCTAATTTTTATTTTTAAGTTTTTAATGCGCATCTTAAGCGCTGCGATATTTATCGGCTATCTAGGAACTTCAAAACCAACGACAACAAGTCGCACAACTGAGCAAAGCAGTGCATTGCAGCTATGAGCAAAGCAAATAAATACCAATACACTTAAAAAAATATCTTTAGAGAATTCACAATAGCGTTTTAAAATATGTCTTAATATTGTAACGTTTCAATTTTAATACTTCAATATCTCACAATGAAAATATTAAGATAGCACAATGTTGCCACATTAAAATTTTAATATACTCATTGTGTATTCCCTAATTGTTTCTTGAAAATTTAATATGAATTGCAATCAAAATTTTTGCTTGGTGATTTTACATTAATATTTTTTCTGTGTGTTAATATGGATTTTATAGCATTTAAAAATCGATTTTGTATGAAACTGACTCGTGCTATTATCACTTTTAAACATAGAAATGTTACATTTTTTCTGCAGAGTTGCATTTCATTTCAAAATGAGTTCCTCCTATTGAATTCGCCTTGCTACATTTCATAAGTGAATTTTTTATGACCTCTCCTTTTTCTTAAAAAAAAATAATTAGAAACAAATCCATATAACGAAGGGAAATACACATGCATATCCGTTTTGCCTTTGACGCGCTACGTTTTACCTGACATTCGTACAATTATACGGAAGTAATTTTAATAAAAAAATTTATATGACCATTAAGAATGTAACAACAACAAAACAAACAAAATAACTCATTGTTTAAAGCTTAGTTTCTCTCACTCTCTTTCAACATTTATTTAAGCGTTCTCATATATCATTTTCTTGATTTACATTTACGAATGTTATTAAAAATTCTGGACATGATTTCTCAGACCCGCTATTAAAAAAGGCCAAACGTTTGGCTTCTTTTTATTTATTCATTTCCAGTTAAATATGTATGTGCAAGAAGACAAAATGTTTTAAAGTTCTTAAAAAAAGTATTATTTTTTTTTATTTCTTTTATAAATACATGTGTACACACCTGCATACATATGTAAAATATACATATGTCTACTGATCATTTGTTGTACGTCATTTTATTCTTGAAATATTATACAATTGCAAAAAGTTCTCGTCTTGCTTGCATATGTACGTGTTTTGATAATTTCGCCAGGCACAGCGACAGACATATCGAATGCATGTAGAATCTACATTGTAGATGCACATGTACAAAAATATCTACAAATTTATGTATGGATTAGTACGAGTACCTTATTAATGAAGAATCAATGTCCAAATGAATGACAAATTCAATGTATTTTATAGACCTATAAAAATTCATTCAGACATACGAGACACACACAACATCATGTATGCATTGCACACACCTGCATGCATACATATCTACACACATAGTGTGCACGCAGCTCATAAAGTAACAACTAATAAATAATATTGGCGGAAATTTTATATGTTTTAAGAAGAATTTGTTTGCTGCAGTATTTTTATATTTTCATAGAAAACTGTTCAAGTTATTAAATTCTTACACAATAATTTATCTGCCAATAATCTTGGCACATGACAAAAATTCCAAAACTGCACCAACTAATATTTAGGAAATGAAATTTTTTTTATGACCATAAGCTAAAAAGTATCCTTTAGATACTTCAAAATAAAAGGCCGCTTTATATTTACATAAATTTTATATAATCATATTGAAAAGAGAAGGAAACCAAGTTCTGTATAATTAACATTATTGTCCTCAAAATGTTGAAATGTTCATACCTCTCATTTACTAAAACAACGTCATAACTGAAAAAATTTACATTCTTGGATAAATGGTTCAGAATTAATCCTTAATTTTTGTTCATATTAGCCCCATATCTTGTGCAAATCGTGGAATGTGCAAAATGGTATAGTATATTGATATTCACCACTTAACAATTCTTAGTGGTGAGTATCAATATAATATACCATTTTGCACATGCTACGATGCAAGACCGTTTGCACAAGACTGTAAATTGGGCTATTGTGTAAAAATTTCATACAAATATCTTGTATACTAAACTCTTGAGAGAAAAATAAAATTTTCTTTTTCCCTTAAGTTGAGTGTAAATTTACGCTCGTTTTCTAGCAAACTAGTTGTTTTTTTGAGTTATGACGTTTTTTTTAGTAAACCAGCGATATGTACATATATTGAGAGCTTATATTCCAAAATCGAATTGAAGTATTTAATAATTCTCTTAATTGGAAAATATTTATAAATATTTTTCTATCAACTTTTTGATGAATATGTACAATATCCAACTAAATTATTAATTGATGCAATCATTCGATTAATTGGAATGAAATATGTTTGTAATTCTTGCCTGCTGTGTATAGCTATTTAGTAACTCTCAATTATATTTTCGGTATTTTTATATAAATGCATTAAACTTGGAAGAATTTTCAAGCATCTTCAAATAAAGTGCAGTATTTCATAGTGCCGCAATAAAAACATTGCCAATGCGCATCCTTTCAAAACGGCGCGCCGCTGAAAACTGTTAAGAACGCCGCCGACAAGCAATGAACGCATCGGCTTCAAAGTTGATGGTCATGGTCACAATGTTTCTCAACTTTTTATCTGTGGACGATATCTGTAAATATCGCAAAAAATATCCAACAAAATAAATAAACTTTGTATTGATACGTTTTGGAAGTCAGCCAAAATCTCTAATAGGGGGAAAACTCAAAATTAACAAGTTCTCAGTCGAGGCAAAACAGTACCCCAATTCACAATCTTGTGCAAATGGTCTTGCACCGTAGCATGTGTAACATTGATGGTATATTTATACTTACCACTAAGAATTGTTAAGTGGTGAGTATCAATATGCTATACCATTTTGTAAATGCTACGATGCAAGACAATTTGCACAAGATTGCGAATTGCCTTCTGGTGTTAAACGAGGCGTATTAAATTTTGAAGCTGTGTTTAGTAGCCATTTTTTATTGGTCATTTTACTTCGCCGATGATTTTGCTACACAATACCGTTCTCATTGATAACAAACTCTTTTATATATATATATATATATATTAAATGCTTTTAAGAAAGTTCTAATAAAATTCGAAAAGTATGGATGTATGTACATAATTCTTTTTCTAAAATAAATAAACATCAAAAATAATTTTTTTTTGGTTCTACTGAAAACATATAATTTTTGAACATAGCCTGTTATTAATGAAAACCACAGATATGGCATCATACTCTCTTCTTTATATTCACAATGGACCGGACTGCGTCTACGAGTGAAGGTGTGTTGCAACACTACCCACCCTCCTTGTAATTAAATAAACTTGAGAATTTGAATCGTTCTGAGGTCATTGGGATTCACCTTATCTTTCTAGTAGCCCTAACGAAAAAAAAACCAAAGGTCTTACATCACAAGATCCTTGTGGCTAATTGTGATTGTCTTTTCGAGAAATAACACGACCAGGGAAACTTTTCAAAACAGCGATGTTATTATTACTTCTGTTGAATTTTGGAAACTGTTACCGCGAACATTTCATTATTTTTGTAGTGAATTTTAATATCATTACGTTGATGGTTATATTGATCCTTTTTTTTATCAAGAACGATTTTTTATTTGTCAACTGTCAATTAGTTACAGGTTTAGACAAGAGAATGACAAAAGCATTGTTTTAAGTACCTTATGATTATCGGTCGTCAAACAACATTTCGTACAACTAAAAATAAAAAATACGCTTATATGCAAAATACACAAGCTACAAACAAGTATATTCATACACATTTTTTAAATTATGACTCCAATGGGCTACAATGATAAGCACGAGTATAAAAATACTCTGAATATTAATCGGCTACACATGCGTATATACATGCGTATATTCACACACATAAAGCATGTTTTTCTTTTTATATATCCTAATGGAAATATATGGTGGCGAATGATGAATAAATATCCCGAGTAAAGTATCCATACTCTGAGTATAAGCATACTCCGACTATAATTAAGATAGAGAGTCAATACGCTTGATATGTATGTGCCTTTTTATTTTTATTTGTAGCGTATTTTAGTTTATCGCATAAACGAAGTAGATATGCTCTTCTTTGTTGAAATCGGCCTTACTCATAGTTGCTTGAAAGAAAATATGCTAGCATACTAAAATTAAGACTATTTACTTAAGTATATTTTTTTTCGAGTACTCATTGTCATTCTGTGGTTTATATATGGTGGGGTATTCAAAATTTAATATCTTCTTATAAGACCAATACATTCATATTGAATATTGCATCTGCTAAAGGTAATTTTTTTATCATTTTAAGTAAATCCTATGATTTATTTTTTGATAGAAGGTTGAATTTTTTAGCTCTAGTTGTCACATCTAATGCCAAATCAATAATAACTTTAAATCAAACTTTCAATTGAGGTAAACAATGGGAAATTCGAACAAAAATATAAGTTACTCAAGAAAAATTTGCCCAGTCAAATGAAATTTATTGAAATACAAAATAAGTGAATATTCAATATATAATTTATAGAAATTTTTAATGCATAAAATTCCAATAAAAGTGCTTTCAAATTATATAACAATTTCTTTAATTAATAATATCAAAGCCCTAACTGAAGAAAGATCTCATTAAAATGCAGCAAATATATTTACAAAATAATATGTGATAATATGTCTTTTAAAAGCAACATAAATATTACCCCACCACAACCAAAAATTTATAAAATGTTTTTTAAGGAAAAAAATAAAAAAATTAATAAAACGTTTCTTTAAGGAAAAAATACAAAAAAAGCTGCGAGCAGGTGCATTAAAATAGCGTATAAATAAAAAATAAAAAAAAATAGCAATTACTTCATAATGGCACATGCTTTTTTACTTTAAAATAAAAATATTCAATTAAAATTAAAAATAATAAAGTGCGAGTTCAACATAAAACAAAATATTGCCAAAGCAACAAATTACAATTCGATTAAAAAAATTTCACTTTACACCTCTTTTCAAGGAAAACTAGAACAGAAGTGAAATTTTCAATGCAGCAGTAAAAATATTTTTAAACATATTTACATGTACGTGTGTGTATATGCAAAATATATGTATGTATGTGCATATGTGTATATGTTTTATGGATATTGTGGCTACAACAATGTTTGTTGAGTATTTTGCTTTTTTTTTTTTTTGTTGACTGACGGTTAATCGTGAGGCGCCAAAGTCACGTGCACAACAATTTGTTGTTGTTACCTAAAATACAGATGTCGGTCTTTATTTCATATTCAAATCATGCACTGGCACTCACCACCAACTAGGTTTTAAGTTTTACTTTTTTAAATGAGCCAGCAGCAGCATTTGAGATCGCAGAACACAATTTTTTTTAAATATAAATGCATTTTTTTTTAAATTGCTGCCAAAATCTGTTAATAATATGAAATTTACTTTTAAATTTCCAAATAAAACTCAACAAATTTCCATTTTTAATTGTTTAATTTCAGCGTAATATGCCCATAGTGCAGCATAGATATGAAGACGCTGCTAGTGCTGAAATGACTCCCGCTGAGAATGTAGATCCCCATGAAATGTTGATCATGTCTTCTTTATCTTTGCCAAGTAATGCCACATCCATTAGAGCTGACATAACTGATGGATTTTCTTGTGACAATAAGATGTATGGATATTATGCCGATGTGGATAATGACTGTCAAATCTTCCATGTATGCTTGCCAGTTACATACGCTGATGGTAAAGAGAACACTTTCCGTTGGAGTTTCATTTGTCCCGAAGAAACAATTTTCAGTCAGGTAAGCTAACTAATTTAAGCAATTGAAATTTCTTATTGTACTTTTTTTAAATCCTTAGGATTCGTTTACTTGCATGCGTCCTGATGATATGACAATCTCTTGTGAAGAGTCCTATCAATATTATGAACTGAATCGTAAGTTTGGCATGGTAGAGCCTGCTGCCGATAAGGAAAACAATAACAACAATGAAGCTGTTAGTGAAAATGCTGACAGTAATGTGGTAGCTGAAGTAGAACCCGAAGCAACTAAGCCTGTTGTACATGCTGAGGAAGAAAAGGTTTTCGAACAAGCCAAGCCTGTCAATGCACTCAAGCCTTCTCGCAGAAAACCAGCTATTGCATATGCTATACAAAAGAAACCTGCCAACTCTTATCCTTTGCGTAAAATACCTCAGGTTCAAGTGCAAGCACAAATGCCTGAAACTTCAGCAGCTCCAATTATGGAAGATGTCAATGCTATTAAGCCTGTCGAAGAGCAGCATATTATACCTGCTGCATTTAAATTTTCCAGACGACCAGTGACGGTTATATCAAATTCATTTAAAGATAAAATTCAAAATGCCAAAACAGAAAGTAAGCTGCTGCCTAATAGAAATGAACTATTTAACCAAGTAAGAAAACGTCCCACTTTATTCGAGAAGAACCCATTAGAACAGAAAGAAGAAGAGAAGCAAGTGGAACAGTCAAAAATTGACGGTGAACAAAAGCAACATAATTTTTCTCCCCTGGTATCTGACATGTCAATCTCAAATAGTAAGCCTCAAGTGGCTGATACCGAAATCGAGGCCTCAGAAAGCAATCATGTCTTTGTAAAGCCGGAAGAAGCTAATGAAGTAACCCAAAACATTGAAAATATCAAAATCGCTGCTGAAGAGCCCGTACAAGCTGTAGAAGCGTTTGAAGAAATCCCTGCTGTTATATCTGAAGTAGTGGAAACTCCCAATGCTGAGGAAGAGTTAATTAAGAATGAAGAAACTTTAAAGGTATCAAATGAAAAACCAAATTTTGCTGACGAACCTCAAATTACTGAAGAAACACAAAGTGCTGAAGAGGTCCAAACTGATGATGAACTTCATAATCTTAAAGAAATACAAACATTCCAAGAAAACGCTGATGAAATTCAAACAGTTGTTGAAGCTCAGGCTGTCGAGGAACCCCAAGATATTAAGGAAATTGTAACCGCTGATGAGCCTAAAACATCCGAGGAAACTCAAGCTAGCGAAGAAGCTGCCCAAGTTCATCAAAACTTAAAGACATCTGCAGAGGAAGCCCAAAATATTGACGAAACTGAAGAAACTCAATCTGATGAAAAGCTCAAAGAGGCTGCTGCAGAGACACAACACACTGAAGAACTTCAAGTTGTTGTTGAAAATCAAGTTACTGAAGCAATACAAGTTGATGAAGAAGCACAAAAATTCGAAGAAATTGCTGAAGAACCTGAACCTGACATGGAATCTCAGGGTGCAACAAAAGCTCATGTTGAAGAAAATCATGAAACAGTTGAGAAAGTTCCAGATAACGAAATAGATAGGGAAACTAAGGTTGAAGAAGAAGTCTCTGAAGCTCAGCAGAGTTTGCGAATCTCTGCAGAAGAAAACCAAAATGCCCAGGAGACTGTTGTGACTGAAGAAAACCCAATAGCTCAAGCAGCTGAAGAAGCACCAGCAGCTGAGCAAACGGAAGCTGCAAGTGAATTTGACTTAGCTGAAAATGCCCAATCTACAGTAGACGCTCAAGAATTACAAGCTGTGCCACTAAGTGAAGAAGCTCCAGCTGAAGCTCACGACGAGACTCCAAGTGCTCAGGAAGTACAAAGTAATGAAAACTCCCAAGAACATGAGGAGCCTATTTCAGAGATACAAACTCAAGAAAGTGAACAACTAATGCAGGCTGAAGATACCTTGACAGTCGAAGAACCTCAGCCAATTGTTCACAAAATTGAAGAGCCGGTTGAAGATTCTAAAACTGCGGAGGAAATTGTTGAGGCTGAGCCAGCTTCTGCCAATAACGATGCTGAGTTAGTACAATCTGAAAGTTCAAACTCTGCAGAAGAACCTAATGCAGTGTCTGTTCAAACTGTTGAACAAATGGAATCTGAAAAACCTGCTGAAGCTCCTGAATCAATGCCAGCTACCGAAGAAATGAGCCATCCCGACGCTATGGTACAGCAAATGTATGAAAATATGGATGCAGGTAAACAATCCATTGGCAGTTTTAAGCCAGTCGATCCCGTTATGGCCCATGAAGCTGAACAATTAATTGTAGATTTCATAAATACTTTGAGGAAAAACGATTTCACTAATGAAACTCCCGGCATGCAGATAGAACATCAAATTGATGAAATGGCCGAAGAAGACCAACCGGAAAAAAGTGCTGAAGTACAGGAAAACCAAAAAGTTGACAGCAACGAAGAAGCACAAGAAAATACCTCAAAGATTTTAGAACAAGAAGATAAAGATGAAGCTCCAGCTGAAATTAGCGATGCATCCGCCGATACCATGGAAGATAATACGGAAGTTCATGAAATAGAAGAACCAAGTGTTATGGCAGAAGAAACCAATGAAATCAATGCTTTAAAATCACTTGAAGTAGAAGAAAGCGTCGAGGATGCAAAAGAATCTCAGAAATCCGAAGAAACCTTAACTGATACCATGAACTTGCCTCAGGAAATGTATCAAATTCCTGTACAAGTCATCACTGCACCAGTTGAAGAAATGCCAATGAAAGAGGAACACTCACATGATGAAAGTGAAATGGAACCTGCTGAAGTTACAGATAACACTGAAGAAAAGATACCAGAAGCATCACTAGATATGCCCATGGCTGGCCACAAGCCATTGAGCATTGATGATATTGTAGAATTAGTTAAAGAACGTTTAGATCACATGCCCAAAGATGAAATGGAAAAGCCAATGCAATTAGAACAAGTCTTAGGTGAGGCCCAGGAAGATAAGGTCGCCGAAGAACAGGTAGAAGAGCAGTCGCCTTTTCAAGAGGCAGCACAAGAACACTCCAGTCAATCGGAAGAAGAAATTGTCATGCCCATTTATCAGCGTACTGTACAACCTGCTCAAATTGATACCGGAGTACAAAGCGAAAATCTTGAGCAAACTGTAGCCGAAGAACAACCCGAAGCTTCTTCTGATGCCGTGACTGATGTTAAAGAAAAAACAAATCGTTCCTACAGATCTCGCAGTGTGCAAACTCCAAAAGTGGACTCCCGAAAACGCCATTTCCTTTTCAAATCCGAGTCCAGCTAAATCTTTCGTAATTTCAGCTATCTCTTTATAAAAGGGATGGTTTTTCATATCTGAGCCATTTAACCCGCCCAAAATCTTATTATTTTAGATTTTTTTAATTTCCTTTTTCATTTTATGCTTTTAGTCTTAAACTTCTTCTTATTACAACTATAGTTCTATACGCTCTTTAAAGTGCCTTCTCCTTGATTTTAATTGCATACAAAATTTTGGAGATCGTATCTGAATAAATTAAAATCTATTACCTTTTTTCAAAGGGAAAAAATCCTGGATTCGAAGTTGATGTTTCTTAAATATACATATATATGTACAGACATATCTACTCATACATATGTATGTATGTATGTTTGTATGTTTGTATATATAGCATTAAATTTAGACTTTTTGATGGCTGTTTTATTCGAATTCGGTAGAATGGCTAAATTATTTAAAATTTTTGTTTTGTTATTTATTTTGCAAAATAAAAAAGTGAAAATATAATAATTGTACTTGTATGTCGATTTTATCAAAATAAAGAATTTTAATTTAAAAAAAAAACAATAAAATTAAAGTGTTTTTGGGATAAAATAGAGAAGGTGTTGCAAAATCACAAAATCAACGGATTTATAAACATAAATCGTGCTTAAGTATGAATGTGTGTGATGTAATAGCCAACATTCATATTAGGAACGTTTAATGTAAATAAATAATAACCTCAACGTTTGCTAACAAAAATTTTATTTAAATTATTTCTTATATAATACAGTTAAAAAAAACAATGGTTTAGAAAAAGAGAAAAAATATGAAAGGTGTGTTGATTAAAATAAAAAAGAAATATGAGGTTGGGGTCAGTAACTCAGTGTCTTTTTGAATTTCTCGACACTTAATGGCAATGGCAACACTGCTCTTGTCAACAAACAACTGTCAGTTGACTCCTGTCTAAATTTGAACAAGCTTGGCAGCTGTTGATAACAAACTACCGCGTGTTTTGAGAAGAAAATGGAAAAAAGTGAATTTCGTGTGCTCATTAAGCATTATTTTTATTCCGGAAAAAACCATCACTCAAACCTAGGCTAAGCTTGATAAGTACTATGGGAGTCCTCATCACCATCAATTTCAATGGTAAAATAGTGGTTTACAAAATTTCGTTGTATCCCTATAAGCCGAGCGTTCTGGACGCCTAGTTGAGGTCTATACAACCGAACCAATTAAAAAAATTCCCGATATGGTTTTAGCTTGTAGAAGCCATGGGCATCTCACATGGCTCAGTACTTCCAATTTTGAAGAATCACTTGGGTAGAATAAAGCTTTCCGCAAGATGGGTGCCGCGTCATAATCGATTACAAATGCATGTGTAGTTTTCATGGAAAAAATCCATCAATTGGGCTACAAATTGCAGCCTCATCCACCCTATTCTCCAGAGCTAGCATCGAGTGACAATACCTATTTTGATAACCTCGAAAAATCATATTTTTCGAAAGGGATAAAAAAATTGGAGAAACCTTGGACTAAGGTGTGAGAACTCTAAGGAGACTATGTTGTACATATGTATGTCACGTACATATATATATATCACGAAAAAGTTATAAAATCAATTAATTTTTTAATGTACAGCAGTGATGCACGAATGTTCGTATTCGTATTCGAATCGCCGAATATTCGGCCATTTTTCATGCGAGTACGAAGCATTCGTATTCGTCAAATTCAAATATATAAATAAATGCATAAATCCTAAACTAAATTTAAATAAATGTTAGTTTGTACGAATCCATTAAATTTTTTATAGAAATTTGTTCTTTATATCATTTTCAAATATTTTTTACTGACGATCATTCAAATTTTGGGTACTTTTTATTAACTTTAAAGTACGCCAACAGGAGTATGAAGTTCTTTTTCACAAAAATTTTTTAATAATTCATATTGCAGGCGTAAATAGAGCCCTAATTTAATGTTTATAAATTTCACATGAAATATTCGTATTCGTATTCGCGAATATCGTTTCAAATATTCGTATTCGCATTCGTATTCGTGAATGTCAAAAATTGACATTCGTTACATCACTAATGTAAAGTATGTATAAATGTTTTGTGCTTTAAACACAATCAAAGGCTACCGACCATCGACTACCGACTACAAAAGTAGCTGGCTACAAAAATAGCCAAGTCGCCAGCTACTTAATTCTTTTAACGACTACCGACCATTAAGTGAATTTGTGTGAAAAAAAAGTTCAAATGTCTCAAGATAATCCCCCCAGGGGAGTCTGTAATGGACTACGGGCGTGGCAACCCCGGGGCCCCAGCTGGGGTGATGTGGCTTTTTCCATTGACGTACCTTTGGTACATTACCCATAGAACTTATGTGTTACTACCCAATCTCTGAACATAAACAGAGTAACGGATGTGCACATATTTATAACAAAAGGAAGACAGGTCCTGTTGATGTCAGTTAGGTGCAGCGTCACCTAGAACTGCCCCTGAGTTCAAAAGACGATGGAGGTGAAGCCCTTGTGGTGGAACTTCGAGGTCTAACCAGAGGCTACTTCTGGTGCCACGGGTGCCGGTTGCCCGACAGCCGAGCTGCTTTGAAGTTTTGAGTGCGTGTAGCGGTCGTCAGTTTCCTTTGCTGAAATGCCGAGTTCGTCCTACCCCAAAGGGGTAGACCCCTAAGGGGTTAAAGGGATGATTTTGGTAAGTGTGGAGTAGGCACTGGTTATTTGGCGACACAGGCATGCGTTCTTTATGGATGAGTGGTTGAGCTGTGCCGGCAATGGTTGAGGAATTCTCTTGGGGACCTCGCTTAGGTGTATACACACCACCTTAGCGTGGAAGCCGGAGAATTATCGTGGTGGCTGTGGTTGCTACCAAAATCGCTGGGAGAATAGTCTTGGCTTCCCAGTGTGAAATCAATGCTAGTGATTGGTCTGACGCGGTCAGCCAGACACTATTCTAGGTGCTGTTGCCATTCAACAGAAGCTGCTATGGGCACGGACATAGCAGCAGAGTTTAGATAGCTCAAATTACCTCAGCAAGGTAATTGAATATAGTACAGGGCTAACTATATTCAAAGATTGCAACCTATGTGCCTTATGGAGTGGGCCATAGGTTCATTCTAATAGGGTGCATGGGGGCGTTGGTCTGGCGTCTAACCCACACCCGGTGCTTTGGCACCCGTGAGATAAGGCCGTAATGGCAGGTGCTCACGGAAAGCTATCGCACATCTGTCTCAAGATAATTTAATTAACTTCATAAGTACTATTGCTACTATTGCTTCATTATTATTTTTCAATGGTGTCACTATAATAGTTTTTCGCGTTTTTAATAGCGATATTTAATGCATTGCGTTTTTAAAACCACCATTTCATGCATTTATTGTATTGGCAGCACTAATCTGTTTCTTGTAGCCAAGAAAAATAGAAATTAGCCTAAGTTGGCTACGGGCTACAAAAGTAGCCGTGTAGTCGGTAGTCGTGTAGCGGCTAAAAGAATTATTCTCATAAGCACGGATGTATTCTATTTTTGACATCTTGTAGTCGATGGTCGGTGGACTTGATTGTGTTTATAGCATTAATCTGAACTAACTTTGCAGGAGAGAGACAGAGAGATAGAGTAATAGAGAGAAAGAGAGAGAGAGAGAGAGAGAGAAAGCGAGAAAATATTACATGGAAATTTATATTATAATCAGAGTTGTCAACTCGGTGCTTTTCGCACCGTTTTTAGTCCTTTTTGAAATTTTCGACGCGACAAATTTTGAATTTAGTGCTCAGTGCTTTTTTTAATTAATTTTCGGTGCTTTTTGTTTCGAGGCGGTGGCACTAAACGAAAAATTCATAGAAAAAGTTCCTTACATATTTTTTTTTTTCGAGGAAGTCTTTCATTCAAAAACATAAGCTCTGAAGTTAAACTTTAACATTTTAAGCATAATTCATGTAAACAGTGTTTTGCCATACAACAAAGAAGACATAATACAAGTATTTACTCAAATATAGTCTAATAGCGATATTTTGTCTAGTAGAGACAATGGATGGAGAAACATTGATTGACTTAATGCAATTATCAAAACTTGCATTCCCATCAAATTTCTGTTACTTCCAAATTGAAACGCAGAGGTCTATCGAATGAATCGATATGAATAATATTTTTTTATATACCTATAACTTGATAAAATTGGAAATCACTTTTTTTAATTATTAACTTTGTATTTATATTGTGTTTGCTGCACAACACTTTTGACACCATTTTTATTTCGATCAAAATTTATTATCTTTGTCACATATTTGAGAGATTCGTTTGTTCATTGGCGAAAAAAAATTTATTTTTTTTTATAATTACTTGAAAATGCTTCGTTAAATTGATTTAAGAATTCACTTATTCTTATAGAAATAAAATGTGTATCGGATGCCTCAAATTCGAAATTTTAGGAATAAAATGCAAGGTCAACCGATTCCTATATTTTTTATGAGCATTTCGTCGTTTGCGGCACAGTATATTCAAAATACATTATACATGTTTGCAGCAAACCAATAACCAATCGACGATGTGTAAAATTTTTTTTAATAAACCAATAAAATTTTAAATTTAGTGCTTTTTTACTTAAATTACGCGCTTTTTTCCTGGTTTCGGTGCTTTTTGAAACTTAAGAGTTGACAACGCTGATTATAATCAATCAAAAACTTGATATAGAATTTTTTGTGCCTACAATTTTTTGGATTTTATATGACGCCACTTATGCCGTTTTCTTTTCTAAAAAATGTTGCCCTCAACATTTTTTGCCCTTTCAAATTTCATATTGGGAATGTGCAAGCATTTAAATCCGTACAATTTCTTAAATGAAACCGCTTAATAGCGTTTCATAAAAAAAATACTATTCACAGTTACTGCCTCTTCCACTATGTCGAAAGAAAACCTCTGCGAAAGAAAACTAGTCGCTCGAACTTTAACAAATTTTCATTCCACTATGTCTTTCTTTTGCTTATGATTACGTGTGCCAATTTTTTGTTTAATGTCTTTGTAAATCAAAGTAGTGCCAATTTCAAGTACTTCTAGCGATTTTTGTAAATTTACTAACATTTACATGAAAATAAATGCAACCATATTGAACAATGAAAAATAATTCAACAAAATAGTCGCACAGCAACAGCATGTTATTACTGTTTTGCTTTGAAACTACATTCGTTATGTTAGAAATGTGCGAGTTCTTTGTACAATGAATATAAGACAAGAATCAAAACAAAAATGCCAAATAACATTCTGATGAATATTTTATGAGTTTTTCCTACAAATAAAAAATAAGTTCAAGTAATTTGAATAAAAAAAAATAATAAAGTAATAACATATTATTTTCATAAATTTTATCTAATTGTTTGCAAATATATGTTGCTAGTCGAAAGCAAAATAGCAAGTGCTTGATTTTGACATGGTGTTCGCTTTGTTGACAATTAATTCGAATTAGTGGTATCAAAATTTGTATGGAAACACTTACGTCTTCTTGCGACCTGTCGTTCGAGTCAAAATTCGTACAGAGGTAAGATAAAGGAATGAAAATCAGTTTTCTCTCGCTTAGAATGCGCATGAAGATCTTCTTTCGAAATAGTGGAAGAGGCAGTTAGAGTTGTTAATCAAACACGAATAATTTGAACATTTCGTTCGAAAGAAAAAAGTTTTTCATTTTAGAATAAAAATTTCTTCATACGAATCTAAACGAATACATTTTAATTTTTAACTTGAAGCAAGCAAAATGGTATGAAGCACATGTTAAACATAAATGTAACTCCAAATTTATTATATTAAGCACAATTGATGATATTTATGAGATATTATTCAGTGTTAATTATGTTCTGGCTTAATTAACAGCATGTACAGTACATCCAATTTGAGCAATACTTTCAAGCAATTCAGAAACTGCTTAATAATATTGTCTTTTTAACAGAGTAAGAAGATGTTTTAGAATTTCTTACCTCAATTATAAAAATATTCTACATAAAAACAGAAGCATATAATATGGAAATATATTGTTTGCAAAGTTATTTTATCATTCAAGTAATGGAAGATGTAGAAATTCATGAAGTTACCCCAACAAAATATTACCTATTATTAAATGACTCAAATTATTTGGGAAAAATTCAAGAAAAGATGAGAAAAACTTTCTTTGTGTGCTTTCTAATGCACTCTTAATCGAATCACCAACTTCAGCAAATTGTGAAGAATGGAAAATTCCTTCCTTTATCAAAAATAAAAAAATTAATCTAGCGAGCCGTTGCCACAAGAAAAGCTTAACTCTCTCTTTCCACAACTCAGAGGGTACATTTGAGTATAAAATTTATATGGAAAGCGCTCATTTATTTGAGTGATTTTCATAAAATTTTCTAGGCGCGTCGTCTGCCTGAATTGTGGAAGCTGCACGTGAGTACAAATCAATTAGTTTTACGGGAAGGGTTTTTTAATTCCATATTATACTGATTTAAAATTATTATTTTAAAAGCAAGCAATGAAATAATTTGGAGACATAAAAAATTCACATAAAAAAGTAATATGAATGATTTTGTAATATTAATTAAAATATTTATAATATCAATTAAAAAATTAATTAAATTTTCAACTATAAACAATTTGATAACATCAATTAAGTTTTTCCACTCAAATTAATTAATACAATTAAAAATTTAATTGAATCAATTAAATTCTTAATTGAAAATATTAATTGGTGAATACTTTTTCTGTGTTCAAATCAACCCTCTTTTAGTTTTATGTATGTAAAATAATCCCATAAAATTTTTAATTTGTTAACTTGTTCGAACAAGAAAAATTTTACAACTTATGTTCAACCAACCAACCTTAAACCCGAATAATTTGACATAATTTGTGATATAAAAATTTATTTTATTTTAAATAAGAAAATAATATGTATAATAATTCATTCTAACCTTTTGATATATCGGCATCAGCGTCTTATATTAATTCGTGAGGTTGATATTTTTGATCTTCAGCCGACAAATTTTTAACTTGACTACATTCTTCTTCTTGATTTTATTTCTTATACACACACGTTTTCATACTTATCACCACTTTGATATAAAAAACTCAACTTAATTTTTTCAACACTTGCTCCTTTTTCACCACATACCAAACTACTACACAATACAGAAAACAACAACAAATATGGAAATGGATGCTTCAATGCAGTTTGCAATTTCATTACGAATTTTAATTTCATATTTATCATTTAACTTGAGAGATTTTCATTAAACTTTTATGAAATACATTAAATATAACACTTATTTTACACTTTTATGAAAAAATATTTTTAGAATCACTTTTTCTTTTATGTGAATTTTACAAGACAACTTTCCTTGATAAATTTGCAACTTCCCAGAAAGATTCTTTGACACAACTGATTATAAGGTTGCCAGATTCAAGGCTTTTTCATTATTCCACCGATTTTAAGCGCAATCCATAGGGATTGTTTTATATGTGTGTATATTAATATTTTTGAATATAACAAAATCATTCAAAGAGTGTTATAGGAATATATGTATGTATATTGATATGTTTGTACATATATAAATACATACAGAGATTGTTTTATTATAAATCTCTCTGATAATTAAACACATATAAGTGTAATTAAAAAAATATGAAACTGTATGTATATAATATAAACATAAACTATAAAAATTGGTGATGATCAAATATGATGATACATACACTAAAAGAAAACACGTTCATTCAGCTAATGACGCGGCTTCATTGATAATTTTCATTTGCTGAATGAAAGTGCTCTTTTTCTGCATTTTTTTAATTTTTTATCTTTCATTGTATTTATGAAAATGTATTCGTTAATATTATGAAGTACAATTTTTTCGAATGTTAAGAAGACATAAATCTTATCTCACTAGATTTGACGATTTATTGCAAAAACACTTTATAATACATGAAATAAAATATATTTTTATACAAAATATTCCATTTAACCGTTCGTTTTCAAATTTCCTAAAATTCTTAGAGCATGTTTCATACAAACAATTAAAATTTTTCTAACATACAGCGAAACAGTTTTCATAGTAAACATTTTTTACTGAAAAACTTTATAAGTATTGAATGCACACTGTTTTTATAGTGCTGTTGGCTGAAGTGGTTAAGGCGTTGTCTACAAATCTGATGAAAATGAAGAGTCCGAGTTTGATACTGTGAGCGATTGTCAAAGAGGTAAAATGAAAATAAATAAGATATTGGTATACAGTTTCAGTTAATGTGCTCACTTCACAACATTTACAAAAGGTGGAATCAATGACTTAATTTCACATTTATAATAGGGTTATTTCATTTTTAGAATGAAAGAGTTTCACGAAACCTTAAACTGAAACTTAATAAACATTCTTCATTAATACAACGAAATCTTACGTAAGCTTGATTTTAATGACAGAATTCATTGCTTCAATGCAAAAATTCCTAAATGGCATGAAGAGTTTCCTTTCAGTATATGTACACCATTTTTTGTAATCCCTTTTACGCTGGTACCACTGCACCGATTTTAAAAAGATTTATATGGTTTTAAAGGATTTTTTATACAGATGTGCAGAATCTTTATTGAAATCGGTTTAGTATTTTGGGAGCTATAAGCGTTTAAAGTTGCTACTACTACATGCAAACATATTACACACGCATTTATTAGCTTACAAGTAAAAAAGAAACAAAACATGAGTGTGTGTGTGTGGGTTTGTAGTATTTCTCTTGATATAACAATTTTTTTCTCTTATTTGTTGTTGTATGAAACAGTAATGGGAAAGTTGGTACGATCGTACTTTTTTTGATACTATTTGACATGAAAAAGTACCGTAGTACTCCCCCAGCACATTTGATACCATCACGGTCTACTTAGAAATGCAGTCAGAAGACGCGCGTTTGCATATATTTTTGTCAAGAATTAAATTTCTTTTTCGACAAATGGCATGAAACTTTATAAATATATATTTTAACAAAAGATATATTCTGCGGCACAGAAGTTGATCTATATATAAACAGAAATCATGTTGAAACAACTGTTTTAAATCAGTTTAAAGAAAATTGCAGTTTTATATTAAATTCTGTCAATTTCTAAAGTGGACTTTGACCATGAAATGTTAGTTTGGATTAATAAGATTTCCCCTGAAAATGTTTTATCTGGTAAAACCAACAGCATTATACCACTTTTAATTAAAATGTCTCCCAGCGAAAGGCTAAATTTTGAAAATATTAACAACCAATATAGATTATTGGCTAATATGGAAGAACTGAAACCATTAACAAAATAATATACATATGCAGTTTCTGGTCTAGAGTGTCTAAAACTAAAAACGCATTAGATGAATACATGATTCCTGATATATCGAAAGTAGCTTACGGAATTTTGTGTATACCTCACTTCTCTGCGAATGTCGAAAGGATTTTTTCTTATCAAAATCTCATGAAAACAAAACAAAGGAACAGACTTTATGTTCCGACAGTATCAAGTCTTAAGGCGGTGTCAGATACAACTTCAACGCTTTGCGTGACGTTTCTAGCTTTGGGGAAAAAGCATGACGCAAAATGTGTATGACACAATGAAAACTTTGACAACACTCACTGTTTGTTTCACTATTCGGTTTTATGTATAAAACACAACACAATTCAATTACTCTGATGCCACAAACTCGTTTTTTATGTAAATTTACCAACATTTTAATAAAAATTCCATATTTACATGCGAGTTTGTTCAAACAAATTAAAAATAGTATACCAACTGATTGTCAAAGCATATAAAAAGTTGAGAGTTGCCTAAAGGCCATGTCAGATAAAACTTTTGCTTCGCGTTGCGTTGAAGATTCGCTTTGACATCTAAGATGAAATGTACATGCTTATATGAAACATGTCACATAAAATACTTTTAACGCAAAGCGAAGCGAAAAGTTAGGCAACTCTCAACTTTTTGCGTGCTTTGACAATCAGTTGGTATACTTTTCTTAATTTGTTTGACCAAACTCGCATTTAAACATGAAATTTGTGTTAAAAGTTCGGTAAATTTACATAAAAAACGAGTTAGCGGCATCAGAGTAATAGAATTGTGCAACAAACAGTGAGTGTTGTCAAAGTTTTTATTGTGTCATACACATTTTGCTTCACGCTTTTTTCATATAGTTAGAAACGTCACGCAAAGCGTTGAAGTTGTATCTGACACCGCCTTAACTTTTCGCTTCGCTTTGCGTTAAAAGTTCTTTATGTGACATGTTTCATATAAGCATGTACATTTCATCTTAGATGTCAGAGCGAATCTTCAACGCAACGCGAAGCAAAAGTTTTATCTGACATGGGCTTTAAGGCTCAATCAGACGTGACATAACAATAACCATAACCATAGAGAGCAGCCGTTCGAACCAAACTAATGGGCAACACTGTATTCGATTATACGTGACTCGCCATAACTCTCACCATAGAAACCAATTGAATTTTGGTTTGGTTATGGTTATGGCGTTATGGCTATGTCACGTCTAATTTAAGCTTTTTCCAGGCCTAAAATTTATATAAGTCTAAAAACTCGTCTTGTTTTAACTTTAACATTTGTACCTATGAAAATCAGTGATGAGAAATGTGGCGCAATTGTGCCATTTTTGGCACTATTGGATGTTAGATGGCACAGGCACTTTTTTGTCCATTCGAGCCATAACCGCCAAAAAAAAAAACTTTAAGTGGCATACATATATTTTTAACTTAATTTTTTAACGAAAATCGATTATCTGCGATCGTAACTAAACGATTTTCATCAAAAAATTAAGCTCGAAAATTATGTTGCTTAAGCTCTTTGGCGGTTATGGCTCGTATTAATATGGAAACTTTTCTTATTCCAATAATGAGTAAACAGATCACAGGTATTTGTATTTCTTGTAAATAAGTACAAAGAATTAATAAATTATACATATACATACATATGTATATGTCTTTTAGTAAACAACTAATTTTGGAAATTATTAAATTAATTATTATTGAAGCATTTTAAATTAAATAAAAAGTGGTTTGCACTATTCAAGTGATTTTGGTAACATTTAGAAACAGATTTGGCACGAAATCAAGATTTTGAATTCCCATCTCTGCTGCACATACGGGAGTAATTTTTATGCCGGCACAGCTTTTATTTTTATAACACACGAGACTAATTAATCTGGCATAAAAATGTATACATACACACAGCTTTGTGTGTATTGGTGTTTTTGTATTATTTTAACATTTGCTGTTTTTTAAATTGTGTATGTATTGGTTTTGTGCCGATGATGCGGTATTGCGCCTGGTTGAAAAATTATGCCAAGCACAATACCACTCTCTTTGCCTCTCTCACCTACAAACTGTCATGTTATGCCAGCACAATTGTTCTCGTGTGTGATAGCTGAATGAATATATGAATATAATTTTTTGCTAATCAAATTTAAATAAAAAAATAATAGTTTTTGGTACTCTCGGGACCAAAAAAGTACTCAAAAAAAATTTTATTGATACCGAAATGCAAATCTCATTTCCCATCACTGGTATGAAAGCCATAATACTTAAAGGAAGAGAGTTGAATAAATTAAATTAACATGGTTAAAGGGATTTTGTTTATGTTTTTTTTAATTTCATGTATTATTTAATTATGCTTGCATATGTATGTATGTAAGTTTGTGTGCGGCTGTGTTTTGATGAATTTTTTATGAAGTTTAGATACATTTTCTTTGAATCTTAAATTATTTACATTTTGATTCTAGAATACGGACGAGTGTGTCGTCCGTTTGGTATATCTAGTGATTTATAATTTCTTGTACTTATGCGCACTCATACTTATTGCAATGTTGTCTGTGAATCATATTCACTCAAAAATTTGAAGTTCTCATCGCACTCATACTTAGCACGATTTATGACGTTGTTGATTTCGACTCTCCTGAACTCAATATTTATAAACGATGCAAAATAGGAATTGTGTGGCAAGGCCAACTTCTTGTACGAACATTAAAATACTCATCATGAGATTGCGTGTTTGTTCATTATGAAGTTACAAATGTGCCTTTTTGTACACTTTATACTGTTGTAGCTGTAGTTGTACTATATGAATGAGTTGAATGAGCTGAGTAGTAAGTAGTACAAGTATTTTTCTGAAATTATAAATCAAACTGAGGTGATTTATGAGTGTGAGTGTGGTACGACGTCGCACTCATATTTATTAAAACCTATACTTATAAATCAATATTATTGTGAGTATGCGTAATTCAGAGTAGTTGATTTTAAATGATGTCTACTCACTTATATTTGATATTTTATGAGTCAGTATGAATAGCGAAAACATCGCTGCAGTCAGACTAGGGCCAAGTGTCTCTATGTCAACACTAAAATTCTAGTAGTAGTTACATTGTCTACAATTTCTCTTCTATTCGTCAGTATAAAAGAAATAGAGAAAACAGATGTGGTGTATTTCTGGTGGATTTTGCAACAACTTGTCAATATACATAAATTTGTATGTACGTAAGGTATAGAAAAATGTACCAGTAAATGTCTGGTTGGTATGTCTCCATGTTCCCATAAGAACTATGAATTCACTACCTAGTCAATTGTTTTAGTGTTACTTGTTCAATGACAAGCACATGCTAAATGTCTATAGCATAAAGTATTGTATGGAGAATAATTGTAGAGTAGTACTGGTGACAAAGTCAAAACCGACTCAGTACATTTTCACTATTCGTACTTTCTGCAGGGATGATTCATTGCCAATCCCTGATGTACACACAAACACATACTTTAAAAATATATTACGGCCACTAATAAATTCCTGAAAATTAATATTCAGCATTAAGTCCAGCTCTTATGATGACATAAATATCTATATGATTCTTACGTTGTATAATATGTTTTTCCAAAGATTTACGCCCGAATCCAAAAAATAATTAATTTGTGTATTACGTGTGCATTAGCCAAAATGTTTGTGGAAATTTCGTTTTAACGTACACTTCAAACCCAAATTATATTTTTTTAATACGGCAGATATTCTCTAGTCAATATTTTACTCTCCTATAATAAAATTTAGCTTTACACAAATGATATGCAAATTTCCTGACAAGAAATTCTATTTTGACGTTTTTCTTAAACAAACTTGCAGACTTTATAGAAATTTCGTCTGGCAGCTACATATATGATTTGAGCACTTAACTAAGCATAGTTGCCAACTACAGTACCATGTTAGCGAAGACAAAATGGCAGAGGTGGTGTATGTATTGCCAGATGTAAGGGCCATTCAGTTATCGCAGAAACAAGTTTCTTTAGCAGATTGAAAATAAAGCAAATTATTCAGGTAGAGATATTTGCTTTAAATTTCTTTATTTAGTGCAACATTGATGTTAAAAACAATTGCATACAAATCTATTCTTTTTAAATTATTAGTTTAAAAGGAAGATATTCGTACGTTTGTGTAATTAAAAATAAATAATAATAAAAATTCAATTAAACTTTGTTACTCGTTATTTGTCCGAGTATTAATATAAAATTTTAAATTTATAAGCTTTTTCGAACAACCTTTAAACCCAAATAATTTGAAAACATGATTCAGAACATAAAAATTTATTTAATTTTAAATAAGAAAATAATATGTGTAACAATTTATGCTAACCTTTTGAAATTTCGGCATCTGCATTTCATATTAATTCATTATTTTGCTATTTTTTATCTTCACGAAAAAAAAATTTAACTTAATTACATTCTTCTTCTTGATTTTCTTTCTTATACATACACTTTTTCATACTTATCACCTCTTTCATAAATATATAAAAACTCAACTTTATTTTTTCAACACTTACTACCTTTTTCACCACATACCAAACTACTATAGAATACAGAAAACAACAACAATGATTCAAATGTACGCTTCAATGCAATTTGCAATTTCATCACGAATTTTAATTTCATGTTTATCATTTAAATTGAACGATTTTCATTAAACTTTTATGAAATACATTAAATATAACACTTATATTACACTTTTATGAAAAAATATTTTTAGAATCGCTGTTGCTTTCATGTGAATTTTACATAACAACTTTCTTTGATAAATTTACAACTTCCCAGCAAGATTCTTTGACACAACTGATTATAAGGTTGCCAGATTCAACGCTTTTTGTTATTCCACCGATCTTAAGCGCTATCAATGAGGTAGTTTAGACGAGAACAATTTTTAACCCGCACAATTTTTGTTCTTTTCCAAATTACAAGAGACTAATTTATCTACACAGCTTTATGTGTGTTAGCGTTTTTAGTATTCATTTAACATTTGTTGTTTTTTAAGTTGTGTGTGTATTGGTTTTATGCTGCTATAGCGGGGTTGTAGCTGGTTGAAAAGTTATGCCAACCGCAAAACCACTCACTCTACCTCTCTCACCTACAAACTGGCATGTTATGCCAGCACAATTATGCCGGTGTAAATCAGCGCAATAGGGATTGTTGTATATATTATTATTTTTGAATATAACAAAATCATTAAAAAGGTATTATAGTAATATATGTATATTGATATGTTTGTACATACATATACATACATATATATATACATACATGCATATATCTCTGGTAATTAAACACATATAAGTGTAATCAAACAAATATGAAAGTGTATATATATAAAATACTCATAAGCTATAAAAATTGTTTATGATGTTAAGTTGTATAATATGTTTTTCCAAATTTTTACTTGCGTGTCCAAAATATATTATATTGTATATCAGGTGGGCTTTAGTCAAAATGTTTGTGAAAATTTTGTTTTAACGTGCACTTCAATACGGCTGATATTTTCTAGTTAATATTTTACGCTCCAATAATAAAATTTAGCTTTACAAAAATGATGTGCAACATTTCGGACAACAAATTCTATTTCGACGTCTCTCTGAAATAAACTTGCAGACTTTATTAAAATTTGGTCTGGCAGCTCATATATGTTTATATGTAGCACTTAGCTAAGCATAGTTGCCAACTGAGAATATATCAAAGCTTATATATAATTAGCGAAGACAAGATGGCCGAGGTGGAGTATGATTGCCAGATGTAAGAGCCAGTTGGTTGTGCTTACTTAGCGCAAAAGTTGCCAGACTAGAAATAAAGTGATTTCTCTAGGTAGAGATATTTGCTTTGAAATTTGTACATTTGGCTTAACCTTTACTACAGTCGCACTTCATTATAACGAATTTTATTCATTACGCTGAAATTGAAATGTGTTTTAAATTTAGGTATGGGCCATGTATTATTTTTTCACAGTTTTTGTTACGTTTTTATTATTTTTTCATGGCTGCAAAATTTTTTTAAAGCTTTTTATCTAAAAAATAGTTTTTAACAGCTGTAGTGTAAAAAACTAGTAGTTAAGAAAGTGGATATTATATCCATGAGGATTGATTCAAACACATAAATTGTGCTTGCTCATATTTTTATTTTTTAGCGGTGAGAGGGGCAAGAAATATATTGAGTTTGTATACTTTTTTTTATATGTATATAAAACCGAAACTTGAGTAAGAAACCTTGATGTTTGTTAGAGCAAGTTCAGAACAATTAAATTCAATATTAAAATATTTGTAACCATGTTGGAAAATATTTGGCTACAAAATAATTAATAGCTTTAGGTAAAAGTAATGAGAACTTTTTTTTTTTTGATTGTTAATGACCTGTATCAACATTTAATATAAATAAACAAACTTTGTTTTTATATTAAACAAGAACTTACAATTTCATTTGCACTCAAATCACTCCAATCAAATCATGCTTCGAAAATATAAAGCATGATTGGAAGTGCAACTGGTGTTTATTAATTTCATTCGATTTAAAATTTTCCATAAAAATATTTTTATTTATTAATACTTTGGATTATTAGCTGTATGAGGCTCTCTAACTACATGACAGGACATTTTACATAATTATATAGATTAAAATTACTGTTTTATATACATAATTTTCAAGTAGCACTGCTTGTTTTTAACTGTAAATAAATTTTTTTAAATATTATTTATAAAGTTCACAATAAAATCATCACAACACTTAAATACTTTTAAGTTACAAAATAAACAAAAAATTTGGATTTATTTTTAAAGGAAAAAAGAAAAAAATATTTTGTGGAATCAAGCTTCTGTTTCATCTTCCTCGGCCAATTCCTCGGGCGATCTTAAGTCGATAGCAAACTTTTGACGGGTGGGTGTAATTTTATCACTGCTCTCATCGCCGCCACTCTCTTTAACCTTGCGCGAATAGTCCTGAAAAGCGGCCGCTAAAGCATAAGTCAGCCTTCGGGCCATGGCTCGACTATCACACACAAACGCATGAACTTCGAACGGGTGAAGGCTAGTCTCATCTTTAACCACAATCATGGCAAAGACTCGTGTATAGACTAGATCTTGTACGCCATAGGAAATGGTATCAATGGGATAGCACCAGTTATTAATGCTGGCCTTGGGCTGTAATATTTCTATACTAACACCTTCCGTAGACACTTTCAGCTCACAGTGAGGCAAAGTTTTAGTAGGCGGTAGATTTTTAGCTGCACCAACCATTATGTCAACGGGACGTCGTGTATACTTGATGCCCCATAGACCACGAGCCACTTCGGAGCCAATATATTTGACCTAATGTGAAGCATATAATAATTAGTTATAACAAAAATCATCAACTATGAAATTTATTAGTTTTTTCTAACAATAAATATATGTAAGGTTTATATCTATAAAAAAGAAAATATTAACTTAAACACATCCGCTTTCTATAATTTTATTTTTATTTTCTTTTTTTTTTTTGGTACAGTGCAGACCGGATATAAAAAATACGTATGTACATCAAATAAATTCACTCAGCGTAACCACTGGAACTTAATTGTTTCTTTCTAATTAGAGCACATATGACATGTTTATTTTTTGTTTCTTTGTTATTGAAAACATGTTTAGAAAATATATTTTAGCAATTTACATACTTACAAATAATTATAATCATACCTTAAATACTATGGGCAAATCATCTATGTTGACTTGTGCATCTGAATCTGTGTTTGAAGCCATTATTTTATTTTCTCGGTGGTGGTGGCTGTTAATTATAATTTTTTATTATTTATTATTTGGACTTTTCAGTTTTGCTGGTAAGAAGCATTTGGAAAGCTTACGCCATTTGGTGTAAAACAAAATCTATAAAAAAGAAATTTAAATTTAAAATTCGACAGATTTTAAGAATTTTTGAAAATAAAGTTAAAAAACATAAAAAAAATATTATTAAATTAAATTAAAAATGTTAACGCCATTTGGTGAAACACGAAATCTATAAAAAAAATTAAAAATTTTTTTAAATTTTTTAAAATTTAAAATTCTATAGAATATAATTAATTTATACATCGCGATTTAAATATATTGGTAAATGGCAAACCTTTTGCTAAATAAAGAACACTTAAGGAGGCAGATTACGACATTCCATATGGATCGAGATTCCGAAATATTTCAAAATAAATTGAAATATTTTTAAATTACTATCGCTATCAAATGCCGTCATTTGCCCTCAAATGAGGGATATTTAACAGCTGACGGCTTTGCCAGACCGGCGGTTTTGAAACCATTAAATGGTTAACGGTGTACAATGTTGCCAACACATTGCAAAATACCTATTCCTTTTTGATCAATATAAATTAAAAGATATTTGATTTTATGCAATATGTTGTGCCACAAGTAATTATATTGTGCTCAATAATACATATTACTTTTACGAATATTATTCTTACTAATATAAATTTGAAACTGAGTTTGTGTATTCGTAGCGCTTTCCCGCAAAAACCGCTAAACCAATATTGAATATTCTTTCACCAATGGAAAGCCACATTACCAGCGTCAAATAAAGGATATTTTTTATCCGGTTGGAAACCGGCTTTTTATATTTGATACGGATTTTTTCCTTAAAACACATTTTTGCTGGTTATAGTAAAAAAAGCGGGCAAAAGTTGGAAAGGTCATAAAACATTTACAATACTTTGTAAGAAATACTCGTAATATTATTCATACAGTTTATTTTTTCTTGTTGTTCAAAAAAAAAAAAGACAAAAATTTAAAAATATGTATTTTCTTAAATTAAAACTACAATAAAATAAAAACCTAAGAAATTCACACAAGGTAAAAAATTGCAGAAAAAAACAACTCAATGTTATTGTTTTAAAATTTAAATGAACTTTTTGGTGCTGAAGAAACCAACAATAATAAATTTATAAATTTAAGAAAATAAAAAACAAAGATGTTAAGAAGATTGCGCAGACGCAACTTTTGCTTTTGTTTATGTTTATATATTTTTTTCTCACACACAAGATACACACATATGTATATACATATGTACATATATGTATATGAATCTACATCATTTACAATCTTATAAATATTTAGTAAGCCAGCAATTGTATGTAATTGTGTTGCCTTGGGATTATTTTCAACTAATGCGCTAGTAAACATTTTTAATCTCGTTACGTGCGCAGCTACGCGGTTTTTACTACAACAACAGTTACCGGCAAGTGAATAAATTATAAAATGAAAATGAAACATTTCTTGCACTTTTGTATACCTACATACATATATTTTTAAATGATTTTTTACGTACATTTTCTTTGTTTTGTTTTTATTTTTATTTATATATTTTTTTCTACTTGTTATTATTAATGGTTTTGTTTTTCTCTTATTGTGATGTTGCCTTGGATACTGCACTTTTAATACTAAACAAAGCTCAACAACACAAAAATTATTCATTCTATGGTTGATCATGATTTTTGTGGAACGGTGTGCTTTTTCAATTGTTTGTGATGGATTTTTAGTTCCAATCGGAACTAAACAGCAAACAAAAAAAAAACACACATACATACATACGAGTACAAGATAAAAGTGAGGTAAAAATATACATACAGAGTAAAAACGGTTTTTAACTAAATACACAATCAGTGTTGCCGCCTTGATTATTTTTGTAGAAAGTGTAGAGATCATGGTAAAATTATACTAGGTACATGCACGACTACAACAAAATTACATTCTCATAAACTCCATCAGATCAGCGTTGCATTTTCTCAAAAGCCGTTTGACCACCTAGTACAGTGAGTACCAGTTTTTAACAGTTTTTTTTTAATAAAGTTTTGTTTTACTTTGGGTAAGGAGAGCGCTCCCAAAACTAGCAGAACTAACAAAAACAAACACAATTAATTTATCCCCCATTACATGGCAACACTGATGATGTGTGTGCACAATAACATCACAACTGGGTCCTAATTCCCGCATTCGATTGCGAGCGATTTATTACTCGAATGTGCGAGTTTTTTAACTTTTGGGATTTTCGCATTCGGTTTCGAATAACACATATCGAAATTTCTAATGACAGCATTCGATAACGTGCATACATTCGAATGCAACCGTTCGTGTTTTTACTCGCAAGCAAAAAGGCATTCGAAATCATGTTTAACATAGAGAAAAAGCGAAGAAAAAGAAAATGTATGTTCAATATTTGACTTATTTTTTTATAAATGAATGAATGCACAAATGTACGTATAAAAAAAATACAAATTAAAGAATTTCTAGTTGACTTTAAATGTAACAAAACACACTGACTTGGCATATAATATTTTACCTAAGAGTTGTCGGGGAAAATAAAAAAATCAACCAACTCTGGGAGCATCTAAATAACAAATCAACTGCTCCTGGTCAACCAATAAAAGAATCGAAAATGTGAGTAGTGCTCTATTCTCTAACCTTACACTAATTTATTATTATTAAAGTATTAATTAAATTAAAATGAAAATAACATTTATGTATATTCGTTTCTTTTTTCTGCATATACGTGTGTATGTACGTACATACATATATTTTTGCACACAACATATATACAAACATATGCTTTCGCTTACAATTTATTCAGTGTTGTGAAATAAATTTATATATAAATATATTTGCCTTTTTCAAACACTGAAACAAAAACTCGATTCGCTTGGTAACGAGTGACATCATCAGAAAATTTCTTGCCATCGAAATTAATTTCTATTCGAATGCATTTCCGATCACGAGTGCAGGAATTAGGCCCCTGCTCTTTTGAAAAGTTGCAGATAAAACCATCTTTATAAAATTTTAAAATGCTACCAAATAAAATATCTCTTATAGAAACACCCTTTATTACATAAATAACAAATGTACAGAAAAAATAAGAAAAAGTAAAAAACAAATTTGTTTAAACACAGTAAACTAAGAGCGGATGAATCAGTAAGTCAGTCAGTCAAGTCAGTCATAAACAAATTTCACGGCAAATACATACGTAGTACTAACCAATTCATACATTATGGAGTTGTAAATACATGCGAACAAATGAAATATGCAACTGATATTGAGCCATAACCGCTAAAATAGCTTAACCGACATATATTTTGGGCTTCGTTTTTTTTTTGACGAAAATCGACTATTTACGATAGCAAATAATCGATCTTGGTCAAAAATTGAAGTTCGAAAATTATGTCTCTTAAGCTATTTTGGCGGTTATGGCACAATATGTTTGTAATTTGAAACTGATAGTGTTTTATAATAATAGAAACTACATAGTAGAAATAAAATTCAATTTGTAAAATAATGCATATATGTGATATTTAATTTTTTATATTCCATATCTCTTAAATAGTTTAAATAAATTTAATTGTAACAAACTAATTACTTAATATCAAAATATATTTTATATGTACCAATTTGATACACTGTCTTTAATAAACAATACCTTAAATTTAGTTTCCAATCAATTTTTGCAACAGCCTGCGAATATCTCTCTTTTTATTACAAAACAAAATTAATACCGAAAACGACAAAGTTAATGACCACAAATATTAAAAAGATACAAACATAAAATTCATATAAATTTATTTTTGTCAATTATTTTTTTGGAATTTGTATTGTCGATGAACCGTGATTATTCAAAAAAAAAAAAAAAAAAAAAAAAAAAAAAAAAAAAATTAAAACACGTCATTAGGCGGAAAAAAACTTAAAACAAAACGAGTTAAGGAGAGAGAATATCAAAGGTGCAAAATTAAGAACGTTTCGAAATGTATGTAATTTAAATTTTAGTCTTAAAATGTGTGTATAAAATTTTTTTAATAATTTTCCAAAGTGCCCTGATTCGTTTTTTTTTTCAAAATATACTTTTTTTTATAAGGTACTTTTTTCGTGTAAAAAAGGTACATATTTTTTTCAATATATAATAATAAATAATTTTTTCCACAGCTAATTTTTTTTTGAGGCACAATTTCTTAAAAAGTACTTTTTTGACAGATTTATTTAAAAGATACTTTTTTAAAAAGGAATTTTTTTGCACTTGCTTAAAAGGTAGTTCTTTTAAAAGGTACTTTTTTGAAAGAGAACTTTTTAAAAAGGTACTGAGTATATTGAAAAAGGGACTTTTTTTAAATATGTACTTTTTTAAAAAGGTACTTTTTTCAAATGTACTCTTTTAAAGAGTTACTTTTTTAATAAGGCACTTTTTAAAAAGGTACTTTTTTAAGAAGGTGTTTTTTTAAAAATGTACTTTTTTTAAAATGAACTTTTTAAAAAAGGCACTTTTTAAAAAGGAACTTCTTTAAAAACGTACATTCTAAAATGGTAAATTTTAAAAAGGTACTTTTTTGAAAAGGTACTTACATATTTGTTTAAAATGTACTTTTTAACTAGTTTTTCTTAAGGTGCTTTATTGAAATCGTTCTTTTTGAGAAGCTACTCGTACTTGCTTAACAGCTACTCTTCACTCCCTTTAAAATCTACTTTTACTTTGTTTAAAATGTACTTTTTTTAAGTAATTTTCTTAAAAGGTACTTTAGGTGTCATTCACATAGTACGTAACGCTAGATATTTTATGCATATTTATACCGCAAATTTTTATGAACAGTTTTCATTATACATTTTCTAAACCGTAACATAACATTAACACCCTCCCCCTCCCACACCCTGCAGCGTTACGTAATATGTGAAGAGCTCTTTATTGAAAAAATACTTTTTTCAGGCAGTACTTTTGTGTAAAGTACTTACTTAAAAACTTAAAAAGTATATTATTAAATCATGCTTGCTTAAGAGTTACTTATTTTGAAAGGCAATTGCTTAGAAAGTACTTTTGTATAAAGGTACTTTTTTAAAAAGGTACTCGTCTTAGGAAGCTCTTATAAGTTTGTTTTTAAGTTATTTAGTCGATAAAAGTTCATTGTTTGGCCTATATAAATTTTTTATTTAAAAGGTACTTTTTTGAGGAGTACTTTTTTGAAAGGGTATTTGCTTTAAAATATCTTTTTTCAAGATACTTTTGGAAAATATACTTTTCGTCAAAGGTACATACTTTTTAGGAGTACTTTTACGTGAGGGAGGTACTCTTTTCAAACACACCGTTATAAAATATGTTTTTATTTTAATAACTCATTTGTAAAAAGTGGTTTAAGAAATAGTTTTTTTCTAAAGTGTACTAAGACAGTTTAAAGAGGAAAAGTTTTTAACTCTCTTTGACTATGCCATTATTCAGCGAAGGCCCGACATTGCATAGAACGGATCATAAATTTTTCGAAAAATCATATCGGAGGCATCAGAGGCATGCGGTACCTCGGGGCAACGTGATTGTTTAGATCAGAGACGAGCAAAAGGCCGTCCGCGAGCACTTCGTTATACTTTTACTTACACGTTCTTAAACGAACATATGAAAAAAAAAAATTCAATCTCTCATAATTATTCGACACAGCATACACTTTACGCTCTTTCATATTATTTCTAATATAAATAAATAATATAAAATGTATGTGTGTGCCTGACTTTGTTCTAGAATCTAGATCAACTGATTACTTTATCGAGCATTGTTAAGACTGGAACGACTTGGGTTGTATATGTGACGCGCAAAATAGAAAGGGACCTAAGGGTAAAAACCTGTTTTGTTCAGGAGAGCCATTTTAAAGATTTAAATACGTGTATCTTTGGTGTACCATCACTGAATAAAACTCGCATATCTCTGGGAGGGAACACTTTTGGGGCATTGGATCGGTCTCATTCGATGCTCAGATGTTGTCCCCATCAAAAAAAAAAGGGAAAATTGATTTTTTTACCCTTAGGTACCTTTCTCTATGCGCTGTCACATATATCAAAATGAAATCTTACGATTCTTCTTCATTGATTGCAGGTAACAAGCAGCCACCAACCAGTCAACCATTTCATCATTCAATTAAATAATTTGTTAGACAACATATTTGGACTAGGTAATAAGCAAAAATGTTTGGTAATTTTCATTAATATTTTATCTTCTACAGATTCAAAACATTTACGGAAAAATTAATAGTCTTACGAGAGTACAAACATACATACTTACATAAATAGTACGAGTACATGTGTAACGTCACGGCCCAACACACACGCATTAATATACTAAAGCTAAATTAAATATTAAAATAAGTCTTTGTAAAGACATTTTATTAGTTTTACAGTGGAATAAATAATATAATAAATATGTATTGAAAATTTGATTAATACGAGTTATTTATAAAGGGTTTTCCAATAGGGGTTTCCAAACTCTAACGGTTAAAAAGTTGAAGGCGGCCATAATTTTTAAAGTTCCATCTGTCGAATTAGCCGTCACTTATTCAGTCCCTTTATACAAAGCAAAAAGGTGTATTTTCAAAATAAATATCTTTACTCTGCAAACACTCGAGATGTGCGAAAAATACGGAAGCAGTTCAAAATTCTAATTAAAGGGATTTCGTAGCGAAATCTGTAAATCAAATCAGATTTTGCTTTCACGATTAAATTTAGAACAAAATTTTAAAGATCTAGAAATAAGAATCAATTTATTAATATTTATTTTTAACATAACACAATTCAGAGATGGCAGAATTGAGCTTTACTACACCAAAGCTTTTAGCAAATTGTAATATGATGAATCAAAACAATTCACATATTCCATTTCCAATAACGGCTGAATACATAAAGCAGAAATCTACATCAACTGACACCACACACAGTGGACCAAATACAAAGAACGCTGATGATGGAAGTGTAGTGGCCTTCGAAAACAGCTCGTTGTTCCGTTCTACTACGTGCTTGTCAGAATGTTTACAATTAACTTTGGTATTATTAGCTCATTAATAATTATCACATGTAATTTGGCTTAAAAAGCGATACGAACTTCAGCCTAATTAAATTATAACTGCCGTATTCAGAAAAAATAATTTTGGTTTACAAAAGGTTTACGAAACAAATTTTGTATGGAAATTTGTTTATTAAACGGTTTGTAAACCAAAATTAATTTTTTCTGAATAAGGCCTTAAATATATAAAGCATTTTTGTTTGTTGTTGATTAAGCAACGTCTAAATGCATGTCGTTTCTGTTTAAGAAGCTCAATCAAAAATTCCTGTCAAGAGCTAAAAAAACCTTCGTATATTTACACAGAAAAAAAAAATGATTTGTAAATACAATTAATTTTTTTGTTATATCAATTAAATAATTAATTGATTTTGAACCTACAACGATTTTTGTAAATACAATTAACGAAATTGTAAGTTGAAGGAAGATCTTGAAAATATTTTCAATTAAATATATCAACAAAAAAATTTGTTGAAATTTGTTGGTTGCATTTCGATGATATTTTTTTTTTCTGTGTATAGAAAAACTCCTAAGTTATTATTGGTAATTGTGCACATAAATATAACCCGCTCATTTATGAATTTTCCCGGGGAGTTTTTACTTTTCCCAATAATTTGTTCCCGAAAAAAAATCCTGCCATTCTAAACAGCCGGTGAATAAGCCAATATGGGAGAGGAAAAAATCTGTATTAGCTGTTTAATGTTCACATTTTATTCTGCACTATTACAAGAACCCAATAATAGAAAATTAATTACAATTTTATATTTTTATTGCCAGTAAGATTGTGTGTTCATATACATAAATATCTGTTTTTTCCCTCATGCTGAAGAAATGAAGAGAATTCTCAATGATGCGTGTATAAGGAAAATTTAAGTTTTATAAAGTTTTTCCGGGAAGCAAATCTGCTATTTACATTTTACGAGGCACGCAAAATTTAATATGTTTTAGTATTTTTTTTTCTGAACGCAGATTTAGCTCAAAATGTTTGGAGCGAAAAATTGCAGAAAATTCTCCCTCTACCTAATTTTGTCCCGAGAATTCTTTTTCCCCAGAGAAACTGTAATTCATAATAGGCGAAATGGGAAAAGGAAAAAAATTCTCGGTTAATTGTTATTCATAAATGGGGTGAATCAGTTAAAAAGTATCAGTCTCTAACAAAAACTTTAAAGCAAACATCTTTATCCGATTCCGAAACCGGTTAAATGTACAACCATTTTACAACAACTTGGACAACAGTGGGTCACAATAATAGTATTTAAAAGGCAAAATGAAAAACAAACAAAAAAATGCTTAATTTTAGTACATTACAAAGCTAATTGGGATTAAAATTTAAATAAATAAAATTATATTACATTTACCCCCTTATTCCGAACATTGGCAAATGACAAAATTATAACAAATGAAAATTTTTATATATTAAGTAATGTAAAAATTGTCATTTGTTATAATTTTTATTTTGTCACAGAGCTTAGAATACGGGTGTTAATATAATAATCTCTAATTTTATATATAGGGAGAAATTTTTTTTTTATGTTACAAAATTAAAGATAAATTATTGTAATTAAAAAGAGATAAAAAAAATTAAAAGAATTATTAAAAATAAGTATACTTCAATGCTTTAAATACGAGTATATATTTTCTTAATTTTCACTATAATTGTTTTTTTCTTAAGTAACCCAAGTGAAGTCATCTGCATTTCGGTTACCGATATGTGCTATTTTAACAGGTGTTTGTTTTATTTAGTCAATATTTATGCATTTAAATTTTAAAACCATTGTACAGCCAACTTTATCTATAATACTCAAATTGCATACATACTAGAGGCCTGCACAAGACCACTTACAAGAATTTTCAAAATATGAGGGATTTTTCAAATACCTTACTACAGCAAAATCATCTAAAGCAAACACTAAACAACACTGTTTGCAATAAGCTTGTTTCAGTTATTGCAGGTATAGGAGTGATGCTTGCTTATTCATAAGCATGGGCGCGTATACAAATATCACGAATATACATACATACGCACACACGTTGTGTATATGATCTTTTATTTTTCTGCGCACATGCAAACGGACACACATGCATTGAAATATTGTTTGCACTTGCTTTAAAAAAAACACCCTTAAACACAAACACAATAGCTTACCATCTACATCTTACATACACACTCAAACGTACAATATGCAAAATAATTAGCATACACTAATTATTTTGAGTGTTTGTTACGAAAAAGAAGTATTCGCCACATCGCTTATTAAGACTCATATACACGAACACCACTGCATCCATCCAGCTTCGCTTATTAAACGACAATACATTTAAAAAACAAGACGTATTTACATTTCAAGACTGTTTACGCAGCCCTCTAATACATACATACATACATACAAACTAAGTACATTAGTGCTGGTATGATGTATAAATTTCCCAGTTAGCCAACTTGTAGCAGAGGAGACTTTGCTCAATAAAATTATGAACTTTGTCATGCACGATATTTGTCGCTTACAGTTTCTTTTAATGCAATCTAACAGACACCGTTCTCAAAGACTGCATAAAAATTAGTGGATATAGTTCGCAAGCAGGACTGCCAGATAAAATTATCGAAAAATCGTCGAAATCCCGATAAACTGTAAAATAATCGTCATTTTATACTCGAAAAATCGTCAAGAAAATCGGACAAATCAAAATGATTTTCTTAACGTGTATACTAGGCCGGGTGGATTAGTATGGATAGAAAAATTTTAAAAATCGTATAGTAAGAACAAAATCTACATATTGCTACCTTAATATAGAAATGCCATAACTCATTATTTTTTGAAATTGTGATTTTTACGTTTTTCGATACATTAGATTTCTTCTTTCGAAAAATACAAAAAAGTCGAATTCTAAAAAATAATTCTAAGAATATTGCATCTCGACATGAAATTTATTTCCTCTTCATGAGCTTCTTGTTTGGCTACTGCCTGCCTTATTTGAAGACATTGACCTCAAAGATGAAAATGGGGAACCAAATATTATGTATAAGTCTAAGGTAGCTCGCGAAAAAATTAAAAGCAGGAAGTATGTCAAGTCATGTCCAAGTCTTGGTGTCAGTAATCTTGATGCCCGAAATTTTTTATAGGAACTTGGACTTTTTTCACATTTATCTTTTTTAGAATATCAATTTATAGAGATATCAATATAAAATAAAGAGTGGGCAAAATTTCACTAAATTCTTTTAGAAGATAAGTAATACATGAATTGAAATAGTCGCTTTTTTATGAAAGAACTGCAATATTTGGAGTTCTAAAAAATCGTAAATTTTAAGGGAAAAATTGTCAAATCGTCATTTTGCTATTTTCGACACCAAAAATCGTTAAAATGACGATAAATCGTCAAATTTGGCAGCCGTGTTCGCAAGCTAGTCTCGCAATGAAAAGATGAGCGAAAGTGTCGCTGTTGTTGTCATGTTTGAACTTACAAATAGCCAATAAGTTCAAAAATTCCCTTAATGATATGTTTGAGCTGTCACCAAAAGATTATGGAGAATCTTAACATTATCGTGCATTCGTCTTGCAAAAATGTCTGAAAGACATGGCCAACTGGGTTTAAAATATGCATGCATGTATATGTGAGTTATCGTTGTTTTTAGTTAAACAAAAAATACGTTATCTTTTTATGATAGAATCACACTAAAAACTTCCCATATCAGGGGGCAAAATACGGCATTCGATACCTTTAGAAATTTTCATACAAACATAATTAAAGTTGTATGAAAATTTGTACGATATCGAATACCGTAATTTGGTCCCAGAACTTATTAAAACACACTGACCCATAACCGCTAAAAAAAGAACTTAACCGACACATATTTTGGGCCGCCCACCATTTGATGAAATAAAGGAAAAAAAACATATTTTTCCACATTGGATTCAATGCAACAATAAGTACGTACAATTACATTCCATTAAATATTTTTATATATTTATACATCTTTTTTTCAATTTTCACTCATATGCATTAAACACATTCACCACAGCAGGCTACCGACTACAAAATGCTTGCAATCCCGGATAATATAAGCAAACACGGTTGATCGATGAAAAAAAAATTAAATTTAAAAAAAAAGAAAACAATTGCAATATTTCTTTCCCGAATAATCGACGTTGCCGGTTAATCGAGTAACGGACAATCGAGGGCTTACTGTATAAGTATTCGATCGAACAATTTCTGGTGACCTCGTGGGATAGGCAGTTAATGTTTCTTTTTTTTCAAATAAATTGTCGAATCAATGTTTTCTTTTAACATTAACATTTTATCACAAAAAAAAAAAAAAAAAAAAACTAAAACAGCCCCACTGTGCGCTTATTATATTATTATTATATTTTTAGTTATTGGCAAGTGTAGCGTTTTCAACTGCGCCAGCTGAGTTTATTTGATTTACTTTTCGATTACATTTAATTTCCAAATTTATTTTTTATTGTAATTTAAGCTGCTCCAGTTAAATCACTCATTCACAACAAATTAAAAATAAATTTTAAAATAAAAAAAAAAAAATAGCCACAATTAAGCAAAACAATTCAAATCTAAAGTACATGTAAATGGGTCGTTGTACAAGCCACATACGATTTGTGTATTTAATTCGTCTCATTTTCAATTGGTTTCAGGGCAGTACTTTAAATGAGTGCAGTGATTTTTTTAAGAAATATTTTTTTTTCAATTGCTTATTTCCTGACGATGTTAACAAACTGTTACGGAAATATTGAAACTAAATCAAAAATCAATTTTAATTAATTTTAATTTTATGTATAAAAAAATAACAAAATATTTTAATATATTAATCAACATATGTATAAAATTAGACACGGTTCACATACGTAAAGTTTTATTAATCACCTGTTAAATTAGGTGTAAGAAAAAAGGAGAAAGAAGTACAAAAATATTTTTTTCTACCAGTTCTATTAAAAATTGATATAAAAAGTTGACGTGTGTGATCTGAGACTTAAAAAAGTTTTTCCTACATTTTTTTTTGCAAATCATGAATCTAGATTTTCAATTTTTGTGTTTTAAGTCTTTTAAGCTCCTGGATTTAAAATTTAAATAAAGCGATAAGCCACCAAGTTTCGCGCTCATTTTTGTTTTTTATAAAACATTTTAAAGTTCTGTTGCGCTTTGTTTAAAGAACTAATATATTTAATAAATTGTATGTATGTGTGTATGTTTGAACAATGACGTGGGCTAAAATAAATAAATATGTTTATAGCTAAGCAGATTTGGGTAAAAAAGAAATTGTAGTTCATATGGTATATTTAGCTATCGTAATTTTATACAACAAACTGGAGATCAAGGCAAAGTTCTATGAGGACTTAAGAAGGCAAGATAACCTACTTTAAAAATACTCGTAAGCTTATTTGGCTTGAGAAAAACATAGGCGTAGAAAGGCCAAGAATTGCTTCTGTGCCCTAGAATTATAAAAATTAACTGTATTGAATGATGGTATTGCATTATTCAAATATATTACGTTTTCAGTTCCGTTTCCAAATTCAAAAGTAGAAGGAAACGACCTAATATATTATATTTACTACCTGCATTGAATTAAAGACTCAGTTAGGCGACTGTAATGGAATGTAACTGCAATGGTAGGACACAACTGATCGATATTGTTATGCGAAAAATAATAAAAATGGTTATAGAGATGTAAGCGGAATGTAAAGGCTTAGTTAGTCGACTGTAATGGAATATAACTAAAACGGTAGGAAACAGCTGATCGATATTGTTATGTGAAAAGTAATGTACAGCTTCCTGCATTCCGGTTACATCTGTATAACCATTTTCATTACTTTTCACATAACAATATCGATCAGCTGTTTCCTAACGTTTTAGTTGTATTCCATTACAGTCGACTAACCGAGCCTTTATCAGCTGTTTCTTGCCATTGCAGTTCCATTCCATTACAGTCGGGTAACTGAGTCTGAAGCCACCTTAAGCAACCATTTGAATATGTATACATACATATGCACATGCGTGGCAATAAGGAAAATGTGCTTAAGTCATATTTTGCTCTACTTTTAAGATTTGAACTAGATTTTCTGAAAGTTATTCCTTTTACAGTTAAATTAAAAAATTCGCTTTTCACTTTAATTCTATTTAAGAAACCATCGTTCTACATACTATAACTAATATTTATTCAATTTCAAATATACTAAAATATAACCTAAATTATGGTATTATTCCATATTAGACAATCATTACGCTATAACTTCCTGAAAAATTGCAGAAGTAGTCGCGAATATGCAATTAACTCAAATATAGCTTATCTCGACCTAAGCACTTTTTCCTTTTTGGCACAGATATATATTATGCATAATACATCATAACTGATAAACTATAATCTAATTCACAAAACTTTTCGGTAAGTTTTGTTAAACGTTATTTGCTTAAGCAAAGTCCCGATTCACATACGGCAATTTTAGTTGAGTGACTTTTTAGTTCATGGGCTAGAGAGGAAAATATTATGGTTACCCATAATATCTTATATTATTTTTGAAGTTTTTAGGCGCGTTAAAACGACCAAAAAGATTTCTTAACTAAAAATAAAATTTTCAAAATTTTACTTTTGGTACTTTTATTATATTATTGAGGGAACTTTCGACTAAACTACTCACATATTTTTTGATTTGCTTTATAATAATCTTAGACATAGTCTATACAGAAAATATTTTGTGTTGCTTTAGGCGGTTTCAGACTATAATACAAGTATTAATACTTTTGACGAAAATGTTTCTCTGATCTAATTTCTGTTTAAAAAATTTCCAAAAACAATAACAACTCAACATGTCAGAGTTGCATTTTCCACAAAAGTATTAATACTTTTATTATAGTCTGAAACTGCCATTAGCTTTATGTTTAATAGTTCACTGGAAAAAAAATAAATTTTAACTTATTTTCATTCAATAAAATTATAAAAAAAGATTAAAAAACAAGATTTTTTTTGCTCGACTTGAAGATTTTTGAAAAATAAATATGGCAACATAGTGGCTACCCTCTCCATTATCTTCTTCGCTCTCTCTCTCTTCTGTAAACCCAAAGTTGCTAAACTAAAATTGCCGTATATGAAACCAGGGGCCAAATTACGGCTTTCGATAACGAAAAAATTTTCATACAATTTTAATTGTGTTTGTATGGACATTTTGTTCGATACTGAATGTCGTAATTTGCCCCCAGGATTGTCAGATATGGCTATTTCTCGCCAAACGTGGCGGATTTTTAAGTGCTTTGGCTTCTAAATTTTTGATTTGGCGACATGGCAAATTGTCTAGCGATAAATATTTTTTTTTGTTTAATTTTGTTTGTTTTGTTTTTTGTTTAATAAAATTGAACTTCAAAATTTTTGCGATGCAGAAAAATTATTTTTTTGAAGGAGTAGTTTCAAAAATAAATCCCCATAATCTGCAAGAAATTAAGTCAATTTTATTTTGGAAATTGTTCTTATATTATACATATATATATTGATGAATTTGTATGAAAAAAACACAGGAAATAATTTTTGGCGATTATTTGCTAAATTTTTTTACGACTATTTTATAAAAATTTTGAATTACAAAAAGCGTTATATAAAAACAAATTTATTATCAAATATATTAAGAAAAACTATTTGATTTGGCGGTTTTTAAAATAAATTTGGTGAAATAGCTCGAACAAAATCTGATAAGCCTGTGCAAAAGTTGCTCAACTAAAACTGCCCCATATTTTTCCATAATCAAATGACAATTATCCTAAAAAAAAAATTATAAAACACACTTGCGAGCACATTTCTGGTCATTCTTTTTATCGCGCACTGTGCTGTGACAATGGCTTTTGTTTTTATTTTTTTGTTATTTTGTTTTAGTTTTTGCTATCCTATTGTACACTTCTTTTTAATTTATTATGTATATTATTTGTTTATGTTCATGTGTTTAATTAATTTTATCTTATCAAAACTAACTTTTGTTTTTCAGTATTTTTAGATTTTTTCAACACAAAAAGTAAATTAAAGCACAAATTATTTTAGGTTTCAGCAAATGAAATTAGATTCATTCACTTTTCAATTACAATTTTTTTTTTAATTTTTTAAGAATTTCAAAATATATACATACATATATGTATACGTTTATGTTAAAATAAGTTTTATTCCGTTATTTTTAACTCCACACACCTGTTAACCACAAAATATTTAATTCAACTACTGCAACAGTTATTTCCAACAAATTTTGCCATCCGTTTCGAAATGACTGAGAGTGAGTGAGTACACCTGCAGAGTTTCTTTTTTATTGATAAGAAAATTTTCTCTCTTTTAACCAGCGATTTAATATTGCATACTCTTAGGCAGTTGTGTATTGAAGTAGGGTACGCGGGAAAGAAACACTTTATTTCAAAGGGGAATTTTCATTAAATTCCAGTTTTTCAAAATTAATGTATAGCGAGCGCATTTTCTTATGGCCTATTTCCCAACTGCGAAAATAAAACTTTCGACTTACTATTTATATTGAAAACAATAATAAAATATGAAAATTTCTTTTTGTTTTCAATATAAACTGTAAGCAAAAATTTTTCTTTCGCAGTAGGGAAATAGGCCATTAGTTTTTATATCTGTGGAAGGAAAAAGTGCTTAAGTCGAGATAAGCTAATTTTTAATTAATTGTACTTCTGTAATCTACATTTTCAAAAGTACTTTGGGACAACATCTCAGTTATTTTGTGCGATTTCCAAAGAAGTTGTAACTCAATGATTTGCTACTTATCTATTTTCTATACACAATCTCATATGGAATAATAAAAGCTTAAATTGACTTATAATTTGCTATGTTTTAAATTAGGTGAAATGTTTAAAGTTTGCAGAACAATGTTTTCCCAAATAATATAGAAGTGCAAAAGAAATACATTTCTTAAAATCGACTTGAAAGTTAAAAGTTGCTCTACTATAAAAGTGAGTAAGAAGTGACTCAAGCAATTTTTCCTTATTGTCCCAGATTTATTGTATTTATTAATTATTAAAATATGTTGTCATCTCTTTGTTAGACCAACTTTTTTTTGTATATAATTGATACCCGTTTTAATATAATAATGGATTACATTATAAATAAATTCAGTACTTTCAGCATCCGAAGGATTCCCTACGGCTCTTTTTTCCTTTTGGCAATTTTTTTCGGTTCTCGGCAAACAATTAAGTTTTAAGCTGTTTTTTTTAGTATTGACGTTTTATTTAGTTTTGGGATTTTTTTCCTTTTGGTGGTTTTTTCGTTTTTTGCCAATTTGTTTTTGCTTTTTTGTAGAATAAATATTTTAAGTTTTAGGTATGTTTTTTGGCTTTGGCGCTTTTTTTCCTTTTTGGTGATTTTTTAAAGTTTTTTAGCACTTATTATCACTTCTAGTGATTTTTTGCATTTAAGCGATTTATTTTATATATGGTGATTTTTTCATTTAAGCGCTGGTTTCATTTTGGTGATTTTAGTTTTAGCTTTTTTGAAAATTGCAAGAGTTTGCCATTTTGGTTTTTCGAGATTTTTTTTAGTATTAACGCTATGTTTAGTTTTGAAGCTTTTACGCTTTAGGCATATATTCAGTTTTAGCAATTTTTCTATTTTTGGCGCCTTTTTCTTTGGCGATTTTTTTTAGTTTCTTAGCGATTTTTTACTTCTGGTGATTTTTTTTTGCATCTAAGCGATTTATTTTATATTTAGTGTTTTTTTTTTCATTTAAGCGCTGTTTTCATTTTGGTGATTTTAGTTTTAGCTTTTTTGAAAATTGCAAGAGTTTGCTTTTGGTTTTTTGAGAGTTTTTTTTTGTATTCACGCTATGTTTAGTTTTGGCGTTTTTCGTTTTGGGCATATTTTCAGTTTTAGCAAAATTTTCTTATTTTTGGCGCTTTTTTTCCTTTTTTGGTAATTTTTTGGTTTCTTAGCCATCTTTTTACTTCTGGTGATATTTTCCATTAAAGCTCTCTTTGCATTTTGGAGATTTAAGTTTTAGTGTTTTTGAGAATTTCAAGAGTTAGACATATTTTTAGTTTTGGCGTTTTTTTTCGTTTTGGGGATTTTTATGGCTTTTTCTTGGCAATCTGGGGATTTTTTGCATATAAGCGATTTACATGATTTTTGGTAATTTTTTTGCATTTAGGCAGTTTTTTCATTTTGGCGACATTTGCATTTAAGCACTTTATTTATTTTCGATGATATCATTCATTTAAGCGCTTTTTTCATTTTGGCGATTTTAGCTTTTTCGGGTTTTTGGAAATTTTTTTTACTATTGACGCTAATTCTAGTTTTGGCGATTTTTAAGTTTTGGGGTTTTTTTCGGTTTTTGGCAATTTGTTTTTGTTTTTTTTTACAATTCGTATTTTTAGTTTAGGCAATTTTTTTTTTTTTTTTTTTTTTTTTGAAAATTTCCACTTACGGTTTGCATACAGCAAGATACAGCAAGTTGTCGAAATTCCATTAACTGATTAATTAATTTTAATTTTTTTTAATTTTAATTTTATATGGGAAAAATGGACCTAGTGTGTCAAAAAACGGTTTTTTTCACGGTTAGTTTTTATAACTAACCATACCAAATTGCATCTCCCCACTGAATGTGTGTTTAAAGTGATAATGCGTTATGAAACTTTAAATGCATTTTTTCAAAACTTCATTTTCACACACTAGATCCCTTTTCTCGGAGAAGGTCACATATATAATTGTCTGTTTAAGAAATTTATTACTCGACATATTGTCATGTTTATTTTAATTTGAAATTTATTTGCTGTTGGTTTAGCATTGTGTATATGCATTTCATTGTTGCTTTGCCAAATCATCAATAGACTTCAACCACATATTTTGAACAGTCTCAAACCTCTTACCTTATGCACAGCCTTTCAAAAACTATTTGAGAATTTACAAATAATAATATTCAAACAAATATTTGCATTCAATATGAATCTATTCTAGCTACACCTTTATACAATTAGAAATCCATTGGATAACAATCAAAGTAATTATAAGGCAAACTGAAAAATAAAATCTAAATTTAATCGATTTCCATTGATTTCCTTCATTTTCAAAAACTTTATTTAATATTGATTTTGTATGGAAGAGACGAGACAGTAATATAAACCGTTTGTATAATACCTCTCTCCTTCTTTCTCAGTATAAAGTCAAACTTGAGCAAGAAAGCTTGATTACATAAGCCAGTTTTCAACACAAATCAATGAAAATTCATTAGTCCAATATTTAAAGTAAATTCTTATACATACATATTTTGATATCATTAAAATATTTATTAGTTTTGCTGAAATTTTCTAAAAAATTATTAAAAAATTTATAATTTATTTTCAAGATATATTTCTCCTGATCCAAGGCATAAAGGCAGAAACTCTAGTGTAAACACCTGGAAATCCGTTAACACCGCATTCAAAACCAAACGACACTAAGCCAATTAAATAGTAACGACGTTTAGAACCCCTCAACTGCAATAAAAATTTACAAAAAAAAAATTAAATCTTAGTATCTTCTATAATTCTGCTTTTGTGGCAAAACAAATATATTACTTGGGGCATCATTAGGGGACCACCAGAATCTCCCTGGCAGGTATCGGCCAAACTGCTTCCAGCACAAATCACCTAAATTGTTGTTTAAATATAAAATTTAATTATTTTATTTAAGGTGTAGAGATTTTTATATAATTAAATTTACCTTGCTGCCATGCTGCGTAAAATCAATGATTTGCCGATAATTTTTTGCACACGTCCTTAGATTCCTGATTGGCACTATTGCATCTTTTAAGATATCAGTCATAGGTCCTCTATCCCATTGAGCACCCCAACCAGCTACAAATGCGTTCATAGAAACGGATTCCAGAGATTTGGGGTTTTCTGGCAAGCATATGGTGTTTATAAATTCTGTTCAGATTAAAAAATTATATACATATATTTATGTATACATATGTAGGGTGTATGACAAGACAAGTCAACACCACTAACTGGATTCAGTGACTTTTATTACGACAATCGTATGGCTATAATACTAGTAAATATAATGAAAATTTATAAATTTTGTTATTTTCACGATTTTCGCTGTCGGTTTAAGTAGAAAAAAGTAAAATCAAAAGTTCAAATTCATTTAGTTTTTCTTTAGTTCTTATTTATGCTTTTTATGCTTATTTTACCATTTTGAATGCAGCGATGCCACATGATATAAAATTAAATAGAGGGTAATAGTGTTTTCACACCACTGACATGGTTTTAATAAAAGTTGGTTTTAACGTTAAAACCAACTGTTAAAACCTGGTTTTACCATACAAATTGTTTTTGTTAAAACCAAATTAAAACCATTTTTGAATTGGTTTTAAGTTGGTTTTATGAAATGCAACCTTGTTTTCGCTGTAATAAATTCAGTGCTGCTAAGTTAAAATGACCGACAGCTGCTGATAATGTTATACCAGTGAATAACAATAGATGGCGCTTGAAAAGTTTTCAGCTTAAAAATTGATGCAGCAGCAACAATAATCAAAAAATTAAGGGAAAAAAGAGTTTTTTGGAGAGAAAACAACGAAAATATTTTAAATTCAACTGTGGAAAGTGAAAATAGACAATATGATTGACATTCATCTGCCTATAAAAAAAGGTTTATCTTATAATGTATTTGTGCATTTTTATATTATTAACAATATTTCCAAGCACTTCTTCATTCTGTATAAGAAGTTCCATAATTACAAAAAATTTTATTTACAATATATAAAATAATTTCCATTTTAGAGCGTATTGTGAAATATCTCAGTTTTTCATACAAACAAAAACAGTTGAACAGTATGTCCAACAAGTGTTATTAAAAAGCAGAAAAAATGCAACAACAAATATACGCATTTCTGCAGGAGATTTATTTTATCTTTGAGCAAAGTTATTAGCCAGTCTGTGAGTTAAAACTAGAATTTAACAAACTTGCAGTGCGAAAGTAAAATCAGCTGTTTATGGTTTTAACGTTAAAACCAGGTTTTAACTTTCAGTGTGAAAACACTATAAAACACAGATAAACACTATTGTAAAAAAGAGATTACAGAATCACATTATCGTTACCGCAAACGTATGAATATGTTTATCGTTTAAGTTACTGAATTCAGGTACAAGTACACTTAAGGGATGAATAGTTAGTTCTTTTGTCATGGAGTCCATTTGTTAGAAGAAAAATGGAAAAAGCTATAAGCTAACGATGGCCAATACTTTGAATACATTTATATTCCAACAATGTTTCAAAAAGTCTTACAAATATTGCGCCATTACCGCCAAAAACAAAAACTCAACCGACTCATTTTTTGGACATCGTTTTTACACGAAAATCGATTATTTACGATCGCAAATAATAGATTTTGGTGAAAAAAGTAAGTTCGAAAGCTATGTCGCTTAAGCGTTTTATTGGCGGTTATGGCACGATATTTTTTTCAATCACACACTCACTTCACTCAATCTCTCTCTCTCTCTCTCTCTCTCACTTACTTGTCCTCACTACCGGTTCACTCAGTTCAATTATGGCTATGTCATTTTTTAAAGCTCCCTTATCGTATCGTTCATGCACAACGATGCGTCTAATGCGATAATTACGAGCATTCGGCTCAGCGTGATTAGAGAGATCATAAGCTCCTAAGCGTACTACTGCCAATCGATCACTGATGCAATGAGCACATGTAACGACATGTATTGAGGTAATCAAACTGCCACCACATAGATATTGCAAAAACCCTGGATTGTAGTGATCGCCATAGCCCAAGGCTGCTATCCAGGGGTAATTTCCTAAAACAAACAAAAATGCATAACACACTTAAGGAAGGAAATTCAAAATTATTGGCTTACCCCTCTTAGCCGTACTACCGCCAACAATACGATTAATGAAGATTTGGTTTGTGCCACAATTTCTAGTTGCAGTTGCTCCATTATCTACACTTGTCACTGGTTGAGCATAGTCTTCTTCTAGTGTTTCTTGGATGGGGAGAAATATAAGTGTGTCTTTATTAGTTTTAGCGGGTCTGGATATTGGTTTGATTGGTTTTTTCGGATTATTAACAGGAGTTTGTTGCTTATCATCCAATGGTGCAAATATCACTGTAGTTTCTCTCTGCGGATTTGTGGATATCCTTGAAAGATCTTGTGAATGCATTTGTGAATCGGGCATTATTACTTTATCAAATGAGCGTGATCTGCAGCAAATCTGTTAAAATGATAGAAAGGAATGTAAAAAGAAAAAGTTTGGCATTAGTAGTTATTTAAGAGTATATACATATATGTACATATATATGTATATATGTATATATATATATAAGTGGGACGAACGAGTAAGTTTGCACTGCACAGCACAGTGGGTTAGTTGCTGATATTTCATTGTGTAAATTTTTTATATTGAAACTTAATTAGAAGAATTTATGTTACAATTTAGGTCTAACAAATTATTATTAGATTTATTCAGTAAAATATTTCTTATTAAAAAATATATTGAAAGGGTTGGAGCTGGACTCTATGTGCATTTCATTGTTGCTAATGCAGATCATCAGGAAAACTTAACTTTCTTAGATCAATTAGAAATATTATATTAAAATTTCATTTAAACAAATGAATAGTTGAAACAAGAACTCAATAATTATTATTTTTATATGTGTGATTTGAACGGGCTAAAGTTCGTATCGCTTTTTAAGCCAAATTACATGTGATAATTATTAATGAACAAATAACACCAAAGTCTGTTGTAAATAATCTGACTAACAACACATAGTTGAACGGAACAGCCAGCCGTTTTCGAAGGCCACTAAACCTTCATCATCAGCGTTCTTTTGTGTTTGGTCCACTGTGTGTGGTATCAGTTGATGTAGATTTCTGCTTTATATACTTAGCATTTTATTGCAAATAGAATATGTGAATTGTTTTGATTCATCGTATTTCAATTTGCTGAAAGCTTTTTTGTATTGTAAGCTCAATTTTACCATCACTATATTTACAACAGTCTTAATAATAATAATTAAAATTAACTAAAAATTAATAGCCATGGGCCTGTAGCAAAAATTAAAAATAAAAATATACTTAATAGTAACAAACCAAAAAAGTTTATCTTAAGTAGAACAAAAAATAAGCAAATTAAGTAAAATGTGTATAATTAGTAAAAAGAACAAAACGACAATGGTAAGACTGTTGTAAATTTAGAGATGGTAAAATTGAGCTTTCATTACAAAACATCTTTCAGCAAATTGAAATACGATGAATCACAACAATTCACATATTCCATTTGCAATAAAATGCTAAGTATGTAAAGCAGAAATCTACATCAACTGACACCACACACAGTGGACCAAACACAAAAGAACGCTGATGATGAAGAAAACGGCTGGCTGTTCCGTTCAACTATGTGTCGTTAGTCAGAATATTTACAACAGACTTTGGTGTTATTTGTTCATTAATAATTATCACATGTAATTTGGCTTAAAAAGCGATACGAACTTTAGCTCGTTCAAATCACAAATATAGAAACAAATGGAGTTCGAATAATAATTAAAATTAACTAAAAATTATTATTTTTGTTTTTTTACTTTACCATTGCTACATTGGCTGACTTTTTTTCAGCTCGAATTGTAGTTGTAAGAAGTTTTGCGTAAAGAATAGAGTGTTGACACGCAAGTATTTTAGACCGAGTGCAGTCAAGTTAATAATTAGGTCCTGTCCCACGATATCGGCTACATTCGACGTCGAACGGTGTTTGTTTTGTTTTTTTGGGAATTTAAGCTTAACATTTGTTAACGCACTAATCAATAATAAATTTCAATGTATTTTTATTAAAAAATATTTTTCTGAACAAGTAAAATAAAGGGGCTTAATAAGAGTTTCGTATTATTTAGTACTAGTCTAAAGAACATTACAAAATTTTTTCTTTAATATAACTTCCACTTGGCCTTAAAATAATACAATTTTCATAAATTCCTTTCTTTCTACTTATTCTCACAAAAGTATAGAGAATTTTCGTTTAGCAATTTATATTGAAAACAACAATAATATATGAGAAGTTATGTTATTCGTTATAATCGGAGTTCACTGTAAGCATACTAATTTTTACGATATATTAATGCAAAACTGTTGACATTAGGAAGTTATTCGACGCTATACAAGATAATATGATATAACCGAACTCCAATGTAACAAAATATCGCATACTGTTTGGAGAAATATTCGAGAATAAAAATTTAAATTTTTACTTTTTTGCCAACCTTGGTCTGCTTATGGAGAAGTCAAATCTAGTGCGATTTGCACAACAAAATGTATAATATATAAAAAATTGCGTTCAAAAGCAAAATTAAGTCAAGAGCTAAACAAAATGTAAATTAAAACCTTGAACCATAGGTTATTGAAGGAACCATATCATTTTAGAAATAAACCTCTATGAACCTAAAAATATATCTTATAAATCAAATATCGAATTTATGGCCCTTTTTTTCTCAAATTCCAAGACTGCACCTAAAAAATTATCATTTTGTGATTTTTTATTTTTTTGCGATAATTTTATAGAGATCGACAACATTGTTTTAAAACTAATGCTAGGAACACAACTGGGACGAACGACGAATTTTTCGGTGCGAACTTTCGTCATAAAAAATAAAACACATTTGTGCATATGAAAATGAACACAACACCCCCGTAGAACGAAATTCGTCGTGCGTGACGAACTCTGAGATAGATTTATTTCTATTTTATAGGCCGTCGAACGACGAAAAAAACAATTTTCTCTCACTCTCTTTACATACACAATAAACAGTGTGACCAGATTTTAAAATAAAATTAAGCTAAATCACGTATGTCTTTGATATATTTTTAGAGAATATGCAATTTGGATTAAAAAAGGCTAAAGAAGCTAAATGCTTTTTTAAAAAAGCTAAAAAAAGAAGGTAAGAGCTTAATAAAAATTTTAAAGCTAAATCCAGAAGAAATAAGCTAAATTTAGTAGACTTGTATCGAACTCTTTCAGTAGCTCGTTTTTTGACACAAACCTATGATCAAACCCATTTAAATAACATGGGTTTGATCATTGTCTTGTATCAAAAACGAGCTACTGAAAGAGTTCGATACAAGTCTAAAATTTAGCCCGAAATTAGCTAATATGGTCACACTGACAATAACCAACTTTATTAATTATAAGAGCTGAATTCGCTGAGTAAATTCGTCGTTATTATGCTTCACACGACGAATTTACGCAACGAATTCTTATCGACGAATTCGTGGTTCGTCCCAATTGTGTTCCTAGCATAATACTATCAAGCTGTAGCGTTTTTACATGAATGTTGTTGTTGCTGTTGTTGCTGTTGTTATTGCTGTCATTACTTCGAAAACAGAATTGCCAACAGCTTTGTTTTTTTTTCTTACATAAGTATGCATATCTTGGGTTTTCTTTCCAATTCTGTTGTGTTGATTCTTGTGCAAGGAATTATTATTTGGAAAGAGGTCAATTTAAAAATTATGTTTTGAACTACCTTGTTACACTGTCGTAGTGTTGTATGTTTTTAAATATTTCCAAAAATATTATCTACGCCCGGCGATATATAAAAAAAATATACAGCAATAAATATTAAAAATGCCAGTTTTGGAATTATATGAAATTTCTTTGAGAATTTTCTGGGAACTTAAAAGCAAATCTTTTAGTTTTTTTTTTTACTTTATTTTTATTAATAATAATATAATAATGAAAGTTTTTGAAATGCGAAAATTTTTGTTCAAAGTTAAGTTCGAAAATATATTCTCTTGATTCATACACTCTGCCATATTGTATAGATACTTACCATTTGATTTACGCCATCAAAACCGCATATAGAACTGCTGATAAATGTTTGAAAATCAATAGGATATGTTGCCATGCGGGTCTGTTCGTGAAATTCTTCATAAATATCAGAACATCTGGCTAATGGTATGCACTTGCCGGGACGCGAACGGGAATCGAAACAATCTTGAGCTGCAAAAGATATCAAAACTTAATATTAATAATGCTAATTATTACATGTGTACATATATAAATACAAGATTTCTTTCATGCTTTCATAATTTGGCGAATGTTTCCACTAGCCTGGCAATCGACTCGTTAATAAAATTCTTACGAAAATCTCGCAACGCGCACTGTCGGCTTGAGCAGAAAGTTTTTATGAAAATCACTAAATGTTTTTAGTGAACTTTGTAAAGATTTTCTAGTCACTTGTATGGTTTGTAGAAGCAGAGATTTAGAGCTTTTCAAATCAAATTTCTACTCAAGTAGAGCGTCTAGGTTGTGGAAACAGGGCGTTTGACAATAACTCTCACAATGAATTGATCGAAATTAAACAATACAAGTCAGAGAGACGACTTTTCTAGAAAGTTTGTATGAAAATCACTTAAACAACAACAAGTCGACCATCTGGGTTGTAGAAATAGGGGGTAATACTATGTTTAGACGACGAGTTGAATCACATGCTTCGCTCTCTGAATTTTGTTTTTGAATCTTGCCGTTTATACGACGCCTTCGTGCTTCGTGTGCAGCGTGCCAATTCAGTGCTTTTCGCACTAGATTTAGTGCTTTTTAATTCATAACAGTCCGGAATTTTTCAACTAGGTGCTTCTTTTTAAATACCTGAAATTGGTGCTTTTTCACCTTTGACTTTAGTGCTTTTAGTGCGTTTAACAAATCCACTAAATATAAATTTGTGATAGTATGTTGGCTTTACACAAAACAACAAATAAACATTTGCCACTTTTCTGTCTAATTGTCATAAGTAAGGAACAGTAAACTTCTTGGTACGCTTTTGTAGAAAATTGAACACTCTATAAAAAAATTTAAAATTAAACTCAATCTGAAATAAAAATATTTTTAATTTCCATTACATTCACTTATTACAGCTATGGCTAAAATAAATTGAAAAACTTGTTTTATATTTCTCTATTATAACGAAAAACACTTCTTTGGCACTTTTTAAAAGGCCTTTTTGTATTTTGTATGGAACTTGGTAAAATTTTATGGAATAACATAATATTTCTGTTGTTTTCTTGAAAAATAGTATATATTTAGGGTAAATTTTATTTTGGACTGTAAATAACTTTTGATCCAGCTAACTTATCAAAAAATTGTATGTAACTTTTTTTATAGAGCGTTTAATTTTGTACAAAAGCATACCAAGAAGTTTACTGTAGGACATTCCGTTCTTTACTTATGTTAATCAGAATGAATAAAATCAATTTATACCATGTAAATCGTATGGGAAATTGAAAAGTGCGATGCGCACCATCTCACCATTAATATTATGAGGTGATATTTTAACAGGCCTATTTTTTTACCTAAGCTAAAGTTTGAAACCTGGTTCTGAAAAAAGCAAAGGATTTTTTTTTTTTGAGACCCCCTAATGTAATTACATCCATACATAGTAAATGGTTTTTGTTAATTCATTGACACATACCTACATATTTATACGCATGTACATATACATAAATACATACAAATTCTTTCGATTTGTATGCTAGTTACACGCAGAATTAATTTTATTTCGATTCTAGTTACAATTACTGGAGTTACAGTAACAAATTGATGGACTCGATATCGACCAAAATCCTACATTTCCACATAAATTTTAATCAAGTGTTTTGATATTTCGTCTATACGGAATGATTTAATATAGGCAGTTATATAAAAGAGTACAAATAAAATTTTAATTGAAATCTTTATCCTGTAAATAAAATGACTTCGTTTCTGAAGTTTAGTTTTATGGATTATATAAGCTTACGAGTTCTACTTTATTTTTCCAAAATTATATCAAATATCCCATTACAATTGTTTAATTTGCTTTTGTCTTGAACTTAAATTATTTTCTTACTCATATTCTACTTATAGCTGAACAAAATCGAAATATGGCTTTATTGCATTTAGTGCTTTTTTTTGAAGCCACAGTGCTTTTTGCTCTGAAAAAGTTGGCATCACTGTTCGTGTGGCATCTTTTTATTTATATTCACACATTCATACATATCATACGCACGCATATACATACATACCCAGTGGGAAAAGGTAATGAATAGTAAATTATAAGGTAATGCACATCATGTATAATTTTTCATTTCTGAATTGATTACTGTTAATGCAGAACATGTCATAGGAAAGTTATGAATTATTTTAATTGTGTTTGATCAAATTGCCCTATCGTTTCTGAGGGATGCATTGTTTTGCTTAGGAAAATAATACTTTATGTAATTAATGCCTACTTTTCCAGCTGGGTACATACGTATCATATGTACGTATATACATTATAGGGTTGCATTTGTATACTCGTTTGTCTAGCCAAAACAAATATACCATGGTATTTACCATATAATTGTAGTGTGAGCCACAGAACTAGTATAAGAGTTATTGTGTGTGCGTGCTTTTCCAAATTAAAATACAATTGAAAACAAATAACCATTGCTTATTGTATTGCTGCTGAGTAACTGTTTGATCTGTTTTTGCCTAAAAATACATATTGTAATACAAATATATGAAAAAACCACTATTGAAACAAATACATGATGTGCAGATGTATGTGCGGATGTTCGTTATGTTATTTTGTGGTGCAGCCAAAGTATAGAGAGAGAAAGAGACAATTTTGCTCTGAGAGTAATTACAAATGCATGTGTTTCATGTACATGTATCATTTACTTACATGTGTATGTGAAATTTTACTTTCATTCATTCATTCATCAACCATGGATTTTTTTTTCAACACACCATGTGGTACTTATGTTAAAACCAGTTTTATGTATCTTATTTGTTATAGAAAAACAAATACATACAAACGTGTTTTTCTCATTTGGTCATTGCACAACCATACAATAACTGCTTTAAAAATCAACATTTACAACTAGTAAAAGAAACGCTAAATAACATATTTTTTCATACAAGAACCAAAAAACACGCAAAACTGGTGCAAACAGATGCATCTGTGCAATGCTATAATATACATATATACACATAAGCATACATATTTACATACATTCGACTCACTCAAAATTTTGTTTTGAAGGCATCCCCATATTTTCTTCTTAGTTTTCCTTTTTTTACTATCCATAACTTAATTAAAATTTATTTATATTAAACTCACATTTATGTTTTTTTGTTTTGTTTTTATTTGTTTAAACCCATACATACACATATAAATATTTTGTTTTGATAGCTGGTTCAGCTAAACTGCCGATAAACTGCGATAAAAGTTAGAGAAGATAGTAATTTTACGTGCTTCGCAAGTAGATTCATATTGAATCTACTTGATTCGCTCTCATAATTTTATATGGCGAAGCATGAATAGAGAGCGAAGCACGTATCGTGTAAACATACTATAAGTAAATAAAGCTTACATTTGTATTATTTATAAAGTCTAATTTTTTATATCGAGTTATAACCACTAAAAAGGCTTAAGCACAACATTTTTTAACTAGTTTTTTTTTTTACTAAAATCGTTTAATTCGAAAAAATTAATTTTGAAATATATGTCGCTTAAGCTTTTTTTTTGGCGGTTATGACTTTTTCTAGAGTTTTTGGCGGCAATCTTGGTTAAGTTAAAAAAATTATTTTTTTTTTTTTTTTTTTTTTTTTTTTGTTCACTTAAAACTAAATTCAATACTACACTTTTATACTCTTTTCTGCGTCTCTTTTATCGGAGTTATTGTGGTTTTTCTTAAAAAAATTTGTATGCACTTACTTTTTATTAAAACAATTTGCACCGAAATGTATATTAATAAATACAAATGTGATAATATATTTTTAAACATTTTTTTGCGTTAATAAATATTGATTTGAATCGTAAAGCAAATTTCTACTAAATCAGCAAAATATTCACATTTGTTTGGAGTTTGAATAGTTTAAAAAAAAGTTAAAATAATGCAAACAAAAATATGAATGCTGTGGACATAACCGGAACGAACGACGAATTTTTCGTACTGAATGTTAGTGGTAGGAAATAAAACACATTTATTTGGGCACAAAAAAAATCAGGCAAAACAATGTGCACAGGAAATTTGTCGTACGTAGAGAACTCTGCGGATGGGCTTATTTATACTCGTATTAAAGACGTGCACAGTTCCACCCACTGCACTGCACAAGTTCAGGTATACTTACATATGTATGTATGTATGTATGTATATATGTATGTTATATTTATTAGAGAGTAGCTCAGTTGTTATGGTTGCTTTCTGGATTAGACTGTGCTTAGACACGAAGACATTTGGAAGGGAAACATTTAATTAGGAGCAATTTACGGGTGGGGAAGAGATAATCATTTTTCTGTTCGTTAATCGGCAATACGCTTTGTTTTCATATTCTTTGCTACACATATACACATGTACAAATATGATTGCTTTTATCCAATAATATTGGAATATTTACCGCGAAGGAAACAACAAAAGAGAATTCCAGATATTTTACTTCCAAATGTTCGCCCGTGTAGTTAAGACTAGGACTTAAATTAGATGTTGCAAACTTTACATTGTGAACTGATAACAATAAAGTGAGAGTAGCGACCACTCGCACACTGTGTTTCTCCCACATTTTACCGTGATTACCAGTGTGACCAATTTAGGATTTTTTCAGCCAAATTTACCATCTTTTATTCTGATTTAGCAAATTTTTCATTCGGCATTTAGCATTATTTTTAGCATTTTTTAAATATTATTTAGCATATTTTAGCATTATATGTGACAGCGCATAGAGAAAAAGACCTAAGGGTAAAAAAATCTATTTTCACTTTTTTTTTTTTTTTTTGATGTGCACAACATCTGAGCATCGAATGAGGCCGATCCCATGCCCCAAAAATGTTCCCTCCCAGAGATATGTATTTAAATCTTTAAAATGGCTCTCCTGAACGAAACCGATTTTTACCATTAGGTCCCTTTCTATTTTGCGCGTCACATATGAATGTTTTGGAAATATTTTAATGTGTACTCTTGCACATGTTTACTTAAGACTCACACTACCTGACAAAAACAAGGGATCAAACCCACGATGTCGACAACGTTCGACTTGTGGCACACTTACATTCAAAACAAATACAAATTTTAATATTTTGTTGTTGTTTCAAATCTAAGTGTGTGTGACAAGTCGAACGTTGACGCTCCTCCAACTTTTTTTCTTTTCAGTTTATTTTTTTTTCAAAAACTATCTTACAATTGTGACTCATAAAATACGGAAAGTAAATAAATATATATAGATTTTAATTCTAGTTTAAATTAAAAAAATGTAAATTCCTTGTCAAAAATGAAGTAGTGAGCAGGTGTCCACATTGTACTGCAAAAGTTTTGAAATAGGAATTCAATCAGTTTATTTATCAATGTATATGCGTAATGCTCTGAAAAACTGGGAAGTGGCAACATTGAATTACAATTTTTCTTCCGTTAAAAATTTTATAATATTAAATTTTCCTTAAACCCATACGTAAAAGTTTTTATTCAACATTTTATTTATACATAATTTCATATTGTGACAATTACACATTTTTGTAAAGAAATTTCTTGGGGAGGATTTAAATTTTTCACTATGTGGGAATACTTTTTTTTTTTGTTTTACCTAAACTAACGAAAAAGGCACAATAATAACCCATTAACACAACTTATGCAAAAAAAAAAAAAAATTCTACGAAATACTCACTCGCAATAAAATAAATACATATTGTTACATTATTATAGAAAGGCTCTAACTCATTATTTTTTTTAAATTGAGATTTTGCATTTTTCAGTACATTCGATGTGCTTCTATCTATATTTCGATTTAAAAAATAACGAGTTAGGGCATTTCTATATTAAGGTAACGATATACATGCATTCACAAATAATTTGACAGGTAGCTTACCGCTTACCTGGTGCACTCTTGCATAGACCTTATTATTTATTAATAGTCCTTGATAATAAACCTAAAATTTTTGGAAACAAAGATAATGAAAATGTCCTTCATTGTTATAACACAATTTCAGATGTTAGGCTTACATATTTTATTTGAGCAATTAAAAGAATTAAAATATGATGGTCATATATACAAGCACTTATGCTGCCCAAATGTATGTAGGTAGTTTTGTTCATATTTTATTACTTTTCATTTGGGGTGAAATATAAAATCGTTCTAAAGACCAGTGAGTATTCACTACCCTTTATAATAGCACCACTAATTACTAAGCAAATCTCATCGAGCTCTATGAAATTCAAAAGGAAATAAAAATTCTAAGAAATCTTAATAACAAAATCATAAATAAATTATGCTGATTAAAACTATCATTTTGTGAAAATCTGCTCAAATGCTCGTAACTACTAAATACGAATAAAAAGCAATTTGATTTAAACATAAAACTAGATTAAAGTTTTATATTTACTTACACACTTTAATGCAAAAAAAAGAATTTATTTTTCTCTCAAGAGTCCAGTAGACAAAATATTTTTATGAAATTTTTATACAACATGAGTAACTTTATGAAGATTAATTCTGCATGATTAACTCAGAAACCTTATTTTTAGGGTTCCGTATACCAAAGGTGAAAAAAATGAAAAAAAATCCTATTGTCGCGCTACGGTGTCCATCTATCTGTCTGTCTGTCCATCACATGCTGTTTACTCGAGAGCAACGGACCTGAACTTTTCACACAATATGTAAAACTTTCGCCGCTACAGCAACAAATATATAACAGTTAAAAGAAATCCTAATGCAATATACATACACATATACTAGGGTGGAGCGATATTGTACCACTGATTTCTCGATAGCTTTTGGCATGATGAAAAAAACTTCCTCTATGACATATAAAAAATACTTATTTTCGAAGCGCCAGAATTTAATTTTTTTAACGGACAGATGGAAAACGTAGCAAAAACAATAGGGTTCCTTTTTATTTTTGGTGTACGGAACACTCTAAAAAGAAAATTAACAAAAAAGCCCTTAAGCATTCTCAGGTCATGAATAAATTATTTAAAATCTTAGAAAATACTTACTTGAATTTTTTTAAGAACAGTATGTACTCGAATGTTTTACTTTTTTATCCGTATAAAACAAACGACTTAAGATACGAACGTGCTCGGTAGAAGTTGTCTCGGTCTCTCAAATAAAATGCAGATTCCTTCTATAGCGCAAATTAATTTAAAATAATTATTTTGCATTATATAAATATCTTGTGTATCATTATTTAACTCCACCACAATAAAAAAAATTATCTATTTATATGATTATTAAAAAAAATTAATCAGACGAGTTTTTTTATTACTTACTAAAAAAAAAACTAAAAAAAGTATAAAATGAAATTCTGGCGCTTCAAAAATAATTTTTTTGATATGTCGTAGTGGAAGTTTAGATTCCTCATGCCAAAAGCCATCGAATTTATAATTTTTGTCCATACAAATAGACCAGCTCTAATGCATACGAGTACAATTATAAAATAACTAAAAAAAAAAACCGAAAAAATCGCCAAAACCGATTAAATCGCCCGAATTTAAACTCGTTAAAACTAAAATAAACCACAAAACTAAAATGAAGCGCCAAACACGAAAAAATGCAATAGACCAAAAAAAAATCCAATAACGAGAAAACTCCAAAACTAAGAAGAAAGCGGAAAACTGAAAAAATCGCCAAAATAAACGAAGAAAAAGTTTTCCGTCTATGTACTTAATTTATTTTTTTTAAATGTCTATATCAGTTAAGATATTCCGTTATATAAGGCCGTATGAATATATATTCGCATAATTTCATGAATAAAGCAGTAAGTCTGATACTCACAGAAAAACTTCATTTTCAAATTCAAACACAAAACTATCTGAATCAAATATTAATTTGTCGACCAAAAAATTTAAGAAAATACCTCAGATTTATTTTCAATTAATTAAATGTTTCATTAAAAAAAATTAGTGAAATTAAAAAACAAATCATACAAATAACTTATCTGCACATTATGCCATTTCCATATTTGAACAGAAAGCTTCTCTAAGCAATCTTGTTATAAATGTTACTTTTTATTAATTGTATGAAATTTTAAATCTATAGCGTTTTTTTTGCAAAATAATATTAGAAAAAATAATTTAATGGAACAGTAAAAACTATTTACTAAAACTAATGCCATTTTCTTTTCTAAAAAATATCAAAATTTTTTAACTTTTTATTAAGAAAAATTCAATTTAGCGCTCATTCTCTATTTATTTCGAAATTTTACTGAATATTGCAATAAATGTAACATTTGTTTTTCTAGAAACGAAACGAACAAAAACATTTTTGAAAATTTGTTGGAAATAGTTATTTCTGTAAGTTTTAATATACAAAAAATTAGCCATGAATTTTTTGGCAATAAATCCGTCGTGCTGTGCAAAAGTCGTCGTTCGTCCCAACTGTGTTTACATTTTAAATAGTTTAATTGTTATAATTTATTCCATAATCTAATTAAATGCAGAAAAAATTTTAATTATTTGTATAGAACACATAATACTTAAATACCAATTGAAGCAAATTTTTCAACGAAAAATAAAATGAATGAAAAATTAAATTTATTGAGCTAGAGAATAAATAAGTATTAAGTAAACGTGTATAAGGAGCTATTCTCTAGCTGCGTATGAACACCTACCAAGGCCTCTGAGTCTCAGGAAAGTATAGGATCATATACAAATGTACGGTAGTGCGACTTTGACTCGCACACGAAGAGCTCCGTACTAGAGAGCTGCGTAAACAGTCTTGAAATGTAAATACGTCTTGCTTTTTAAATGTATTCTCGTGGCATGTATTATACTAAACCAATAGTAAAGATGCAAGAAGCTAGATGGATGCATTGGTGGTCGTGTATATAAGTGTTAACAAGCGATATCGCGAAGACTTCTTGTTCATAACAAACAATCAAAATAATTAGTGTTGATGAGTGTATTAATATTGTCACACTGATATGGTTTTAACGTTAAAACTAACTATAAATCTGGTTTTACCATACAAATTGTTGTTGTTAAAACCAACTTAAAAGCATTTATGAATTGGTTTTAAGTTGGTTTTATAAAATTCAACCTTGTTTTCGCTGTGCTAAGTTCAGTGCTGCCAACTTAAAATGACTGAAAGCAGCTGATAATGTTTATGCCAGTGAATAGCAATAGATGTGGCTTGAAATATTTTCAACTTAAAAATGGATGCAGCAGCAACAATAATCAAAAACTTATGGAAAAAAAGAGTTTTTGGAAGGAAAATAACAAAAATATTTTCATTGACCCCTGGGAAGTGAAAATAGACGATATGGCTGACATCGATCCGCCGATAAAAAAGTTTTATTTTGTGATGTATTTGTGCATTTTAAATATACAATAACTTGATCGTAAGAGATTTTATAAAAATTTTGTTTTAAGCATATTTTAGCTCTTAAGAGTATTGTAAATGTAATGAAGCTTTTATAATGGCGTTGCTACAGAAATGAGGATTTGACGTGAATTTGAAGTTTTTCTTATAAAATATTATAAAATGTCTTAAAAATATTTAGTCGGGAATCGCTCAAATCGGTTACCCCAGATCGCTTACATCGATTTCGATTAATTTCTTTAATTTTCAAAAACATTATTTACTATTCTTAACAGATCAGGCTCACACACATCAAGTTATTTGTTTCAAGCTTTGACTTTGTTTGGGAGAAGCGAGACAGTAATATAAAACGTTTGTATATCTCTCTTCTTTTTTCTCAGTTTACAACACAAATCAATGAAAATTCGTTAATCCATAATTTAAAACAAACTCTTATACATTTTTTTCAAATCATTAAAATTTTTATTAGTTTTGCTGAAATTTTCTAAAAATTTATTGAAAAAATTATAAATGTTTTAAGATATATTTCTCCTGATCCAAGGCAAAAAGGCAGAAACTCTAGTGTAAACACTTGGGACTCCAAGACTAGAACAATTATATCCAAACGACACAAGACCAATTAAATAGTAACGACGTTTAGAACCCCTCAACTGCAATAAAAATTTACAAAAAAAAAATTAAATCTTAGTATCTTCTATATTTCTCCGTTTGTGGCAAAACAAATATATTACTTGGGGCATCATTAGAGGACCACCAGAATCACCCTGGCAGGAATCGCCCGAACTACTTCCAGCACAAATCACCTAAATTGTTGTTTAAAATTTAAATTTAATTATTTTATTTAAGGTGTAGAGATTTTTATATATAATTAATTTTACCTTGTTGCCATGCTGCGAAAAATCAAGGATTTGCTGATAACCTTTTGCACACGTCTTTAGATTCATTATTGGCACTTGTGCATCTCTTAAGATTTTTGACAAGGGTCCTAGATACTTTCGATTACCCCAACCAGCTACAAATGCGTTCATAGAAACGGATTCCAGAGATTTGGGATGTTCTGGCAAGCATATGGTGCTTATAAATCCTGTTAAGATTAAGAGATTATATATAATATATATATGTATGTGTATCAAGGCTGCCCACAGAGAGAAAATCGAGTATTCATTTGTATAAAAAGCCGATTGATGTTCGGCACTCTGGCGCTTCTCTGGGTAGCCTGGATGTATATGTAGTGTGTATGACAAGAGACAAATCAAGACCAGTAACTGGATTCAATAACTTTTATTACGATAATCATATCGCTATAGTAAATATAATGAATATTTATCAACTTTGTTACCCAGTAACATATTTTCACGATATTCGCTGCCGGTTGAAGTAAAAAAAGTAAAATCACAAGTTCAAATTCATTTAGTTTTTTTTTTTTTTTTTTTTGAATTCTTATTTATGCTTTTTATGCTCATTTTACTATTTCGAATGCAGGGATGCCACATCCTATAAAATTAAATATCGGGTAAAACACAAATAAACATTATCGTAAAAAAGAGATTACAGAATCACATTATCGTTACCGCAAACGTATGAATATGTTTATTGATAAACATTACGATTTTCGGTTCGCAAAAAGTTACTGAATTCAGGTACAGGTACACTTAAGGCATGAATAGTTAGTTCTTTTGTCATAGAGTCCATTTGTTGGAAGAAAAATGGAAAAAGTTATTAGCTAACCATGGCCATGGCCATTTATATTGTACAAATCTTGCAAAATGTCTTACAAATAATTATTTGGCTCATTATAATGAGCCATTACTGCCTAAAACAAAAGCATAACCAACACATTTTTGGATATCATTTTTCTTACGAAAATCCATTATTTACGATCGCATATAATCGATTATGGTGAAAAAATTAAGTTCGAAAGTGATGTCGCTTAAGCGTTTTATTAGCGGTTATGGCACGATATTTTTTTTTTGTCAACTTGTAATAACAAATATCAATCACACACTCACTTCACTCAATCTCCAACTTACTTGTCATCACTACCGGTTCACTCAGTTCAATTATGGCTATGTCATTTGTTACCCATCTGGAAAAGTAGGCATTAATTATATAAATAATGGGAGAAATAATGTATTATGCTAGCAACACAACTGGGACGAACGACGAATTTCGTCCACGTCGACGAATTCGTCGATAAAAGTTTGCTGCGTAAATTCGTCCTGTAAAACACAACAACGACGAATTTACTCATATATTTTATAAATTTGGTTTTTGTGCAGTGTGCACACTTAATTTTTTTTAAATTCGGTAGAATCGACAAAAAAAATAGGTAGATTTGAATGAAATTCGGTAGAAAATTTTTTTATTCAGAGAAACATAAAAAATAACAATTCAAAGAAACATAAAAAATAACAAAATATATGTACTTATATATAAAGGGTAAGTGCAAGGAGTATCAAACTAAACAGGTTCCAAAAGCGCCTTTAAAACTTCACATGTGATTGGAAATTAAACTGCCATAAACAATGAAGCATTTCCAATAAAAAAAAAAGTGTCATCCCCAGTTATTTGCCCTTAGCCTTAATATGGATATGCTATGCATATATAAAATAATATATATAAATATATATAATATATAATAAAGCCACTAAAATAACTTTTATTTGGCAAACAGTTGTAACTACACAGATTATATGTAAGATCCATTTATGAATTTAAACTTTTGTGCACAAATTATTAAATCAATGGTAGGAATAAATATTTCATCGCCAAGGCACAATTCTTTGGCAAATATCAGGTTACTTATAATTACTTTCAGTTTTTGACCGACTTCTTTGTTCTGTTTTAATGATTTTCATGGCAGAAAATGACCGCTCTGCGGCCGCACTGCTATGTGGCAAAATAGGCAATTTACACATATATCGACTTAAATTACTAAATAACAATATTCGGTAGATTTCAGGCCTTGTTCGGTAGAATTGGTAGATTGTTAAATTCACAAACATATTCGGTAGAACCTACCGAATATCGGTAGAAGTGTGCACACTGTTTGTTGTTGTGTGTACAAAGACAGAGAGAGTGAGAGAGAAAATTGTTTTTTCGTCGTTCTTCGGCATACAAAATAGAAATAAATCTATCTCAGAGTTCGTCACTCATGCTAGGAACACACCTGGGATGAGCGACGAATTTTTGGGTGCGAACTTTCGTCATAAAAAATAAAGCACATTTGTGCATATGAAAATGAACACAATACCGCCGTTGAACAAAATTGGTCGTGCGTGACGAACTCTGAGATAGATTTATTTCTATTTTGTGCGCCGACGAACGACGAAATAACAATTTTCTCTCCCTCACTCTCTTTACATACACACTAACCAAATAATACATTTTTAGAGAATACGCAATTGTGATTGAAAAAGGGTTGAAAAAGCTAAATCAGTTTTTAAAAAAAAAGCTAAAAAATAAGCTAAGAGCTAAATAAAAATTTTAAAGCTAAATCCAGAAGAAGTAGGCTAAATTTACCCCAAAATTAGCTAATATGGTCACACTGACAATAACCAACTTTTACCTAATTTACATTAAGCATTTTTTTTCATGAAATTAGTTGCATGAACATTTTTTATTTTTCAATAGGAGGCCTGGAGGAGCAACTTATATCAAAAAAGTTGTCAAAAATGCATCAAAGATTCATTATACGCTATTTTTTATATAAAATTATGTTCCATTGCGCTACAATTGAAAATGAAATTTCATGAAAAAATGCTTAATGTAAATCAGGTATTTATCAATAATAAGAGCTGAATTCGCTGAGTAAATTCGTCGTTATTGTGCTCCACACGACGAATTTACGCAGCGAATTCTTATCGAGGAATTCGTCGACATGGACGAATTTCGTCGTTCGTCCCAATTGTGTTCCTAGCATTACTTGTTGTTTCTAAGGCAATACAATGCATTTCCTTAGAAAAGAGAGGGTAATTTGATCAAACACAAACACAAACGCCACAACTGCAGAAGAATAATGTAAAGCTTTTGCTTGTGACGAGTGTTATGAATTCTAGAATTCGTTCCTCGGACGCATTAAAATAATTCATTACTTTCCTAGGACATGTTCTGTGTTAAAAGTAATGAATTCTCCTTTACTATTAATTACCTTTTGTTATTGAGTATAATTTTCATTTCGTATTGTTCATGTATAATGACGCGTTTAATGCGATAATTACGAGCATTCGGTTCAGCTTTATTAGAGAGATCATACGCTCCTAAGCGTACTGCATACAATTGATCCCTGATGCAATGAGCACATGTAAGGACATGTTTCGAGGTAATCAAACTGCCACCACATTCATATTCCAAGACATTTGGATTGTTTTGATTGCGGTAGCCCAAGGCTGCCATCCAGGGATAATTTCCTAAAACGAAAAAAAAAAAATTCATAACACACTTAAGGAAGGAAATTCAAAATTATTGGCTTACCCCTCTTAGCCGCACTACCGCCAACAATGCGACTAATGAAGATTTGGTTTGTGCCACAATTTCCAGTTGCACTTATCACTGGTTGATGATGTTCTTCTTGTGGGGGAGAAGGTATTTCTTGGACGGGTTTTATGGGGAGAAATATAAGTGTGTCTTTATTAGTTTTAGTAGGTCTGGAGATTGGTTTGATTGGTTTTTTCGGATTATTAACAGGAGTTTGTGGCTTATCATCCAATGGTGCAAATATCACTGTAGTTTCTCTCTGCGGATTTGTGGATATCCTTGAAAGATCTTGTGAATGCATTTGCGAATTGGGCATCATTACTTTATCGAATGAGCGTGATCTACAGCAAATCTGTTAAAATGAAAGAAAAGAGAGCAAAAAGAAAAAGTTTGGCATCAATAGTTATTTAAGCCTATATATGTATGTATGTGTATATATCAAATCATTTAGTTCCTATAGTATAAAAACAATTGGGACGTACGTACTATAGCATTGCACAGATACATCTGTTTGCACTAGTTTTGCGTGTTTTTTGGTTCTGGTATGAACAAATATGTTATTTATCGTTTTCTGTTACTAGTTGTAAATGTTGATTTTTTAAGCAATTATTGTATGGTTGGGCAATGAGCAAACGAAAACAACACGTTTATATTTTTTTTTTTTTTGTTTTTCTAAGGCAAATAAGATACATAAAACTGCTTTTACCATAAGTGTCTTATGATGTGTTGAGAAAAAATTTAATTGGCTGATGAATGAATGAATGAAAGCAAAATTGCACATACATATGTAAGTAAATGATACATGTACATGAAACACATGCATTTATAATTACTATCAGAGCAAAATTGTCTTTTTCTCTCTCTATACTTCAAAATAACATAACGAACATCCGCACATACATCTGCACATCATGTATTTGTTTCAATAGTGGTTTTTTCATATATTTGTATTACAATATGTATTTTTTGAGCAAAAACAGATCAAACAGTTACTCAGCAGCAATACAATAAGCAATTGTTATTTGTTTTCAATTGTATTTTAATTTGGAAAAGCACGCACACACAATAACTCTTATACTAGTTCTGTCGCTCACACTACAATTATATGGTAAATACCATGGTATATTTGTTTTGGCTAGACAAACGAGTATACAAACGAGTATGCAACCCTTTAGTACGTACGAGTAAGTTTGCACTGCATAGCACAGTCGGTTAGATGCTGAAATTTCATTGCGTAAATTTTTATATTCAAACTTAATTAGAAGAATTTATTTATTATTAATTTTTTGCTAATTATTGAATTTTAAATTTAATAAATTACTATTTTATTTATTTAGTAAAACATTTCTTATTAAAAAAATACATTGAAATTGTTTATTAAGGGGTTGGAGCTGGACTCTATGCGCATTTCTTCTTAGATCAAGTAGAAATATTATATAAAATGTAATTTAAACAAATGAATAGTTGAAACAAGAACTCAATAATTACTATTTTTAATTTTTTTACTTTACCATTGCTACATTGGTTGACTTTTTTCAGCTCGAATTGTAGTTGTAAGGAAGTATGTAAGGAAAATAAATGTAAATAACAATAAAAAACTTTATGTCAAATAAATATACTTCGGTATTTCACTTATGGGTTTTCGCTTACAGTATTCGAGAATAAAAATTTAAATTTTAACTTTTGTGCCAACCTTAGTCCACTCACTGTTCTGCTAATGGAGAAGTCAAATCATGTCTGAGTTTCGACAAAATGGACTTAAAACAAAATTTTTAATATTTAAAAAACCGTTATCAAGCACACAATTATGTTAAAAGTTATTTATACACAATTTAAACTAAAACTTTGAAAATATTCGATTTTCGCAATTTTTTTTCACAAAAAATTTGTTAACTATTTCACAATTATAAAAAATGTTTACAAAATAGGTGTATTTCGAAAAGGATGTTTTCGAAATACACCTATTTTTTCTCACATTCCAAGGATGAAACCAAAATATATATCATGCCACCTTAAGACATTACACAACTTTTTTTATTTTATTAATTATGTTTTTTTAAGACGTTTTTTATTTATTGTATATTCAATTATGAACTAACAATAAGTATTCAAATCTTAATCTAAAGTATAATTATTAGGCCCAACCCATGTCGGACATAAACTAAGTGATAGTTATTAATAATACATAAGTAGTGATAAGCACAAAAAAAATATTTTTAAGCAGCTGCATCTGGAGTGTTGTTTATTATAGCCCTTGTATCTCTCTTTTTTAAGCGGATGTGTCCAGTAAAGTTCAATATATTACGAGCAAGCGGATTAGGATGTGACTCGAGTTTTGTTAGGTATTTGCCTGCGTATTTTGCAATTTTTTCAGTCACTAGTGGCATATTTAAATCACGATGTATATTTGAATTTTTGATGAACCATGGAGCCGACGTTATCAAGCGTAAAATTTTGTTTTGCCTTCGTTGGATTTTCTCAACATTTGAAGCTGAAGCAGTGCCCCATAGCTGAAATCCGTAGCACCATATTGGCTTTAAAGGCGACTTGTATATTAAAAGTTTGCAGTCTGGGCTGAGTGTTGAATTTCTACCAATCAGCCAATGTACCTGATTTAATTTAAGTTTCATTTGTGATAGCTTAGAATCAATGTGGTGTTTCCATGTAAGTCGTCGATCAATGTGTATACCAAGATATTTCACATGTGAATGTTGAGGAACAACTTGGTTGTTAATCCGAATGGGGGAACAAGTAGCTTGTCGTAAGGTAAATGTTACTTGAACACACTTTTGTTCATTTACCTTGATTCTCCATAAGTTTAACCATAGCTCCATCTGGATAATTTGTTCCTGGAGTTTGCGGGATGCCTCATCAGGGTTTTCGTGCATACTAAGGCAGGCTGTATCGTCGGCAAATGTGGAAGTATGGATACTACTGCTCACAGGCACATCACAAGTATAAATCAAATATAAAACTGGCCCCAGTATACTCCCCTGTGGCACACCGGATGACATAGTTAATTATGTATTTGTGATAATTTAATAGAGATCGGTAACATTGCTTTAAAACTAAAGGCTCAGTTAACCGACTGTAATGTAAAGTAACTGCAACAGTAGGAAACAGCTGATCGATATTGTTATGTGAAAAGTAATGAAAATGGTTATAGAGATGTAATGTAACGTAACCTACTTTTCATACAAAAATGTGAATCAGCTGTTTCCTACGTTGCAGTTATTTTACATTACAGTCGGCTAAAGGCTCAGTTAGCCGACTGTAATGCAATGTAACTGTAACGTAGAAAACAGCTGATTGATATTTTTATACGAAAAGTAGGTTACGTTACATTACATCTCTATAACCATTTTCATTACTTTTCACATAACAAAATCGATCAGCTGTTTCTTACTGTTGCAGTTACATTACATTAGAGTCGAGTAACTGAGCCTTAACTGAGCCTTAATACTATCAAGCTAAGCATTTTTACATGACTGTTGTTGTTGTTATTATTAGTGGCATTGCTTCGAAAACAGAATTGCCAACAGTTTTGTTTTTTTTTTCTTACATAAGTATGGGTTTTTTTGAACGTTCTTATAAAACTGCGTAGTATGTGCATGTGAATGTTTTTAAACATTTCCAAATTTATTATATGAACCCGGCAAAAAATTAAAAAAAAAAGTAAAGATTATTAAAAATTCCAGTTTTGGAACTATGTGAATTTGCCGGGAACTTAGAAGAAATATTTTTTTTTTAATTTTATTTACATTAATCTATATCCTTTTCCACGCAAATGAGAATTTTACTGAATTTTACGTCGAATCGCAAAAAATAAATGTTTTGAACAAAGGAAATTTTTGTTCGAAGCTAAGTTCGAAAAGATCTTCCCTTGCTTGATTCATACACTCTGCTATATTGTATAGATACTTACCATTTGATTTACGCCATCAAAACCGCATATAGAACTGCTGATAAATGTTTGAAAATCAATAGGATATGTTGCCATGCGGGTCTGTTCATGAAATTCTTCATAAATATCAGGACATCTGGCTAATGGTATGCAATTGCCGGGACGCGAACGGGAATCGAAACAATCTTGAGCTGCAAAAGATATCAAAATTTAATATTAATAATGCTAATTATTACATGTGTACATATATAAATACAAGATTTCTTTCATGCTTTCATAATATGACGGATGTTCCCACAAGCCAAGCAGTCGATTGGTTAAGAAAATTCTGATGAAAATCTCGCAACGCGCACTGTCGGTTTGAGTAGAACGTTTTTATGAAAATCACTAAATTATTTTAGTGAACTTTGTAAGGATTTTCTAGTCGCTTATCTGGTTTGTGGAAACAGAGATTTAGCGCTTTTCAAATCAAATTTCTAGTCATGTCGAGCGTCTGGGTTGTGGAAACACAATAAATTAATCGAAGTTACACGATACAAGCCGGAAAGACGACTCGTCTAGAAAGTTTGTATGAAAATCACTTTAAAAAAATAGTGCTTTTTATATAAATTTTATACTCAAGTCGATTGTCTGGGTTACAGAAATAGGGGCTAAACGCTCAGTTAGCCGACTGTAATGTAATGTAACTGCAACAGTAAGACACAGCTGATCGATATTGTTATGTGAAAAGTAATGAAAATGGTTATAGAGATGTATTGTAACGTAAGCTACTTTTCATATAAAAATATCGATCAGCTGTTTCCTACGTTGCAGTTACTTTACATTACAGTCGGCTAACTGAGCCTTAAGTAAATAAAGCTTACATTTGTTTTACTTTTAAAATCTAGTTTCTTGTATCGAGCCATAACCACTAAAAAAGCTTAACCAACTACTTTTTTTTGACGAAAATCGATTATTTACGAGCGCAAATAACCGACTTTGGTCAAAAACTAAAGTTTAAAAATTATGTCGCTTAAGCTTTTTTGGCGATTATGGCACGATATATTGTCGGTTGGTTATTGGTTGGCTGCAGACATAATGTATTTTAAATATGAAATGCTGCAAACCAAAACCTAACCGACGATATGTATAAAAGTCTAGCTAGTTTTTTTAGAGTTTTCAGCGGCAATCTTGACTATGTTTTACAAATGATCCTTTATTTGCTCGATCTTACACTTTTATACACTTCTTTGCGTCTTTTTTATTGGAGTTATTTTATTTTTTTCCTTAAAAAAGTTTGTAAACACTTACTTTTTATTAAAACAATTTGCATCGAAATGTATATTAATATATAAAAATGTGATAATATATTTTTAAACATTTTTTTATGCGTGAATAAATATTAATTGTAATTGAAAAGCAAATCTCTACTAAATCAGCAAAATATTCACACTCGTTTGGAATTTGAATAGCTTAAAAAAAGTTAAAACAATAAAAACACAAATATTAATGCTATGGACACAACCTGAACGAACGGCGAATTTTTCGTACTGAATGTTAGTGGTAGGAAATAAAACACATTTGGGCACAAGAAAATTCAGGCAAAACTATGTGCACAGGAAATTTGTCGTGCGTACAGAACTCTGTGGATAGGCTTATTTCTATTAAAGAGGTGCACAGTTCCACCCACTGCATTGCACAAGCTCAGGTATATTTACATATGCATGTATGTATGTATAGGTATGTATGTATGTTATATTAACATATGTAAGTGCATATGTATAAGAGAGTAGCTTAGTTGTTATGGTTGCTTTCTGGATTAGACTGCTATTAGACACATAAACATATTGCTACAACTAAATGTTTCCCATTTAGTTGTAGCAATTTGGGGTGGGGAAGAGAGACAAATTTTGCAGTATGATTTTGTTAACAAGTAGCCATAAAAATCGCCAACAAATTTATTTTTACCCAGGAAAATCGTCATGTCGTCAAACCAAAAAATTGGACACCAAACTAAGTTGAAAAATTGCCACGTTTGGCAAGAAATCGCGATATCTGACAGCCGTGACCATATGACTGAGCTACTCTCTAATACGCACTTACAAATGTCAATATAACATACATACATACATACATACATATGTAAGCATACCTGAACATGTGCAAGGCAGTGGGTGGAGCTAAGCACGTCCTTAATACGAGTATAAATAAGCCCATCCGCAGAGTTTTGCACACATTCATTACGAAAAATTCGTCGTTCGTTCCGGTTGTGTTCATAGCATTAATATAGTTGTTTTTATTATTTTAAACTTTTTTAAACAATTCAAATTCCCAACGAGTGTGAATATTTTACTGATTTAGTAGAGATTTGCTTTTCAATTACAATTAATATTTATTAACGCACAAAAAAAATGTTTAAAAATATATTATCACATTTGTATTTATTAATATACATTTCGGTGCAAATTGTTTTAATAAAAAGTAAGTGCATAGAAATTTTTTTAAGAAAAAATACAATAACTCCAATAAAAGGGAGGCAAAGAAGTGTATAAAAGTGTAAGATCGAGCAAATAAAGGATCATTTGTAAAATATAGTCAAGATTGCTGCTAAAAACTCCAAAAAAAACTAGCTAGACTTTCATACATATCGTCGGTTATATTTTGGTTTGTGGCATAGTATACTCAAAATACACTATGTCTGCAGCAAACCAATAACTAACCGACGATATATCGTGCCATAACCGCCAAAAAAGCTTAAGCGGCATAATTTTCAAACTTTAGTTTTTGACCAAAATCGATTATATGCGATCGTAAATAATCGATTTGCTTTAAAAAAAAGTAGTTAAAAATTGTGTTGCTTGAGTATAAAATTTATATAAAAAGCACTAATTTTTTTAGTGGTTTTCATAGAAACTTTTTAGACGAGTCGCCTCTCTGACTTGTATCGTTTAATTTCGATCAATTCATTGTGACAGTTATTTTCAAGCACCAATGCCTTTTTTCCATAACCCAGACGCTCGACATGAGTAGAAATTTGATTTGAAAAGCGCTAAATCCCTGTTTCTACAAACCAGACAGGCGACTAGAAAATTTTTACAAAGTACACTAAACAAATTTAGTGATTTTCATTTAAACGTTCTACTCAAACCGACAGTGCGCGTTGAGTGATTTTCATAAGAATATTGTAAACGAGTATTGTCTGACTTGTGGGATCATTCGCCAAATTATGAAAGCATGAAAGAAATCTTGTATTTCTATACTCATGTAATAATTAGCATTATTAATATTATGTTTTGATATCTTTTTCAGCTCAAGATTGTTTCGATTCCTGTTTGCGTCCCGGCAAGTGCACACCATTGGCCAGATGTCCTGATGTTATTGAAGATTTTCAGGAACAGTCCCGCATGGCAACATATCCTATTGATTTTAAAGCATTTATCCGCAATTCTGCATGCAGTTTTGATGGCGTAAATCAAATGGTAAATATCTATACAATATAGCAGAGTGTATGAATCAAGGGAAGATATTTTCGAACTTAACTTCGAACAAATATTTCCACTGATCAAAATATTTATTTTATGCGATTCGACGTAAAATTCAGTAAAATTCTAATTTGCATGTAAAAGGATATAGATTAATGCAAATAAAATTAAAAAAAAAAACATTTTCTTTTAAGTTCCCGGCAAGTTCTCAAATTTCACATAATTCCAAAATTGGAATTTTTAATAGTCTTAGGTGTATTTTCTTTTAATTTCTCGCCGGGCTCATATAATATTTTTGGAAATATTTAAAAACATACACATGCAAATACTACGAAGTTTTACAAATAAGTTCAAACATAATTTTTAAATTGACATTTTTCCAAATGATAATTCCTTACGGAAAAATCAACAGGCCTGAATTGGAAAGAAGAACCCAGATATGCATACTTATGTAAGAAGAAAAAAAACAAAACTGTTGGCAATTCTTTTTTCGAAGCAATGACACTATTAAAAACAACAACAACATTCATGTAAAAATGCTGCAGCTTGATAGTATTAAGGCCGGGGCACAATGAATCCGTCATACGTTAAACTTTGCCTTTTTCAACTGACATTAATGCAACGACGGAGAAGGTTCGCACAATGAATACTTTATTGACGGAAGCATTTGCAGAGCTTAATAGGTCTATTCCCCATTTTATTTATTAAATTCAACTTTTTGTATTCATTTTGTTTATTTCTTTTGTTTAATTTTATTTTTGCTGCCACAAAACACAAAAATCTAAATCAGAACATACCAAAAAAATCAACCGATATCTGTCAAACTACTCAATGTACACAAAAAGTTAAAAGTTGACCAAATTTTGTACTTTGCGTTGGCGGACACGTACTGAATGTGATATACCTCTTAAGAAACCATGTATTTCAACTTAGCTGTCAGTTGAAAAAGGCGAAGTTTAACGCATGACGGATTCATTGTGCCCCGACCTTTAGTTTAAAAACAATGTTGCCGATCTCTATAGAAATAATCACAAAAATAATAATAAAATATCACAAAATTATACATTTTTTTAGTTGCAGTTTTCGAATTTGAGAATAAAAGGTCTTAAATTCGATATTCGTGCTTTTGATAGCAATTTTTTTAAACATTAAAAACTTAGTTTTAAATAAATTTTTTTGCAAATCGCATAAGATTTGACTTCTCCAGTGAGTTGCCAAGGTATATGGGTACAAAGGTTAAAATTTAAATTTTTATTCTCGAATATTTCCCAAACTGTAAGCTAAAACTCACAAGTGAAATATCGAAGTGAAATATCGAAGTATCACATAAAGTTTGTTGTTCTTATTTACATTTAATTGTTTACATACTTCTTACAACTACAATTCGAGCTGAAAAAAATCAGCCAATGTAGCAATGGTAAAGTAAACAAAAAATTAAATAATTATTAAGCTATTGTTTCAACTTTGATATTAGTTGAACTCCTCATTTGTTTAAATGAAATTTGAAAATAATATCTCTGGTGGTTCTAAGAAATTTTCGGCTCATAGTTCCCTTATGATCTGCATTAGACAGAGTGAAATGCGCTTAGTATCCAGCTCCAACACCTCAATAATCAATTGCAATGTGTTTGCAATAAAAAATATTTTACTGAAAAAGTAAAATAATAGTTTGGAATTATTAGTGCTTTAACAAATGTTAAACTTAAATTGTACGAATTCCCAAAAAAAAATCAATTGTAAATAAATTCTTCTATTTAAGTTTCAATATACAAAATTTAGGCAATAAAACTTACTCGTTCGTCCGAATTGATTTTATACTTATAGAAACTAAATGATCTAATATATTTACACACTAGTGCTGTAACGAATGTCAATTTTTGATATTCGCGAATACGAATACGAATATTATATGCAATATGAAATATTAAAAAAATTTTATGAAAAAGTACTTCACACTCTTGTTGGCGTACTTTAAAGTTCATAAAAAGTACCCAAAATTTTAATGATTATCATTAAATAATATTTGAAAATGATACAAAACACAAATTTCTATAAAAAATTAATGTATTTGTACAAAATAAAATTTTAGTCATTTATTTAAATTCGTTTAAGATTTATGCATTTATTTATTTAATTTCTTTGAAAAAATATTCGTATTCGTATTCGCCTGAAAATGGCCGAATATTCGACAATTCGAATACATTTATACATTTATATGAGTATAAACTTAAATAATATCTGATACCAAAGTTTTTCCTTTTGTTTTAATTTCTTTGACCTTAACAGGTTTGCTGTAGACCGGATAAAATAATGATGCCGAATGCTCAAATGCATTCACAAGATTTGCAAAGGATAGTTAATGGAGAGATCGATCCAAGCACCAGCGATAGTGCAAATAGAGACAAACTTATATTTCTCCCACTAGAACCTGTGGAAGAAAATCCTTCTCCCCCAGAGCAACCTCCAACATCACAAGAAGAAGATACTCAACCAGAGACAAGTGTAGATAATGAAGAATCTGCACCTGAACCTGAAACTGAACCTGAAACTGAAACTGAAGCTCCAACTGAAACTGAAGCTGAAACTGAAGCAAGAAAGAAAAATGTGCTTATTTTTGCAAGCATCAGGGATAAAAATCGCATTTGGCACTATTGAAGACTAAAAACTATAATTTTTATGATAAAATTAAGCCACAAAATATAAAAATAATTCATATAATCTTTGCTTATAATAATAAATTAATTGAATTTTCTAAAGATACATGTCTGTGTATTATTAATGCTTTTTTGCCATTGACAGAGCAATTTTTGATAAATATCTGAATATTGGATTCTCAAGAGGTAGACACAAGACAATTCCATAAATTTTTTGTTCATTGCATTTTTTAATTAACGGAAAAATGGAGTTTTTAGAAATTTTTAATAGTTATTAAATCCCTTTTTCTGAAACTGTATATCTGTACTTTTGAATGGGTTCATCATTTGGAATCTAGTCTTCCAAATCACTTTGCTACAAACTTAAAGCAGATAACATGCAATGACAAGTTTAAACTTTTATCCCGTTAGATAATTTATTTTCTAATAATGCTAATTTCGAAAAAGGAATTGTTCACCTGGAGCACTATTATGCAGCAAACTAAATATATGCACTAAATATATGTACACAGCTTTGGATATACATTTTCATTCAAGTAATTGGAGAAATTGCTTTTTTCGTACCAACATTTAAAGTTGAGATTTTTTGAAAATTGCATCGCAGCTTTCTTTGTTCGCTTATATGTACCATCTTGCCATCACGAGTTAAATGACATGCTTCGCTCTCTCAATCATATTTGTGAATCATGCCGTTTGCACTGCGCATTCGTGCTGAAACTAAAAAATCGCAGCATAAAGAAATCACTATAACTAAAATGTCATAAAGTAAAAAAATCGTCAAAAACAAAAAAATATCCTCAAAAGGAAAAACCCGCCAAAAACTAACGAAATCGCCAAAACCCGAAAAAATCCCCAAAAAACGAAAAACACGCCAAAATTAAAAAAAAAACGCCATAACTAAGAAAAAGTGCCAAAACTAAAAAAACGCCAAAAACCAAAAAAAGTTTACTGGGTACTAGGGTGATCTATTGTTCGACATTTACTAGAAATCGGGTTTCGAATATTTCGCATATATGAAATTATGAAAAACCCGATTTCGGTTTTTACAATTCTGAAAAAACCGGCCAACCGTTTTTTTTTTAAGTAAGAAAATTATTATACAAAAGTTTTCATTTTAAAATGCTTTATTAAAAAAAGAGTTAAGAGTTCATGAAACAAGTGATCTAATTTTTTATAGGCCTCCAAACATTTGGGGCCTTGGTGTCATTTTTGCATTTTCTTAGGGAAAAGTGAAAAATTTCCAAATAAATTAAATTAAAAAATTTTCGGGAAATTTTTAATTTCTGCGACAACCTAAGCGCTACCTAAACGGTGCTAAGAATCATTCCTAGGTAGCTCATATGTACTAAAAAGTTGTTTACTGAGATCTTTGATACATTTTTGTAGTTGATTGTTTCCTTGAATTTTGAACGGTTTGCTACCTATGGACCTGAAAAAAGGAAAGATGGTAAAACTATAGTATTTTTTAAAATTTTTTGCGATTTTGATCGTGAAGATGAAATTTTTTTGATTTTATGTGTCGACAGTTCTTGTTCTTCATGAAAAGAGCTAGAACTTTGCCACACAAAGTAAATCAAAATTCCGAATGGTTTACAAGATATGAGACTGAAAAAAATAGATTACTTGGCGCAAAACGGAACTTATTTTTTTTGGACTTTTATCACGTAGTGGTGTCCGTATATGGTTATATTTTTACGTGTTGCACTGTGTAATATGCATACATATGAATTTATGGACAAGGTGAATATGAACCTCTATATAAAATATGAAGCAAAATGTCAACAAAACTAAAGAAAACTTTTTACAAATGAATTTTGACATCCATTGCACACCATAAGGCCAATTTAATTCGCCTCTGCTACCACCTCATAAAATAATTTTGCTTTAATTTCATATTTCAGTAAGTGTAGCCATGCTCAAAAATCGCCTAGAACTTTTACACTGAAAAAAAAAATACTTAGGAAAATCAACAGAACACATAGTAAAAGCAAAATATACAACTCAGCCGGTTTTTAAATTGTAAAAAAACCGGACTTTTCGAGATTCAAAAAATCGGCATTTTGAAAACACCGTCAACCGTATTGTGAAAAACCAGATTTTAGAACCGAGTGGATTACCCTATGCATAACGCACTGAAAAACTGGGAAGTGGTCACATTAAATTACAATTTTTCTTCCGTTAAAAATTTTATAATTTTCAATTTTCCCTAAACCCATGCAAAAAAATTTTTATTCATCACTTTATTTATACTTAATTTCATATTGTGACAATTACACATTTTTGTAAAGAAATTTCTTGGTGAGGATTTAAATTTTTCTACATGTAGAAATACTTTTTTTTAGTTTTACCTAAACTAACGAACAATACTCATTAATAACCCATTAACACAACTTATGCCAAAAAAAAGTCTACGAAACACAAAAAAGAAACAAATGTATACATATACAGGCATTCACAAATAATTTGGCAGGTAGCTAACCGGGCATCTGGTGGACTATTGCATAGATGGACATTATTTACTAATAGTCCTTGATAACAAAATTCAAAAATACTTAATTTTTGAAAGTAAAGAAAATGGAAATTTTCTTCATTGTTATAACACAATTTCAGCTGCTAAATTTACATAAGTATTTTATTCTCAAAATTAAGAGAATTAAAATATAATGTTCAAACATACTAGTACCTTATGCTGCACAAATATATATAGGTAGTTTTTTTTTGCATATTTTATTACTTTTCATTTGGGGTGAAATATAAAATTGTCATAAAGACCAATGAGTATTCACTGCCCTTTATAATAGAACTAAGAAAATCTCATCGAGCTCTATGAAATTCAAAAGAAAATAAAAATTCTAAGAAATGTTAATATCAAAATCATAAATAAATAATACTGATTTAAACTTACATTTTGTGAAAATCGTAAAGATCTGTCACACATACATACATAAAGTACGATCACACTTGGCAAACATTTTCCCAAATAAGCTTAACCACTAAATACATATGAAAAGCAAAATGCTTCAAACAGAAAACTAGCTTTTTATATTTACTTACACACTTTAATGGAAAAAGAAGAATTTATTTTTCTCTCAAGATTCCAGTATACAAAATATTTTTATGAAATTTTTATACAACATGAGTAACTTTATGAAGATTAATTCTGCATGATTAACTCAGAAACCTTATTTTTATGATTCCGTACTCCAAAGGTGAAAAGGAACCCTATTGTTTCGCTACGATGTCCATCTATCTGTCTGTCAATTTGAACACTGTTTACTCGAAAGCAACGGACCTGAACTTTTCACACAATATGTAAAACTTTCGCCGCTACAACAACAAATATATAACAGTTAAAAGGGTATTCTGTAGTGAGCAACGAAAAATTTGGAAATCCTAATGCAATATACATACACACATACTAGGGTGGATCGATATTGTACCACTGATTTCTCAATAGCTTTTGGCATGATGAAAAAAACTTCTTCTACGACATATCAAAAAACTTATTTTCGAAGCGCCAGAATTTAATTTTTTTGACGGACAGACGGAAAACGTAGCAAAAACAATAGGGTTCCTTTTTATTTTTGGTGTACGGAACACTCTAAAAAGAAAATTAATAAAAAAGCCCTTAAGCATTCTCAGGTCATGAATAAATTATTTAAAATCTTAGAAAATACTTACTTGAATTTTTTTAAGAACAGTATGTACTTCGAATGTTTTACTTTTTTATCCGTATAAAACAAAAGACTTAAGATACGAACGTGCTCGGTAGAAGTTGTCTCGGTCTCTCAAATAAAATGCAGATTCCTTCTATAGCGCAAATTAATTTAAAATAATTATTTTGCATTATATAAATATCTTGTGTATCATTATTTAACTCCACCACAATAAAAAAATTATCTATTTATATGATTATTAAAAAAAATTTATCAGACGAGTTTTTTTATTACTTACTAAAAAAAACTAAAAAAAGTATAAAATGAAATTCTGGCGCTTCAAAAATAATTTTTTTGATATGTCGTAGTGGAAGTTTAGATTCCTCATGCCAAAAGCTATCGAATTTATAATTTTTGTCCATACAAATAGACCAGCTCTAATGCATACGAGTACAATTATAAAATAACTAAAAAAAACCGAAAAAATCGCCAAAACCGATTAAATCGCCCAAACTGAAAATCGTTAAAACTAAAATAAACCACAAAACTAACATGAAGCGCCAAACACGACAAAATGCAATAGACTAAAAAAAAAACCAATAACGAGAAAACTCCAAAACTAAGAAGAAAGCGGAAAACTGAAAAAATTGCCAAAATAAACGAAGAAAAAGTTTTCCGTCTATGCACTTAATTTATTTTTTTTTTTAATGTCTATATCAGTTAAGATATTCGGTTATATAAGGCTGGAGTTCGTATAGTATTACATATGTAGTGGCCGTAAGAATATAGTATATGTACATACATATATACGAATATTTTATGAATAAGGCAGTAAGTCTCATACTCACAGAATAACTTCATTTTAAAATTCAACACACAAAACTATCTGAATTAAATATTAATTTGTCGAGCAAAAAATTTAAGAAAATACCCCAGATTTATTTTCAATTAATTATTTGTTTCATTCAAACAAAAAAAATATTTTACTGAAATTAAAAAACAAATCATACAAATAACTTATCTGTAATTGTATGAAATTTTTAATCTTTTCCCTTTTTTTTTTTGTTGGCAAAATATTATTAGAAAAAATAATTAAACTAATGCCATTTTCTTTTCTAAAAAAAAAATTTATGTTTTATTAAAAAAAATTCAATTTAGCACTCATTCTCTATATATTTTGAATTTTTATTGAAAAGAGCAATAAATGTAACGTTTTTTTAGAAACGAAAATGAAATAAATTTTATTTCAAACAACCAAAAATATGTTTGAAAATTGAATGACCTTGAAAGCCTGAATAGATACAATATCTATAAAACCACACAAATTCATATTAAAAATAAGGTCGAGTAATTAAATAATTAAATTTTTATTGAAAAGAGCAATAAATGTAACGTTTTTTTAGAAACGAAAATGAAATAAATTTTATTTCAAACAACCAAAAATATGTTTGAAAATTGAATGACCTTGAAAGCCTGAATAGATACAATATCTATAAAACCACACAAATTCATATTAAAAATAAGGTCGAGTAATTAAATACAAATACATATATATTGATGGGAAATAATTTTTTCTGTGATTCAATTGCGCTTGCATTTCAGATCAATTCAGTTAGATTTTTCTTTATATTTTATTTAAGGTAGAGCTACTTACGCTGCTCAAAAGTACATTTATTAATAAAAATATTTCATTCAATAAAGAATTGAAATTACTGAACTTGAGCCTGACTAAAAATTAGTTCTGATTAAAAATTCAATATTTACTATACTAATTTACTTTCTAAAATTTTAAACAAAAATATTGCTAAATAAACAAATTCAGTGTGAACTATATTAGGAAATAGCTATATAAAAATATATCATAATTAGAAGGCCCTATTATGAGTTGCATTCGATTTTCGATCTTCGCTGAGTATCGAACATCGAAAATCGAATATTTAATTCATATTATGAACATCGAAAATTTCGCTGAGCAACGAATTTTCTATCGAACAGAATTTGGTTTTCGATGAAATATTTTAATATAAAAAATTGTTAAAAAATCTAAGTGTTAAAAAATGTTTACTTTTAAATACACAAACACAAATTGTAAGCTATTTTTCCTCGAGTTTATTCATAATAACGACCTTCTTTATTGAATGCTCGTCATAATACCAAATTAAAATTCGTTCGCTCAGTACTTTCGACTATACTCGAAGATCGAAAGTTGCTCATAATAAGGGCCAGAGGCTTTACTTTTTGGTATGTTTTAATTTGGTGCTATGTACTAACACAGAAAATATTACTAAAATTCAAAATTAAGCGCTTTGTTAAAATGAATAAAACAAGAAGTTAAATTTCAAAAATTAAAAGAAACTCTCAATAAAAAATTAAGAAAAATTTTTGTAATAAAATTTGATTGTTACGATTTCTTTGTTTAAATTTCTTAGTTTTCCATACTTAGGGTCTTATGCAAAAAAACTTAATAAAGCTTTGCCAAGCAATGTTAAGTAAAGTTGTATTCTAAAAAAAATTATTGTATAAAAATTCTAAAGTAGGCACCCACGTTTGTTAAGACTACTTTAAGTTGATATTTCCAAAATGTGTATTTTGTACCTCAAATATTTTTACTAATATATCATATACTGATTCATGTTACATCTAAAAATGAACCTAGAAGTGCCTGCTCTTATCTTAAATTTATTATTTCTGTGATGTGATGGAAAACATCACCAAATTATCCAACTACTTCGAAATACATAGCAAAATCCAAAAAAAAATTTTAAAATAAATACAATTATACAAAAATGTTTTAGTGATGTACATACAATCAAAACAAATCGAAAAAAGCGGGATATTCAAATACTCGTTTCATTCGAATAAAACAAATTGTGATAATTTTTCACATTTTTTTACTTTTACTTCATGGTTGTGTTTATCTGTTTTCCTATTAAGTCAGAAGCTCATTTTTTTAAATTAGGTTGCTTTACTTCAAGATAATAAAAATTTATTTAATAAAATAAAAAAAATATTTGAATACCCGAATGAAATTGTATTCAATTTTGTACATCATAAGCTGTGAAGTGGTTGTTGAACACGGTGGTGTTACCAGTATTTATTATTAAATCACAAAATATTTAAAGTTGTCTTTTGCATATGATTTTTTAATAAAGCTATGTTAGCCTTAAAGTGCTTATCAACTAGTATGAACTTTAAAGCTAAAGTAAAATATTTTTTTGCATAAGGGGGTTATTCTTTAAGTGTTTCATTCGATTTTTCACAGCCTTTATGGCAACTCTTACAATAGAGGTGTGACGTCACGTCTAACGGTAAATTCTTCGATTGACGTAATCTTGTAGTTTATCATTCTTGCTTACATATGTTAATATAACATACACACATACATATATACATATGTAAGTATTAGTGATGTAACGAATGTCAATTTTTGATATTCGCAAATACGAATACGAATATTTGAAATAATATCCGCGAATACTAATACGAATACGAATATTAAATGTGAAATTTAAAGACATTAAATTAAGGTTCCATTTACGCCTGCAATGTAAAATATTAAAAAAATTTTATGAAAAAGAACTTCGTACTTTAAAGTTATTATAAACAAAATTTTAATGATCGTTAGTAAATAATGTCTGAAAATGATATAAAGCACAAATTTCTATAAACAATTTAATGGATTCGTACAAACTAATATTTTTATTCATTTATTTAAATTTCGTTTAGGATTTTTGCATTTAATTATTTCACTTTTTTGTACAAATATTCGTATTCGTATTCGCCTGAAATTGACGAATACGAATACAAATATTCGTACATCACTAGTAAGTATACCTGAACTTGTGCAATGCAGTGGATGGAACTGTGCACGTCTTTAATAGAAATAAGCCTATACGCAGAGTTCTGTGCGCACGACAAATTTCCTGTACGGATTTTTTTTTTGCCTGAATTTTCTTGTGCCCTAATGAGTTTTATTTCCCACCACTAACATTCAGTATGAAAAATTTGTCGTTCGTTCGGGTTGTGTTCATAGCATTAATATTTTTTCCATTATTTAATTTTTTTTATACAAAGCAAATTCCAAACGAATGTGAATATTTTGCTGATTTAGTAGAGATTTGCTTTTCAATTACAATCAATATTTATTAACGCACAAAAAAATGTTTAAAAATATATTATCACATTTGTATTTATTAATATACATTTCGGTGCAAATTGTTTTAATAAAAAGTAAGTGCATAGAAATTTTTTTAAGAAAAAATACAATAACTCCAATAAAAGGGAGGCAGAGAAGTGTTTAAAAGTGTAAGATCGAATTTAGTTTTAAGTGAACAACTAAAGGATCATTTGTAAAAAATATTCAAGATTGCTGCTAAAAACTCGAAAAAAACTAGTTAGACTTTCATACATATCGTCGGTTATATTTTGGTTTGCGGCATTGCATATTCAAAATACATTATGTCTGCAGCAAGCCAATAACCAACCGACTATATATCGTGCCATAACCGCCAAAAAAAGCTTAAGCGACATAATTCTCAAACTTTAGTTTTTGACCGAAGTCGATTATTTACGCTCCTAAATAAACGATTTTCGTTAAAGAAAAAAAACGTAGTCGCTTAAGCCTTCTCACTGGTTATGGCTGGATATAAAAACTTTTATTATATAAATAATTCAAATGTAAGCTTTATTTACTTACTTGCTATTTCTACAATTCAGACGGTCGACTTGTGTATAAAATTTATATAAAAAGCACTATTTCGTTTTGATTTTCGTACAAACTTTCTAGACAAGTAGTCTCTTTGCCTTGTGTCGCTTAACTTCGACCAATTCATTGTGAGAGTTATTGTGAAACACCACCGCCCTGTTTCCACAGCCTAGACGCTCGACTTGAGTGAAAATTTGATTTGAAAAGCTCTAAATCCCTGTTTCTAGAAACCAGACAAGTGACTAGAAAATTTTTAAAAAGTTCACTAAAAAAAATTAGTGACTTTCAATATTTATGATTAATGATTTTCATAAAAACTTTCTACTCAAGCCGACAGTGCGTGTTGCGAGATTTTCATGAGAATTTTCTCAAACAGTAGACAGCTTGGCTTGTGGGAATATTCGCCAAATTATGAAAGCATGAAAAAATATTGTATTTATATACACATGTAATAATTAGCATTATTAATATTAAATTTTGATATCTTTTGCAGCTCAAAATTGTTTCGATTCCCGTTCGCGTCCCGGTAAGTGCATGCCATTAGCCAGATGTCCTGATATTTATGAAGAATTTCACGAACAGAACCGCATGGCAACATATCCTATTGATTTTCAAGCATTTATCAGCAGTTCTATATGCGGTTTTGATGGCGTAAATCAAATGGTAAGTATCTATACAATATAGCAGAGTGTATGAATCAAGCAACGGAAGATCTTTTCGAACTTAACTTCTTTAGTTTTTGCGATTCGAGGTAAAATTCAGTAAAATTCTCACTTGCGTGCAAAAGGATAGATTAATGCAAATAAAATTAAAAAAAAAAAAACATTTTCTTCTGAGTTCCCGGCAAATTCTTAAAGAAATTTCACATAATTACAAAACTGGAATTATGTGAATTAGAGTTTCTATTCGGGGAAAAAATCCCGGGAATTACCGGGAATTATTTTTTTTTAAATCCCGGGAAATTTTCAACGGGAATTGTCTGGAATTTAATAATCACGATTTTGGAATTTGATTTTTTTTTCATTACTGTTCGTCGTTTTATTACTTCAAAATACAATTTTAATAGAAGTTTCCGAGGTGACTCCAACAAATTGAAGAGTTATGAAATATTTTCAGTCTAAAATCTCTTTATAGGACACACTATCCAGATTGCCAGATGTAGATGGAATTTCCATCCATGCTATAACTCGCAGAATATGAATTTAATTATTCTTGTTTTTGAAATATGGTTGTTCTTGAAATGAACGAAGTCAGTAGACTTCAACGACATATTTTGAACAGTCACAAACCTCTTATGTTATGGAAAGACTTCCAAGAACTGTTTGAGAACTCACAAACAATAATAGTTTTAAAAATCAAAGACAATGCTTAACCACAAGCAAATAAATTTCAATTAAAATAAACTTATGCCAATATGTCAAATAGTAAATTTAAATATTAAAATATAGAACTATATTTTTTATTGAGGCCATTTAATTAAAGTCATATGTGTTTGAAATTCCCGAGAATATAACATTTTTTTCTCGATTCCCAGGAATTGCAAAAGTCCGGGAAATTAGAAACTCTAATGTGAATACATATATACATACATATAGGCTTAAATAACTATTGATGCCAAACTTTTTCTTTTTGCTCTCTTTTCTTTCATTTTAACAGATTTGCTGCAGATCACACTCATTGGATAAAGTAATATTCCCCAATTCGCAAATGCATTCACAAGATCTTTCAAGGCTATCTACAAAAATGCAGAGGGAAACTACAGTGATATTTGCACCATTGGATGATAAGCCACAAACTCCTGTTAATAATCCGAAAAAACCAATCAAACCAATCAAACCAATCTCCAGACCCACTAAAACTAATAAAGACACACTTATATTTCTCCCCATAAAACCCGTCCAAGAAATACCTTTTCCCCCACAAGAAGAACATCATCAACCAGTGATAAGTGCAACTGGAAATTGTGGCACAAACCAAATCTTCATTAGTCGCATTGTTGGCGGTAGTGTGGCTAAGAGGGGTAAGCCAATAATTTTGAATTTCCTTCCTTAAGTGTGTTATGAATTTTATTTTTTTTTTTCGTTTTAGGAAATTATCCCTGGATAGCTGCCTTGGGCTATTTCGAACAAGGTTTTTTGCAATATCTATGTGGTGGCAGTTTGATTACCTCAAAACATGTCCTTACATGTGCTCATTGCATAAATGGTGGATTGTCTGAAATACGCTTGGGAGCTTATGATCTCTCTAAAAAAGCTGAGCCGAATGCTCGTAATTATCGCATTAGACGCATCGTTGTGCATGAACGATACGATAAGGGAGCTATAAAAAATGACATAGCCATAATTGAACTGAGTGAACCGGTAGTGATGACAAGTAAGTGAGAGAGAAAGAGAGATTGAGTGAATTGAGTGTGTGATTGATATTTGTGATTACACGTTGACAAAAAAAAATATCGTGCCATAACCGCTAATAAAACGCTTAAGCGACATCACTTTCGAAATTAATTTTTTTACCATAATCGATTATATGCGATTGTAAATTATTTTCGCAAAAAAAACGATATCCAAAAATGTGTCGGTTATGCTTTTGCTTTTGGCAGTAATGGTTCTTTATTTGTAAGATTTTTTGAAACATTGGTGGAATATAAATGTATTCAAAGTATTGGCCTTCGTTAGCTAATAACTTTTTCCATTTTTCTTCTAACAAATGGACTCTATGACAAAAGAACTAACTCTTCATGGCTTTAGTGTATCTGTACCTGAATTCAGTAACTTTTTGCGAACCGGAAATCGTAATGTTTATCGTTATACATAGCCATACGTTACGATAATGTGATTCTGTAATTTAGTTTTTACGGTAGTGTACATGTCATGTGACATCCCTGCATTCAAAATGGTAAAATGAGCATAAAAAGCATAAATAAGAATTTAAAAAAAAACTAAATGAATTTGAACTTGTGATTTTACTTTTTTTTTTACTTCAACCGACAGCGAAAATCGTGAAAATATATAAGGCCGGGTTTCCATCTGTGTGTCATGTGCCACACAAGCGTAAAAAAAGCGTAACCACTAATTACTAATAAAAAACAGTTTGATTTATACTACATTTATACGCAGGGCTTATTTGCAAATAAAACTGTAAATTGTTGCCATATTATTGTTTTTATTGCGACTGACTAAAGGCCGGGGCACAATGAATCCGTCATGCGTTAAACTTCGCCTTTTTCAACTGACAGCTAAGTTGAAACACATGGTTTCTTATGGGGTACGTTACATTCAGTACGTGTTCGTCAACGCAAAGTACAAAATTTGGTCAACTTTTAACTTTTTGTGTACGTTGAGTAGTTTGACAGCTATTGGTTGATTTTTTTGGTATGTTCTGACTTAGTTTTTTGTGTTTTGTTGCAGCAAAAATAAAATTAAGCAAAATAAATAAACGAAATGGATACAAAAAGTTGAATTTAATAAATAAAATGGAGAATAGACCTATTAAGCTGTTCAAATGCTTCCGTCAATAAAGTACTCATTGTGCCAACCTTCTCCGTCGTTGCGTTAATGTCAGTTGAAAAAGGCGAAGTTTAACGTATGACGGATTCATTGTGCCCCGACCTTAAGTCAGAAAACTATTCACGATTAATGCACTATTTGCAAATAAAATGCTTGAGGTTGCCACGCTTACAAATTTTTGATAACAAAAAAACAATAAATGGATTAATATTGCACAATAAACATTAATACAAGCAAATAATGATGATTAAAACAAATAATTATTTGATATTTTGTACATTTATAGTATTTTTTGTCAACATAAGCAAGTTTTCTATAGAAGTGCTACCAAGTTTGTGTACTTTTTCTATTCCGTATAAACAGTGAATGCGAATATTTTTTTTATTTTTGCAAATAGTGTGTGTATAAACGTAGTATTAGACACGTATTTATTAAATTAAACAGTTTCATACATAACTAATAGAAATTTTTATAGAATCCAACCAAATGATTCAAAACAAAAACAAATTTTAATATTTTGTTGTTGTTTCAAATGTAAGTGTGCGACAAGTCGAACGTTGTCGATATCGTGGGCCAGGCTGTATATTTATTATTACTACGTTTATGCGCGCACTATTTGCAAATAAAAATATTTGCAAATAAAATAACTCACTGTTTATACGGCATTTTAAATGCATAAAAACTTGATAGCACTTCTATAGAAATGTTACTTATATTTGCAAAAAACATGTGTAAATGTATAAAATAACAAATAATTATTTGTTTTTATTATCATTATTTTCTTTTATCAATGTTTTTTGTACAATATTCTATCAATTTATTGTTTTTTGTTAGCAAACATTTGTAAGTGTGGCAACTTCAAGCATTTTATTTTCAAATAGTGAGTTAATCGTGAATAGTTTTCTGAATTAGTAAGTCGCAATAAACAGAATAATATGTCAACAGTTTACAGTTTTATTTGCGAATAAGCCGTGCGTATAAACGTAGTATATATCTAGTTACTTAATCCAGTTACTGGTGTTGACTTGTCCGTCCGTCAGATAAATTTTTTTTTTAATGCTATAAAAAAAACTACTGCATATTTTCTTAATTTTTTTTTTTTTTTTTTTTTTTTTTTTTTGAAGTACATTCATTCAAATGGCTGCCTCGGCTGGCCATACAGTAGCTTACACGATCGGTCCAATTTTTAAGCACATTATCGATTGTGTGCAGCTGTATTTCACCAATGCCTTCACGAATATTGTCCGTTAAAGTGTCAATTGTCTCTGGTTTGTCGGCGTAACAATTATCTTTGACGGCACCCCACAAATAGTCCAACGGTGTCAAATCGCAACTCCGAGGTGGCCAAACGACATCAGCTCTGCGGCCGATAATGCGATCTTCAAAAACAGAGCGCAAAACATCGAGTGTAGCTTCGGCTGTGTGACACGTAGCGCCGTCCTGTTGAAGCCAAATGTTGCCAATATCCTCCTCTTTAATTTTTGTGAACAAAAATTCGTTCAACATGGCCCGATAACGATCGCCATTGACTGTAACGGTCTCACCTTGCTTTTCGAAAAAAAAAATGGCTCAATTATGCCTGTGGACCAAAATCCGCACCAAAAAGTGACTTGTTTTGGGTGCGTGCGGGTTTTCAATGTATGCGTGCGGGTTTTCTGTGCCCCAAATGCGACAATTTTGCTTGTTTATATACCCGCCAAGATCAAAATGAGCTTCATCTGAAAAGATGATTTTTTTTTTGGCAAAATCGGCATCTTCTGTAAGTCAATCGCAGGCCCACTTAGCGAAGCGTATTCACAACCATATTCGTTCAGCGGAAGGATAATCTGTCAAATCAGACATGAGCTAAGTGTTACTGTTGGAAATAAAACTATTTGTTCGAGAGTAAATTTGCAATTTAAATTTATTTTACTTTTGAAATAATTAACTTCAAAAATTAATAGTTTTATAAAGAGATATTTTTTCCAACTAAAGTTTTTTTTTTTTTTTTTGTAATATCAAAATTATTTCAAATTATAAATTTTACTAAATATGGGTAAAAAGATTATAAAAGGTTTTAATTGTTAAAGTCGAAACTACTTGTTCAGAACAGTTACCATTCACGAAATAAGCACTAGTTGAAAAAAAACGTTAGATGGCGGACCCTTTATATAATCTCTTAATCTTAACAGGATTTATAAACACAATATGCTTGCCAGAAAACCCCGAATCTTTGGAATCCATTTCTATGAACGCATTTGTAGCTGGTTGGGGTTCTGAATGGGATGAAGGACCTACGACGAAAATCTTAAAAGATGCACAAGTGTCAATCCTGAATCTAGAGACGTGTGCAAGAAAATATAAGGAATTCGTTCATTTTTCGCAGCATGGCAACAAGGTAAAATTAATTTTATATAAAAATATCTACACCTTAAATAAAATAACTCAATTTTAATTTTAAACAACAATTTAGATGTTTTGTGCTAGAAGTGGTTCGGGCACTTCCTGCTACGGTGATTCTGGTGGTCCTCTAATGATGCCCCAAGTACTATATTTGTTTTACCACAAAGTAGAATTATAGAAGATACTAAGATTTAATTTTTTTGTTTTTGTAAATTTTCATTGCAGTTGAAGGGTTCTAGACGTCGTTACTATTTAATTGGTTTAGCGTCGTTTACTTATGGATGTGGTCGTAACGGAATTCCAGATGGTTACACTAGAGTTTCTGCCTTTTTGCCTTGGATCAAGAGAAATATCTCTTGAAACAGTTATAATTTTTTCAATAAGTTTTTAGAAAATTTCAGTAAAACTAGTAAAAATTTTAATGATTTGAAAAAATGTATAAGAGTTTGTTTTAAATTATGGATTAACGAATTTTCATTGATTTGTGTGGAAAACTGACTTATCATATAGAGTTTGAGAAAGAAGAAGAAAGATATACCAACGGTTTATATTACTCTCTCGCCTTTCCCAAACAATGTCAAAGATTGAGAAAAAAAACTTGAAGTGTGTGAATCTGATCTGTTATGAATAGTAAATAAAGTTTTTGAAAATTAAAGAAATTAATCGAAATCGATGTTACCGATCTGGTGACATCGATTTGGGCGATATTCGACTAAGGACCCGATTATGGTTTAGTGTTGTAAATTTAAACATTACGGTGTACAACATGTGTTCTTAGTTATGTGTTGTTAGAACTTTGAAAAAACACTTGCCCGCCTAACTCTACATACGAATTAATATTTAAAAAAAAATTGTAGTTTTTTAAAGGAAAATCGTTAATTTTGTCTATTTTTTTTATTTTAAAATATAAGTAATTTAAATTAATAAAAATATATTTGATTTCAATAAACAATAAAGGTATTCACATCAGTTTTTTTCTTGTTCGAAAAATGGAAAAATTTTATTTTTTTTACAACAAACAGAGGGGAAAAATTCACCAAAAGTTGAATTTAAAAACTCAACTTTAGGTGGATTTTTTTCCCTGTGTTTGTTGTAATAAATTTACATTTTTCCATTTTTCCAACAAGAAAAAAACTGATGTGAATACCTTTAATATTAAACAAGCAAAAAATAATAAAATTCAATATTTTATCCGATTGCAAAAGTGTACATTAGACCGTCTCACTTTTCATTTTTTTTTTCGAAATTCCTTCATGAACATCGATTTTCTTAATCTAATCTAAAAACCAAGAATTTTGGTGTATAGCACTTAAATATTGATGAACGGAAGTGATCTCTCAAATCGTTTTTTTAGGGTTCCATACACCAAAGGTGAAAAGGAACACTATTGTTTTCGCTATGCTCAGGGTTACCGTAGGAATTTTTGAAAAGTCGCACAAAAGGTCGTTTTATAAAAATAAAGTCGCACAAAAAAGTCGTTTGAGAAAATAAAAGTTGCACATCTTTTTTTAACGTTTTCGTTAAGAAAAAGCTTAACACAACAAAAAGGTAAGTTGAAACAATGCATATTTCATAACATATACAGTTCCATTATATGCGCTTCTATAAATGTTTTCATGCATGTATACTGAACAAATTTACTTAAGCGATTTTTTTTATTTTTTGATAAAAATAATAAGGAAATTTATAATTTATGCAATTTAAATGTTTTCTGTGAGAATCTTTACAAAAAAGGGTAAAAAGTTTCAACAAAATTGAAAAAGTCGCAAAACTCGGTGATGGAAAAAAGTATCACAAAAAGTCGCACAACGCTAAAAAAGGGTCAAATTGCGACTTTAGTCGGATGAACGGTAACCCTGGCTATGCTGTCAGTCTGCCCATCACACGTTATTTCTTCAGGAACCGTAAGAGTGACGGACCTGAAATTTGGACAGAGTATGTATAATCTTGGCCGCTACAATAACAAATATATGAGAATTAAAAATTAAAGGGTGTTCCAAAACGAATAACAAAAAATATTAAAATCCCATGACATATGCATACAATTGTATGTACATATGTATATTGATAATTGAAATTTGTAAAATTAGTGTATTTTTATACAGACTATAACAATTAACACTAAAATTTTAAAAAATTTAAATAAAAGGGTGGTTCATCAGTTAATGCAATTGTGACTATATAGTTTTGACAACTTGCTATATCTTGGAAACCGTAAGAGGGTAAAACTAAAAAATCCGAAAATTATAAAATCGCCAAACCAAACAAAAAATCGCCAAAAACCAAAAAAAATCGCTTAAACGAAAAAAAGCACCAAATTAAAAAAAAATTCTACCACTAAAATAAATCGGCAAACCCGAAAAAATCGACAAAATGAAAATATCGCCAAAATAAAAAATAAACTCCAAAAACCGAAAAAATCAGCAAAACACAAAATAGCGTCAAAACTAAAAAAAAAATATCGCCCAAATGAAAAAAAATGCCAAAATGAAAAAATTGCCAAAATGAAAAAATTCGCCAAATTGGAAAAACGCCAAAAAACCGGAAAAAATCGCAAAAACGCGAAAAAGGTGCCAAAAAAAAGGTGCCAACACTTAAAAAATTGCTTAAATAAAAAAAACTTCCCAAAATGAAAAAACCGCCAAAACGAAAAAAACATCGCCAAATTGAAAAATTGTCAAAAACCGAAAAAAATCTCAAAAACGCGAAAATAGCACCAAAACTAAAAAAATCGCCTTGATGAAAAAAAATCGCCAAAATGAAAAAAAAAATCACCAAAGTGAAAAAACGCCAGAAACCGAAAAAATCGACATAACGGGGGAAAAAGTGCCAAAACTAAAAAAAGTGCCAAAAAACACAAAAAACACCAAAACTAAAAAACGCACAAAACCGAAAAAAAACCCAAAAACGAAAAAAGCCAAAACTATTTATTATATAGGCTAGAAGTTGTATTGAAATACATATCTAGGGTCCGTACGGAACCCTTCGTGCGCGGGTCAAAGTCGCACTTCACTGAATTTATTGTTTTTATTTTATTGCTTTAGTGATTTGCCTCTAACTCAAGCAGTTCAACCCAATTACATGCATTAGAAAGCATATTAAGAAAATGTGTGCCGTATTTATATATAAGATATATTTATGAAATTGAAGCAAAATTTACAAATAAACAACTTTAGTCAATTCGGCATTTCACCTAAAACTGCAGTTTTTCTTAACAAAAAAGGCATTTTTCCTCAAAAAAACAAAAAACGATTTGAGAGACCACTTTCCGTTCATCAATATTTGAGTGTTATATACCAAAATTCTTGGTTTTTAGAGTAGATTAAGAAAATCAATGTTCATGAAGGAATTTCGAAAAAAAAAATGTAAAAACTGAGACGGTCTAATGTACATATTTAGTTTGCTGCATAATAGTGCTCCCGCTGAACAATTCCTTTTTCCAAATTAGCATTATTAGAAAATAAATTATCTAACGGGATAAAAGTTTAAACTTGTCATTGCATGTTATCTGCTTTAAGTTTGTAGCAAAGTGATTTGGAAGACTAGATTCCAAATGATGAACCCATTCAAAAGTACAGATATACAGTTTCAGAAAAAGGGATTTAATAACTATTAAAAATTTCTAAGAACTCCATTTGTTTCGTTAACTAAAAAAATGCAATGAACAAAAAGTTTTATGGAATTGTCTTGTGTCTACCTCTTGAGAATCCAATATTCAGATATTTATCAAAAGTTAAATAAATTTTCTCTGTCAATGGCAAAAAAGCATTAATAATACACAGACATGTATCTTCAGAAAATTCAATTAATTTATTATTATAAGCACAGATTATGTGAATTATTTTTATATTTTGTGGCTTAATTTTATCATAAAAATTATATTTTTTAGTCTTCAATAATTCCAAATGCGATTTTTATCCCTGATGCTTGCAAAAATAAGCACATTTTTTTTTCTTGCTTCAGTTTCAGCTTCTGTTTCAGTTGGAGCTTCAGTTTCAGGTTCAGGTTCAGGTGCAGTTTCTTCATTATCTACACTTGTCTCTGATTGAGTATCTTCTTCTTGTGATGTTGGAGGTTGCTCTGGGTGAGAAGGATCTTCTTCCACGGGTTCTAGTGGGGGAAATATGAGTTTGTCTCTATTTGCACTATTGCTGGTGCTGGGATCGATCTCTCCATTAACTATCCTTTGCAAATGTTGTGAATACATTTGCGCATTGGGCATCACTACTTTATCCAGTGAGCGTGGTCTACAGCAGACCTGTTACGGTCAAAGAAATTAAAACAAAAAGAAAAAGTTTGGCATCAGATGTTATTTAAGCTTATACTCATATAAATGAATGTATGTATATGTACATATATTAGATCATTTAGTTTCTATAGGTATAAAAACAATTATTACGAACGAGTAGGTTTTATTCCCTTAAATTTTGTATATTGAAACTTAAATAGAAGAATTAATTTATTAGTGATTTTTTTTTTTTTGGGAATTCGTACAATTTAAGTTTAATATTTGTTAAAGTACTAATAATTCCAAACTATTATTTTACTTTTTCAGTAAAATATTTTTTATTGCAAACACATTGGAATTGATTATTGAGGTGTTGGATCTGGATACTAAGCGCATTTCACTCTGTCTAATGCAGATCATAAGGGAACTTTGAGCCGAAAATTTATATATAGAACCACCAGAGATATTATTTTCAAATTTCATTTAAACAAATGAGGAGTTCAACTAATATCAAAGTTAAAACAATAGCTTAATAATTATTTAATTTTTTGTTTACTTTACTATTGCTACATTGGCTGATTTTTTTCAGCTCGAATTTTAGTTGTAAGAAGTATGTAAACAATTAAATGTAAATAAGAACAACAAACTTTATGTGAAATAAATATACTTCGGTATTTCACTTGTGGGTTTTGGCTTACAGTTTGGGAAATATTCGAGAATAAAAATTTAAATTTTAGCTTTTGTACCCATATACCTTGGCAAATCACTTGAGAAATCAAATCTTATGCAATTTGCAAAAAAAATGGATTAAAAACTAAATTTTTAATATTAAAAAAAATTGCTATCAAAAGCACGAATATCGAATTTAAGGCCTTTTTTCTTAAATTCGAAAACTGCAACTAAAAAAATTTATAATTTTCTGATATTTTATTATTTTTTTGTGATTATTTTTATAGAGATCGGCAACATTGTTTTTAAACTAATACTATCAAGCTGCAGCATTTTTACATGAATGTTGTTGTTCTTGTTATTAACGGGATTGCTTCGAAAACAGAATTGCCAACAGGTTTGTTTTGTTTTTTTTTACATAAGTATGCATATCTGGGTTTTTCTTTCCAATTCAGGCCTGTTGATTTTTCCGTAAGGAATTATCATTTGGAAAAATGTCAATTTAAAAATTATGTTTGAACTTATTTGTAAAACTGCGTAGTATGTGCATGTGTATGTTTTTAAATATTTCCAAAAATATTATATGAGCCCGGCGAGAAATTAAAAGAAAAATTCCAATTTTGGAATTATGTGAAATTTGAGAATTTGCCGGGAACTTAGAAGAAAATGTTTTTTTTTAATTTTATTTGCATTAATCTATATCCTTTTACATGCAAATTAGAATTTTACTGAATTTTACGTCGAATCGCAAAAAATAAATGTTTTAAACAGAAGAAATATTTGTTCGAAGTTAAGTTCGAAAATATATTCCCTTGATTCATACACTCTGCCATATTGTATAGATACTTACCATTTGATTTACGCCATCAAAACCGCATATAGAAATGCTGATAAATGCTTGAAAATCAATAGGATATGTTGCCATGCGGTTCTGTTCCTGAAATTCTTCATAAATATCAGGACATCTGGCTAATGACATGCACTTGCCGGGACGCGAACGGGAATCGAAACAATTTTGAGCTGCAAAAGATATCAAAACTTAATATTAATAATGCTAATTATTACATGTGTATATAAATACAATATTTTGTTCATGCTTTCGTTTACAATATTCTTATAAAAATCACACAGCGTTTTATTTTATGCTCAAGTCGACCGTCTGGGTTGTAGAAACAGGGGGTAAGTACAGGGTGGGCCAAAAGAAACCAAGGGGTGTAAAAGTTTAATAACTTTTTTGTTTATTAACTTTTTTTATTTTTTCTTTCAGATTATATAATATACAAAATGGAAATTTTTTTACACTAAGTTTGAAAAATTATGTCTCTTAAATGACCACCGTTTTCAGCTTCGCACTGATGGGCTCTTTTTAGAGCATTTTCCATAACATCTTTCAAAACTTGTGGCTGTAGCGTTCGAATTTCTGCAACAATGTTTGCCTTGAGTTCAAGGATTGTCTCTGGCTTGTTCACATACAATCGCTCCTTCAAAAAACCCCAAAGAAAATAGTCGGGTACTTTCAAATCTGGCGATCGCGCTGGCCAAATAATTTCCGAATTTCGAGAAATTATTCGCTCTCCAAAAATTTGACTTAAAAGTGCCATTGTGTCTCGGGCAGTATGGGCAGTGGCTCCGTCCTGCTGAAACCACATACCAGGTCTGTTTTCAAGAGCAGGACGTAAAAAATTTTCTATCATAAACCGATACCGCTCTCCATTTACGGTTACAGCACTTCCATCTTCATTCTCGAAGAAGTAGGGCCCAATGACATTTTCAGATGTGATCCCACACCATACTGCACACCTGATGGGGTGCAATTGGCGTTGATGAATGGCTCTTGGATTTTGAGAACCCCAGAACCTACAGTTCTGCTTATTAACAAAGCCATTCAAATGAAAATGAGCTTCATCACTCATAATAAAATTTTCAATAAAGTTGATTTCATTTATTCATTTCTTATTTTCTGATTTTCATTTATTATTTTCATTCATTATAAATTCTCCAAGTGTTGTCTATATAAGCTGAAAGAAACAATAAAAAAAAATTAATAAACAAAAAAGTTATTAAACTTTTACACCCCCTGGTTTCTTTTGGCCCACCCTGTATATAAAGCCATAACCACTAAAAAAAGCTTAAGCAACACATTTTTTAGCTATTTTTTTAACGCAAATCGATTATTTACGATCGCAAAGTATCGATTTTGGTCAAAAAGTAAAGTTTGAATATTATGCCGCTTAAGCTTTTTGGCGGTAATGGTAAGATATATCGTCGATTGGTTATTGGTTTGCTGCAGACATAATGTATTTTGAATATACTATGCTACAAACCAATAAATAACCGACGATATGTATGAAAGTCTAAATAATTTTTTTCGAGTTTTTACCGGCAATCTTGACTATGTTTTACAAATGATCCTTTAGTTGTTCACTTAAAACTAAATTCGATCTTATACTCTTATACGCTTCTCTGCCTCCCTTTTATTGGAGTTATTGTATTTTTTTTTTTCTTAAAAAAATTTGTATGCACTTACATTTTATTAAAACAATTTGCACCGAAATGTATATTAATACATACAAATGTGATAAGATATTTTTAAACATTTTTTATGAGTTATAAATATTGATTGTAATCGAAAAGCAAATCTCTACTAAATCAGCAAAATATTCACACTCTTTTGGAATTTGAGTAATTTAAAAAATTTGGAAATAATGAAAACAAAAATATTAATGCTATGAACACAACCGGAACGAACGATGAATTTTTCGTACTGAATGTGTACAGAACTCTGCGGATGGGCTTATTTATACTCGTATTAAAGACGTGCTTAGCTCCACCCACTGCATTGCACTAGTTCAGGTATGCTTACCTACTTATGTACATATGGATTAAAGGGTTGCATTTGTATAATCGTTTGTATAGCCAAAACAAATATACCATGGTGTGTACCATATAATTGTAGTGTGAGCGACAGAACTAGTATAAGAGTTATTGTGTGTGCGTGCTTTTCCAAATTAAAATACAATTAAAACAAATAACAATTGCTTATTGTATTGCTGCTGAGCAACTGTTTGACCTGTTTTTGCCCAAAAATACATATTGCAATACAAACATATGAAAAAAACCATTGTTGAAACAAATACATGATGTGCAGATGTATGTGCGGACGTTCGTTATGTTGTTTTGTGGCGCAGCCAAGTATACAGAGAGAGACACAATTTTGCTCTGAGAGTAATTACACATGCATGTGTTTCATGTACATGTATCATTTACTTACATGTGGATGTGAAATTTTGCTTTCATTCATTCATTCATCAACCATGGATTTTTTTTCAACACACCATGTGGTACTTATGTTAAAACCAGTTTTATGTATCTTATTTGTTATAGAAAAACAAATACATACAAACGTGTTTTTCTCATTTGGTCATTGCTCACCCATACAATAACTGCTTAAGAAATCAACATTTACAACTAGTAAAAGAAACGCTAAATAACCTATTTTTTCATACAAGAACCAAAAAACACGCAAAACTGGTGCAAACAGATGTATCTGTGCAATGCTATAATATGTATGTATGTATGTATGTTATATGCACATAAGTGCATATATTAGATAGTAGCTCAGTTGTTATCAGTGTGACCAGGCTTCAAATCGTTACATACGTGATCGTATCGGCAATCGTACGAAAACAAATTAAATGATACGTCAATCGTATAAACTGAATGGCATTTCAATACGGTCACGTATGTCATAATCCGAAAATTGTGTTTTCACGTGACGAGTTGTACGTTCACGGATGTAACGATTTGACCCCAGATCCTAAAAAATGTTGCCGCTAATATTAGTTTGATATATGCTGCTCCCATTTTTTAACCCTCGACTAAAAAAAGGGGTGTAATAAGTTTGTAGGGTGTGTCTGTGTATCTGTGTGTCTGTCCGTGTCGACGTACAGGCCAAACGGCTGGACCGATTTTCATTTAGTTTTTTTCTGTTTGAAAGATGACTGGATCGAGATGGTTCTTAGCTATGTTTGAAGAAAATCGGTCTAGCCGTTTAGAAGATATAACATCTTTTCTGAAAAAAGTCGGGGGTTTTTAAAACTTTTAATTTTTGTTATTTTCTTTTCAATTTAATTTTTTTTTTTTTTTTTTCAAAAATTATTTTACAATTGTGACTCACAAAATACAGAAAATAAGTAAATAAAAAAATTTTAATTTTAGTTCATATTAAAAAGAAAATAATTTCCTTGTCCAAAATGTAGTAGTGAACGAGTTTGATCCAAGTCTAGACCAGGATGACGGCAAAAGTTTTGAAATGGGACTTCAATTAGTTTAAAAGTTATGCAAGTTCTTATAAAACATATTCTAAAGCTTTCGTTTTGACATAAAAAGAGCTTTTTAGGTATAACCAAAAATTCGCACTCACAAAATTATTACAGTGAAGGAATACAAAAAACAATAGCTATTAAAAAAAATTTCAAATTGATTTTAAATTTTATGAATAAGGGGATAAGCAATTTAATTTTTAAATAGTGGAAAATAAAGCAAAAATTATTTGTTTATACTGAATTTGGTGTTGACTCTTTCACAGAAGCAAGGGAAACATCTTTGCTTTGTACGGAAGTGGAGATGCATTCTTACGAAATTCAAATCAATCCGCTTATAGAAAAAGCCGTTAAGATTTTTTCGTTTAATTAATTTTTTTGTAATTTATAGTAAAAAATAAAAGGAAAAAATAGTTTTTCACTGTTTTAAGTAACTTTACATTCTAACATTAAGAATTAAATAACATTTTCGTTAAAGTCAAATGAAAAATATGTAGACTGATTTTTAATTAATTTTGCATAAAAAATTTTATGAGTGTGAAAAACTGAAAGCTCTTTTGTTGTCATACACATGAAAATAAATAAATGTTTTAAAAACGAAAACATGGTTTCATTCGTTATTTTAAAGAACGTATACACTTATTCATTTTCGAAAAATAGGCTGTTAATTTCATATTGTGACAATTACACATTTTTGTAAAGAAATTTCTGAGGACGATTTAAATTTTTCACTATGTGGGAATACTTTTTTTTTTTTGTTTTACCTAAACTAACGAACAAGGCACATTAATAATCCATTAACACAACTTTTGCCAAAAAGTCTAGGAAAAAATACATACTTTAGAAACAAATACATACATACATACATATATATACATCACCTGGTGGACTATTGCATAGATAAACATTATTTATTAATAGTCCTTGAAAATACTTATTTTTGAAAACAAAGATAATGGATAAGTCCCTCATTGTTATAAGCAGGGAAACCCCAAATATGCAATTGCATGTTTTTGCTTCTGTGGCATATTAATGCATAGATAATATAGGCCTGCGTTAGCAGTCTTGAAATGTAAATACATTTTAGGCCTAACCCACGATATCGACAACGTTCGACTTGTCGCACAACTACATTTGAAACAAAAACAAAATATTAACAGCCTGGCCCACGATATCGACAACGTTCGACTTGTCGCACACTTACATTCAAAACAAAAACAAATTTTAATATTTTGTTGTTGTTTCAAATGTAAGTGTGCGACAAGTCGAACGTTGTCGATATCGTGGGCCAGGCTGTTAAATTTGTTTTTGTTTTGAATGTAAGTGTGCGACAAGTCGAACGTTGTCGACATCGTGGGTTTGGCCCTTTGTTTTTTAAATGTATTCTCGTGGCATGTATTATACTAAACCAAGCGAAGCACGATGGATGCATAGATGTTCGTTTATATGAGTGCTTTTGAGTGTTGTCGCGAAGACTTCCTGTTCGTAACAAATACTCAAAATAAGTGCCCAGCAAAAAATTTAAAAAACGGTAATCGAGTTTGGAATTAAGTATTTTTGGTGGAAGCTGTTCCTTACTGCATTACCAACTTAATGATTTTAACAAGGCGTGAGACTAAAGTAATCGATTCTTGAGAAGTACTTACCTTTTTTATTTGGAAACTTGTTCACGTAAACTATTTAATCTAAAAAAATCATTCTCTTCATTTAGCAACTTGTACATAATTTTTTTTATATTTTAGGTAATGAGACTTGTAAGCGAGTAATGAAATTTGGCAATCAGAAAAGTAAGTCATTATATGGCAAGTAGTTCTATTGGTAATGTGTAATTTTTTGCTGGGTGGTGTTGATGCGAGTATGCTTGTTATTTTGCATATTGTACGTATTAGAGACCTGCGTAAACAGTCTTTAAATGTAAATACGTCATGATTTTTAAATGTATTCACGTCGCATGTATCATATATACTAAACCAATAATAAATGCTGTCGTACTATAACCCTGCAAATAATGCGACTAGTCCATACATGTATGTAAAGACTAGTCCAAAGAGGAGTGGTACTACCACAAAACTACTCCAAATATATGAAAAAAAGGTGGTCGATTTAACATTGCGATGAGCACATGGTCCAACTTTGCATTACATCGGACTAACCCCAAAACTACTCCATATGGAATAGTTATAGACAACTCGCGTACAAGTTGTGAGTGCCTAAGAATAACGATCATATTCGTTTAAACACGAACACTTATCGTACAGCATTGAATGCTTGTATGAAAACGACAAGATCCATGACTGCATTACATGGGACCATGATGTAACTAGTTTGTTTCATCTAGATTGGACCACGTACTTATTGGACTAGTGTTTACATGCATGCATGGACTATTTGCATTATTTGCAGGGATCATATTCGTTTAAACACGAAGACTTATCGTACAGCATTTAATGGTTTGTATAAAAATGACATGATCCATGACTGCATTACATGGGACCATGATGTAACTAGTCTGTTTCATCTATGTAGATTGGACCACGTACTCCAATATTATTTGCAGGGTAAAAGCAAGCGCACACAACTAATGTAAGTGCATGTGTGCGTTTGTATGCGTGCAAAAAATTAAAAAAAAAAACATTCCGACAACGCGCCCATGCGTAGGAAGAAGCAAGCATCACAAATTTTTCCGTCACGAAGTATTTTCTATTTTACTTCTATACCTGCAGTAAACGAAACAAATGTCTTGCCAACAGTGTTGTTTAGAGTTTGTTTTAAAAGGTTTCGCTGTAAAAAAAGCATTTGAAAAATCTCTCATGTCTTAAAAAGTCTTGTAAGTGGTCTTGCACAGGACTTTAATAGATAAGATATTTATCCGTTTCAGAACTTTTATGAATTTTGACATCGATTTTTTAGTGTATATTTTTGCATATTTTTCCCTTTAAAACATGTTTTTGCATATTACAAGCATATTTTTAACATATTTTCGAATTTTACGCTTTTATCGCATATATTGACAATTTGTAGATTTTTTTTATCTTATCTGTTGGTTAAAAGAAATTTTGATTTTTCGCAATCTAAATCTCATTTCCAATGTTATATGTAGTCTATATATTTTTCTTGGATATAACGTCGTTGTTACGGACGTTAGTTTCAATAAAAATTTGGTTTTTCTACGGACACTGCACCGATTACATCAGTAGACATTGAAGGAACGATTTTTATTTAAAAATTTATTGACCTAGATTTTAAAATTTTTATATTGATATTAATATATTTATTATAATATTAATAATATTTTTATTGTTTTCTTTTTTTTTTTTTTTTGTTTTTTTATTTAATTTTTGTGTTGAATTTTTGAATTTAAAATATATTTTCACTTACAAATAAACCAATTTATTTTATTTTAATTATCATACTTTTTAAGTTGTTAGTGCATATTTTCAAGTTTTTGTTTCATATTGAATGCACATAAAACACTTTATTTTAAGGCATATTTCTGGTTTCCCTGGTTATTCGAAAAATTAAGAGAATTAAAATATGATGTTCATACATATGTTGCAAAAATTCAGGTAGTTTTGTTCATATTATATTACTTTTCATTTGGGGTGAAATAATAGATCTTCGTAAAGACCAGTAAGTATTCACTAACCTGCATAAAAATGCCTAGACAAATAAACAGGAAAATCTCATCAAGCTCTATGAATCTCAAAAGAAAATACAAATTCTAAATAATGCTGAAGAGAACTTTCTTTTTGTGAAAATCGTACAGATCTGTCAAAAAATATGTCATGCACATGTATGCATGTATTGACCCACCAAACCAAATGCTCCGAATTCATGACGAATTCGTAACGACTAGTTGGCAAAATCTTCCGATTTCGAAATCGAAATCGGTACTATTTTTGTATGAAATGGTTGACACGACTTTGTAACGATATGCAGGTACGAAATCGATTCGATATATCGGTACGAATTCGTAACGAAATGTAGGTACAATTTCTTTTTGTTTGTTCAGCAGATTACCTCTTCAACGTTATGTTGCTGCTGTCACGCTCACGCACTGACGCGTGATTAATTCTAAATTTGATCACGATCATGCGTGAGATGATAAAATCACGACATTTGCACATCTCTAGTCAAAATATCATCGACGTCATCGAAGTATATATATATATTTCCTTCCTCGACAAGAGATTTTGTATAAAAACAAGGGCCTGCTGAATTTTGATGAAATCCACTTTTTAATAAAACATTGTGTAGTGTTTTTTTTTTCATACATTAGCTGATTGTTTTAAGCCATATAAACCTTTCTTTAGCTTACACACGTATGTATTTTGAACTCCGTTCTTCAAAACCAGGTGGTTGCATAATGTTTATTTATATCATTTTCTAGAACACCATTAAAAAATTCTGACTTAACTTCACGTCTACATGACAGGTAAACATATTGCCCAGTTAGCAGATTGTCTAGAAATTATATGAAACCCTTACGATTACAAATTTATATCATACATAACATATTTTAGTGTTAGGTGTTGTGCCAAACAACATATATGTATATATATATATATATATATATATTTATATAGGTTTGTCATTCCGTTTGCAATTTCCACAATATTAATAAGCGACCCATAAAGTATATATATTCTGGATCCTTATGCATAGGAAGTACGTGAAATCGGCTTTCCGAAGCTCCCAGAGAAGCTAAAGACTTCGGTCTTGAACTGGTGCATCAGAAATAGTCTGAAAAAGATTGGTGTTGAAAATCAGCAAAATTGAGCAGACGATTTCAGAGCTGGAAAACTCAAACTTTATTTTGCCATACTAAAGTAACTATCGAAAACTAATTTTTATTATTTTTTTATTAAATAAACTTATTTTATACTTCAGTAAAAATAAAATTGGTATGTTTTTCTAATAAAAAAATAAAAAATTAAAAAGACGTTTCCAGCGTTCGAAAACTGCAAATCTTTTTATACAAAATTATACAAAATTAACTTACTAAAACCAATTTTTCCTTTTTTCTATAAATTAAATATATCTTATACTCTTAAAAAAAAAAGAGATTGGTATAAGAAATCAGAAAAATCAAAAAGGGGTGATTCCAGGGTTGGGAAACTTAAAATATTTGTAATATAAAATTAACTACCGTAAACTAATTTTTATTTTTAATTAAATTAACTTATTTTATGCTTCAGCACGAAAAAATTGGTATTTCAAATTAGAAAAACAATTCAAAAAATTAAAAAGACGTTCCCAGGGTTGGAAAACCTTAACTTTTTTTCTTATACAAAAGTAACTTACTAAAAAAAATTTTTTCTTTTTCTCTATAAATTAAACATATCTTATATTCTTAAAAGAAAGAGATTGCTGTAAGAAATCAGAAAAATTGAAAAAGATGATTTCAGGGTTGGAACACTTATACTTTTTGTGATATAAAAAATTAACTACCGAAAACTGATTTTTATTTATTTTTATTAAATAAACTTATTTTATGCTTCAGTACGAATTAAATTGGTATTTTAAATTAAAAAACAAATAAAAAAATTATAAAGACGTTTCCAGGGTTGGAAAACTTTTACTTTTTTATACAAAAGTAACTTACTTAAATAAATTTTCCCTTTTGTTCTATAAATTAAACATATCGTATATTCTTAAAAGAAAGAGATTGGTTTAAGAAATCAGAAAAATCAAAAAGGATGATTCCAGGGTTGGGAAACTTACACTTTTTCTGGTATTTTAAATACCATTTAACTAGTTCTAATTAATTTTTTGCTTTTTCTTTATAAATTATATATATATATTACGTTTTGCAAAGAAAATTTTGGTGTAGAAAATTATAAAAATGAAAACCACAGCTCCAGAGCTGGAAACCTTGAACTTTTTTTCTGGATATTAAAGTTACTAAATAAAACTATTTGTTTAATTTGATTTTTTGATATTGTATGACGTGACGTCGTTTTTGACAATTGGAATAAGGGTGAATGTAAAATATTTCTTAAATACAGAGTAGAAATAAGTAGAATAAACTATTCAACTTATTGCTAATATCGAGAAAAAAAATATATTTAATCGAAAAATACCGAGAGGTCACTTACTAAAAATTGTACTGGAGCAAAAAATTATAAATTGTTTCACAAAACATATGCATATGTATGGATGTGCTTATGAATGTATCTCTATACTTTATATACGCACTTTGGTGAAGGGTATATAAGATTCGGCACAGCCGAATATAGCACTCTTATTTGTTTAACATCAATATCTAAATGATATTGCTTGCAGAGTTACCTCTCTAACCACTGACTGTCATTAACTCACTCTCTTTTTTTGGTGCTGTTATTAAAAATCAATGAAAATTCTTACTGTTGTTTGATTGTTTTTTATAGCAATCAAATAACTAACAAAAGCATGTTGACTAGATGAAGCCTTAAGTTAATAACACATGGCGCATTAATTAATAGTTTTTCTCGTATTAAAACAATTTATAAAATAAAATTGTGATAGCTATTTTATTTTATAATATTACATAAAACTATATATGTCAGAAGGAGTTTTAAGAAGTATTCAAAACAATCATACTGATTCATTGCTTTAGTGAATCATATGAATGAATAGATTGCAAGCAGTGGCATGCATTTATTAGCAACAGTCTCATTGATATGAACCATGTAATAGCATCATTCATTATTTTATTTTAAGTGCTAGCTCAATATTCAATTTACATAATGCAAAATTGTGCCGTTTGATTCGTAATCATGCACATCACTGATGTATTCACATGTAAGCATTTTGCGGCAGAAAAAATATTTTTCTACAATCAACACGTTTACTTAAAATTAATTAAAAATGTTATTAAGTCAATCAAACTTTTGCTTAAAATTTAAATTTAATCAAATATTTAATTGATTTTTGATTCTTTTTTAATTAAACGTTTTTATTCCAGGTTAATATTTTTCTGTGAAGTGTAAAATTAGAAAACATAGTTTCGAGGAAAACTCACATTTAATGTACGAAGGAGTCAAAAAAATGGAACTGGCATAAGAAAACTATTTTTTGTAAATGAAATATTAAATGCAGATTTTCTGAGATCGTAAGAGATTTTATAAAAATTTTATTTTCAGCATATTTTGGCTCTTATAAGTATTTGTAAACTTAATGAGACTTTTATAATGACTTACGGCTAATAAATCAGTGAATATTTAAATATAGTTTAAGTTAATTTTCATAAAAAATCTAAATGCATTTAAATACACTTTAATTTTTTCAGTGGCTAATTAAAGTTAGTCCCAATTTACACTATGCAAGCTGATTAGTTTTTTTAGGAGAGAGAGAGAGAGAGAGACGAGGGGAAAAGGAAATTTTCTGTTTCCCTCGTCTCTCATTCCATCAAATTATTCAGCTAAGCAACTTGACTTGCAAAGTGTAAATTAGGACTTAATTATCGAATTGCGTTGAAAGTATGGTAGCACCACAATATTTTCAAATATTATGGAAAGCTTTCCAAACAACAGCTGTTCAATACAAATGAGAAAGTTGATTTATCAATTTGCAGAAAAGTGAAATAGCAAAAAACACAAAAAGAGCATCAAAACGCATTTTTCTATTTATTTACTTCATGATATGAAAATACTCGTATGTGTTACATTTGTTGTATATTTGCGAAAATTAGACTAAATTATTTTTAATACGAGTACATGATGTTCATGTATGTACATGCCCTGTCGGAAATTACGTTAACTTTAGACTAACTTTAAGCTAACTATCTATTTCGCAACTAGTACTGATTGGATAATCAACTGACTATTTTAACATTGCGATGTCCTAGGTGGTGGTCAATTTTCTCACTCTTTGATTTTTTTAAATCACCTGGTAGTCAGTAAATTAAAAAAAAATTTCTGGGGCTCGAACATGTGTCATCACTCCTTGTGTACTCAACGCGCTACCACTCAGCTAAGGTACCATCTAAAACCGTGGTTGGCAACCCATACCATTACATTTTACAATTGTGTGCGTTATACTCTTACCACGAGTCGGTGTTGCCAGTTAAATTTTCGTCTCATTTTCCTAACTTGAAATTTTAAATCTCCAAAGTCAAACTTGATTTTATTATGGTCAGAAGAAACACTCAAGTTTTGTTTATGAAGAAGTACATCTTCTCTTGTTGCTACGCCAATGTAAAGGTGAGTAAAGAGATAGTTTTGTAGAAAATGTTCTTAAAATAATTTATATATGCTTAAAAATGCCTTTGCATGTCACGTTTTTTCATGCATGGCAACGTACGTTGACATAATAATTTCCTGAAAATAAAAAATTTAATAAATTCTTATCACATATTTTCTTATTGTTGGGAAAAAATTTTTCTTTGGCAACGCTGATTCTTAAGAGTATGCGATACACACTAGTGTCCTGCAGAGGACTATTTATTTATAAGACCTTTCAAGACATGAGAGATTTTTTCCAATGCTTTACTACAGCGAAATATTCTAAAAGAATCGCTAAACAACACTTTTGGCAAGTAATTTTTTTCGGTGGTTTGTCTTGCCAACAGTGTTGTTTAGCGATTCTTTTAGAATATTTCGCTGTAGTAAAGCATTGGAAAAAATCTCTCATGTCTTGAAAGGTCTTATAAATAGTCTTGTGCAGGACACTAGTACATATACGTAATAGAAGAGTATAAGAAAAGGCGCGGCACCCTTAATTTGCCGACCACAGATTTAAATACACTAGGTTGGATATTTAAATGGCTCTCAAATTTGTACTGAAAAAATTAATTCGGTACTTAAATGGCACTTAAAGATAAATGACACTTAATTCCGAAGTCAATTATTGGGCCTTAGGTGCACAATATTGGCTATTTAAGTTTCATTTAATTTTGGTGTGAAAAACAAAACTTTGTGTTTAAATACGATTTAAAAATAAAATACATATAATCATTGACTAATTTATTAGCCCTTAAGCTAAAATTTATTTGCTAAAATTTTGTTACGTAAACGTTATCAGGGAAATGGGGATTTGGCGTGAATTTGAAGTTCTTCTTATAAAATATTAAAATGTTTATAAATAACTTGATTCAGTCTTAAGAATACTTAGTTGATATCGATTTCAATTAATTTCTTTAATTTTCGAAAACTTTATTTACTATTCATAACATACATCAAGTTTTTTTTCTCAAGCTTTGACTTTGTTTGGGAGAAGCGAGGCGGTAATACACGCAGAAAAAAGATATGGTTGTAGAATGGTTGAGCAAACAATATTATGTTCTCTGAAATAAATATGTGGTCGTTGAAAACTAATTATTGTTATTTTAAACATTAATTGCGTTACGATAAACAAAGTAATGTTTGATTTTAATAAATACTTACATTATTATATTTATAAAAATTGTGATATAGTTAGAGTTTAACAGTATAGTTTTGTTAAAAATTTATCACTAGAACATAATTTATATTATTATGTCAGTTCGGTTTTTCGTTTGTAAGCTATCGGTAGTGCAGGCGTAGTGTTAAATAAATAAATAAATAAAGTATAAACAAAAGGGTTGACCAATAAAAATATATATATACATATATACATCTCTTTATACAGACGTATCTATATTTCGTGTACACACACACATGTATGTGTAAGTATATTTTTTTCAACAATATTAATTTATTTTAATTTCGGAATTAACGCACAGCTGTTCTAAACAAAAGATCTACCAATAAATATATGATAAAAAAAACTAAATATTATTGTTATATAGAATAATACTGTTGTCGTGTTTAACAATATTATTATTATATTAAAACATGGTATGGTAAGTCTGAATTATATTTAAGTCACATGTAGCAATAGTGTTGTCATATATATAATACTAAGATTAGGTACAACAAAGTTAATTATTTTTGTAATATAATAATATTATAATTGAAATTTATTTGCTGGTAGTTTAGCATGTCTATATACGTATTTCATTGGCGCTTGAACCAAATCATCAGTAGACTTTTCAATTAATGTTTTATTTTTCATTTAGCCTTGTAAATACTTTTATTGTTATCCAATGGATTTCTAATTGTATAAGGATGTAGAAAAATAAAATGAGTTCACCTGGATATAAATTATTTGCTGGGTTTTGTATCAGTTTCAAAGCCTACTAAGCTTATTTTTTCTTTTGTGATTTTCAAAAGTATTATTATTTTATGAATTCTCATATAGTTTTTGAAAGTCTATGCATAAAGTAAGAGGTTTGTGACTGTTTAAAATTTGTGGTTAAAGTCTACTGATGATTTGGTTCAAGCGCCAATGAAATACGTATATAGACATGCTAAACTACCAGCAAATAAATTTCAATTATAATAATATTATTTAAACTTTGCTTTTTTTATTGACAATACTACAATATATTTGACTGCAACTATATAATTCAATCATAGTATGTTGCTGTTTGATTATGGTTACCTCAACCATATTTTTTCTTTGCGTGTATAAACCGTTTGTATATCTCTCTTCTACTTTTTGAAACTTGAACAAGTCAAGTTGATATCATAAGTCAGTTTTCAACACAAATCAATGAAAATTCGTTAGTCTATAATTTAAAGCAAACTCTTATACATATGTATGTATTTGAAATCATTAAATCATTAAATCTTTCCAGAGATAGCATTCTTGATCCATGGCATAAAGGCAGCAACTTTAGTGTAAACACCCGGAAATCTGTCACGGGCGCATTCAAAACCAAACGACACAACACCAATTAAATAATAACGATGTTTAGAACCCTTCAACTGCAATAAAAATTTACCAAAAAAAAAAATTAAAAAAAATTAAATCTTATTATCTTCTAGAATTCTGTTTTGTGGTAAAACAAATATATTACTTGGGGCATCATTAGGGGACCACCAGAATCACCCTGGCAGGCATCGGCGAAACTATTTCCAGCACAAATCACCTAAATTGTTGTTTAAAATTAAAAATTAATTTTTTTTATTTAATGTACAGAGATTTTTATGTAAAAATAATTTTACCTTGTTGCCATGCTTCGAAAAATCAATGATTTGCTTATAACTCTTTGTACACTTATCTAGACTAATGATTGGCACTTGTACATGTTTTAAGACATTCGAACTGCGTCCGTGATTCTTTTGAGCACCCCAACCAGCAACAAATGGATTCATGTCCACAAAGTCTTCCTTCAGAAATTTGGGGTCTTCTGGCAAGCATATGGTGTTTATAAATCCTGTTAAGATTAAGACATTATATATTAGTGTCCTGCACAAGACTATTTATAAAACCTTTCAAGACATGAGAGATTTTTTCAAATGCTTTACTACAGCGAAATATTCTAAAAGAATCGCTAAGCAACACTGTTGGCAAGTAATTTTTTTCGGTGGTTTGTCTTGCCAACAGTGTTGATTAGCGATTCTTTTAGAATATTTCGCTGTAGTGAAGCATTGGAAAAAATCTCTCATGTCTTGAAAAGTCTTATAAATACTCTTGTGCAGGACACTATTATATATATATATATATATATATATATATATATATATATATATACAGCGATCAAAAAAAGTATTCGACATATACCAAATTTTTTTTGTTTTCATCAAGAAAAAACTATTTACTGTCTAATTTCATAAAAAGAACTTGGAAAACGTTTTATTGAGGAACTAAAAAAAATTAGATTATTTAAGTAACTAATATAAAAATTTCATCAATTAAAAAATAAGTTAAGAAATTGAAACAAAAAAAGTATTCGACATTGGTAATATTTTTAAAATACAAACTATGTACACTTGTTTTGGAAGCAAATGGCTTTTCCTTGGCGACGTGTGACTTCTTTTAAACGATCTGGTATAGATTAGTCCAGGATTTGTGTATATTTTGGACCGATTTTTCATTACTCGTCTAAGAGGACTTTTTTCATTTTATTTTTGCTTGAAAGTCACTTTTTCTTATTATTTTTTTTCGAAATAACCCCAGAAGTATTCAATAAGATAAAGAACTGGGCATTGTGGTGACGTTTTTATTATTTTAGGGCAGTATATATGTATAAGCCAAGGCCTTGTATTGATAGCGCAATGCTTAGGATCGTTTGTGTTGGATGATCTATTATTCAATGAAAAAATGCTAAAATCCCCACATCGGAGGCCGATATTCACACCCAGACGATATACTACCCCCGCAGTGTTTTACAGTTCGTATGACCTATCGCTCTTAAGGTTCCGTATTTGGTTTAAGTTATACTAAAACTCGTCCATATTATCCAAGAAGATTATATTTGCTTGCCTCAGCAAAAAATTATATCCCTAATTATGTCTATCCAGTTCTCCGATTGATAATTTACATACTCTTTTGCAAACTGCTATCTTAACTGTGTGGTTCTCTTATAAACATGTGGATTCTTCCTGGAAATTTGGCATTTATTAATTGAATAACGGATCATCGACGTCGAATACTTTTTTTGACCGCTATATACATATATGTATATGTATGTACCTATATATGCAGAGTGTATGACAAGACCGTCAGTAACTTTCATTACGATAATCGTATCGCTATAATAAATATAACGAAAATTTATCATCTTTGTTACCCAGTAACATATTTTACGATTTTCGCTGTCGGTTGAAGTAAAACAAGTAAAATCACAAGGTCAAATTCATTTAGTTTTTCTTTAATTTTTATTAAAGTCCTGCACAAGACCATTTATAAGACTTTTCAGTTGTTTGTCTTGTCAACAGTTTTGTTTGGCGTTTGTTTTAGAATATTTCGCTATAGTAAACTATTTGAAAAATCTCTCATGTCTTGAAAGGTCTTATAAATGGTATTGTGCAGGACACTAATTCTTATTTATGCTTTTCGCTTATTTTACCATTTTAAATGCAGGTATGCCACATTATATAAAATTAAATAGCGGGTAAAACACAGATGTACAGCAGAGAGCTGCGTAAATAGTCTTGAAATGTAAATACGTCTTGTTTTTAAATGTATTGTCGTAGCATGTATTATACTAAACCAATGATGTCATTTAATAAGCGAAGCACGATGGATCTATTGATGTACGTGTATGTGAGTATAACAAACACTTAAAATAATTGGTGTTGATGCGTGTATGCTTGTTATTTTTCATGTTGTACGTTTGAGTGTGTAAGATAAGATATTATGTATTTAAGGGTGATTTTTTAAAGCAAACGCATACAACTTATTTTAATGCATGTGTGTCCGATTGCATGTGCGCAGAAAAATAAAAGATCATACACACAACGCGTGTGCGTATGTACATGCATGACGTTTGAAGAAGAAAGCATCACAAATTCTTCCTTCACGAAGTATTTTCTTCTTTACTCATATAAGTACCTGCAATAGGTGAAACAAATTTCTTACAAACATTGTTGTTTAGCATTTGTCTTAGAAGATTTCGCTGTAGTAAAGCATTTGAAAAATCTCTCATTTCTTAAAAGTTCTTGTAACTTGTCTTGTGCAGGAGTCTAATGTACACTATCGTAGAAAAGAAATTACAGAATCACATTATCGTTACCGCAAACGTATGAACATGCCTAATGATAAACGTTACGATTTTCGGTTCGCAAAAAGTTACTGAATTCAGGTACAGGTACACTTAAGGCATGAATAATTAGTTCTTTTGTCATGGAGTCCATTTGTTAGAAGAAAAATGGGAAAAGTTATAAGCTAACGATGGCCAATACTTTGAATACATTTATATTCCACCAATGTTTCAAAATTTCTTACAAATATCTAGCCATAACCGTAAAAACAAAAGCTTAAACGACACAATTTTCGGACATCGTTTTTTCACGAAAATCGAGTATTTACGATGGCAAATAATCGATTTTGAGTGAAAAAAATAAGTTTGAAAGTGATGTCGCTTAAGCTTTTTTTGGCGGTTAATGCACAATATTTTATTCTCAACTTGTAATCACAAATATCAATCACACACTCACTTCACTCAATCTCTCACTTACTTGTCATCACTACCGGTTCACGCAATTCAATTACAGCTATGTCAGTTGATATAGCTCTCACATTGTATTGTTCATGTACAACGATGCGTTTAATGCGATAATCACGAGCATTCGGTTCAGCGTTATTAGAGAGATCATGAGCTCCCAAGCGTATTACAGACAATTGACCATTGATGCAATGTGCACATGTAAGGACATGCTTTGAGGTAATCAAGCTGCCACCACATAGAAATTGCAAAGACTTTGGATTGTTTCCATTGAAATAGCCCAAGGCTGCCATCCAGGGGTAATTTCCTAAAACGAAAAAAAGTTCATAACATACTTAAGGAAGGGAATTAAAAATTATTGGCTTACCTTTCTTAGCCTCACTACCGCCAACAATGCGATTAATGAAGATTTGGTTTGTGCCACAATTTCCAGTTGCAGTTGCTCCATTATCTACACTTGTCACTTCTGATGTTGAAGTTTGCTTTGGCGGAGAAGTTATTTCTTTCACGGGTTCTAGTGGGAGAAATATAATGGTGTTTGTATTAGTAAAACCAGGGCTGGAGCTTGGTTCTTTCGGGTTATTAACAGAAGTTTGTGGCTTATCTTCCAATGGTGCAAATATCAATGTACTTTCCTTCCGCGGGCTTGTAACTATTCTTGGAAGATGTTGTGAATGTATTTGCGAATTGGGCATCATTACTTTACCGAATGAGCGTGATCTACAGCAAATCTGTTAAAGTCAAGGAAATGAAAACATAAAGAAAAAAGTTTGGCATCAGTAGTTATTTATAAATAAATGTAATGGGTGTTTTTTATTGAGGTATAGAACTTTAAGTTGCCATCACTTTTTTAACTGGTGGCCATTTTGTCAGCTGTCAAGTGATTAATATTTAGTTTGGTTTGCCATTTTATCATGAACAGGTTGACAAAAGAACAACGCTTGCAAATCGTGCAAATTTATTTCGAAAATAATGGTTCAGTTCGCGAAGTTTACCGCAAGCTCCGTCCATTTTATGGTCGACATAATCGTCCATCAGAGCAATTAATTCGGTTAACCATGGATCGTTTTCGCACTACGTTTACTCTATGTGATAATACGCATCCGCAGAGACGTCGAACAGTGCGCACCGAAGAAACAATTGCCGCTGTAGAGCAAAGTGTTGAAGAGGACCCGAATGAATCGATTCGCCACCGTGCACAGCAATTGGAGCTTTGTCCATCAACTTTATGTAAGATTTTGCGCAAAGATCTTGGCTTGCGACCTTACAAGATCCAGCTTGTGCAAGAATTAAAGCCGCGAGACCATGCAATGCATCGTGATTTTGGTGTATGGGCCGAAAATGAGATTGATCTCGATGCTGATTTTCATCGCAAAATTTTGTTCAGTGATGAGGCTCATTTTTGGTTGAATGGCTACGTCAACAAGCAAAATTGCCGCATTTGGAGTGAAGAGAATCCACATGAGACCCTTGAGACGCCATTACATCCACAAAAACTGGCTGTTTGGTGTGCTCTATGGGCTGGTGGAGTCATTGGGCCATACTTCTTCCGAAATAATGCTGGAGAGTCAGTTACCGTTAATGGAGACCGGTATAGAGCCATGATAACCGACTATTTTGTTCCCGAATTGGATGGCATGAATGTGGATGAGTTGTGGTTCCAACAAGACGGCGCTACATGCCACACAGCGCACGTCACAATCGATTTATTGAAGGAAATATTCGATGAGCGCATAATTTCGCGGAATGGACCTGTCAATTGGCCACCAAGATCGTGTGATTTGACACCATTGGATTATTTTCTTTGGGGATATGTGAAGTCGCTCGTCTACGCCAACAAACCAGAAACGTTAGGGGACTTGGAAGCCAACATTCGTGGCGTTATTGCCAACATACGGCCCCATATGCTCGAAAAAGTGGTTGAAAATTGGACCTGTAGAATTGGCTTTATTCGAGCCAGCCGCGGCGGCCACATGCCCGAAATCATATTTAAACATTAATGGCATAAAATTATCCTTCCAATAAAGCCAAATTGATGGACATTAAAACGATTTTCTTGTGTTTTATTTCAATTCAAAGTTCTATACCTCTAAAAAAAACACCCGTTATATATATATATATGTATATTAGATCATTTAGTTCCCATATACACATACAGTGCACAGCAGTATGGGTTAGTTGCAGAAATTCCATTGCGTAAATATTGTGCATTGAAAATTAAAAGAATTTATTTATTAGTTTTTGTTTTTTGGGAATTGTTACAATTTAAGTTTAACATTTCTTAAAGCACTAATAATAATTCCAAACTATTCTTTTCCTTATTCAGTAAAATATTTTTTATTACAAACACTTGGAAATTGATTATTGAGGTGTTGGAGCTGGATACTATGAGCATTTCACTCTGTCTAATGCAGAGCATAAGGGAACCTTGACCCAAAAATTTCTTAGATCCACTAGAGATATTACTTTAAAACTTCATTTAAAGAAATGAGAAGTTCAACTAATATCAAAGTTGAAACAACAAGTCAATAATTATTATTTTAAATTTTTTACCTTACCATTGCTACATTGGCTGACGTTTTTCAGCTGGAATTGTAGTTGTAAGAAGTATGTAAGGAAAATAAATGTAAATAATAACAACAAACTTTATGTCAAATATATATTCTGCAGTATTTCACTTATGGGTTTTCACTTACTCTTTGGAAAATATTCGGGTATAAAAATTTAAATTTTAACTTTTGTACCAACCTTGATCCACTCACTGTTCTGCTAATGGAGAAGTCAAATCTTATACGATTTGCAAAAGAATCGACTTAAAACAAATTTTTTAACAGTTAAAAAAATACTGCTACCAAAAGCACAAGCTATTTTATACACAATTTGAACTAAAACTTTGAAAATGTTATATTTTGATTTTATAAAAAAGTCTGTTAACTATTTCACAATTATAAAAAATTTTTGCAAAAATACCAACCCAATTTTAGACTTACTTAAAAAGGTAATACTATAAAAAATATTTAAAAGAAATTTATAGTTCAAAATTTTTCGTTATTGAAGGAACCATATCGTTTGGAAAATAAACCTATTTTTGTTATAAATTAAATATTGAATTTAAGGCCTTTTTTCTCAAATTCCAAAGCTGCAACTAAAAAAATTATCATTTTGTGATATTTTATTATTTTTTTGTGATCATTTTATAGAGATCGGCAACATTGTTTTAAAACTAAAGGCTCAGTTAAGGCTCAGTTAGCCGACTGTAATGTAATGTAACTGCAACAGTAAGAAACAGCTGATCGATTTTGTTATGTGAAAAGTAACGAAAATGGTTATAGAGATGTAATGTAACGTAACCTACTTTTCATATAAAAATATCAATCAGCTGTTTTCGACGTTACAGTTACATTACATAACAGTCGGCTAAGGGCTCAGTTAGCCGACTGTAATGTAAAGTAACTGCAACAGTAAGAAACAGCTGATCGATTTTGTTATGTGAAAAGTAATGAAAATGGTTATAGAGATGTAATGTAACGTAACCTACTTTTCATATAAAAATATCAATCAGCTATTTTCTACGTTACAGTTACATTACAGTCGGCCAACTGAGCCTTAACTGAGCCTTTAGCCGACTGTAGCTGTAACGTAGAAAACAGCTGATTGATATTTTTATGTGATAAGTAGGTTACATAGTGTCCACACCTGATGATTTTATATCAGACCTCGTAATATGACGCCGGCAGGGCAACTGTAATTTTTTCATTAATATCAACACATAGGTGTAGACGTTTATGATTTTATAAATATTATGATGAATCAAACAAATATTTTAAAAATACTTGCCAAAAATAAATAATTTGCGTGTTGTTTAATTTTTTGGTCACAAATAATTGTTGTGCCGCATTTTTAAACGAAATTTGTTTAATAAATAAACGTTAAATGCACAATAACACATAATAATATTAATAAATTGTGTCTATACGTGATGAATTTTCATCATGATATCAATTTGACATTCATCATGATATAAACTCATCAGGTGTGGACACTATGTTAGGTTATATTACATCTCTATAATCATTTTCATTGCTTTTCACATAACATAACTGTTGCACTTACATTACATTACAGTCGGCTAACTGAGTCTTAATACTATCAAGCTGTAACATTTTTACATGAATGTTGTTGTTGTTGTTATTAGCGGGATTGCTTCGAAAACAGAATTGCCAACAGTTTTGTTTTGTTTTTTTTACATAAGTATGCATATCTGGGTTTTTCTTTCCAATTCAGTCCTGTTGATTTTTGTGCAAGGAGTAATCATTTGGAAACAGGTCAATTTAAAAATTATGTTTGAACTTATTTGTAAAACTTCGTAGTATGTGCATGTGTATGTTTTTAAATATTTCCAAAAATATTATACGAGCCCGGCAAAAAATTTAAAAAAACAGCAAAAATTATTAAAAATCCCAGTTTTGGAATTTTTTTAAATTTCTTTGAGAATTTATCGGGAATTCCGAAGAAAATCTTTTTTATTATTTTATTTCTATTAATGTATATCCTTTTACATGCAAATGAGAATTTTAGTGAATTTACGTCGAATCGCAAAAAAATAAATGTTTTGAACTGAGAAAATGTTTGTTTGAAGTTAAGTTCAAAAATATCTTCCCTTGATTCATACACTCTGCTATATTGTATAGATACTTACCATATAATTTACGCCATCAAACCCGCATATAGAATTACTAATAAATGATTGAAAATCAATACCATACGTTGACATGCGGCTCTGATCGTGAAATTCTTCATAAATATCAGGACATCTGGCCAATGGTATGCACTTGCCAGGACGCAAACGGGAATCGAAACATTCTTGAGCTGCAAAAGATGTCAAAACTTAATATTAATAATGCTAATTATTACATGAATATATAAATACAAGATTTCTTTCATGCTTTCATATTTTGGCGGATGTTCCCACAAACCAAGCAGTCGACTGGTTTAGAAAATTCTCATGAAAATCTTTTTATAAAAATCACTTAAATTTTTTAGTGAGCTTTGCAAAGATTTTCTAGTTACTTGTGTGGTTTCTACTGAGTTGTAAAAACAGGATGTTCGTGTTTGACAATATCTTCCATAATGAATTGATCAAAATTAGACAATATTCAATTTATATTAATCGGCCTTTTTACACGACTGCGCGATACAAGGAAGGGTATTACGTCTATCAGCCTGTGTATGCATGTATGTATGTATGTATGTATGTGTGCATGTATGTGTGTTCCTTTGTGGAATTATATAAACCGAACGCGTGGGCCGATTTTGATGATTCTTACATCAATTAATTTGTCTTAATCCTGGTAGTATCCCTAAATATATGACAGTAGTTAAAAAATAAAAAGTCGGCGAACTATATCGAAATGTGTATTATTCGATAGGTATTTTAAAATCATATTCAGTTTTCTCTTAGGATTTTCCATTTCGAATGATCACTTAGGATATATAATGGTTCAAAGTTGGTTGCGATCGGGTTTTTTTATTTTTAACCGACTTCAAAAAAAGGAGGAGATTAACAATTCATCTCTATTTTTTACTTTTTGGGGGTGTAACTTCATAAAAATTCTTTTTTTTTTTTTTTTTTTTTTGTCTGAGAAGGTATAGCTTCTGTTTGGTCCTGTTGTTAAAAATTGGGCGGGGACACGCCCACAATTTTTTAATTTAATTTTATGACATTCTACTCATTTGATTGCTGCGAAACCTATGAAACACCTTTTCTTCTTGTAATTGCACAATTTTAAAGTTGAAAAAATTGGGCGGGGTTCTTCTTAACTGATTTTTACGAATTCTGCCACATACCTTTAGCTCCAAAATAGATACTATCCTCCATTTAAAATATAGGGTGGAGTCACGCTCATTAAAATTTAATTTTATATTTCTCTGTTATTTCTTCTTATCTTCTTCTTTCAGATCTTTGCATTGAAGTCGATTTTTTTTGGCAGAAAGAATTGTTTGTTAATTACTACTTGTTATAAATTTCAATTGATGATAACTCTAAACCCACCTGGTGCTCGTTTGATTTTCGGTAAAATTTCTACCGGCTGGGAGGACATTTCTTTGTTGGGATATGGCAATAAAGCAGTCAATAAGGATATTAATTGTAAATACATTTTGAAAATAATATCAACTAGTTAGTATGTATTTAAATTCTTTTAAATTAAATTTTCTGCCCCAGACTTTTCTGAGGATAAAAAGCATAAGATTTTGAATTCAATTTCCGAAATTATTAGCGATTTTTCACACTTTCTCTATTTAACAGCAGCGTTAATATTTTCAAACGTTTTCAATAGAGTTTGAATTTACACTAAATTTTACTTTCTTCTTGCATTTTATTTTTACTTCTGTAAAACAACAAAATATGCTGGTGATTTATGTATACTTTCACTTATTTAGATTTGTGATATGTAAAACATATTTTTGTAATTTAAATTGATTAAAAAGCGAAACAACATAATTGGTCTCTGTAATAAATTTTAACGAAAGCTTTTCTAAAATTTATTATTAAAATCAATAGTACTTGTAATTAACTAAGAATAATTTAAATCCCGTTAAAATTTAAATTGCTTAAAATTTTTTTTTTAATTTTTCATTTCCGCTGATCTTTTTTTTAACTATTTAACTGTCCAAATTTATTGAAAAAGAAATATTCTGTCGAATCGTTTTCGACTGTTAAAACATAAAAACAAATTTATCTAATGCAAATTAATACCATGTGTTACAGCACCCGAATTCAGAAGAAAAAAATTTGAAAATGGACAATTTAAAATTTTTTGATTTTCTCGTTTTTGCTTTTGAGCAAAGAAACTTTTATTCTTTTTCGCACTTCGAAACAGTCTTGTGTATATAAATGTTTTATTTAACTGAATCTAATTTATTTTTTAACTTCTTAGTATATTTCTAAATTCTTTAGTACCGTTTACAAACAATTTTAAATTTTTTGATCAAGATTATTCGCAAATGAAATTAATTAACGGATTAAAATAATTGCACAGTTCATTAAAAAAATATCTAAGCTATGCACTAATCGCTCCTTTACTCAAACAATGTTATAACACAAAAATTTAATTTAATTTAATTTAATTTAATTTAATTTAATTTAATTTAATTTAATTTAATTTAATTTAGTTTAATTTAATTTAATTTAATTTAATTTAATTTATATTTGTGATTTGAACGGGCTAAAGTTCGTATCGCTTTTTAAGCCAAATTACATGTGATAATTATTAATGAACAAATAACACCAAAGTCTGTTGTAAATATTCTGACTAACAACACATAGTTGAACGGAACAGCCAGCCGTTTTCGAAGGCCACTAAACCTTCATCATCATATAGAAACAAATGGAGTTCGAATAATAATTAAAATTAACTAAAAATTAATAGCCATGGGCCTGTGGCAAAAATTAAATAAAAAATATACTTAATAGTAACAAACCAAAAAAGTTTGTCTTAAGTAGAACAAAAAATAAGCAAATTAAGTAACATGTGTATAATTAGTAAAAACAACAAAACGACAATGGTAAGACTGTTGTAAATATAGTGATGGTAAAATTGAGCTTACAATACAAAAAAGCTTTCTGCAAATTGAAATACGATGAATCAAAACAATTCACATATTCCATTTGCAATAAAATGCTAAGTATATAAAGCAGAAATCTACATCAACTGACACCACACACAGTGGACCAAACACAAAAGAACGCTGATGATGAAGGTTTAGTGGCCTTCGAAACGGCTGGCTGTTCCGTTCAACTATGTGTTGTTAGTCAGAATATTTACAACAGACTTTGGTGTTATTTGTTCATTAATAATTATCACATGTAATTTGGCTTAAAAAGCGATACGAACTTTAGCCCGTTCAAATCACAAATATAGAAACAAATGGAGTTCGAATAATAATTAAAATTAACTATTAATTTAATTTAATTTAGTTTAATTTAATTTAATTTAATTTAATTTAATTTAATTTAATTTAATTTAATTTAATTTAATTTAATTTAATTTAATTTAGTTTAATTTAATTTAATTTAATTTAATTTAATTTAATTTAATTTAATTTAATTTAATTTAATTTAATTTAATTTAATTTAATTTAATTTAATTTAATTTAATTTAATTTAATTTAATTTAATTTAATTTTATTTAATTTAATTTAATTTAATTTAATTTAATTTAATTTAATTTAATTTAATTTAATTTAATTTAATTTAATTTAATTTAATTTAATTTAATTTAATTTAATTTAATTTAATTTAATTTAATTTAATTTAGTTTAATTTAATTTAATTTAATTTAATTTAATTTAATTTAATTTAATTTAATTTAATTTAATATAATTTAATTTAATTTAATTTAATTTAATTTAATTTAATTTAATTTAATTTAATATAATTTAATTTAATTTAATTTAATTTAATTTAATTTAATTTAATTTAATTTAATTTAATGTAATTTAATTTAATTTAATTTAATTTAATTTAATTTAGTTTAATTTAATTTAATTTAATTTAATTTAATATAATTTAATTTAATTTAATTTAATTTAATTTAATTTAATTTAATTTAATTTAATTTAATTTAATTTAATTTAATTTAATATAATTTAATTTAATTTAATATAATTTAATTTAATTTAATTTAATTTAATTTAATTTAATTTAATTTAATTTAGTTTAATTTAATTTAATTTAATTTAATTTAATTTAATTGAATTTAATTTAATTTAATTTAATTTAATTTAATTTAATTTAATTTAATTTAATTTAATTTAATTTAATTTAATTTAATTTAATTTAATTTAATTTAATTTAATTTAATTTAATTTAATTTAATTTAATTTAATTTAATTTAATTTAATTTAATTTGATTTAATTTAATTTAATTTAATTTAATTTAATTTAATTTAATTTAATTTAATTTAATGTAATTTAATTTAATTTAATTTAATTTAATTTAATTTAATTTAATTTAATTTGATTTAATTTAATTTAATTTAATTTAATTTAATTTAATTTAATTTAATTTAATTTAATTTAATTTAATTTAATTTAAATTAATTTAATTTAATTTAATTTAATTTAATTTAATTTAATTTAATTTAATTTAATTTAATTTAATTTAATTTAATTGAATTTAATTTAATTTAACAACAGCAAAAGCTACGTCTTATTAATGCACCCATTGTCTCCCTTACAAATACGCTTCTGGGAAGCAGTAATTTTTAATGGGTTATTATTCATTTTGTGTAAAGACTTCACACAAACATCTTGTTTACTTAACTCTTGAGAGAAAATTAGAAATTTCTTTTCCATTAAGTTGTGTGTAAATTGTAAACTTCAAACCCGTTTTCTGGCAAACTAGTTTTTTTGGAGTTATGGCGTTGTTTTAGTAAATGAGAGAAAAATATTTTCAAAGTTCCACATATGATCGCTCAGATGCTTAAGCCAGGTTTTTCTACTTATTTTCTTTTTTATGCCTTGTCTAGAAAGTTTGTGTGCAAATCACTCAAAAAATTAGTGCTTTTTAAATAAATTTTATACTCAAGTCGACCGTCTGAGTTGTAAAAATAGGAGGTAAGTAACTAAAGCTTGCATTTGTATTATTTATAAAGTAAAGTTTTTTATATAGAGCCATAATAAGGTGTAAAGGTTTTTGGGACAACGTTTACTGTTTTGTTTTAGTAATTTTGAGTTGTTTTAGAAAATGAGGGCAATGTTTTTGCAGAGTTCAACAGCTGACCGCACAGATGCTTAAAGCTTAAATTAGACGTGCCATAGCCATAACCAAACAAAAATTTAATTGGTTTCTATGGCAATGGCTATGGCGTTATGGCGAGTCACCTATAATCAAATGCAGTGTTGCCCATAAGTTTGGTTCGTGCAGCTGTTTTCTATGGTTATGGTTATGACATGTCTGATTGAACCTTAAGCCAGTCTTATACTTATTTTCTTTTTTATTTAATTATTTAAGTAATTAAAACTTATGTTTACATTATTTATAAAGACTATTTTTTTTATATCCAATCATAACCACTAACAAAGCTTAAGCAACAAATTTTTTAGATTAGGTTTTTTACGAAAATCGATTATTTACGTTTTCATATAATTGATTTTTGTAAAAAAAATTAAGTTTGAAAATTAAGTCGCTTAAGGTTCTGTGGCGGTTACGGCACAATATATCATAATGTATTTTGAATACACTGTGCCGCAAACCAATAAATAAACGACGATATGTATGAAAGTCTAAGTCCCTATTTACACTATGCAAGTCTTATTGCTAAGCTGATTAGTTTATTAGGGGAGAGAGACGGGGGGAAAAGAAACGTTGCTGTTCCCCTCGTCTCTCTCTCCCTGAAACTAATCAGCTTAGCAATAAGACTTGCACAGTGTGATTTGGGACTAACTAGTTTTTTTCGAGTTTTTAGCGGTAATCTTGACTATATTTTACAAAACTTCCTTTATATGCTCACTTAAAACTAAATTCGATCTTACACTTTTATACACTTCTCTGGAGTTTTTGTATTTTTTCTTAAGAAATAATATTTCTTACACTTACTTTTTGTTAAAACAATTTGCACCGAAATGTATATTAATAAATACAAATGTGATAATAAATTTTTAAACATTTTTTTCTAATAATAAATATCAATTGTAATCGAAAAGCAAATCTCTACTAAATCAGTAAAACATTCACACCGGTTTGAAATTTGAATAGTTTTAAAAAAAAGTTAAAATAATGAAAAGAAAAATATTAATGCTATGAACACAACCGTAACGAACGACGAATTTTTCGTACTGAATGTTAGTCATAGGAAATAAAACACATTAGGGCACAATAAAATGCAGACAAAACAATGCGTACAGGAAATTTTTCGTGCGTACAGAACTCTGTGGATAGGCTTATTTCTATTAAAGATGTGCACAGTTCCACCCCCTGCATTGCACAAGTTCAGGTATACTTACATATGTATGTATGTATGTATATATGTACATATGTTATATGCACACAAGTGCATATTAGATAGTAGCTTTGTTGTTATGTTTGATACATATGTACATATGGTTACCGTAATATAGAAAGGACCTAACTATTTTTTTTTTTTAATTGAGATTTTTGTATTTTTCAGTACAGTAGATGTTCTTCTATCGAAATATACCAAAAACTCGATATCAAAAAAATAACGAGTTAGGGCCTTTCTATATTAAGGTAGCGATATCCGCGCATTCAGAAATAATTTGACAGGTAGCTAACCGGTTACCTGTTGCACTCTTGCATAGACCTTATTATTTATGAATAGTCCATGCCGACAAACCACAAATTTTTGGAAACAAAGAAAAAGGAAATGTCCTTCATTGTTATAACACAATTTCAGCTGCTAAGGTAGTTTTGTTCATATTTTATTACTTTTCATTTGGGGTGAAATACTAAATCGTTCTAAAGACCAGTGATTATTCACTACCCTTTATAATAACACAACTAATTACTAAGCAAATCTCATCGATCTCTATGAAATTCACAAGAAAATAAAAATTCTAAGAAATTTTAATGTCAATAATCATAAATAAATCATTTTGTGAAAATCGTACAGATCTGTCAAAACATCTGTCACACATACATACATACGTAAGGTACGATCACACTTGGCAAACATTTTCCCAAATAAGCTTAACCACTAAATATGAATAGCAAAATGCTTCAAACAGAAAACTAGCTTAAAGTTTTATATTCACTTACTACGCACTTTAATGGAAAAGAGTCAAGAGTCCAGTACACAAAATGTTTCTATGAAATTTTTACACCACATGAATAACTTTATGAAGATTAATTATGCATGATTAACTCAGAAACTTTAATTTTAGGGTTCCGTACACCGAATAAATAAATACATACATGCCTACATACATACATACATACATACGTACATACCCTGAAGGAAACGTGGGGTTAAGTATCCCCATGTCACCATTTTTGTCAAATTTTTTGGTGACATTGTCAACAGAGCGTCTATTAGTATCGTTCTTAATGCGTAGAAAACGTTTTTTCATATACACCCAACTATGCTTCTTCTTCTTGTTTTATTGGTTTTTTTTAAACAAAAGTGACGTGAAGCAAAAGTTAAGTGTTTATAAAAATTAGTTTAAGAAATCAAATTAAAAGGTGAATTTAAATGTATTGAACAATAATTAAAAAAAAATACACAAAAAGAATTTGCAAAAAAGATATAAAATAACAATCCATATTGTATAAAAATAGAAAATGTTAAAATTACAAAGATTTTAAGCGAAGTGCCAATTGTTTTACCCTGTGGAAAATTTTGTGCTATCAGTTAAGGATTTGTCATACTTGCAGATTCATTCATAAGTGTTTAACCTTACTAATTCATATTTTTTAATTTTGATTAACATATGTGTATTTATTTAATAGAAATGGCAAACAATATACCTAGTTGCTGGTGATATGCTGAACGAATAAATGAATTAATCCCGGTTATTGTATGTTTTTAAATTATAAATTCCATTTTTTATATATTTGTTTAATAAAATACCAAAATGTGAACAAAATACGCAATTTCATTATCCAAGGAGTATACTAGAATAACTAGAATGTGCTAGTGACTATCTGATTCCAATGTCTTCATATGGTCCCTAAGGAACTATCTAATCAGTAGTTTCAATGTCAGTAGTTGCTTTTTAATGACACGCACATGTTAAATGTTTATAGCAAAAAGCATTGAGTGGGGTATAGCTAGTCAGTAGTACTGGCGACAAAGTCAATAGGGAATCAGTACTGTTTTCCTGCAGGGTACAGACATACATACATACATACATACATACATAGACTGATAAACACAATACCCTTCTTTGCGTTGCGCAGTCCTGTAAAGAACTCTAAAAAGAAAATTAATTTAAAAAAAAGCCCTTAATCATTCTCAGGTCATGAAGAAATTATTTAAAAACTTAGAGAATTCTTACTTGAATTTTTTTAAGAACAGTACTCGAATGTTTTACTTTTTTAACCATACAAAACAAAAGACTTAAGATACGAACGTGCTCGGTATAAGTTGTCTCTGTGTCTCAAATAAAATGCAGATTCCTTCTATAGCACAAATAAATTAAAAACAATTAAATTAAAAATAAATTTATTTATGTATACGATTGTTATTTTTTTTTTTTTATTACCTACTAAAAAAAAAATAATTTAAATTTTGGCGCCTCGAAAATTATTTTTTTGATATGTCGTAGTGGAAGTTTTGATTCCTCATGCCAAAAGCTTTCGAAAAATCGATGGAACAATATCGATTAATTTTTGTCCTCACAATTCGTCCCGCTCTAATACACACAATTATAAAAAATTAAAAAAAACCGAAAAAGTCACCAAAAAGAAAACTGCGCCAAAAATAAAAATCGCTAAAAATAAAATAAATCGCCAAAACTAAAATAAATCGCCACAGCTAAAAAACACCAAAACCCGAACAAAAATTCCAAAAACGAAAAAAGACGCCAAAGCTACGTGTAAAAAAATCATCATACCATAGACCATATTTATGTGAACTGGGAAAAGTTTTTCGGGTACTTGAATTCTTTTTAAATGTCTATATCAGTTAGATATTCGATCGTATAGTATTACATACATTAATATAGAAATTCCTTAAAATTATGATATTTTTTTTTTTTTAAATCGAGATTTTTACATTTTCCGATATGAATTGAGTGAAATATTTTTATTGATTAATGTGATGTAGTGTACCTCACTTACTATAATACACTGTATAATAGTTTAATTGCATTGTAACATAGTTCATTGTAATAATTAACAGAATGCTTACTTTATAATATTTAAATGACACACTTTTATTTTTATTAATAAATTATGTTGTTATAGCAAAATTAAAGACAAAAAGAAACACCAAAATTGAAGAATGTAAAATAGTATATAAGCAGCCAAAATGTTAAATAAAATCAGACTTTAATTTCTGAACATAAACTGGCAACAACTTGCCTTGTTTCTTATTAAATTCTCAAATCTTTTGGCACCTCTTTCGAGTGCCTACTGACAAGCTGGACTCCCTGACAGCTGTATAAAATAACCAATGGACTATAGGACCACATACAGTCTATAACACACTACCATTACACATCCTTTATAACATTACATGGCGAGCCATCCCATTTAACCTTTACATGGCGATCCTCCCTTTAACACATTACATGGCAATCTTGCCTTCAACCTTTACAGTAATTTTTCTAAAGAAGAGAACAAAAATTAAACTATATTTGTGATTTGAACGGGCTAAAGTTCGTATCGCTTTTTAAGCCAAATTACATATGATAATTATTAATGAACAAATAACACCAAAGTCTGTTGTAAATATTCTGACTAACAACACATAGTTGAACGGAACAGCCAGCCGTTTTCGAAGGCCACTAAACCTTCATCATCAGCGTTCTTTTGTGTTTGGTCCACTGTGTGTGGTGTCAGTTGATGTAGATTTCTGCTTTATATACTTAGCATTTTATTGCAAATGGAATATGTAAATTGTTTTGATTCATCGTATTTCAATTTGCTGAAAGCTTTTTTTTTCATTAATAATTATCACATGTAATTTGGCTTAAAAAGCGATTTGAGCTTTAGCCCGTTCAAATCACAAATATAGAAACAAATGGAGTTCGAATAATAATTAAAATTAACTAAAAATTAATAGCCATGGGCCTGTGGCAAAAATTAAAAATAAAAATATACTTAATAGTAACAAACCAAAAAAGTTTGTCTTAAGTAGAACAAAAAATAAGCAAATTAAGTAACATGTGTATAATTAGTAAAAAGAACAAAACGACAATGGTAAGACTGTTGTAAATATAGTTATGGTAAAATTGAGCTTACAATACAAAAAAGCTTTCAGCAAATTGAAATACGATGAATCAAAAACAATTCACATATTCCATTTGCAATAAAATGCTAAGTATATAAAGCAGAAATCTACATCAACTGACACCACACACAGTGGACCAAACACAAAAGAACGCTGATGATGAAGGTTTAGTGGCCTTCGAAAACGGCTGGCTGTTCCGTTCAACTATGTGTTATTAGTCAGAATATTTACAACAGACTTTAGTGTTGTTTGTTCATTAATAATTATCACATGTAATTTGGCTTAAAAAGCGATACGAACTTTAGCCCGTTCAAATCACAAATATAGAAACAGATGTGCAATCGCTTTACGTGAGTACCTGCCATTACGGCCCAATCTCACGTGTGCCAAAGCACCGGGTGTGGGTTAGACGCCAGACCAACGCCCCCATGCACCCCTTTAGAATGAACCTATGGCCCACTCCACAAGGCACATAGGTTGCAATCTTTGAATATAGTTATCCCTGTACTATATTCAATTACCTTGCTGAGGTAATTTGAGCTATCTAAACTCTGCTGCTATGCCCGTGCCCATAGCAGCTCTGTTGAATGGCAACAGCACCTAGAACAGTGTCTGGCTGACCGCGTCACACCAACCACTAGCATTGATTTAACACTGGGAAGCCAAGACTATTCTCCCAGCGATGTTTGGTAGCAAACCACAGCCACCACGATAATTCTCCGGCTTCCACGCTTAGGTGTTGTGTATACACCTAAGCGAGGTCCCCAAGAAAATTCCTCAACCATTGCTGGCACAGCTAACCACTCATCCATAAAGAACGCATGCCTGTGTCGCCAAATAACCAGTGCCTACTCCACACTTACCAAAATCATCCCTTTAACCCCTTAGGGGTCACCCCTTTGGGGTAGGACGAACTCGGCATTTTAGCAAAGGAAACTGACGACCGCTATATGCACTCAAAACTTCAGAGCAGCGAGGACCACTTACGCGAGAAGAATGCAAGCTCGCCACCAAGATCCTGTGCCTACTACAATCGATCATGCTTGATAAACGCCCCTTAACCCAGAGGGTGTGACGCACAACTATTTTAGCACAGAATCTTGACAACCGCAATGCATTTATCTCTAAGCAGCCCAGCTGTCGGGCAACCGGCACCCGTGGTACCAGAAGTAGCCTCTGGTTGGACCTCGAAGTTCCACCACAAGGGCTTCACCTCTATCGTCTTTTGAACTCAGGGGCAGTTCTAGGTGACGCTGCACCTAGCTGACAACAACGGGCTTACAATATTTGTTTTCCTTTTATAAATATGTGCACATCCGTTACTCTGTTTATGTTCAGAGATTGGGTAGTAACACATAAGTTTTACGGCTAATGAGCCAAAGGTCCGCCAGCGGAAAAAGCTACATTAACCTAGCTGGGGCCCCGGGGTTACCACACCCGTAGTTCATAACAGACTCCCCTGGGGGGAAATATAGAAATAAATGGAGTTCGAATAATAATTAAAATTAACTAAAAATTAAACTAGTTTTTATTAGCTGGGGGAAATAGCGGCATTTTTCTCTGCAGCCACTCACTTCATCAGCACCCATGTCTATATACTTGATACTTACAAATATATTTACCAAAGGTACATCAATAATTGTATACACAATAATCATTTCTCATATTCCATTTCATTTTTTTTTTTTAAGAGAAGTAACACTCAGACAATTAATGCTTACTACTACATATTACTAGGTGACAGGTGGTGAAGGAAGAGATAGAGGAAAGCTTCATTATTTTACAACGCTGCTTTTCGCACGTTTTTTATTTTATTTTTTTAATAAGGCAGCGTTGCAGCGCCTTCTTGTGTGAAATGAGGCGTATTAAATTTTTAAAGCTGTCTTTAGTAGCCATTTTATTGGTTATTTTACTTCGCCGATGATTTCGCTACACAATACCGATGAAGGAGGGCGCTCTGATGTTACATTAGGATTAGCATCTGCTGAAGTCAGTATAGTTCAGTGACCAGTGACTATGCCTTCATCACTTGAACTTTAAAAATTTACAAATATTTGAAAATTTTTTGGAAATACATAATTTTTTCTGTAATTTTTAATAAACAAAAATTTGGCAACGAATTTTTTGGCAATAAATCCGTAGTGCTGTGCAAAAGTCGTCGTTCGTTCCAATTGTGTTTACATTTTAAATAGTTTAATTGTTATAATTTATTTCATACGGAAAAAATATTAATCATTTGTATACAAAAGATAATACTTAAATACCAATGTTAGCAAATTTTTCAATGAAAAATTAAATTAATGAAAAATAAATTAACTAAGCCAGAGAATAAATAAATAAATGTTAGTTTTTGTTAAATTTATTTAGTAAACGTGTGTACGGAGGGTTGGAAGCTATTTTCTAGCTGCATATGAACTGCTACAAAAGGATCTTAGACTTAGGAAAATACAGGATAATAAACGGTTTGTCCACAACAACAAAAAAAAAAAGGAACATTACAAGTTTCACTTGTGCACTAGCTTATTCTTTTCTCTATTTTTATTTTTTCTTTGTGTTTGAAAGTTGTCTTAATCGACGACATTTATACATTTTTGTATAACGGTTAATTTTTGGACTTTATACTCGTTGTTTGATTTGACGATTTTCACTATATTAAAATAAGGGTTTCACCGTACGGACTCTACATACGACTTACAATTTATATTGAAAACAAAAACAAAAAAATTTTCATATTTTATTTTTTTCAATATAAATTTTCAGTCGAAAGTTTCGTTTCAGTTTTCTTTCGTTATTGTGAAACAGGCCTTTAGTCTTGAGCTTTTTTTCAAACTTTTGTATTTTTAATTAAAATTAGTACAAAAAACTTTAGTCAATATGAACTGGTGAATATCAAATGATCGAGAGTCGACTGTAGTTTAAATAAATATTTTTGTCTATGGCTTGAATGATTTTTGGTGTTATTAAAATGAGCACATACGTAATATTTTTTGTTCCTCTTGAAAATCTGGGCCATAAATCATTAACATTGGCATTGAACTCTGCTCGCAAAATTCAATAACATTGTTAAATAATAGAACTTCAATTATGTATACTTTTTTTTGTAATGGAAATTTTGCACATAAATTATATTTTATTAATTTTTTTTTATATATATACATATTACACATTAATTAATTATATAAACACTTTGTTAAAAAAAAAACCTCTAAAACATATGCCGACTACCCCTTTGTTTATTTTTTTTTTAATTGTTAACATTATTAATAGACACTTAGTTAAATAACACCTTATTATGAAGCACGTGATAATAGTATAACAGAAAAGTTGACAGCTAAACTTTTGAATTTACTCCCGATGTTTACAATCCAAAAATAATTGGGCTTCATTCTGCAATAAAAAAAAACATTTCATTATTAAGTGAAAAAGATTTTTATGTAGCTGTACTAAATAATTAATTATTACCTGCACAAATCGAAAGATTTCCAACAACATTTCATGAGAAGTCTTGCAGTTACCCGGCTGGGTATCGAAAAATGTTCCGGAGTTGGCACCCGATCGTTTGCCCCAATCGGGTGAAAATGTCAATTGACATTCCATACAGACGAATGTTAAGCATAATAAAATGGCTGGTAGTAAAATGCTAATTGAATTCATTTTCTTTACTGATGCCTGTTTGTGTTTAAGATGAGACTTTTATACTGATTTTTATAAGGAATAGAAGAGGTCCTTGTTGATGAATTTTGTATGGCTTTGTGTTTGGAATTTGAAAGGTTTCTTTCTCTTCTCGAATCAATTATTTTAAGGGAATCTGTTAAATATTTTGCATTTAATGTATACACACGCAATTATAAAATGCACAGTGGGGTCTGTTTGGCAAAGTTCGTAACATTTATAATTTAATGTACATGCAATATAAATTGCACAGTGGGATCTGTTTGATAAAATGCATAATTGCAACATACATATCGCACTTAATCAAGAAGAGGGTTTTAACTCAGAGTTTTAACATTTTCAGTAGAGATGAATAGGTTGAAATTTTTACAGTAGATGGATATTGATTGATGATGTTAGTTGTTTTCTTGCAAAAAGTGAAATTTTAAAAATTTCGAGTTAATACCCTCTTGTTGATTAAGTGCGATATATATGTACATACATAAGTTGCTTTTAATGTTTTGTAGTTTTTTGAAAAAAAAACAATCCAAGCCAGTTTGACGGTATAGCCCCCGCTATATCGTTTCCGAGTACAAGTCCGTGCCCGGGTACCCAGATTAACTCTAGGTTAGAATATCTCGCAATCTGATACACTTGATAGATAGATAACGATTTCATTGAACTTATGCATTGAATTTATGCGAGGATATCATCTTTCGTTTTTAAAAGTGGGCTTTACCAGGCCCATAAAATGTTCTCCCTTCTGCTTTATGTACTCCAGCTTAGCAGTTTTTATTCCATTATTCATGTATTGTTCATGAACCGGTTTCTACTAAACTTTACATGAATCATTAGCACTGAAAACAGCAAAACCTTAAGTTTAAAAAAGTGGGCGGGGTTACGCCCATAAGAATGTAAATTTATTATTTGCACTACAGAGCTGAAATTTGAAACACAAGTGGGTCTATATGAGTAAACAACTAAAAATTCTTAAACCCCGAAATTTTTAACAAGGGGACGTGGCCACGCCCGTAAAAATTTAACATGATATATTACGCCAGAGAGCAGAAATTTGGTATACAAGTAAGCATTGTCGGGAAATCAGCTAAAAAAAATCTGAAACCCTGAAAAATTTAACCAGAGGGTGGAACCACACCTCTTTTTTTAGATATTAAAAATTGTTTGTAGGTGCCTGGGCAACAGAAATATTGGGGGTTGGTCATATGTTTGACTCCCCTAGGGGCTAATTAGGGTGAGGGGGTAATTTTATAAAAAATTATATTTTGTATGGTAGAATCCTTAAGGAGCACAGATAAGGGGAAAATATTGGAGGGAGTTGGTCTTAAGTTTTGCCACTTTAGAAGCGACTCAGGGGCAGTTGTTTTTGTATCATGAACTAATAAAACATTTTTTTAGATATTAAAAATTTTTGTATGGGGACCACCCTAATGATTGAAGATGGAGTCTGGGTATATTGTGAAGAAATTTTGGGGGGGCGGTCATATATTTCACTGCTCTAGGAGCACTCTGGCGATAGTTAGGGTAATGTGTAACCTGACCAGACATCCCGCTTTAGGCGGGATTATCCCGCTTTTCATAGGTTGATCCCGCCTCGAATTTCTGTCCCGCTTTATCCCGCTTTTTAGAGTTTTGAAGAATTCAATCTCACGTTTTTTTATTTAGAAGTGTCACGCTTGCCGTTCAACCTTCACTATTTTGTAGAACACAATTCTCATTATTAACATAAATAGTAGGGTGATCGACTCGGTTTTTCAACCGGTTTTAAAACCCGGTTTTTTCACAATACGGTTGTCAGTTTTTTCAAAATTTTGATTTTTCGAATGTCGAATAGTCCGGTTTTTTTACAATTTAAAAACCGGCTGAGTCGAATACTTTTCGATTTGTATATTTTGCGTGTTTTGTTGATTTTCGTAAGTTTGTTTAGTGTAAAAGCTCTAAGCTTTTTTTGAGCATCGCGACATTTACTGAAAGATGAAATTTAAGAGAAATTATTTTATGAGTTAATAGCAGAGGCGAATTTAATTGGCCTTATGGTGTGCAATGGATATCAAAATACAGTTGCAAAAAGTGTTTTTTTAGTTTTGTTGACATTTTGCTTCATATTTTATATGTATATGTAGATATCCACCTTGTCCATACATTCATATGTACATACATATACATATACCATTAAGGAATAAACTCTACATACACCCATCATTTTTGGGGTTTGAGGAAACTTGGGAAGAAATTCAAAAAATTAATTGTCAATATTTAGGGTGCTAATAAATATCTTTATACAAAAAATAAACAATTCAAAAATAATTATAGTAACAATTAGAGATGTGCAAATGTCGTGATTTTATCGTGTCACGCGTGATTCACGTGATTCGTGATCAAATATTATAACTTATCACGCGTCAGTGCGTGAGCGTGACTGAAAAAAATTTTCTCGTGCGTGATCGTGCGTGAGCTTTTTTTTAATAATCACGCACGAATTCTTACGCTCTCACGAGATAACATTCCTGCATAGTTACATATGTAACTGTATTCAATCATTTGAAATAAATTATTTTATAATAATAAATGCATATCGATGGGTTACTAACGCAACCTCGTAACTTAAAAACTACTACTTTTCAGGAGAGACAAAAAATGATTTATTACAAGTATTTAAACATTTTTAATATATGTTTTTTATAATCTAATTACTTGTATGATTTTTGTTAAATTTTCAATTAAATACTTGTAAATTTTCATTAAATACTTGTTATAAATCATTTTTTGTCTCTCCTTAAAAGTAGTAGTTTTTAAGTTACGAGGTTGCGTTAGTAAACCATCGATATATATAGCTTACAAACATAATGAATACCCCCAAACAAAATGTTTCGGCTTTTTCTGAAGTCAGACTTGTACCGAATTCGTTAAGACATTTCTGAAAAATTTTTTTTAAACATTAACCCCCATATTCATAAAATTTTCAATACAAAATTTTCCTAAAATGAATTTCAAATTCATTTTATTTTTTTTATGAATATGAAGGTAAAACTTTGATTTTTGAATACATAAGTAAAAGTCTGTGAAATTTTCTTTAAATAAATATGTATGTATATGTTGATAAAAAAAGGATTGTAACAAATATTAAAAAACGTGAGTATGTGCAAATTATTTCGACAATAGCAGCAACATAACGGTGAAGCGGTACTCTGCTATAGAAGAAAAAGAAATCGTACCTACATGTCGTTACGAACATGTAACGAATTCATACCGACATATCGTTACGAAGTCGGGTCAACCATTTCATACAAAAATTGTTACGATTTCGGTAATATTTCCGTGCCGAAATCGGAAGATTTTGTCGACTAATCATTACGAATTCCTTACGAATTCGGAGCATTTTATTTGATGGGTACATGCACAGAATTTTCATATGTATGTATGTTTTTTAGATATCCTGTAGGAAGTATCAATTGAGAAACATTACTGATTCAACAGTGCATTTGTCAACAATACTACTGACGAATTGTACCGCAGAAAATATTTTTTGATTTAGGGACCATCCATATATTACGTAACGCTGTAGGGGTAGGGGTGAGGTTCAAGTTTTGCTATGATTTGTTATGGTGGGGCTGGGGAGTCTTTGAAAATGTTACGTAACAGAAAAATTTTTAGGAATTTGTATGTTTTCTCATTTAATATGCTTTTCTGGTTTATTTGATTATCATTTATTTAATTGATCATACGTCTTACCTTCACATTTATATTATGTATGTATACATACATACATGTGCGGAATGTCAATTTTTCGAATTCGAATATTTAAAATGATATCCGCGAATACGAATATTTAAAACGATATTAAATTAACTTTTCTTTATTTTAATTTACATTGTAAATTTTACAAAAACACCAGCATACATATATACATAGATATGTATATATGTATATCGTCACCTAAAATCCAAAAGGCCGTAAGTACACTTTTTACTATTTTACAGGAGAAGCAAAAAACTTCATAAATTTATTCTATTTACATATATGTTAGATGCCAAATTAAATAATGAATAAAATCGGTATTTTTAAGCATATGTGAGTAAAATTTTAGGAAAATATGTATTTTGGTTAATCACATCATAATCAATCAAAAAGTCTATTTTGAATTTTTTGGTTGTTACGGCCTTTTGGATTATAAGTGACGATATGTAAGAACCATTTTTCAACCCAAAAAACATGAAAATTATATTATACATATACTTTTTCGTGAGCCTGCGTGACCGTGATAAGTTGTAAACCACTCGTGCGTGATTAAAAATATTTTGTTCGTGAGCGTGCGTGATCGTGAAAATTTTCAAAATCATTCGTGCGTGAAAGTGCGTGAGTAAAATATTTTTCTGCGTGAGCGTGCGTGTCGTGAGTCAGAAAACACTCACGTGCACATCTCTAGCAACAATAACATATTAGACCTTATTTGGATGCCATTTGTTGACTGACGGCTTGGTACCAGAAATCACAGAATTTTCAAACAAGTTGTCAACATCAAACATATTGCACGTATTTTTTCATGTATTTTATGCCTGTATGTATACTTTTTTCTATGTATTTTGAATATTTTTGCTACTGTAGGTGTTATTATAATTATTTTTTTATTTTTTGTATAAGCATATTTATTAGCACCATAAATATTGGCATAATTAATTTTTTGAATTTCTTCCCAAATTTCCACAAACCCTAAAAATTATGGTTTTATGTAGAGTTTATTCCTCAACTGTATATTATATATACATATTTATGTACTATACATACATAAGTATATGAAGTCAATTTTTATGCTTTACCTTTAATTTTTGTATTGTTTTATAGTATTTACATGAACTGTTAACTCTTTTTTTTAATAAAGCAATTTAAAATCAAAACTATTGTGTAATAATTTTCTTACTTAAAAAAACCGGTTGACCGGTTTTTCCTGAATTGTAAAAACCGAAACCGGGTTTTTCATAATTTCAAATATTCGAACTATTCGAAAATCGGTTTCTGGAAAAAGTCGAATAATCGATCACCCTAATAAATAGTAACGAAGAGGTTAAAAATTCTCACTACATTAGTTTTCAAAATATTTTTTAAGCAAATATATTCTCTATTTGAGAGGAGCCATGCTACTTCTCCAATCCCTATTATTTTCTATCATTGGCAGAATCAGCGGAATTTCAAGTTTGTGTTTGCAGCAGGTACTCGTAGCAAGATATAAAAATAAATACATATTTAATTTTCTTGGGAGGTGACACACTCTTTGCTCTATTATTGACTCCTTTTTATAATACTTTTCACTTTATTGGCGTTACTGCTAATGAAAAAAAAAATAAAATTTAATCTATTTTGGTTTCTAAGATATCTTTAGTAATAGCCTCTTGTTCCTTCTAGACCATCAGTAATACTCTAGTATTATTTTTGAAGACGAAACAAAAATTTGCACTATATGTGAGCCACCACCAGGCGCACTTGTTTAATTCTGAAACTGTTTCCAGGGACAATGCACAATATCAGCAGAGTTATCCCCACAATATTTCAAGTTTCTCACTATATTAAATTTTCAGATATCTCACAGTAAATATTTTTTCTTTATGGCAGGTTTCACACCCAACATGTCTAATTCGAACTTTTTTTTGTAAGACAACGCACAATTTAAAAATCTTTAATCACACAAAAATTCACGTTTCTTGCTGAAAAATATTTCAAAATAATAATAAAATTATAATGGAAGTGCCACATTAAAAAAAGTAGCGAAATCGGTGCATCTGCTCTTAATTGATGCAATTACCAACGAACATTTGATTTTTATAAATATGTAAATACTTTTATTTATTTAAAAGCGTTTCTTTTGAGTTGAAAAATGTATTCCCTAAGTACATATTTACATATGTACAAAACTGTGTGTGCATATTACACATCCCGCTTTCTAAAAGATATTTATCTTGAAATCCCGCTTTTTTTGATCGATCATGTCCCGCTTTTTGCAAAAATTATCTGGTCACGTTAGTTATGAAAAAACTGGAAAGTATCCAGAGGCTAGCAGAGCTATGCATCACTGGAGCTTTAAAGAGTACACCTACTGCAGCCTTAGACGTTATATTGGACCTTAAACCAATTAAGCTAATTGCAGTGAACGTGGCATGCAAATCAGCTATCCGACTAAGGACAACAGGTCAGATGTCGTACAGATCATTTGGTCACAGCAAATTACTAGAAAACATGGAGTGTAGCTCGGACTACATCATTCCAGTGACGAATTTTTTTACCAAACCACAGATCACTATAAGTGAAGAAGGCTATTTGGAAAGTCTTAATCATAGTGGTTCTGGTTTTAACTTTTTCACTGATGGTTCAAAGATGGATAGAGGGGTAGGAGCTGCGGTTTACTGTCAGGAGCTCGGTATAGAGGAATCTTATAAACTTCCTGATCATTGTAGCATCTTCCAGGCGGAAATCTATGCTGTCAAAATGGCAGCAGAGTTAGCCTTCACCTCTCTAACTATGGATGCGCGTGTAAATCTGTATATAGACAGTCAAGCAGCTATTAAAGCAATTTCAGCTTTCGGTTGTGCTCCTGTGTAGAAAGGCCCTGGATATGTTATGTACTGGTAGACAAGTACATATATTCTGGATCCGGGGACACATGGGGATTGAGGGAAATGAAATGGCCGATACACTGGCCAAAAGGGGAATTCTATTACCGGCTGAGGTAACGGTAAATATCCGAAAACCAATTCAATACCTTAAAGAGATCATACATTCTAATATGAGGGAAGAAGCGGAGAAATGTTGGCGCGCGGCGAAAACTTGCAAAACTTCTAAAATCATGTGGAGCTCCTATGATCCCAAATTGACTAAGTTCCTTTTATCATTAACTAGAAGCAACTGTAAGCTTCTAGTGGGAGTATTAACTGGGCACTGCTGGACGGCTTCGTACGCTGTCAAAATAGGACGAATAACCGACGGTACCTGCAGGAAATGTAAGGAACCCGGAGAAATGGAAACAATGGAACATCTACTGTGTCACTGCCCGGCTTTAAGCCGTACTAGATATAACTATCTTGGTGCTTACACTTTTCGTAGTCTTGAGATTGTATCGAGAGTAGAAATGTGTAGGTTGCTAAAATTTTTTAAATCTGTGTGGGAGTCATTCGATACAGGAACCACGAACTAGGCCATACTAACAGGTTCTCATTTCATTTGCTGGTATCGCTAAGGATCAATGCCGGTCTATGCGAGGTCTTGGACCAACCAGATAAACCTAACCTAACCTAGTTATGAGGGTTAATTTTATAAAAAAAAAAATTTTGTATAGGAGCCTCCTTAAGAAGCGCACACACGGGGGATTAGCATGTTTACAAAACCCGTCTAGGAGCGACTCAGGACAGTTGTTTTTATATTTCTAATAAAACATATTTTATATATTAAAAATTTTTGTATGGGGACCACACTAATGATTGAAGATGCAGACTGGGTGTGTTCTGAGCAAATTTTGGGACAACAAAAATATTGGGATCGGCCATATATTTGACTCCCCCAGGATCACTCTTGCATATCGATCTAGCGTATCGAAATCAAAAAGTCCTGCACTATCTTACCCCTAGTGCTGAGCACTGCTGACATTTGCTGCATATAAATTCAAATAAGCAAACAATTCGCTTTGTTTTACTATGTTACACTTTATTAATGCCATTTATATTACAATAAACTCTTTTTTTTTTGTTAATAAAAATTTTCGAATCAATTACACTAAATAATAAAAAGAAATATTTATTATTAGTCATAAAAAAATATATGAATCAACACACAAAAAAAATTGTTGTTAAATGGAAAAAAATATTAACTTGATGATTTGGTTGGTTTTGTATAATTATCAATATTTTAACAATACAACTACTACATAAAAAAAAAAATTATGTACTAAAAGAACACAAATATTTAAGAAAATTTTAGCAAATTTACAAATTTATTTTAATTTAAATTAATTTTCTTTTGGATTTTAAAAACTTTCAACAAAAGTAGATTAATATAATTTCAGTGGCAAATTTTGAAGAATTTTTAATTACAAAATACTCAAATGCAATACTTTTGTGTAATAAAAACACAATAACGTAAATCATTCTTTATTTAGGCGGTTACAATTGTAATTAATAAAACTTTTTAACATATATTTTTTTTAGTTATGTTTTCAAGGCGTTTAATATTTTGTAGCATTAGAACATATAAAAATAACTATTTAAGTTTTGCTGTTTTTATCTTTTGTGCATAATGTAATTTCGTGCAATATAAATTTCGGTTTGAGGCACTTTTCTTAATACAAATTTTGTGTTTTATTTTTTTTTTAATAATTAAATTATTTTAAAAACAAAAATTACAAAAATATTTGGCATTTTCAAGGAAATACATACACTGAAAAAAATGCATGCAAGATTGTACGAAATACATATTGTGTTATTTCACAGTACGAAATTATTTATTTAAGTTCTGCGAAAGTCCTGTGTAAAAAAAACAGAAGAGAGGTTTTTTAAGACACCTGGTTATAGCTATGCTGCTTATGTACTATATAAAACAAATTTCATGTGTTAAATAACAATGCAATAAAATTATATTATATGATGATATCAAATTCGCCGCAAATATTTCAAAATGTTTCCATTTATTACCCATTATTTTCTTTTCTAACTGCGTACGATTAAATTAATATGTATATTGTTTGTGCTCATGTGCAAAAACAATACAAAAACAAATTATGCAATCGTTCTCATTGTTTTTGTTTCACTCACTTCAAAGAACGAAACAAAGCAAAATTAAGTACGAAGAAATAAAAACAAAAATAAATTTATGGCCTGTCCCACGATGTCACCCACTTTCGACTCGTCGCACAGTTACATTGGCAACAACAAAATTTTAAAATTTGTTTTTGTTTTGAATGTAAGTGTGCGACAAGTTGAACGCTGTCGACATCGTGGGACAGGCTCTTATTTTTTGTTACGCAAATCACGTCCTAACTTCTGTGTCGTGGCATAAAGAACATAGCTCTAAAAAAAAATAAAAATATTAAAACCCGTTCCATTACGAACTCATTTACTTTATATTTACGGCCTGTCCCACTATGTCTCAAGAAAAGGTTCGATCGACAACTTGTATTGAAAACAATACAATAAGAAAATTTGTTTTTGTTTTCAATATATCAAACCTTAATCGCCAAAAAAAGCTTAACCTTGTTTTGTTTACGTAAATCGATTATTTACGATTGGAAATGATAGATTTTGGTCAAAAAATTAAGTTCGAAAACTATATCACTTGAGCTTTTCTGGCGGTTATGTCGAAGGCTTTCTTTCGACATCGTGGGACAGGCCGTTATATTTGGCAACGAAAAAACTTAATTTTCGAAACTTTAAAAATAATTTAATTTTTGGCATAAGCGCCAAAAAAGCTTAAGTGACATAATTTTCTAACTTAAATTTTTGCCAAGAATCGATTAACGTCCAAAAAACCAAGTTAAAAAATATGTCGCTTAAGCTTTTTTTAGCGCTTATGGCTCGATATGAGAGAAAAAGAAAATTTTGTTTTCGTAAAATTTTGCCTGTATTATTTTCAGTGTATGTAAAGGATTTTATTATTATTTTTTTTTAATTTCAATTAGTTTAAAAAACAGTTTTGAAGCATTAATTAATTTTAAAAAAAAGTATATATGTATTGTAAATATTTGCACATTTATATTTATATATATATATATGTATATTGATAAGGTAAATTTAAATAAAATTCATTTTATTTTATCAAATAGTTTGTAAGTTTTAAAATTATTTGAAATTCCTTTAAAATTTAATACAATTCGATATAAAAAAATTTGTTATCTTGTGGTTAACATGCTTGAGAGGTGGTATAAGTTATTATTATTATTTTTTATTAATTATAATTTTCTATTTTTTTTTTTTTTTTTTTTTTTTTTTGTTAATTGAGATTTTTGTAAAAGTTAAAAAATTTTATAAATTTTCGCATATTATAATTTTATGAGAGTTTTACTTTTTCCTAAAGAAACTGTTTGATTTTAGATTTGCATCATAAGTGTGTGGCAGCTGTTATTTGTTTTTACTATAGTAGTAATTTTGGTGTTTTCTTTATCTTTCAGAAAGATATGTGTGTTTCTAATTCAATCAGTTTCTTTCTTATTTTGTTAGGTTGGCATTTCGACAATAATATCTCGTCACTCTTTTTTTGTTTTAAGCTTACAATACACAACACTTTCTTTTCTTTTTGTTCTTATAACTTTCTTCGATTATGGGCCTCTCGGCTATTTGAAATTTTCTAACAAGCCTCACTAGTTCATGAAATGCCTGATCAATATTTATTCGTAGTCGGGCACTGCACTCGATATAGGGAATCATCATTTGGCGACTGGCATTTTGTGCCTCCTCCAGCGACACTTGACGCTGTTGCTCCAAATCACATTTGTTGCCCACCAGCAGCATGGGAAACTCGTCGCGATCCTTAACGCGCAAAATTTGTTTTTGAAACTTGGCAATCTCATCGAAACTGGAATGATCATTTAAAGAAAAGACTAGCAAAAAGCCTTCACCTGAACGCATATACTGCTCACGCATAGCACTAAATTCTTCTTGGCCGGCCGTGTCAAGTACTGAAAGAAAAATAAGGGCAAACATTTTTTTTTTTTTTTTTTTTTTTAATTTTACTGGCATATAAAAATTTAAATCAATTTCATAACTTACTGTCCAATTTTGCGGGCACATCATCAATAACGCATTGCTTGGTATATGAGTCCTCAATTGTGGGATCATAGTCGATTACAAAATAGCTCTGAAAAAACATAAGGATAAGGGGTTTATGAAATTTTAATTAGGTATAACTAGAGCAAAAAAGACGAAAATTGCTATTAATTATTATTAGTATTATATTAAATTAAACACAAAAAAGCAGATAAAATGTTTAATAAATTTACAGCAAATCTAACAGCATTTTCAACGATATCGAAAGAAAATCTAACCTAACGACAGCCAATCACTCGAATTCGAATAAATTTAGGTTCAGCTACGTCGGCAATACTAATTTTATACTTGTACGATTTCCAGTAACGTCTATACTCAGCATAACGCGTTAATAAATTAAAGTATTGCCAGATAAGACTTTTCAATGCATTAATAAATAAAAATATTGCCAGAAAGGAGTTTTCATTACATTTAACCGTTTTCTTTAATTTGTATGAGAATAAATACATACAATCATATTGAGGAGCAATAAAAAATATACATTTATTTGTTTCTTTTAACTCCTACAAGGAGCATAAGGCCGTAACAATGAAAAAGAATTCAACAAAATAAGAAAAAACCGGACCATTTTCCTTAAACCTCCTCTACTCTAAATCTGATCTTCTTTTGTCTGAGCCACGACTTTCTCTATTCTAACTCTCTCTCTCCCTCCCTCTTTCTGCTACAGGTAACATAATAAGGAAACTAAATTACATGTACTCAACCTAACAGGGGGTCAGTTAAGGAATCATCTAGATTCTACTTGAATGCAGCCACCTAAATCATGTAATTAAAATTTAACCAGCTTGTTGTTAAGCGGCCTGGACACAATTAAAATAAATGATGTCAAATTCGTGTACATGTGCTCAATGTTTTAATATACACGTGCTGTATAACTCCTCAAGCATTCGTTTTAAGTTTGATTTTGGGCTGTCAACATCATATGAATGTCAATAGTGGAGAATTTATTTCGAGTTTGATTCTGTGCTGCTAATAGCCCAAAAAAAATTGTGTAGCAATAATGACAGTGTGCTTGAAAAGGCAGAAAATGAAAGCCATGAAATATATGATGAAAGGAAAAAACTTTTGCGGATGATACGAGTGGTTAGAAAAATAGTAATAAAAAAATTATAAAATATTTAATTTTTTCGCACCTTGTATTTTCATTTAAAATATGTTCGTGCTTGATGAAAAAACACAAGAAACACGTCAAAATATTACATGTCAAGCATGACAAATCAAAATATGTTTGGCTCTTCATTAAGGTTCGTTGGTGTCATACACACAAACTCATTGTAACAAATACTATCATAAATGATTGATGAGTACTTTGATAGTGTCTAGACTACTTTATTATTAGTTTCGTCTTAAGCATGAAAAAAGCACCAAGACAAAAGTGTTCAATAATATTTTGACGTTATTTTATTGTTGTTGTCTACAAATAAAAAATAAATTAAAGGGCTATTCACATATTACGTAACGCTACTTTTGGAGTTTTTTTAACCTCCTCCCCCCCCCCCCCCCACCCTGGAAACGTTTTTTACAAAATTGTCACTATAAATATTCTAAGCTGTAACAATACGTTAACCCCACCCGTCTAACCCCTGGAGCGTTACGTAATATATGAATGGCCCCTAAAGTAATGTGATGAAATAATCAGGGGTATTCTGTAAAAGGCGCGCTTTGAAATCGTGCGATTTCCAAAAACGAAAAACAGTGTTCTGCTGATCAAATGATCTAGTGCATTTGAAATTAAGTTCGTATAAAATATCTTAAACGTCTCAAATATTTAAACCAATTAAAAAGCTGCAATAAGTCGCCTTTTTCTTTGGAAATTAAGCGATTCAAAACGCGTGATTTACAGAACATCCCTGAATATTTTTACAAATTTTATTGGCTTCTTGTTATATAACTTTTACAATGTAGTCGAATGCAAAATTTCAAGTGACTGATTTTGACATTTTAGTGACATTCAGCCCTAGCTGAGGTATATACATATATATACACATGTACATATCGAGCCTTATTTTCGGTTTTATCGTAAGCGACAAAAATTAAATTTTTCACTAGAAGGTTTTTTTCAAATATTCAAATATGTTTTATACGTAAATTGCCGCTTACGATAAAATTTTACAGGCAGTATCTTAAAAGTTATCTACAATTTTGGCATTTTGATAATTCTAAAGTATCGGGTAGGCCCATAAAATTTTAATTTTAATAAAAAATCATATTTTCGATAACATGTCGCTCAAGATAAAATCGAAAAGAGGCTCTATATTTTATTTGAAAACACTTAAGTTTTCGCCTGAGTTGTAGACATATTTTTCAGTGCAAATAGAATATGTGAATTATTTTGATTCATCGTATTACAAATTGGCTAAAATCCTTTTTGTCATTTCTAATTTACAACGGTCTCGCCATTGTTGTCTGTTTAGCTTCAACTGTAAGCTGCTCATACTACAAACATTTTCATTAGCCGGCTATTGTTTGTTTGCCCAAAATTGGCGGTTTTGTTGTTTGAATAAAATTGCATGGTCACATAAGGAAAGTGACAGAATATGTGATAAAAATTAACTTAATTTCTTTAAGTTTTTGTTACTATGGCCACATATGTATGTACATATGTATGTACGTAACGAATTAAAAATAATTGGTAAACTTCTGCCTTTTTCTAATTTTCAAACACAACCTTCTTCTGTAGTCTTTTACTTTCTCTTCAAGATAACTCGTTGCATATAACGATTTTAAGGCTTGGTTAGTATTTATAATTATAAAGTGAGCACTTCTAAAAATTCTTTATTAATAAGATAAAGAAAATAAAAATAATGATATCATTGCAAGAAATACTTAAGAACAGGCAAAAGAAAGTAAGATTATAAATACCCAACAAAGTATGTAATATGTATAGATACATAAATGAGTAATAATACATAAATATAAAATAAAACAATTAAAGACGAGCAACTGCAGTTCTATTCTAAGCAGAATGCGACAAATAAACAATGTGTAAATATTTCTAAATTTACTAAACCAATTGCAACAAAAATGAAAATACAAAATTGCTGTAAATAATAAAACTATATAAAGTAAATATAAACAATAATAGCAGCATAAACACAATAATCACACACACACACACTCACACACACACATGATAGAGATAAATTATTTTTCTTTAATGCTTGGTATTGTTGGTATTTTTAATGTTTTTAATAAAATTAAAAAAAAAGAGGTGACGTAAATCACTAAAAATAAATAGAGCGCAACGGCTACATAAAACCGCTAGTAGTAGTAGGGTGACTGAAAGAAGACACACATGTATGTACATACAATAAATTAGAAGACGATGATGATTAAGTAGTATAGTAGAAAATCTCCAGTGTTGCCGATATCGAAATTAAATTTTACTCTCAGCAAAAACTGTAAATTGTATTAAATGGATAAAAACTAATTGTTTTATTTAATTTCTTTAAGGACTTCTTTATAAAAATATTTCTGATTGATAACTCAAACAATATTTTTCGTCTGAGATCATTAAAAAAAATTTCAACTCTTTGATTTTGGGTTATTCCAACCTTCCTAGTCACCTTTACTATTAACTTGCATAATGGTTCCTATTTTTTTATTGAAGCGGCTAAAAGGTACCATTTTTTTATTTTGAACTATTTTAAATTATTTTTTTTTTTTTTTGTTTTTTGTTTTCAAATCATTTATAAGTAAAAAAAAATTCACCAACCAAAATTAGGCCACCTTAAAGACATTGGGTCTCATGCATAAAAACGAGTAAAAGCGCTGAGTTGAGTCAGGTGAGCAATTGCTCGTAAGTTGAGATCGATCAAACAGCAACAGCTTTTGCTCAATTTCGTATGCATAAAAATTAGTTCAAACCAATTGCAATTACTTGAGCAAAGGGAGATCAAACGTCTAATGGTTATTGAAGTGCAAACATGTCGTCAAGTGAAAGTGAAGTAGAAGTAGAATCAAATAATAATACAATACAAACTGATGACATTTCTAAGTTTGTAGTAGAAAAAATAAAATAAATATTTACTAGAAAAAAGTCAATTACCAAGCATTTACGGCCCGTCCCACGATGTCACCAGCAATCGTTCGATCGACAACTTGTATTGCAAAAAACAATAACGTTAGAAAATTGTTCAATATAAGTGTTCGATCGAACGATTTCTGGTGACATCGTGGGACAGGCCGTAAAAATAATAAAAAACAAATAATAGAAACAATTGTAACAGGAATTAAGCAATCTTATTTTAGATTTTGCTATATGTAGTTTATTTTTGAACGTTAACAAAAAGTCAACAGCAGTTTTGAGTCGTTATGAAACTGATGAGACAAGGGATTTGAATTTTCAAAGTCTGCAGAGGCTTTTTTTTTTTTGTTAAAGCAAAACAAGTTGATTCCTACAAAAATGCAAATTTTGCAAGAAACACTTGTGGAAAGAAACTTGCATCTTTTATTTCATCTGCATCTTTCGGGAATTTTATCCACCCGCTGGTTTTGGCAGATATAAGTTTCGCAACTTCTGCAATAGTTCGCGACACAGTGGATTAATGGACTCCAATATCTGTGGTTATGAAGTTTTAGAATCCAGGATCTGCACAAAATCTTAAATACAGTCGAATTTTATCAATGTTGCTGAGGGCACCACCACGTGTTTCTTCTGACTCCTCAAAAAAATAATTAGCCAACCAGCAGATGCTACTATCATCAAACCTATTTATTTATCATTTTATTATTAATTATATAAAAAAAATTAATAATTAAGAATACAAACCTGTATAATTTTTTATCCTCACTTGTTAAATTTTTTTACGCTGTTGATAACATTTTGTATTTCTTTGTGGCATAAAATTTTCAGCCATGATTCCTTTTTAGTGTACGCGAGTCAACTATAAGGCAGGCTCAACAAAATTTAAGCAAGAGCTCACAAAAGAAAGCAAACGCTTGTTTTTATGCATATGAAAATGAGCACAAGCTCATCTAGCTTAGTTCAAACTGAGCACCACGAGATCAAACGTGAGCAGTGAGTAAAAGCAAATACATCAAATTTTATTATGCATACGACAAGCACCTTTTACTCAAACAATCGAGTCCGAGCTCAAGCTCACGTTTTATGCATGAGACCCATTGATCTCACTTGAATTTCGTTACATAATGAATCGATTAAATTTGATCGACTTTGATAATTGTCAAAAATAGTTTTCGAAAAAAAAAATTGTATATAAATTTGGAACTCCTAAACCGATTGAATCTAAAATATAATTATCTCTTAAACTCAAAACACGATTTGAAATCGATTTATTCGTTGAGGAAAATTTTCTGAAAAAAAGCTTGATTTTAATAACTTCAATTCTTTAAAAAAAAAAATTTAATTACTCCAGCGTGCGAGAAGTTACAGGCATGGCCTGCATTTCGAAACACGTTGAACATATTTTAAAGCGTAAATACACTAAACGTAACTATTATAGTGCGTTTACATCTGAGCAAAATATAGTGTTTACGAGATTTCGAGCAAAATCTAGTGTATTTCGAGTAGATTTCTCACACAAAACAAAGGCTAGTCCGTCACTATATTTTGTTCAAATCTGCATAAAATCTAGTAGAACTTAGTGATGCAACTGGAATCTTTTATAATTGACCCAAATAATACTTAAAAAGGTGTTTGGTTGTAATTTAGGAAAAACTTCAAACAATGATTTTTGTTTTGGATAAGAAATATTGATAACTATATGTCAAAAAAGTGGGTGTAAATGGTTTAGATTTTGATAAATATTTCACTTAAAATCTGCTAGATTTCGAGCAGTTGCAAATGCCCTATAAGTCTTTTTGTTCTATTTTTTTTTAATAATAAGATCGAGATCGGCAACATTTAAATAATCACAAAAACAATGATTTTGTTGTTGTTGTTACAGAATCTTCAAATGGATTTGTATAGAGAAAAATTCAAATGTTAAAACTTTATTAGTCCCAAATCACACTGTGCAAGTCTTATTGCTAAGCTGATTAGTTTCAGGGAGGGGGAGACGAGGGGAACAGCAACGTTTCTTTTCCCCCCGTCTCTCTCTCCTAATAAACTAATCAGCTTAGCAATAAGACTTGCATAGTGTAAATAGGGACTTAAGAGAATGAAAAATACATAAAAAATAAAATAACATTATGACTGATGTCTGATGATCGTCATCGTTGTGGAAATTCATTTTTAGAAATTATTCAAGTTTTCATTATACATATTCATGTACATACATACAAATATATACATTTTATGTACATATGTATGTAAATGTTTATGCATACATACATATGACTACAAGATGATCTTGACCGTTTTGTTGAAAAACCAAATTTGTAATAAATTTATTCATGCACACCATGGGTGCTCGCTATGCATTAAAAAATTTTTTAAAGGAAATATACTTTTTATTAAAAGAAAAATAGATTGAGTAGTTTCAAATGCTCCCTTTTGAAAGCAAAAATCACTTTGATATATAAATATGTATATTTATGTACATGATTGCATTTCTATCAATAGTTAAACATAACAAGATAGTGAAAGAAACACTAAGGTGCATTATTACAACTTAAAGACAGTTAAAAGTAGGATTTTGTCGGACGTATAAAAAGCTTTCCATTATTGCAAATTGGATTTAACTTACCAGGTAGGACAAACTTGCCTGTAATGTATCGCTCACTTTAGGTTAAAGTAAAATTTTGCAAATGATAAAGTTTTTATACGTCCGATAAAATCCTACTTTTAACTATCTTTAAGTTGTAATAATGACCCTAATTGAAATTAAAACATTAAAAATAATAAAAAAATTTGATTCTGAGTTTATAAATAAAATAAATAAATATTTCAGATATTAAATATAAAACTATTTTCAACTATTTTTTTTTCAAAATCAACTTTTGTCTAACATTTTCTTTTAATAAAAAATTTAATTTTATTGATCAAACGAATAATGAATAAAGCGAGTTATCATAAATATACATATTTATTTGTTATTAAAAAAAATTTAACTATTTTTACAGCTTTACAATAGTGTGACTGATTTTAAATTTATGGCAATTTTTCAAAATTAAATTCTATTCCATACCATAAATGGAGAAAAACACATAAAACACGTTCAATTACGGGCGTTTTTTATATTGAATTGATAACGATGTGAATGAATATTTGAAGCAGAAACAGTATAAGAAACGTGCAACGTTCAACTGAAGATTTCTAATTAATATCGATTGTAAAAAAATTTAAATATAATTCATTGTAATTTTTTCCTTTTCTAATAAAAAAATTTCGTCTTCATTTACCAAAAACTAATTATTTTTTTCTTTTTGTAATTTCAAAGAAAATCAAATACATAGATTTAAATAATTTGAAACATTATGACAATACAACCTATATGACCAGCGTTTGAATCCTCCAATAGTAATGGTTTCAAAGTTGAAAATATTTTTGACAAAAAAAAAAGAAAAATTTTAATTTTAATTTAATCTCATGAGATAATAATTAAGTTATAACATGTACATACATATCGCTCATTTACTTCAATAGTGGCACAACTCAAAAAAACCAGTTTTGCAGAAAACGCGTTTTAAGTTTTCAATTTGCATACAACTCAATGGAGAAATGAAAAAAGATTATTCTCTCAGGAGGTGATAGTACAAGCTATTTATATGAAACTTTTACACAAGATAAAATACAAAATGCCGCATCTTTCTGCATTATTAACTCAAAAAACTCATTTTTTGAGTTATGCCACTATTGAAGTAAATGAGCGATATGTATTTACTATATACATATCGCTCATTTACTGAAACAAAGTCACAACTCCAAAAAAATTAAATTTTTTAGTTAATGATACAGTATTAGTCTTTTCATGTCGTTGTTCTTCATATTGTGTAAAAGTTTCATAAAAATATCTTTTTTTATTCTCATCTCTTGAAAGCAAAATAAAATTTTCTTTTTCGTAAGTGTAAGTAAATTGAAAACATTAAACTCGTTTTCTGGCAAACTAGTTTTTTGAGTTATGGCATTCTTTGAGTAAATGGGCGATATGTTATATCCATAACTGCTTTGGATGCGGATACATACCTATAAAAATCAGGAAAATAAAAACTTTTACGTGCAGTTTTAAACAAAAATAAAAAATAGAACCAACATATTTTCTCAAGTTTCTTACTTCAGCTTTGTACGAGATTGCGATTGTTTGGTTAACAATTCCAATAGGTATTTACTTTTAAATTGGAATAAAAAAAATTAAATATTTCTGCTTTAACAAACAGAGATGTAGGTGTGGTTGTTTTTCCTTTTTTATAAAAAAAAAATATAGGAAGGTAGTGACTTCTCTCACATTATTAGGAAGTTTAGAGGGAGTTTAGAGGGAGCAAACTTAAAAAAACTAATTTTTAAACATTTGCATATATAAAAATATACCTGAATAGAAAAAATATATATACATACATATGTATATAGCAGGCATATAAATTCATAGTATATATGTACATATGTACATACATACATCAAGAGATTTTAATTTTAGAAACCTAAAAGCTGTTGCTCTTAGTGCGCAACAGATTACAAAAATAAGACTTTTTTTATCTAATACAGCACAAGACTACAATATCAACAAAAAAAAAAAAAAAACAAACGACTAAACCGAGAACATTGTATTTGCAGATAGAGACTTTATAATCATTATTTAAATAAATGTCTAGTGGTCTTTTCACGGCCGTGCTTTTTAACTTACCTGTATGAATTGTATAGTGATCGCAGATTTTCCAACACCACCGCCACCCACTACAACCAATTTATAAGTCTGAGTTTGAGACGAGCCTCCGGGCCCTTGGCCATTATGTTTCGACATTTGTAAATTTTTATTATTTCTTTTTAACTAACTTATAATTGCCTTACTGTAAATATTATATTATTGTTTGCTAATAATAACACAATAAAATGCACACACCACTTAACATTAACTAAATTTAGTTCTCGCCTAATAAGAAGCAGTGTTGTACAAACTCTACAGTGTTGTCAAAAATGCTGTTGCAGGAAATATGTCTGCGCTTATTTAGAAAAGCGTTGGAGATGGTTCTAGCGACTTTTAAAAATTAAAATTATAGAGATGGAAACCAAAGGTGGGCAATTTTTATATATGAAATTTTCTTTAATTCTCTTTTAAACTTTCATTTGCGTCCGCACATCGAAATTTTGTAAATTAAATTCTATTTTTTACATATTTAAGTGAAGTCAAGCAAACCATAAATAACATATTACAAAACAACTTGACTTATTTGGCGTCGCACGTTCAATTTTTACTTCTTAATTCCTTTCAATTTCCAATACATTCACACTTGTTTAAATATCACCCCTAAACTTTTAAGTTTACAACTAGATTGCTTTCAATTTCATCTATCCATTTTAATTTAGCAGTTTTATGCTCCATTTTATCAGCTTGTCACTTTGATTTTAATTTGAGTAAATCTACCATTGCAAGTTGTTTCTTCGTCGAAAGTACTAATAAAATCAAATTGTTTATTAATTTATGTCACAGCTATTAATTTCAATGAGTTTTGACACGCAACATGTGCAAAATTGCAAGCAATTTATTGAACGTGTGGCTCAGCCTCAGTCACGGTGCCACACAAACTCTTAAGGGCTTTGGACACGATCAAAATGCTTGCTGTCAAGTTCGTGTACGTGTCGGCATGATGTTACCATGCTTGATGGCCCGCCAAGCATTCATTTTTATTTTAATTTTGTGCTGTTCGTTTGGTTGAAAAAAAAATATTTAAAAATGTCTAAATAAGGAAATTCAATAACAATAATGACAGCACTGCTTACAAAAAAAGAACAAAGCAAAATAAGAAAGTTCTAACACTTCTTTTTTCTTCATCAGTAAAATTTATGTTTTTCTTCCGATATTGTGGGCAACCGTTCACAATGCAAATATAATTATAGTGAAAATTTGTACGCGCTTGATGGGGTAACAATATACACGCACTATCAAGTGACAGCAAGCATGCCGAAAATCAAAATTTTTTGATTTTCCATCAAGCATCGTTGGTGTCACACATACTAACATATTTTCACTCATACTATAACCAATCTCAGCAAGCATTTTGACCGTGTCTAAACCCCTTTATTGTGGCTACGTATTTATATCAAAGTCTGGCAGCATTATTTTCATACAATTTTTAGCAACTGCAAGTACTTTTCACTAGTGTGTACTAATTCACTAGCTGTCTCCCTTGCACTCATCATCTTTCACGCCAAAAATTATTGGCAATGGGCTGAAAGAAGATTAAACAATGGAAAGAAAACAGTAAAAAAAAGTACCAACTACTACTACACGACGGTTACTCGTTATTTACAACACTTGCCTTTTGTACATTTTTTTGTCTTCGTCATTTTAGTTCTAAAAATTGTGAAAGAAAAATTTCAAGTGAATATTTTTCACGTTGAAATAAAAATATAAAGTGGATAAATATGGCGAGTCTTGGGGGCGAACAACAGATTGCAACAAATAATTCAGCAGGTATGTGAAAATATGGAAATAAAATCGATAAATCTCATAAATGCAAAAGATTGATGGAAAATATGCGGTGATTAATGCATCAAAGAAAAAAATACATACTTGACAATGTAAAGTGAAATGTAAAAGATTGAAGAAAAAGCTTATGTGTGTCGGAAAAACAAATCGATTGGAAATCAGCCTTGAGTGAAACGAAAAAAAGTTAAAATAATAAAAACGCTTCTCCTGATTTGTGGGCAGCAGCTGTTTTTATAAAACCAAATTGTGTTGGCTAAACAAATAAAATTATCTACAATATAATAATTCGTTGTGTGGTACCACTATGTTACATTGTTAGCAAAAAAAAAAAAAAATGAGTTCCAAAGGCAAGTGTAACAAAGAAACTTTTCAAAGAAGTTACTAAAAATTGTGTTCCCTTTACAATACAAATGCGTGCGTGATGAAAAGAATTCCGAACAAATTCTAATACATATTTCTATGTTTTGCATTTAAATGGTTTGATGTTGATGATAATTTATGTACATACATATTTTTTACATGTTTTTTTTTTCTAATGTTATTTTCTTGATTCGTAGACCCCATTTGCTGCTTCGGTTTTGTGCTATTTTTTCATTCCTTCTTAGTTAAGCGAAAATATAATTTGGGAGTAACCCCAACGGAGTGAATAAAGTTAAAAATAATTCAAAGAAAATTAAAGCAAGAAAAATAAAGTCATAAATAATTTTAGTGCTTTACATTTTTAATTGTATTGCATATGGAAACGCGGCTATAGCTGCATCTTTGAATATTTTATAGCATATCTCAATTTTTCGTTTTGTCTGTTATATACAATTCATTGCAATATTGAGTCTAATTTCTCTACTTTTAATTTTAGTTTCTTTTTTCCTTTGTAATTTATAATACCTACCTAGTTTGTGTGCAAAGTTTGTGTAAAGATTCATAAGGTCATTTCAATTTAATTATTTAATGCTTTTTCTCCAAATGATTCAGTGTTTCTAGCTACGTTTATGGGAATTTGCATTCCCATTTTCTTTAATATAAAGTTTGTTTTTTCCTTTCTATTAGAGATTTTGATTTATATTTCAGGGAATTCCTTATTATTCCTCTTTGTTTGATAATGTTTTAAGTTCTTCCTTTTGTGTTGTGATTTTATTGATTTGCTTATTTTAGCTCCCATCAATAATTGCACTTGATGTTGTTGGCTATGTTGTATCCACCTTTTTTACATTTAACCCCTGCTGTGATGTGCGTTATAAAAAGTTTCTTTTTGTTTGTATATAATATATGATTGTCATATGTGAGGTGAATAACCAAATGCATTATTCATGTGCAGTTGGATGGAGTGTGCATTTTTTTATTTTAAGAAGTCTGATGTCTACAACATTTTCCAGCCAAATTTTCCTTAAAACATGTGTCACATCCTATTACATACATATGTACATACATATATATGTATGTATATACATACATACATATATATTTGTCATACTGTTGTGTTATTTCTGTCATATTCAATGTAATAGACTTGAGAATGTTTAAATTTGTTATTGTAATAAACCCTAACTACAACAATATTAGGCCATGCCTTATCACAAGTAAAGTAACTAAAGTTTCTACATACTTACATACATATGTAGGTACATACTTACATACATGTTGACTACAATGAGTGGGTATTTCTCTCGTTGAATTTTAGCAAATTATCCATTACATTTAATTACTTGAAGATTTTTCTTCATGCCTCATATTTAAATTCCTACTTGTAATATTTTATTTATTGACCAACAAGCCACATTAAAAAAATAAATATTACTGTTAATATCTATCTAAATATCGATACCTTAAAGGCTCTAACTCGTTATTTTTTTGAATTCGAAATTTTTGCATTTTTCGATACATTAGACTTTCTTCTATCGAAATATAGACCACATGCACAATAAATTTTTACTCACCGATACCACTATTACACTGAACGTTTGAGCAAATTCTAATGTTCGGTTGCGTCAGGTTATCTAATTTACTAATACTAATAATTCAACTGAATGTTTTTATATTTTTAAGAAACAGAATAAATGAAATTTATGTTCGAAATACATAGGATATAATCTTGCGTTTAGCATCAGCTGGTATTGCAAAAGATCAGATAGTTTTTCGATAAGGAAGTACGATTGAGCACCTTAATTACTGTTATTTATCTAAGCCATCCGTCATCATGAATATTTCCGTTTGAATGAGTTATAATCGAATTTCTTTGTGATGCAGTATGTACTACAACTTCTTTCTTTTAGCCGGCTAAGTAGTGTTTTTTAATATGAATTTTTATGACATAATGAGTTACAAAAAAGCTTTTACATTCAATTAAATTTGCTTTGTATTCACATAATTATTTTTTTGTATAAAATATACAAACATTTTTAAAAGGCATGTCAAGTGAAGTAATCCACATGTATCTCATAATAAAAATCCACTTTAAAAGTGACCATATTTTCTCTGTTAACTCCAAATACCATATGTTCTGCATTGTTAGAGTTATTGCAAGATAAATATCACTTGAAAATAATAAATATTACGCGCTATTTTAAAAGAGAAATTCTGGAAATGTGCATCAATAGCACTTGGTACTTTTTTTTATGATATGAAATTGATCGAATATCTTTATGATAACTTAAAGCTTGTGTCTGATCTACTAAAAGTATTACAATCTTATCAAAAGTATGATATAACTACAATAAAACTAATAACCGTAATAGATGTAAACACAAACAACACTTTTAAATATTATGAAACAATAAATTTTTTAACAAAGCAACTATAATGTTGAACAAACTATAATTGACCAATATATCGAGCCATAACCGCTAAAATAGCTTAAGCGGTACATTTTTTGGACTGCGTTTTTTAACGAAAATCTACTATATATGAGATCGCAAATAATAATCGGTTATGGCACGATATTACAAAATCTGTGTACATATACAAGTACATATGTAATTACATATGTGATAAAAACTTTCTTAATTTTATTAAAAAGTAATCTAATGAATTAATTGATTTATTTTTCTTTTTTTTTTTTTTTCTTTACAGTTGAAACAACTAATAGGGCAGAAAGCCGTGAAGGCAGCGTAGAAAGAAAAGGTAATTTCATAATACATATTCACCCTTATTCTATTTGGCGTCGGCAACATAACACGACGTCGTTTTTAATGTTTTTTAACAAATCGGTATTCCCGTAGATAGTATTGCCATTTATCGATGACTGTTAGCATATGTTTGGTATTCTGTAAGAAAAATTGATGTTAATGTTGCCGTTAATTTTGTCGTCAGTGTTTTTGATGTCGTGTTCTGTTGTGTGTATGCTTCAACGAATTTGAAAAATAGTTTAAATGGTAAAAAAGTGAAATATAAGAAATACCAAAGTAGATATACATATGTACATATACATATACACATTTATTTGAAAAAATTAAAAAAAAAAATGAAAAATATAATATGGACAAAATTAAAACTACCAACCCCAACCAATTTGAAAAGCTTGTGAAAGAGTTGAAAAAAGTCCTTCTTTTGCTAGAGGATTCCGCAGGGGTACTCTTCCTAATTATTTCAAGGTACAGTGGAAGAGTGTTGCGACTGCACTAAATTCCCAGGGTCCACCAATTAGAACTAGTGGTGGATGGCAAAATGTAAGGTAAATAGTGTGTTGGGAAAGTATACTTGGGAGGAAGCTCCAATCTCCAATAAACGTTGATCTGATCTCTTTTGTTTAAAAAATTAGGCTCTATTGTATCCAATACATGCCTAAATGAAGTTTTGTTCAGCCGAAAATAACTTCAAAATTTTAAAAGGATGAACATTACTCATTATTTTCCAAAAACATGACAGAATTTATCACTTACTTTTCCTTGGGTAACTGGCAAATGCATGACTTTTGTCTGAGAAATCTTATATTCACTATTAAATTTTTTTATTTTCATCGTCCGAAAAGGGAAGAAAAACAAATTATTTTAATTTATTTACAAAGCTTTTACTAATTCAAAAACACTTTTACCAAAAATAGTACACGAAATGAGTCAGCTGACTCAAATATTGGATAAGTGTATTGTATTTATCGATAAACAGGCAACGTCGTCGTAACACTGTTAGGGAATACAAAGTTATCATTGATGTTGTGTTATATTGATGTTGTTTCAAAATTGACGACGATGTTGCCGACGCCAAATAGAATAAGGGTGATTATTATTTTTTAGTGTGCGACCGAAGTTAATTTTTTTAAACGATATCAAAGTTCGGGGAAATTTTTCAAATTCGCCAAAGGCAATCTTTTATTTAAAGCATTTTCAATTCGCTTTGAAAAATTCATACTTTAGATGTCAAAAAATTTACTGAAAATGTGTGTTGACATGTGAGGAATATTTAAAAATATTCAACTGAAACGCTTTTTTCTAAATTTTCATAGCAATTCTTATTCTACTAATTCAGTGAAAAAGTAAAAAAGAATCTCGAAATATTTTTATATGAAAAAAGGTTAAACGGAACAAACCTTTTTCATAGTTTACATAACACTGTCGCTTCTCGTTTAGTGTAACGCTGTTTCTCTTATTATACAATACAAGGTGGCGCAAAATTAAAACCCCTGTCGGAAGAATGTATAATTTTTAAAGTGGAGTCATGAATCGCTATAATCCTCAAGATCGCGGAATAATAGTTTCGATATTGTTACGACAACTTTTCATCGAAAATTATTCATCCTTATTACAGTTATCGGCATCGACGTCACTTTGACACAATACACAATACAATTCATACTGAAAATGTGTGTTGGCATCTGAGGAATATTCAAAAATAATCAACTGGGGTCCATTCTCGTTCTGTGAAACTATGAAATGAAACGCTTTTTTTCACATTTTCATAGCAATTCTTATTATACTAGTTCAGTGGAAAAGTAAAAAAGAATCTGGAAATATTTTTATATGAAAAAAGGTGGAACTGAACAAAACTTTTTCACAGTTTCGTTTAGTGTAACGCTGTTTTTCTTATTATACATACAGGGTGGCGTCGACGTGACTTTAACACAATACCAAAAAATTGGGGCTTCTGTACCCTTTGTCGAAAAGAACTGACTCGATTTAGCAGGTTTATACTATTTCCTAGATCATAGGGAACGGAAATAGATTGTGAGTAGCACAAAATTTTTCTAGAGAGCGAGTAAAGAAGCGCCAATTATTTGTTATTGTGTTAAAGTGTCGTCGAAGTCGACAACTGGAATAATGGTGATTATAAGCGACTAGTCTCATTTTCATGAATATCGGATATTGGATGAAAAATTAAAACAGCTGGCAGCACAGTTCAATTTTATCTGGACAAGAAATAAAATTAAACCAATTGAAGCTGAAAATGTTCCGAACCAAATTGCCGGTTGCCCGACAGTTGAACTTACTTGGAGTCGAGTGTATTGCGGACGTCAGAATGTTGTGCTGAAGTTAGTTGACTTCGTCCTACCCTACGGGGTTAAAGGGATGATGCTGACTGTAGTAGGCACTAATATCTGGCGGCGAGCTTGCATTCTTCTCGGAATGGTGGCCGTACTGTGCCGGCAATGGTTGAGGAATTCTCTTGGGGACCTCGCTATAGGTGTATACACAACACCTTAGCATGGAAGCCGGAGAATTATCGTGGTGGCTGTGGTTGCTACCAAAAACGCTGGGAGAATAGTTTTGGCTTCCCAGTGTTAAATCAATGATAGTGGTTGGTCTGACGCGGTCAGCCAGACACTATTCTATGTGCTGTTGCCATTCAACAGAAGCTGCTATGGGCACGGACATAGCAGCAGAGTTTAGATAGCTCAAATTACCTCAGCAAGGTAATTGAATATAGTACAGGGATAACTATATTCAAAGATTGCAACCTATGTGCCTTATGGAGTGGGCCATAGGTTCATTCTAAAAGGGTGCATGGGGGCGTTGGTTCTGGCGTCTAACCCACACCCAGTGCTTTGGCACACGTGAGATTAGGCCGTAATGCCAGGTACTCACGTAAAGCAATCGCACATCTCTCTCCCTCTATTTTCTCTCTCTCCTTTCTCTCTCATTTCTCGCTCTCTCTCATTTATATCTTCTTTTCTCTCTCTCTCAAAAAGAGAAACATCAAGCTTCATATAAAAAAATTTCTCCGGACAAAAATTATATTGGGAAAAAGTGGGTGAACTCGTCTTAATTTTCAAAAAGGCACGTTGATTGCTGTTATTTGACTATAAAATCGTTAAATTTTTTCCTGAGAGGTTGAAAAATTTCGAAAAAAAAATCTTTTTTTATAATAACTTCAAAAAAAGTATTCGTCAAATCGATTTTAGATATTAATTTTTATCGAAATTTGTAGATTAGACTTCCGTATATTTTTACAGTATTATATATAAAAATTATTAAGGCTTTCTTTATGAAGGCTTTTTTAAAGAAAATTTTGTATGAAAATTTGTTTTAAAAACTCTCTATAAAGCCTTAAGAAGTTTTATAAATAAGGCTGTTAATATGTAATGAACAGTTTTTCTAGGTTTTATTTTAACAATTTCTGATATAATATTTTTCGATTTTGCTAACTCAAAATGATAAATTTTTAAATCAATAGAAGTTTATTTTTCTGTATGTGCTATCTTAGCATGCATTTTACTTGAATGGGAAGAATATATTAATTTCCACAGGAATGTCAACTTTTTGTAGCGTGCGACACCAAGCAAATATGCTTGTTTTCGAGTCACGTTGTTCAGAAATATAAGGTTAATTGCTTGCTGTCGCACGCGACAATAATTGGAATTTCTCGGAGAAATGCCCATGTGTAAAAAATGTAAATTGGCATCCTAACGGTACTATTCACAGCGAAAAAGTACAAGCATACCAGCAAAAATGTCGGAAATACATGCCAGCTTGTCGAATTGATTTGGAATTTTTGTGTTTTCTTTGAATTTTGTGCATCATAATAAAAAACATACTATAATAAAATTCCTAAGAGCCATTTCAAACTATGCCATTTTAGCCTGCTTTGCATTGACAATTGTCTTTTAAACCACCTAAGAAAAGTCACGCACATTTACATACATTAAGCCTTTTTTTTTATTCGTGTCTTTTTGGCATTTATATGAACGCTTAATGCTGAGAGTACGAAAAAGGCAAAGAGAAATGTCATGCCTTTTGTTTTACCCCGCAACCTTATCACCCCCTTTCACCTATAAACTAAAAAGCCTTCCTGCACAGGCAAGCAGAAAAGGCAAAGTGTAAATTGTATCTTAAGTAAATAAACTTTTTAGGTGTAGGCATTAGAGCTGTGCCAAATCGTTCATTCAAGTGACCGCTCATTTTCGTTCATTTTCTAAAAAATAACGAGTTCGTTCATTTCTTTCATTCGCTCTATTCAAGAAATAGAACGAAGTGAAAACAAACAAACAGTTGATTCGATCCATAAAAAGGAAAAATGCATACTTCATTTTGTTATGAATTGCTGTTTAGCAAAATATTCAAAATATAAGAAACAAAGAAAAAAATCAGCAAGTAAAACTTTTTACAATATTAAAGTTAAGAAATCACAAAAGATCCATATTGCCAAAAGAGCCATATATATATATATATATATATATATATATATATATATATATATATATATATATATATATATATATATATATATATATATATATATATATATATATATATATGTATATATATATTGTTAAAAAATAATTAATACCGATGTTCTAAAAACTTAAGAAATGTTAATGAGAATTTAATTAATTTCATAATGGTCACCCTATTACTAAAATTATAAAAAATGTCAAATATAAACGAGGATATGACAACAAATCTCACATGAACAAACAAAACAGCTCAGTAAAGTTACCAGCTCACTTCGTTCATTTCACTGATTTCTTCAATTGTACTCGTTTGTTCATGAACGACACAGCTCTAGTAGGCATACAAAAACAACATGTGATGTCGAATAGTTTTTTTGCCCACTGTACTTACATATGAAAAAAAATGTATCAGAATATAAATTACTTCATGTAGGTTTAATCTCCATACGATATAAATATTTATAGCATTATAGAGACAATACTACAGTTCTTCTGAATGTCAATAGAGTAGCTTAAACAATGAAGAAGAGAAAATGAATAAAAAGCAATCAACTCCACACCTACATTTGAAAGTTTTTAAGTCAGCTTGATTAAGAATCTTATAAATAAATAAGTATTAGTGGTAGCATGGAGTGTTTTAATTGTCGATACTTCTTTTTCAAAAATTAAAATAAATAAGGTAAATAAAAACTTGAATTTTATTTAGAATGGAAAAGAACTTTAACTTTTGAGAATAAGATAAGAATAAATAGATCTTTCAATTAAAAAAAAATTACCATTTGCTAAAAAGTTTGATATCGAATCATTTGCAATGGTTTTGCTGGATATATGTTAAATATACAGTAGCAGACAAAAATAAATATACAGCTGTACCTAATGCGTTATTAAAACTGAACAATTTCATTTTAATCTAAATAATAGTATATTCTAATAAAAATTAATTAAGGATATAATTAAATAAAAAAGAAAACAAAAATTTCCTGAGTTGCGAAAAATCGAAATAAAAACAATATTTTTGTGTAAAAAAGAGACTTCAGGCCTAAAAAGTTAAATAGATTATTATAAGGTTATATTTCGTGCCATAACCGCCAAAAAAAAGCTTAAAGTACATCATCTTCATTTTTTTCCGAAAATCGATTGTTTACGTTCGCAGATAATCGATTTTCGTAAAAAAAAATATGTCGTTTATGCGTTTATTGCGATTATGGCTCGATTTGTTATTTTTCATTAAAGTAAAATATTATTGAAAAAAAATCATGCAATTGCTTTTTAACCGCCTTGAAAAAAAAGGAGGAGGTTATCAATTCGTCTCTATTTTTTGGGGTGTTACTTCATAACTCGGTACCTTTTAGACCAATTGTAAAAATTCTTTCTTGTCTGTCCCATTGTAAAAAAAAGTGTTAGGAGACACGGCCTCAATTTTTTTATTTTTATTTTATGATATTCCGCTTATTTGATTGCTGCGACCTTTGGTTCTTGCAATCACACAATTTTAAATTTGAAAAAATGGGCGGGTCTACGTCCATTAAAATCTATTCTTATATTTCTACTGTACCGATTTTTACAAAACTTAACACACACTCTGAGCTCTGAAAAACACAAAATCTTGCATATAAAAATGGGCGGAGACATGCCCTTTAAAATTTAATTTTATATCCCACAAATTTTTTTCGAATATGTTCTATTAGATCCTTGCATTGAAGTCGGTTTTTTTTGGCAGAATTATTTTCAAAATTGTTTACAAACGTAATTGTTACTCTGTTAAAAAAAAAAAAAAAACCTGGAGAAAAGTAAATAATTTCGTATGTACACTTGTAAGGCATGTGTGCAGTTTTCTTACCACGACTATTTCTCGTAGAGAGTGTGTGTCGTCTTGTAAGTTAACAATGTATCTGTAATAAATTTTTACTTTAAAGTATACTTGTGGTATGTGGAGAGATACAACAAAATAAAATAAAAGTGTGCAAGCTTCTTTTTATTTCATTTCATTAATGTGGTTTTTGAAATTCTAAAAATATCTCTGGTGGCCTTTGAATAAAAGTCAATTTTTTTCTCAACTTACCACAATTGTTATACATACAATCGATATATTTACATACATACATACATATGTACATATGACTCAACCGAAAAAACGGCCGAACAGAAAATTCATAAATAAAATATGATGGCTACGATAACATCAAAGTAAATAGTTTCCATGGACATTATTTCCTTAACAAAATGAAAATATTTTCCAACAAAAATTATAATTATACGGCCATAGATAGTGTGAAACTAAGTACAGTTAAGGACTAAATTCTCCATAGATCCATAATATTTGGGGTTTGAGGAAGCTTGGGAAGCAATTTAAAAAATAAATTATGTCAATATTTAGGGCGCTAATAAATATGTTTATACAAAAAAATTAAAAAGTAATTTATAATTATAATAGCACAGATTGTATCAAAAACATTAAAACGGCTTTGGACAAAAGTCTTCATACGGGCATAAAATACATGAAAAAAATATGTGAAAAATGCTGGGGTCATATTGTTTAAAAATTCAGTGATTTCCGTTACCAACCCGAATGTCTTCATAAAATAACAATTTACATTAACGGAATTCACGGTTGGCCTTGTAATGTCCGTTATTTGTAGCCAGAGTGTATAGATATGTATCGTGTAAGTTAAATTTTATAAAACAAACTCGTAGGTAAAAACCGTAGGTAAATTACTTGTTTGTAGAAATAACGGGCATAAATCTTTTACATTTATGTAGCTTTGGTAAATTGTTGTTGCTTTGCTTTAAATTTAACAAAATGTACCAAAGCTACAATATGTAAAAGATGTGCAAGGCCAACCGTAAATTTCGCTATTAACTCCGAAAGAATCTAACACATTAAAAAAAATTATAATTACTTAATTTTAGCTCTAGTTAAGCTGGTAATTCTGTGGCAAAAAGGAAAAAGTGCTTAAGTCGAGATAACCTGATTTCGAGTTAATGGTACCACCGTAATCAACATATTTGAAAGTACCCCTGGTCAAAATCTCTATTAATTTGTGTGATTTTTCAGGAAGTTATAGCATTATGACTTGCGACTTATATTTTTTAGACTTCTAGTCTCATTTGGAATAACAGCTTAACTTTGGTTATAGTTTGGTATATTTCAACTGAAATGTGTTACTTATAGTGTGTAGAAAGGTGTTTGCTTAAAAGAATTCAGGTAAAAAGAAATTTCCCAATTAAGCTGTAAAAGAAATAAATTTCTGAAAATCGACTTAAACGCTTAAAAGTGCTCTCCTGCAAAACAAAAAAATAAGACTTAAGCACTTTTTCCTTATTGCCACAGAATTATAGAGTTACGGTTGAAATGGCAGCTGCTCTGAGATCCACGCCGACTAAAGCGCTCTTCACTATATTGGGTTGGCTTCCAGTGGACTTAACGGCTAGAAAGATAGCTCCACGTACCGACGTCAGACTAAATATAATAGGCGCAAGGATTCACTTATGGATTCATCTATATGATTTCTTGAAAATCTTGAACAAAATGTAAAGAAACCTCAAAAAAGTTATGAAATGATTTTTGTGGCAGTAGAAAATTGTTCAAAAATTAATCAGCAAATCGTATCATATATGATTCATTGCTGTGATTCATCTGTGGATACCATTTTCTCACAACGGGAGTATCATTTATGATCAAAAAATGAGCTCATATGCGGTTATTTTTCCCGTCAAGCTGATTCGAAAAATATTCGATTATGATACAAAAAAAAATGCTAGCTGGGAGAGTGGTTTTTTAAAGCATGCGCACACAACTAATGTCAATGCATGTGTGCGTCTGTATGTGTGCAGAAAAATAAAAGATCATACACACAATGTGTGTGTGTGTGTATATTTGTATACGCGCCCATGCGTAGGAAAAAGCAAGCATCACAAATTTTTCCGTCACGAAGTATTTTCTTCTTTAGATATCGCCCTAGTAAAGCATTTGAAAAATCTCTCATGTCTTAAAAGTTCTTGTAAGTTGTCTTGTGCAGGACTTTACTATAGACTATACATAATAGACCTTATTCAGAAAAAAATAATTTAGTTTAAAAAACGTTTAACAAACAAATTTTCATACAAAATTTGTTGTGTAAACCATTTGTAAACCAAAATTCTTTTTTTTTTTTTTTTTTGAATAGGCAGAATATCTACCAAGCTCCTGCTTCATAATTATATTTAATGCCATTAAATTGGATTTTCGACCGCTCCCTCATTTTCCGCTATAGATTTCATCATTCTCATTTTGTTTTTGTTTGTATTGAACTAAAATAATTTAATGTTATAATGCCTCTTTCGCCACTGTGTAAGTGAAATAAAAAAAGTATTTAATATTTTTCATTTATGTCTCCACTTTCAATTACTCGTGTAGAGTAGTTAGTTGTGGTTGAAAGATGGACAAGAACTTTATAATTACGAGTTGACCCAAATCATTTAATCAAATAAACTAAGTAAAAAAATATTCTAAAAATATAAAACAAAACAATGTTCTTCTAGCAGTAAAATTCATTTGAATAAAATGAGTACATACATCGATGATGACGCAATCAGCTGAGAATTGTAAATGAAATTGAAAAAAAAAACTAAAAGTTAGAAAAACAATAACAACTTTAAAATATTATCATAGTAAACATTCTTTTAAAAACAATATCAATTCATAATAACATGTTAATAAAAGTAGACAAAAAAGATAAAAATAAACTAAACAGAATGCAAAAACAAAAATTTGTTAGCGAACCTACAGATAAAAAAACCATCAAAATGAAGTATGAACTTTAAGCAAAAAAAAAAATTGAAAAGCTCAACTTTGAAACAAATCCAAGTAAGGTATTATTCAAAATACACATTTTGCAAAAAAGAATTTTCAAATTACAGTGGGATGCCGGTTTAGCTAAGTATGTACATACATATACATATTAATAATAATTAAAATTTGGCATCCTTAAAACTCAGAGTTGATATTTAAGAAGTTAGCAGATTGTTTGAAAGGTGTTATGCATAAACTCTATTGCTGAGACAAGGAGGAGGATATAAGGCCGCTAATGTTTCATGCGCATTACTAAATAAAACTAAATATACACTATAGTACAATATTTTCTATTCGTTCAACCGCGTATCCACTGTGAATGACTTTGAGTTTGTTAATTAAATTGGTATACTCTAAAAAGCAAGTGACATTTTTCGCTGATTTTTTTCTCTATTTAATTAAATAATGTAATAAACCTTGTACATATGTATTTACATTCAGTTTCATTCCTTAAATTGGATCAAAATTAAATTTTATTTTCAGTTTTCCATTGAGCTAAATTTGTTTTAGGCGTTTATTGGTTAATGTAAAAAAGCAATATTTGCAATAATATTCAGTGCAAATAACATTTTTATTTAATTATTACTTTGGTAAAAAGTATCTTTTACTTTTATCTGGCTGATTTTCTCTGAAATTTCGAAAATAGAGTTTTCATCATATTTCGACGTTTTGAAGTCCTGGGAGACGATTTTAACTTCATTCTTATAACTTAAGAAATGATAAATAGATCGGAAGCAAATTTGCCGCATTCGAAAAAAGTTGAGTTCACTTAGATGTACCCAATTGGGTCTCCGAGTGGAGGTGCGGTATAGCACCACCCTTCCTAACCAAATGACGTAAGATAGTGAGAATCGATTCGAATCGGAAGATTTTAAAAATTTTCATAAAACGGTTTTTTTTTGACAAATTTTAAACTACTGAGCCGATTAAATTCGAAATATGTATAATCAGTATGTTGATTCTGTAACTTTTTGCGAACCGAAAATCGTAATATTTATCGACATATTTATTCGTTTGTGGTAAAGATAATGTAATTCCGTAATTTCTTTTTTACGATAGTCTTCAACATTTTCTTATCGTCATTTAATTCAATATGATATGATATCTCTGTATAGAAAATGTAAAAATAAACTAAAAGCAAAAAGAATGAAAAAGAAAAACTCAACAAATTTGAGCTTGTGACTGTATCTTATTTTCCTCCAACCGACAGCGAATATCGTTAAACGATGTTGCTGAATAGCAAAGTCGATAAATTATCGTTATATTTTTTATAGCGATACGATTATCGTAATAAAAGTTAGTGAATCCAGGTACAGCTCTTAAATTTAAAAAAAAAACACGTGAATTTATTCGGATTGGAAGATTTCAAAAATATTTATGAAACTGTTGTTTTTTTTAACAAATTTCAAACTACTGAGCCGAATAAATTCAAAATATTATCAGCTCTTAAAGTCAAAAAAAAAAACATGTCAAATTGTCTAAAATCGGGTGATTCGTTCGAGAGAAATTTGTCCAAAAAATTTCGCAAAAATCTTTTATTTCTTTTTTAATAACTTCAAAAGTCTTTGTCAAATCTATTTTAGATAATCAATTTTGCTAGTCTATGAGTCTGGAAGTTTCGGATGCTATTTCCATCAAAGAACAGTTTTACAATGCTTATCAAAATAAGTTACTTTGTAATTTGTATTTTTCAGAAGAATTCGCTCTTTCGATAACAAAAATTGACTATGAACAGTTATTTTAGTTTTCAATATAAATTGTCGAACGAACGTTTTCTTTCCAAGAAAAAAAATATGCGTGGCATTGTTATTCCAAGTCATACCGCAACGTATAATAAATATATCGATGTTAGTCGCTTGATTACAGATTCGATTTCCATAATCGAATATCAAATTCCTTACTTTTTTTTAGTTCCCAGAGTGGCTTTTATATATGAATGTCAGACAACTTAGAAAAAGTTGTGGTACTGTTTTTATATACATATAATACATATAATTTTTTGTTAAAATGTTTGGTTTGTTATATTTTGCATAAATTATAAATCGTGTTTTCTCCCAATTTTTATATTTTAGTTTATGTTGTATTAAATTTTAACTGCCGTATTCAGAAAAAATAATTTAGGTTTCCTAAAGGTTTACGAAAAAAATTTTGTATGGAAATTTGTTTGGTAAACATTGAGTAAACATAAATTATTTTTTTCTGAATAACATACCATTTACACATGCCACTATAGTGGCATGCCATTTCGAAAAACTCAATACACTCACGATTTTTCACTAACACACTCAAATTTTTCGCAATGGCAGCCCCAGAGGCAGCAAAATTTGCATGCGAGTGAAAATTTGGCAGTTGCATGCCATTGAATGTCAAAACGAAGAAAAGTGTTACCCTGTTATACATTTGATGCAAATTTATTGGATTACTGTGAAAATTAAATTATTATTTTAGCTTGTTAAATGTGTTATTATGATTTATAACTTGATTTGTGTGTGAAAAACTGGAGTTTGTTAATTATAAAGAACTAATATTATTAAAATAATAATAATAATAAGTGTTAATAGTTTCCTCAAGAATGTGCCTTTGTGACGTACTAGGTAACTCTATTCTATAAACAAAAGGAAAAGTAAACATGGAAGCGAGACTGAGCCAGCTCGCTTCGACGACATTTTTAAAATGAAGTGGCAATGGCATGTGTAAACAGCAAAGCAAATGGCAAGAGATTCGACTTTTTCGAACAATTTTTCGTCGATAATACGTACACAACACTGGCATGCCACTAGTGGCATGTGTAATTGCAGTGTAAGGCCTTAACTTTTTCAATCGTTTTGTTACTGTTTTGTTCTCCCTAAAGCTGGCAACACTGTTCGAACTTTGTTATTTAGGCATTTTTGTTGTTGTTGTTGCTTTTCTCATACAGTGCTTTAGTGTGATTGACCTTGACTGTAGATGTGTAAGTGTACTGCTCCCCATTATAGTGTTAATTTAACTGTTTACAGTGAGCGGGTTTGAGTTTTTCTTTTTTCTATAATAAGACAAAAATAATTAGGTAGTATGTGATGGAAGTCGATTTTAAAAAAGTATTGAATCGATTCAAAATAGAAACACAGTGACCTCTCGGTAATGTGAACTTCCAATATAATGAACTATCCAGTAATGTGAACACCTATTTTTTACTGATAATAGTTGCACAATGAATTAATGTATTTAATTTTATTTTATTTTTTAGTAAATATTTAATATAAAAAGTGAATTTATAGTTAAAAAAAAAAATTTAAGTTTGCAATAAATTGTATATTATGTTAAAAATACCAAGAGTTTCAATATTTTGTAACCTTTTTTAGGCAAAAACAAATGACACATGACACAACAAATTTTTACAATCGAAAATGTGAACAAATTCGATAATGTGAACTACCTTGTTTTTTATTAGTTCACATTATCGCGAGTTCACTGTAACTTGTTTTGAATATTTTTCATAATTAAAGTAGTTTTTAATAATTTTTCATTTGTTTAAATTTCTTGTTAAAATTATTCTATATTAATACTTAGTTCTGGTCCAGATTTGTAATGTTTGTTGCAGCAATCTTTTATTTTTTAGTGAAAGGAAGCCAGAGTGACAAATACAAAAGGCATATGAGTAATTCCACAGAATGTCACACAATGTCACGTACGTTGACCAACCAATTAAGCTTGTATTTGAAATCAATGCGGCTGGTATTTTTACCGAAGGTAGAGCTTTTTACGCTCCTCAAAAGTACATAAAGAAATAAGAACAATTTTAATTTTCTCTGAAATAAAAGCTTAAGTACGTGGCATTCTCTGGAATTGCCCATATATGTATTTCCATTTCAACACTCACACATATTCAAGAATTGCTGCAACAATAATATCATGTCTGAACCGGGACTTAGTCAACTTTTTGAAACCGACAAGTTTCATTAAAAATTTGTCTCACAACCATCCTAAAGGAAACGTTATAAAACCATTAGATTTCCTTCACATACCAGGAGGAGGGTTATTATGTAATCCGAATCCAACGGAAATGTTTTCGAATTGTAATGCTTGTAGCATACAATTTTAAACAGTTTCCTTTTCGAAACGAATGTCTTAACCTCGGAATAAATAATTAAAAATGTTAAAAGAAAAAATGCAAGAAATTTAATTCGTTAAATATTTTAAACTTGTAAAGAGATTTTAAAGCAGTAAATACACACGTGGGCGGTACCAAAACTAGCCGACATAATAATGATAAATAGAACACAAGAAGTTTACGAAAAAATTTTTTTATTTAATTAAGTTTAAATATGTCTCGCAAACAAATTTTTCCCAAATTACTTTCGCCATCCATAAATCCGATCGGCTAGTTTTGAGACCACCCTCCTATGTATATATGCATGTAAATATGTATGTTTGTAATTATATATGTATGTAAGTTATTGAAATATTTGTTTTAAAACAGGCGGTAACATAAAGATTGGGTAAATTCCACTACAGAAGGTTTTCGAATGTATTTACATATGTGTGTAAGTACATTAGAGTGGTTCAATTTATTCGGTATCATTTGGAGCAGATCCTCTAAGAAATATTCAAAGTAATATTCCCAAATTACAAATTTTCATTCCAAAAAGTTTCAGATGAAATAATGTTATAAAATTCTTCTCCTGCATATTTTGTTTCTTGTCTTATTTTTAATATTAAATTTCTTCGTGCACTTTTTTACAAAAAGTAAAGGAAAAAAAATTTTATTTTTTTCAGAACAACTTACAGGCACTCGTAATTTTTTGCTAACAATATATCTACCTTAATCTAAAAAGGCACTAATTCATTATTTTTTTTTAATAGAGATTTTTTTATGTGTTCTTCCATCCAAGTATAAAAAAAATTGATTTCAAACAAATAATGAGTTAGGGCTTTTCTATATTAAGGCAAGGATATATCGTTACATTAATGTAGAAAGACTCTAAAAATTACACTAAAAGACACTTAAAATTACAATTATCTTGACATTATCAAACCTTATTAAGTCAAAAAAATATAAATAAAATGTCAAATATACAATTGCAAAATAATTTATTGCCGACCATTTGTTAAATTTTTTTTTATGGGTTTGAGAGGTCACAACCTGTGTTCAAGTTTGTAATTAAAAAAAAAAAATTGATTCATATCATATATAGTATAAAAACTGTTTTTTTTTAGTTTTAAATAAAACAAAAATTAAAACTGTATAGTAAATTTATATAATTTTTTTGTTTCTTCTTTCTTTCTCTCTATTTTCATGCAATGAATGAATGCCTTTCTTACACACACATGCTGCGTTTTGTATCGATTGTCGTTTGGGGGCAAAAATGTTAATTTTCATACTAAAACGTGAAATTTGTTACGTTTTGCTTTGTTTTTTTTCGGCAACTCTTTTTCTTTGCCCACTTAATGTTGGATGTATGCATATTGTAAAAAAAAATAAAATAAATAAAATAATCTACATGGTATCTAACATACAACATATACGTTTTGGTTGGCTGTGCTTTTTATAACATGCGGTGGTTTTCGATTTCTTTGTATATTTAAAATTGTTAAACTACAACCGAAAACTTAAAATAAAATAACTATCATTATTACTATTATTATTGTTATGATTGTTGCATTTGCTGTATTGTATTGATGACCAACAATAATCGCCTCCAACAAACCGAACCGAACGAACAAAATAATGAACAAACAAACAAACCACCACCACCAAAAAAAACTTACAAATGGATTAAAATATAAGCAGCAGCCAAAGAGCGTGACGATAAATTGAAAGTTGCTAGGGAACGGCAAAATGAAGAAAGACAAAGAAAAATCGAGGAGCTAAAGGCTCAAGCTGAAGCTGCACAAAGATATCGCGAACAAAAAGAAGAGGAACGTCGACGTCGCATCGATGAGATCAGACAGAGAGATTCGGAAAAACGTACACAAGTTGAAGAACGTAAAAAGGCCATAATGGAAGCTGAAAAAGAAAGACGTGAATACATATTGAGAAAGAATCAAGTAGGTGTTAGTAATTAGAAGGGATTTTTTTTCTTTCTTATTTTTTTTTAAATAATTTGTCTGTGCAGGCAGGTATTTATTTATTTATTTATAATTGTTATCTTTCATTATTATTACTTACAGGAAAGAGAATCAAGGATAGAAGTTAAGAAACGTGATAGAAATTCCATTGGTTATGCTTTCGGTTCCTCAACACCACGGTTATTGGAGCCCTCTGATTTCGGCATGGTGTCGCCAAGTACATTTTGGGGTCAAAGACGGTAAGACTTTTGTCAGCCCCTTTTTTTTCAATGAAATTATTTTTTTTTTATACTTATCATTGTCTATTTTTTTGATAGATTTTGTAGAAGTTTTTATAATCTAAAATACTAGGGCCTAATATTTATATGTATAATATAACCAAGTAAAGGTCCCAGCTAAATATCGAGCAAAGTGGAGAGAATTCGTTACCGCCCTTTGTTCTTCATGAACATTTACTAAAATTTTGAATATGTAATTCTTTTGTAAGTCCTAGTTTATACTATGCAAGTGTTATTGCTAAGCTGATTAGTTTGTTAGGTGAGAGAGAGAGAGAGAAACGAGGGGAAAAGAAACGTTTCTCCCAACAAACAAATAAACTTAGCAATAAGAGTTGCTTAGTTGAAATTAGTTTGTTTTATAAAATTTAAATTTTTTAATTTTATTTTTATTTTTGCCACCTCTGCATTAAAAACTATGCAGCAATTAAAAAGCACTCGTTCAAAAATACTTGTATGGCAACACTCTATTCTTGCGAAAGCACTGAATAGCTGTTAATGTTTTTTAAATTTATGTATTTTCTTTACATACTTTTTACAACTACAATTCGAGCTGAAAAAAATCACCCAATGTAGCAATGTTAAATTAAGAAAATAAAAAAATATGTTAATTATTGAGTTCTTGCTTCAACTATGATATTAGTTGAACTTCTAATTAGTTTAAATGAAAGTTTAATATAATATCTCTAGTTGTTCTAAAAAAAAAAATTGGTAAAGATTCCCTGATGATCTGGATTAGCAACAGTGATTATGCGTATATGATCCATCTAACCCTTCAATAATGAATTTCAATGCATTTTTTAATAAAAAAAATATTTGACCGAATGAGTAAAATAATTTGCGGTTATAATTGTAATTTGGAAGCTGAATTAACATCTGTTAGTTGTTAAACAACTCTCTATAATTTCTTTAAACTTTTATGTAGTTTATCTTTATTTGCGTATAACATATCCAATTCATTAATATATGTACATATATGTAAATATATTTTATTTTTAATTGAAATATAATCTTTTCTTTAATCTTTGTCTTGTCGATTTGTTATATCTGCATAAAAATAACTTGTATCTAATTAAAATGATTTTAATACATTAGGCATGCATTGATACATTATTAATTTTCTTTTACTCTTTTAGTTCCACTTCAATATCAAATGTTGCTGGTGCTTCACTTTCACGTCGAAGTTCAGAACGTGAACTTAACGACAGTGGTTCTAAAAAGCGTGCAACATCAGCCAGTGGCACGGACAGACATGATGGTAAGTTAATATGCATGTTTCTTCTTCTTTTTTTAAATACGTTATACGAGTTATTTTATTGTTTTAACATAACAAAAAAAAAAAAATAAGTTACAGTTTCTAAACTTGTTTCTTTTTTTAAGTGTTAATATGATGTATATTATATCTACTAGTTAAAAAAGAAAAAAAATGTGTGCCCCCTTTTTTTTAATATTTATTTGCTGTGTCATGAAAATGAAATTATAAAAAGTATGTACACAGTATATCAAATTACTTATAGTATATGTTAATTACTCTAGTAAATTAATGTCTTAATTTTACCATAAAATTATTTACAATCCCAAAAACAATGCATTAAAAAAATAATACCTATACAATAGTGTCTGTTTGTTGTAGAAGTTCAAATTTGAAAGTTTACATTTTGTCAATTTTTCTTTGCTTTTAAATAATAAGAAAGAATATAACACAAGCAAAAAAATAAAAAAAAGAAAAAGAAAAAATGAGCAGCAAAGCACGTTACCAATTTATAGTTTTTAAGTTCGACATCCTTTAGTTTAAGTTGCAAGTAATTTTGTTTTTGTTTTTTTTTCTCTCTAATTATTTCCTTTTATGGTTTCTCTTTTTTATATTTCGTTTGCGACCCCTATTTAATTATTTTTTTCACTTCTAACTTGTATTTATATGAAAACAAACAAAATATGTATAAATATTATTGTCACCGTTTTATTTTGTGTTTATCCACTTTTCCACCATCACTACAAATCACTCTTACTGTCTCTATTCCTTCTACTACCACTGTTAACTTCAACTACAACTTCAACAGATCATCGTCGCAAATCCTCTTCAATGTATGAAGTTTTTAATTGGGGCTACATAAATGATGAGCCCCCAAAAAGATTTTCACTTTCGATTGTTGGTAGTGAAATAAATATAGATGGACCACCTGTAGCACCACCACCACCAGCAGCAGCTACTAGCAAAATCGACAACTCCAAGAACACATTCAACAACACAGAGAATAATAATAATTGTAATCAACAACAATATCATCATAATAATCATCACAAACAATATTCAAATCATAATTTCTATAATACTAAGGGTGAGGATGCAGTAATAACACAATTTTTTATATGTTTTATTGCATCTCAAATTTCAGTTGTTTTTATTAATATTTTTTCTTATTTGTTGATTTATGATTGATTGATTATATTTTCGTTTTCTATTTTTTTTTTCATTTTATATAATTTTTTCTTACTAATTTCGGAATGCTGTTTTTTTTAAAATAATTTTCGTTTAAAACGATTTTTTTTCAAATTTGCATTTGACCTAGTTTTTATTTTCCAATACATATAATTTTAACAACCATGTTTTGATTAAAACTTGCATGACAGACTGTATGATTTTTAAACTGAAAGCATATTTATTATTTTATAATATATTTAATACAAAAAACCATTTAATCATATTTGCTCTAAAACTTTCTACATAACGATTGAAAAGTTTCGTTTTCCAGTTCTAGTAAAAGGTGTCAAAAACTAAAATATACATAGATTGTCACAGATTATAAAACTTAAGCTATAACGAATATTTTCCAAATTTAAACTAAAAAAATCATACTGATAGAGAAGTGCTGCGTGCACAAGGATACTCCATGTTACATGGACTACCTACATACATACATATGTATATGTAGATGCAATGATTTTTATTTTTTTTTTATTGAAAAACTCCTGATTATTTCTTGATTTTTATTTAGTACTCAGAAAAAAAATCATTTTGTGACTTTTATTTATTACTCACAAAAAAATAAAAATCAAGAAATAACTATTATTTTCTGAGGAATAATCAAGAAATAATGATTAGAAAGTAATTTATAAAATAAAAATTATATCCGTTGCGGTTCCTGAAAAATACAGAAGAATTAATATCCTAATGCTTTATTGAAGTGGATTAAAATAAAAATTATTCATTATTTATTATTATTCATTTGAAATTTCTCTTATGAAATGATTTTTCTTTTTAATATCAATCAATATATTGAAACATTCACATTTATCTAAACTGATTATCTCATATTGCAGGGGTTCCCAAGAAATTCCTATTCACCGACCCCTTCTAATTTTTTTTTGTTGCTTTGAAGACTGTGATGTATATTGTTTGATTAGGTTGAATTAAAAATGCAAAAAAAGTAAACGACAGCAACATACAAACAAAATACACTGTTTCTATTTAAATATGTATATAAATCCAAATTATACCACCCAATTATGAATAAAATTCCGCAGGAAAATTTTCCCTGGGAACAATTCCAATTAATAGCAAGTAATAGGGAAAACAAAAAATTCTAATTGGAAAAGGGAGATATTTCTCGCGGAATTTTATTCATAATTGGGTGGATAAATAATCTTCAAAATATTCAGGGCTATCACGAATAAAATTCCGCGTGAAATTTTTCACGGGGAATAATTCCAACTAATAGCAACTAATAGGGAAAACAAAAAATTCTAATTGGAAAAGGGAGAAATTTCACGCGGAATTTTATTCATGAAATCCCTGAGTGTCTCCTCTTCACATTCTATCAAACTAAATGAAATGGCAATAAAAACAGCTGTTGTCGTTTGATAGTGATGGCATTAACAGTCAGTGCGGAGTCTGGGGTACTTTTAATTAAGCAGCTAGAGGTAAAAGTTTAACACTAATATTTAGTTGTTTGTGTTTGAAAATGAAAATAAAAACTTACATACATACATCATATAGTTTTTTAAACACTGTTTTCTCGATTCTTCTTCACGAGGCCTTTTGGATGATTGATAGGCATCTCCCAGGTATCCAGGCCCCTAAACGGGTTGTCATGTTGCACGTGAGGAAAATATTTAAGATGCATTTTAAAGATGTTAATTTACTTTGTTAGCTCGAAATTTTATTACAAATGTCTCAAGTATTTATCGCGTTGCCTACATTGCAATATCGATACCAAACTAGAAGCAGTGACGTTAATATCGCATTCTTTATTATTATTTTTATTATTATTTTATTATTTATATGTATGTATTTTTATTATTTTCTTTTATTAAATCAATTTTGCTCTCACCAGCACCAGCAGAGAGTCGAACTTTAATCGGCTATATAAACAAATTAATAAATATATAAACAAATATATTTCTCACGGTGAGCACCAATCCATAATAAACTCAGTAAAGTGCGACTTTAATGGTGCAATTAGGCGTGCCATAGCCATAACCAAACCAATATTCAACTGGTTTATATGGTAATGGCTATGTCGTTATGGCGAGTCAGTCACCTATAATCAAATACAGTGTTGCCTATAAGTTTGGTTCGAGCAGCTGTTTTCTATGGTTATGGCACGTCTGATTGAAGCTTAACTCGCACATGTAGGGTTCCGTACGGACACTTCATATATAATTATAATAGAAGTCCCTAACTCATTTTTTTTTAATCGAGATTTTTTGCATTTTTCGATACATTCTGGTGGGCACCGTAAAAAACTCGAGGAATGGATCTTGAAACTCCTACTTCTACTTATATCCAGGTTCTTTACATTTTCAATTCTAATCAAAATACAGCTTTAAAATATAAGAAACAGCGGCAGCTTTAAAATATAAGAAACAAAACAGTCCGAACTTGTACAAAGTAATCCAAAAGTGTTCCAGGGAGCAATTTTTGTGCAATTTTGAGAGCGAATGAGAGTATTTTTTTCATTTCCTTTACAAATTATTACGAAATTTTTCTTCTTGGTAAGTTCTGACAAGATTTAAATAATCAGCTGTTTTTTCATATGAAACTGAAAAATTAATAAGAAAATGTACAAATTATAGGAAAAAAATGTACATACAAGTTTATTAAAAAGCAAAATGAAAGGCTCTTTGAACAAAGTTGAAGTTGTAAGTACATTTGTGAATATTTCTCAATTTCTTTATTAAAAAAATGATTTTTTTAATAATTCACGTAGCCTTTACTTTGTTGAAACTTATTTTCATTTAGGGCCAAACCCACGATGTCGACAAATTTCGTCTTGTCGCACACTTACATTCAAAACAAAAACAAATTTTAATATTTTGTTGTTGTTTCAAATGTAAGTGTGCGACAAGTCGAACGTCCTCGATATCGTGGGTCAGGGGGTTATTTTTTACAAATATTAAATATTGCCAATGATGCAAAATTTTTGTTTTTATAATGTTATGCGTTTTAAGCGACTAAAATCACTGAAACTAAAGTTAATTTAAAGAATAAGCAACATTAGTACATATTTCAAGGTGTGCAATTATGGTTTTTTGCGTTACAGCATTTTTGGATATTTTTCGCATATTCAGATAGTAATTTTCTTCTTTCTCCGATTAGTCCGCACTTCTACGAAATCTGGTGGAACACAACTATTCATTTACCTTTTATTCAAAAATATTTAGTATGAGATTTTCTGATTCGAATAAAAAAATCTTGATCCATCCATGTCTTGAAAAATAAGCAAGAATTAAACTTGGAATGAAGAAAGGATTTTGGGGGCAATATTTATTTAGTATAAAAAGGGTTAAAAAAATTTCAAAATTAAAAACCTTCTAATTTGTACATGCTACTTGCTGCTGGTCAGTCATTAAATGGCAACTTTGTGCTGCTTTGTTATAAATTAAAATGTTTGCTGCTGCTGTATATTAAATGAACAAGCAAAGTCATAATGAGAAAGAAAGCCAAAAATAAAATTCAGGTTATTGTGTTAATTTTTGTTTTAAACTTCATACACAATCAGCGTTAGTATGCGTCAAACTTTTCATCAAAGCGGAACTTCACAAATTAAACGTTTTTATGCACACAAGTATGTGATTTTATTTAAAGGCAACGTATTGAAATTTTCTAAGAGCTTAAAATATCGAATAAGCTTAAAGTGTTTGTTGCTAGAGTTAAGAACTAAAAATGGGATAAATTAATATTTAATTAAAATTTTTATTATATGTACATATGTATTTTATGTTATTTGATACCTTTACTGGAATGAAAATGTAGACTCGTACTATTGATGCGACGACCACTCTCAATTGTGTAACCTAATAAGATTGAAGTCAGTTTTTCGACCATTGCCACCCACGGCTTGTTGCTTAAATGCTCCTTAATGGATTTAATATCAACCTAATAATAAAATAATTTGTTAAGTTTTCTTTTACATCAACGTTTTTATTTGCCTGCCTCTTCTAGTAGAATACTATATAATTTTAACATTGTTCTAGCTTTTGACGAAACAAATCTCAGCAATTTTTGCAATTTTGCAAGCTTTAGCGGCATGTCAGTTCTTTTTATTTTCTTAAATAAACATAAATATCTCATTTATGTTGTCTAATTAACTACATTAAGTTAGAATAACGTTGTTTTGTTTTTGTAATACCCATCTAACTTTATTAAGAAATTTGAAAAGCAATTCAAAAAAAAAAGAGAAAAGAAATTGAAATTGCAATTGAAATGAAAACAACAAAAAAAACCAATTCGAAATTTTTCTTTTGTACCCACAATGTTGTAAAATATTACAGAAGATAATGTTGATACATCACATATCGTGTTTCGAAGTGTGGCCAGAAGAAAAACTGATCTTATGCCAACAATACCAAGTCCCAGAGATGGTCACTACGGTTCCCGATCATCACTTAGTAATACACCTTCTCGTACACCAGGTAAGACACAATTAAACCCAACTACCACCACTACCACAACACTCCCACCCAACAACAACAACATACATACATACGTCATCATTCTATCATATGAAAACTTACTTCTTTGTTTTTATATCAATAAATAAATGTATCTCCTCCTGCTCTCATTACTTCTTTATCCCTCTTTAATATTAAAAGATAATGGAAAATTTCTGCAACTGAAACTATATAAAAATAAAAATCCAAAAAAAAATGTGTTTGTTCCTTTTTTTGTTTTACATTTGAAGCAAACCTCCTCTATTCTACTACATACAATAATATTTAGTGTTTGAGTTCTTTCAACCTTGATATTCTGTTAAGCAAACCAACAAAACCAACAAGAACAACAACAGAAACATTATTTAAAAATGCTTTTTTATGCTCTTTATATGTTTTTAATTAGTTTTATAGTACATATGTACATACATACATACAGACATATATCTAATTAAAAAAAATACTTTTGCAAACGTGTTTGAAAAAGATCGTGTTAAAGTTTTTTATTCATTCGGATTTAATGGTTGTGTGTTAATTTAACTGAAACTCCTGCTCCCTAGATTTCTCTATTAAGTGAAAAGGTTTAGGATTTAATTTAATTCAGCTATTATTATCATTTTTTTTAAGAAACAAATCAAATTTTACATACATTTATTATATACAAATTTTGTTTTAGTTTTTTTTTTTTTTTAATTAGAAAACAAATCATTGGTTAAAAAACTCATTAATTTTTATATTTAATTTTTTAAATCACCTTTTTTTACTTAAAATGCCGCTTTTAACAAATAAACAAAACAAACAAAAAATGCTGCTGCTTGCTGAATGCTGCAAAATAAAAATAAATTTGAAACCAATCCTCCTTAGGACGGGCATATTCCATGAATCGTTTGGATCAATTGGCTCAACCGATTCGCCGTAATGGCGAACATATACGAGCCATAATGGAACGCGAACGACGTGAGCAAATGGAAATGATGGATGAAACGGAGTCCCTTGGCGGTGGTCGACGACGTTCTGCCAAGAAATCTAGCACGGGCTCGAACAGCAAGATGTCACGCAGTATGATACATTTAGCCGGTGATGGGGCACCTCGTCCCAAATATAATATAGGTGGGGGCATTTCCACCAGCTTTTTACCATTGGGTAGCGGCAGTAGAAATGCCTGTAAGAGTATGACACACTTATTAGGCAATTATTATAATAATGCCTGGTCTAATACAGCACCACGCTCGAATCTAGGCTTGCAAACTGCCGCCACCAAAAAATATCTACAATCATCACTAGCTTCATCTGCATCCAACACGTTTAAACGAGGCCAGATCTCTAATACTAACCTCTACCGTTTCGATACAGACTCATTGTTACTCATGAACTCTCCTAGTTTACTTTTAAACCCAGGTGTGTGTGCGTGTTTGCAAACTATAACTTCTACCACCAAAAAAAAAAAAAAAGTCAAAAAAAAACAACAAAACTTTGTTCTCCTTATTGCTACAAAAACAAATTACTACCACAATTCCTCTTCAGAACTCAATATCAACAAATTTGTACAATTTTTTTTTATTAAATACTTTTGCTAAAACTTCATTTTTGAACCATTTTTACAGTCCTAATTTTCTGACATTGTCTCTACCTATATTCAGTGGCAAAATCATTTAATATATCTAAAATATTTCTAACCATTTTTTAATCTCAAAACATAAACTGGTATATGAAAAAAAAAACTTATTTTTGCTAATTCCTTACACTTACATATAAAATTATTTTTGCTTATTTCAAACTCGAAGGAATTTCAAATCAACTCATTTTCCATTTTATTTATAAATAAATAAATTTTCATTATACAAATATATGTATGTTGTAATACATTAAAAAGTTACAATTGTTAAAAAAAATTTCAGGCATTCTACCTGCTAAGGGTAAGCTGATTATATCATTATTCGCATGTTGTCTTTTTGCATTTCAAAAAGCATTGCAAAAAGCTTTCATTTTACGTGCTTCACTGTACATTGTCTTGTTGCATACATACATACTTATACGAAAATATTTCGAATTCGAATTACAAATGTTTCATTTTAAATTGAATTGCTTTGGCTTTAGCTTTGAAGCTTTAGCTCATTTTATAACTTGCTTTACTCTTTTAAATTGAATTGAATTGCTCTGACTTTAGCTTTGAAGCTTTAGCTCATTTTATAACTTGATTTAGTCTTTGAAATTGAAGAAAGCAATATATAACAATTCTAAAAGCTCCGGTTAACTTTTTGCTACTTTTTTTTTAATGAAAGTTGCTTCTCAGATTACTGAAACGCAGAACTCAAAAGTGCGCCCGGGTTTTTGTTTTCTTAATTAATTATAATATTAATGTTTAAAGGGCATGGCCCCGCCCACTTACTTAATCACGAAATTATGTCATTCTAAAAGCCGAAATTCTGCCAAGTTTCATGGGAATCGGATAAGTAGAAGTACATATAATTTAATATTTAACTTTCGTGGGCTTAAGCCCGCCCACTTTTTTGAACACAAGATTAAATATTTTTCAGAGCTCATGGTGTGTGCCCAGTTTCGTAAAAATCGTTCAGATAGAAGCACGTGCTATATAATATTAATTTTTAAAGGGAATGGCCCGCCCACTTATTTAATCACGAAATTGTGTCATTCTAAGAGCCGAAACTCTGCTATGTTTCATGGGAATCGGATTAGCAAAACTTCATATAATTTAATATAACTTTTCATGGGCGTGGCTCCGCCCTCTTATTTGAACACAAGTTTAAATACTTTTTAGAGCTCAAGGTCTGAGCCAACAAGCTTCGTAAAAATCGGTAAAGTAGAAGCAGCTGAAATATACATAATATTAAATTTTAATAGGTGTGGCCCCGCCCACTTTTTGAACGCAGGATTTTGTCTTTTTAAGAGTTCAAGGTATGTGTTTAGTTTCGTAAAAATCGGTTAAGTACAAGCACATGAAATATAATAAATTAAATTTAAGGGGCGTGATTCCGCCCACTTTTTAGAACACAAGATTAAATATTTTTCAGAAATCATGGTGTGATCCAAGCTTCGTAAAAATCGGTAAAGCAGATGCAGGTGAAATATAATATTAAATTTTAATGGGTATATCCCCGCCCACTTTTTCCAATGCAAGATTGTAACTTTTTTAAAAGTTCAAGGGGTGCCAAGATTGGCAAATATCGGATAAGTACAAGCATATAAAAGATAATATTAAAATTTAAGGGGCGTGACCCCGCCCACTTTTGTAAACCCAAAAGCGCGTCTTGTTCGTAAAAATCGGTCTAATAGATGTGGGGCGTGGCTCTGCTCACAATGTATTGGTTAAGTTTCGTAGCGATGGAATACGTAAAATATAAAATCAAAGAAAAAAACTTCTGGACATATCCTCGCCCACTTTTTTTTACAATGGAACGAAATGCATACATATATCCTGTTAGAAAAAATATATTTGTTTAAATCGGTCTGAAAGACACCGACTTATGAAGTAACAAATGAAAAGAAAAATACAGACAAATTGATGATCTCCTTTTTTTGAAGTCTTAAAAAGGGCGATCAATTGGCTAGGGTGCTATAGAATATCCAATGAGGATATTCGCATGTATGCCGATTGTGTAAAAATTGCATACAAATAAATATCTTGTATACTCAATCAACTCTTGAGAGAAAAATAAAATTTCCTTCTTCCATTTACTTAAATTGAAAACTTTTGAATCGTTTTCTGGCAAACTAGGTTTTGGAGTTATGACGTTTAAGTAAATGAGCTATATATAGTATTTTAACAAATAGGTAGGGTCGAATTCATAAAAAATATTTTAGTTTTATAAAAGGTTTATTAATCAAATTTCTATAGAAAATTTATTTTATAAACCTTTTGTTAAACAGAAATAATTTTTATTAATAAGGCAGTTAAAATTAAAGGAGCTAATATTTATTTTTCACTCCTAAAAGGATGCACATTCTATATTCCTTTATTCAAGATATAAGTTCCACGTTTTTTCAAGCGACTTTTTTCCTATGAAGGGCTGGGAGGTTAAGGATATGTTACGGTTTTAAAAATGTGTACTGATTTCTTATAAAAAACGTTTTATGGAGTGGGAGGGGGAATTAAAACTCCGAAAATAGCGATACGTAATATGTGAATGGGCCCTAGCACACTAGAATAATAACCTAAATCAGTATTTATCGATTTAAAATGATAGTAAATAAATAGATAGTCTATCTCATATTTTACTGATAGCATTATACGAATATTGTCCTGAGCGAAACATTAATTTTTTTCAGTTATTTAAATTCATTCTACTTTCTATTGTTTAAATTACTAAAAATCAATAATTAGTAAAAATTTGCTTGTTTTCATATACCAATTTGTTTAATAGAGTTCTCCTATAATTCTGGCAGTAAAAGTATTGTTGTTGCTCACCCATAGTTGTTGTTTTCTATCTCTCTCTCCCTCTCTTTTCAGTACTGGTCTCATTTGTTAATACATTTTTTTTTTTTTTTTTTGCTTTAAAAGGTGTTTTCAGAGTTTTCGAATGTATTTTCACACAATTTTTTTTTATATTTTATACATATTTTTACCGCACTCTACACATATACATATTTTTAAGAAGCTTGTTTCTACATTGCAAAACTTGACAGACTTCATTTTTTTTTAACTGGTGTATGGATACAGAATATCAAAGTAATATATTTATGAAGGTTAGCCATCCGCATTAATTCCTTTCTAGTGATGTAAATGTGTACAAAAAATGTTTTTAGTGTTGTTATTTATGTAAAACAAAAAATTAAATTTATTTTCAAAGTAAATTGTAAATCACGTAAGTCTTGTCGTAATCAAAAATAAAAATATTATTAATAAATATGTACATATAACTAAATGTTCATTTGCAACAAAAAAAGTAAATAAAAAAATTCCCAGATTTATTAACTCATTTGCACATGAACATTTGAAGCCCTGGTGATTGGTTGTTGATTTTTTTTTTGTACATATTGGTAAAGGTGTATTTTGAAAATTAAAAAGAAAAAATTATATATTATTTCATTAAACTTTCATTAATTCATTCATTTTCTATTAATTACAAATTTGGTTTTCTGATTAGTAATTGGTTTTTGTGATTTAAAATACAAAAATTTATATATACTCCAAAAATGCAGGTTCGCGTTCGGGTACCGTAACACCAGGCGGTCATTTAAATAACTCTAGGCCTGGTAGTGCCATGTCCACGTCCACTACAATGTCAACATCGGGTTTTATCAATAGAAGGTCAGTGCCAGCTGCACGCAAACCACGTCCAGCTAGTATCGCTGGTACTGGCGTTTCCTTGGAAGGTACTTATATACTGCATTGCACTTATTTATTGGTTATAGAAAAGCCCTAACTCATTATTTTTCTGAAATCGATATTTTTGCATTTTTCGATACATTAGATAGTTGTTCTAACGAAAAATATACAAAAACTCAATTTAAAGAAATGAGTTAGGGCCTTTCTATATTAAGGTAACGATATATACTATAACACAATTCACAATCTTGTGCATATAGTCTTGCATCGTAGCATGCGCAAAATGGTATAGTATATTGATACTCACCACACTTTTTAGTGGTGAGTATCAATATACTATATATACTATATATTAGGGTGATCGATTATTCGACTTTTTCCAGAAACAAGTCTTCGAATATTTGAAATTATGAAAAACCCGGTTTCGGTTTTTACAATTAAAGAAAAACCAGTCAACCGGGTTTTTTAAGTAAGAAAATTATTATACAAAAGTTTTGATTTTCAATTGCTTTATTGAAAAAAGAGTTAACAGTTCATGAAAATACAAAAAAAAAGTAAAATTAAAACAGAACAATTAACTCCATATACTTACTATGTATAGTACACAAATATTTATATATAATATACAGTTGAGAAATAAACTCTACATACAATCATCATATTTAGGGTTTTGTGGGAACTTGGGAAGAAATTCTAAAAATTAAATATGCCAATATTTAGATTTATACAAAAAATAAAAAAATAATTATAATAACACCTACAGTAGCAAAAATATTCAAAATACATAGGAAAAAAGTCTACACACAGGCATAAAATACATGAAAAAATATGTGCGAAATGTTTGATGTCGTCAACTTGTTTGAAAATTCTTTGATTTCCGGTATCAAGCCGTCAACAAATGGCATCCAAATATGGTCTATTATGTTGTTGTTATTATAAATATTTTTTTAATTTTTAGTTTTTGTGTAAACATATTTATTAGCACCCTAAATATTGGCATAATTAATTTTTTTAATTTCTTCCCAAGTTTCCTCAAACCCCAAAAATTATGGGTGTATGCAGAGTTTATTCCTTAATGGTATATACATATGAATGTATGGACAAGCTGGATATCTACCTCCATATAAAATATGAAGCAAAATGTCAACAAAACGAAAACACACTGCAACTGGATTTTGACATCCATTGCGCACCATAAGGCCAATTTAATTCACCTCTGCTATCACCTCATAAAATAATTTCGCTTGAATTTCATGTTTCAGTAAATGTTGCCATGCTCAAAAAACGCTTAGAGCTTTTACACTAAAAAAAAACTTAGGAAAATCAACAAAACACGCAAAATGTACAAATCGAAAAGTATTCGACTCAACCGGTTTTTAAATTGTAAAAAAACCGGATTATTCGACATTCGAAAAATCAACATTTTCAAAAAACCGACAACCGTATTGTGAAAAAACCGGGTTTTAAAACCGGTTGAAAAACCGAGTCGATCACCCTACTATATATTTGCACAAGACTGTGAATTGAACATGTGTAAATATGTATGCGTGTACATTACTTATGTATTATCTATCTTTTGTCATTCAAAGAAATAAACAAACTTAAAAAGGAAAATAAACCGCCCGTTAAGACATCTTCGATGTCACCTTCTACATCAGCACAAACTACTCCAAAACGTTCAACGAACATGATGTCCACATCACTAATTGTCACATCTTCATCCTCGCGATTATCTAGCGCCGAAAAGAAAACTCCCATTAAAAGGGTAAAGAGTTTTAAAACTTATTATGTTTTAAATTTAACTATGTAATTGCATTTGATTTGCATTTGATTTAATTATTTTTAGGAATCTGTTACTCCAAAGGCCACAACAACTAGTAAGCCTCTATCGAAAACTGCAAGTTCAGATCGTCTCAATAAGTTGAGCAAAGAAAAATCCAAGGACTCAATGACTAAATCAGCCATAACTCCACCCGTTGCTAACAGAAATACAGCCAAAGAATATATAAAGAGCAAGGAAGAAAAAGAAGCAATCAATCAAGTGAAGACCGAAATAGTTGGAAACCCACCAACGCAACAGAACGGTCAAAATGAAGTGGAAGTTTTATTGCCGCCCCAGCCGGCTGCATCAGTTACTTCACAGCATGATGAAAAAACTGATGAAGGTACAGAAAAGAACTTGATTGAGCCAGAGCCAGCTTTGCCGCAAAAGCCCAAATCACGCAGCGGCAGCAAGGAAGGTTCTATTGTACGTGAACTGGCTCCGGTCGTAGTCGACAACAGTGATGCCATGACGGCGTCGATGATTGCCAAAAGTAAAATTACCACGGAAGAAGAAGCGAAGGCAGCTTTGGCTGAGAGACGTCGTTTGGCACGTGAAGAGGCCGAACGGCAGGCAGAACTGGAAAGGCAACGTATAGAAGCTGAACGATTGGCCGAACTCAAGAAACAAGAGGAAGAGGCTGAACGTCAACGTCAGTTCGAAGAAGAAGCTATGCGCATGGCCGAGGAGCAGCGTAGGGCCGAAGAAGAACGTTTGCGTCAAGCCATTGAGGTAACATAATAATATATACTTATAAATATCTTGTATCTTCACATATTATATATGCATTTTTCTTATGCTTATTATGTTAGGAAGCAAAACAACGCGAAGAAGAGGAAAAGCGTAAGCGTGAGGATGAAGAAAAACAACGTATAGAACGTGAAGAGGCCGACAAAAAGGCTAAGGAGGAAGCGGAAAAGCAAAGAGTAGAAGTCGCAGAACGTCTTAAACGCGAAGAAAAAGAACGTGAAGAAAGACGAAAGCGCGTGGAAGCTATAATGTCCCGCACTCGTCGTGGTGGCGCCAATACCACACCAAACTCTACGCCAACAAAGGTAAATTCATACAAATGGCTTGTAAGGCATAATTATTTATCTATCTATATTCATAACAGGAAAACAATAACTCTCCTAAGCCAGCTGAAATCACTCCTATTGCATCTACTGCAGCAGCAGCAGCACCAGTATCTAATAACGTTGAGTCAGTTTCCTCTCAAGGTGTTGCAGTAAATTCCACTAACGACATTGATGCTACCAACACCATCATCCTCTCCATCAACAACACTACGAACGATACAACACATTCTTCAAACAATGAATTGGTTGTAAATAGCAGCAATACTGAAAATGTATCAACATCTGGTTCATCCAGTAGCCCAGCTACTACACCACCAACACCAGCATCACAACAGCAGCCGCAAGAAGAGCAGCAGCAGCAGCAACAGCAAGAGCAGCAACAACAACAACAAGCACAACCTATTTCTATTCCTGAACCTCAAAACACTCAAGCAATGTATGAACAGTCAGTTGTGGATAAGGAAAACTCGCTCATCAATAGTTTCTCCAATATGATTATTGATGAGAATGTAAAAAACATGCAACAAAATTTACATCAGCAACAACAATTGCAATCACAAATTGTTGTTGAAGAGACAAATGGCAAACTGTTTGCTGAGTTGCATAATAATGATAGTAACATCACAACAACAACAACTACTCCAACATCGGTAGCCAATGGCAACGGTCATCATATCGAAAGTATTAATAACAAGAAGTAAGTAAAGTCGTATAGCTATAATAGGACATTTAAAACTGCACGAAATATGTAGTAGATATAAATTGAAGTCTCTATCAAAATCTATATCGTTTAGACTAATAATAATAAATAAAATAAATGTAATAAACAACAATAACAGCTGTTCATTGCTTTTTGCAAGAATAGAGTGTTGCCACACAAGTATTTTTGACCGTTTCCTGTTATGTTAATAACGGGCTTATTTTGGCAATTAATGAATAGTTGTCCCTTACTTACATTTATTTTTATTTACATACTTTTTAAAACAACAATTCGAGCTGCAATAACCCACCAAACCAAATGCTCTAAATTAGTAAAGAATTCGCAACGCCGACAAAACCTTCCAATTTTGGGACCGAAAACTTAATGAATTCATTCGCTTTTTTTTTGAAGACTGAAACAAAAACTCTATTATATTCGTATCGAGTGACATCATCAAAAAATTTTGTACTAACGAAATTCATTTCGATTCTAATATAATTTCGATCACGAATTATAGCATTGCACAGGTACATCTGTTTGCACCAGTTTTGCGTGTTTTTGGTTCTGGTATGAACAAATATGTTATTTATCGTTTCTTTTGCTAGTTGTAAATGTAGATTTTTTAAGCAATTATTAAGGGGTTTCATGAGAATGTTCAAAAGTCTCGCAAACTGTGCAATTGTGCATTTTTACACTCTCGTAAATAAAATGTCAAAAAATTGTATAGAAATTTATTTACACAAACCTGATTACTTTGCCCAACAATTTTTATTCGTAAACTTAAGCGGTGCAATTATGCATTTTGTAAGCAACAACTTCTTGCTTTTTTTTTTGCATTTCTTTAGGCATTTTTAGACACACACACACACATTTTTATTTAATAAAAATATATATATAAATATGTTTTTAAATTAAAATTTTCTTATTTTATTTTTATTAAATGAACTTTTTGACGTTTGTTTCAAATTTACATGAACTGTTTGCTCAAAAGTTCAAAAGGGGCTTCATGAAACCAGTCTCGCAAGTTTGCCCAATTGCACAAATGGCAATTTTAAGAGTTCTCATGAAAACCCTTATTGTATGGTTGGGCAATGAGCAAATGAAAACAACACATTTATTTGTATTTGTTTTTCTAAAACAAATAAGATAGATAAAACTGCTTTTACCAAAAGTGCCTTATGATGCGTTGAGAAAAAATATACATGGCTGATGAGTGAATGAATAAAAGCAAAATTTCACATACATACATATGTATATACAAAAAAATGGCACTCGATATGCATGTGTAATTACTCTCAGAGCAAAAATGTGTCTCTCTATACTTGACTGCGCCACAAAATAACATAACTAAAGTCCGCACATACATCTGCTCATCATGTATTTGTTTCAACAATGGTTTTTTTATATATTTGTATTACAATATGTATTTTTGAGCAAAAACAGACACAAACAATTGCTCAGCAGTAATACAATAAGCAATTGTTTTTTGTTTTCAATTGTATTGTAATTTGGAAAAGCACGCACACACAATAACTCTTATACTAGTTCTGTCGCTCACACTACAATTATATGGTACATACTAGAGATGTGCAAATGTCGTGATTTTATCGTGTCACGCGTGATTCACGTGATTTGTGATCAAATATTATAACTAATCACGCATGAGTGCGTGAGCGTGAATGAAAAAAATTTACTCGTGCGTGATCGTGCGTGAGCTTTTTTTAATAATCACGCACGAATTCTCACGCTCTCACGAGATAACATTCCTGCATTTATTATTATTTTATAATAATAAATGCATATATGTATAGTAATATGTATGGTAGTATGAGCTTACAAACATAATGAATAAATCGTACCTACATATCGTTACGAATTCGTACCGACTTATCGTAATGAATTCGTACCGACATATCGTTACGAAGTCGTGTCAACCATTTCATACAAAAATTGTTACGATTTCGGTAATATTTCGGTGCCGAAATCGGAAGATTTTGTCGACCAATCGTTCGAATTCTTTACGAATTCGGAGCTTACAAACATAATGAATAAATCGTACCTACATATCGTTACGAATTCGTACCGACTTATCGTAATGAATTCGTACCGACATATCATTACGAAGTCGTGTCAACCATTTCATACAAAACTTGTTACGATTTCGGTAATATTTCGGTGCCGAAATCGGAAGATTTTGTCGACCAATCGTTACGATTGGTACATACATATGTACATAGATACATATGTACATATATATATGTAAGAACCTATTTTTCAACCCCCAAAAAAACATGCAAATTATATTATAAATATACTTTTTCGTGAGCGTGGGTGATCGTGATAAGTTGTAAACCACTTGCGTGGTTAAAAATATTTTATTCGTGAGCGTGCGTGATTGTGAAAATGTTCAAAATCATTCGTTCGTGAAAGTGCGTGAGTAAAATATTTTTCTGCGTGAGCGTGCGTGTCGTGAGTCAGAAAACACTAACGTGCACATCTCTAGTGCATACCATGGTATATTTGTTTTGGCTATACAAACAAGTATACAAATGCAGCCCTTTATCACGAACGCGAGAATTAGGCACCTATGCATAAACAAAATTGAACTGTTTGACAGGGGAAGAACAACACTGTCGATTTACACGGCGCATAAAGTGCAATGCCTTTCACCATTAGTGAGGGTGATTTTTTTTAGAATAAAACATCCATTTAGATAGCAAAACATTTTTATGATGCGAAAATCAAACTTTTTAGATGCAAACGTAGTTTTTTTTTTTTTTTTTTTTTTTTTTTTTGTAGAAAATAAAATATAAGTAAATAAGTATTTTACTCGCAAAATTTCTTTAAAAAGCAATTATTTGCTAAAATTGATTATTAACATTTCTTTTTAATTTTTTCAGTGATATCGATCTTTTACAAACTGTGGTACCATCAACAAATCAATTAATTGATTTAAGTCTTGAATCTCAAGACAATAATGTTAATTTTAATAACAATAATAGTTTATTAACAACAACTAATACACTAGTCACTGCTGATAGTCATGAAAGCAAAGGTAAATTAATATAACTATATATATGTATGTACATGTTTTATTCATATTTTTTTATGATAATTTCAATTGCAGATATTTCATTGCTGTGAGTTTAACAATGAGGAAAACAAGAGATTACTGATGTAAGTTTATGTTCTATTGGGGAGAAAAATATAAACAATGCGAATGCAAGATTTATAGATGAATAAATTTCATACTAAATATGTACTACCAAATGCTGTGTAGAAAAGAAAACAGAGTTTGCTAAAGGAGTGTTATATAATAAACTTTCCTGCTCTTCTGCAAAACAAAAACTATTTACTTTCTAATAATTAAAACAAAAACAAACAAAAAAAAATAATAATACATATAAAAAACAATACGCGACAAATTATGGTTACTAAAAAAAAACTATATATAAACAAAACAGATTATGCTATTAAAAAAAATAATCATTATAATAAGGACATGTTTAGCAAGCTAAATCATTAAACAAAAAAAAACCTTAAGAAAAAAACATAACGCGAAACCTTAAAAGTTTATAGCTTAGTTTGTAGATATTTATGAGAAAAAAAGAAGAAGAAAAAACAACAAAGCAAACAAAAATTTACTTATTTACGAGACAAAAATCAAGCTTCTTATAAAGAATGAAAAGTTTTCTTCAAAGGCCAGCCAGCCAGCATTGCTATGAAAATTACTTTCAAATTTACCGAGCTGTTTTAGCTAAAGTGGCATCTTTCTAGAGATATATTTTCAATATCAAACTATTATATTTATTTATGTTTTCGACACTATGTATCTATTTTATTTTTGTTTTAATTTAACAGTGTGCCTAGTAATTCGAGCAAATTTTTTTTTGCAATAAATAGAAAAACTACACAATTCTATTTACAAATAAAACATACATAAATAAATAAATACATACATACATACATACATAAACATACATTAAAAAAATGCTTAGCAATATTTATTAAAGAAAATTTATACATAAATCTACTATATAATTAAAATTATATAAAAATAGTGAGAAACATGAAAACACGTTAAAAAGCAAGAACAGACTAAAATCAAGCAGGGAACACAAGCAGACACTTTAGAAGGCAGAATATACATATTTAAATGAAATTCAATGTTTAAAACACACAAGCACAAATTATTAAAATATTAAATCTAATAATGTCTATTTTGTTTTAAATTTCTTAAATTTAAATCATGTTAATTATTTGTTTACATTTAGGTTAGTTGAAATTTGAATTTATCATACCTGAACTGCGTGGCGTGTCTAAAAATGTTTTTTGCAATTGTCTACCTTGTGTTCGTCTGAAAATTATTGTTTTCAATTCTGCCTTTAATTAAACGCTTAGTTTCTTTGTGATTTCTTGTATCTTAATGTGTTTTTAGTTTGTTGTAAATTTTTCAAAAGTCTATTTTTTTTTTTTTTATTTTTTTTTTTTTCAATAAAATTGTGCAACAATTTATTATTAATGATGATATATTTTGTATAGCACTTTTTTTTAATTTAATGTATTTCGAAAAAAATAATTATGGTAGCATTATAGTTTTAAATAATTTATATTAAAAAACAAGAAACGTATATAAATAATATACATCCGCCTAATTATACACATAAAACATAAATACATATATTTAATAAATGAGAATGATTAAAAAAAAAACAAAAATAACTTTAAATAAAAGAAAATAATTTTATAAAAAAGCAAGGTCTGATTGTAATTTAAAAATTAATAATTAAAAGGAGTCAAGCATATAAAAAACAAAATTTGATAAAAAAAAAAGATAAAAGTAAATTTTATTTTTGTTTTCTCTCTCTCTCTCTCACTCTCTGTGTAGTTAATGTTAATTATATGATATTTCTTTTCGTATATATGATTATTTTATAAAAAATCTTATTTTTTGTATTTACTTATAGTCTAGAAAAAGAAAAACAAAATGCTTTGATTAAAAATGAAAATAAATATGTTTCAATTTTGTTAAAGAGTCAAAATCAATAAAAAATCAATATTATTCTAAAAACAAAAACAAACGAAAAACAACTTGGCATTTTGGGATTTAAGAAAATATGTATGTACTTAGACGGCGAAACTGCGTGTTTTTCTCCTTAAATTTTTTCAATTCTATAAATCGTTCGTTATATAACAAAAACGAAAACTTTTTGCAAGTTCGAAAAATACAACATATTCAAACTTTTTTACTAACCAACTTACACTTTCGGGAAACAATTTTTTTTCAAAGTTTTCGTTGATAATACTTACACTTACTTATTCAGTATTTTGTAACGAAAAAAATGTTTTCGAATTTATATGTTATTAACATTACAATTCGAAGTCATTTACTTTCGTTTCGAACTTACACGTAATTTGCATGTAAAAGCAGTGATACTTTGCTATTAATTGTAATTTAATGATCATTTTTATTTATTCAGTCTTGAATTTTCTATTAGAACGAACATATTTTTAAGTTCGTGTTTTTTTTTCAAACACATGACTAGCAATTTTTTTCTGCGTTATTTTTAAATATTAGATATTACAAAAATTTTAATTCCGATTTTAATAAAATATATTCATTAAATTGAAAATATTGGGTCGATTGTTATTGCTAAAAAGTAAGTCTGGTTTTAGACTCATCACTTTTACTTATTCAACTTTAGATTTTGTAGGAGAGAGTAATATATACCTTTTGTACTCTTAGCTTGTTTCTTTCTCATCATAAAATCAAAAATTGAGCAAGAAAAGCTGATGTGTGTAAAACCCGACTAATGCACCCTGGAGACGATCAAATAAGCCCGTCAATCATGCATGCATGCATATGTTTTGAGTGCCGTTTAATTGACGTACAAATAAAATCGTCAATCAGCATTTCAATTTTGAATTCGTTGTGTGCGGTTTTTGTAATTAGCGGCAAAGTGAAGTTTTTTAAGTTGTTTTGCTTCTTGCTTGTGCAGGATACTTTCGCTTCATTCAAAAGTTACAGTTCCAAAGGTCTACTGGGTAATTCGAAACGAAAGAAAATTCTTGCGAATTTGTATATTTGAAACATGTAAATTCGAAAGCATTTCCGTTTCGAATAACGGACTAGACACAATGCTGCAATCAACCAACATTTTCTTTGTTTTTGGCGCCCAACATATTTTTTATAAGAAAATATTTTTACATCATCGCAACGGAAATTTTTGATAAAATGCAAAATAAATTTATTTCTGTATCACGTCATAAAGTAAATAGTCAGCCGTGATATAAAAATAAAAGGTTTTTGATTTTCATACGTGTAGCCGAAAAAACACGACTGCACGCACACAACTATGTGATCGATGTGTTAGTTTATTTGATCGTTTCCTGTGCACTTAAGCAACGGAAAATTCAATCGCTGTTTTTTCCATTAAGTACAGGTGGCGAAAGTTAGCTACATCGGCTGTAAAAACTGAGACGTTTTTAACCTTCTTAAAGAAAATGATTTTGATTAGTTGTAAGTTAAGTGTTTAATATTTATTTGATTTAGGTAGCGATACGTATAAGTCATCATACAGTCATACATATACATATGTATGTTTGTATTTCATGCCTGTAGCATTCACTTTATGTTCCCATAAAAATGTGTACGGCATCCATTTCTTAGATTTTTACTAGAATTTCATACGATTCAACTTTAATCTCAGCACCACCGTAGGGAAAATGCAAGCACCCATCAGAAGGTAGAATTTTTCCAATGCTAGCACCACCAGCATATTTAGTACGACCAATATATAAAATTTCTTCATCACTAGTTTCACCAGCTGGTATAGCACCTGGTGCAATGTAGCCATTATCACATTGAAGCCAAGTAAAACCAGCACCAGTTAATACTTCGAAATTCTCCACCTTATGCTCTTCGCAATTAAAGGCCACGTATGCCCCACTTTTATGGGGTATGACTTGGGCCGGGATGATGTCACCTTCTTTCCAGACACGACCAACATAAATAGCATCACCATTGGCATCGTGACCACCTACTAAAGCATATTCAGGCATGGAATCGGCTGTAGCAGCAATCCATTGATCGGGTTGAGTTAAGACTTCGTATTCGCTTAATTTAACCTCTTCGCCACCATGTACTATGTATAGGCAGCCGTGTGAGGGATGAACTTGCCCCACATTTAATTTACCCTCGTAATAACCACGACCAGCGTATAAAAAGTCACCGTCGGAAGCACGACTTACCTTAACAGCTTCGGCGGGAACATTACCGTTTGCAGCAGAAACCCATTGGTAACGCAAGCCAATCAACACTTCATAGTTGTCAACCATGACTTCTTTGCCATCAAAAATGACGTACGCTTCATCTTTGTTGGGTATGAATTTTGCGGGAAACATATTGCCAGCATATTCTGCACGAGCAACATAAATGGTATCACCCTGAGAATCACGGCCAGCAATAACAGCCAGAGAGGGCACATCTTCATTAGCACAAGAAATCCATTTGTGATCTATAGGTTTTCAATAACACAGAATCGAAAAAAAATTTAGTGTAAAAAATGTGTGAATAATTTATTTTTGTTGCTGGTTAAGTTTTTTAGATTCTATAGACATTTCGTTGTTTCTTAGGCAACGAAAATTTCTTGAAATTAATTAAACTTTTTTATTGATATTAAAATTTTTTTGAATTATCAGAATGAATTGGAAAAAAGCTTTTAAAATACAGGATGTAAAATTTATCGTGTCAATTTATATACGATTGGTAAAGATTTTATAAAAAAAAAACCTTCTGAAAACTAATTTTTGTCGGTTGTGATTAAATCGAAAATAGGGCTCGATATGTTTGTTTTTGTTTAAACTTTATTTCCGGTCTCTTCAGTTTTTATTATTAAAATTATCGAAATTATTTTAAATACATTCATACCCCACAATAAATAATTTTTTCAATATTCTTACCCATAATTTCAATAAAATAAATACCAGCAGGAGTATAAATATCAACTTTACTTGTAAAATAATTTTTTATAAGTGAAATACAACAATTAAAAAATATTTCCTAGTTACTAGTATCACAGGCTATTAATCTGCACTAAATATGATGAAATAATTGTTTGAGTTTAAAGTCGCTTATATATCAGACCAGCAACAAACGGTAAATAGGCGCTGACAGTTTTTTTTATCCGCCGTCACTTGAACATATTTAGTGGAAACCGGCATATTTTGCTAAAAACTCTGATTTAAAAAACTCTTTAATGTTTCAAAATTTTTTTAACAATTACAAAAGAAATTTAATTTAATTTCCTAATAACTTTTATATTTTTTTAATGTATCCGAAGCGTTACAGATGTAAAGAAGCGAAATACACACAGTTGCCAACTAAAGCATTTTTGAATTCTAATCAGAAAATTAATACCAAAAAGAGCAACCCTAAACTAAACACTACAAGTTAATGTTACAGTAGCAACCCTAGCTTTGCTTAAAAGTGAAATTACACTGTAAAACAAAAAATGTGACCGACCAACTGCCAGCCCCAACAAGTTAAGTGGTTAATAATCCAGCAATAAAACTGGTAACAATCATAACTAGTTGAAACGTTCAGCCGCTAAGACGTACGGAATAAAGTAAAAAAAATAACACATACATACATACATGTTAAAATAACAAATACGTACAACTGTGATACAATATAAAATAAATTTAATAAAGTTTTTGCATAATAAGCAACAAATTGGAAACAATAACAACCAATTTAAGCCGTATAAAAACACCTTTAAAGAAATACACATTCCTACACAGACATAAGTACACACATACTTATATATTCTTTAATTTACCTAAAAAACTAGTTTTTTTAACCAAAAACAATGTCAGTCAATCGTGCACCAAAGTCTGGCTTTGCAGCTGAAGCTCAACGTAAGGTAAGTGATGACAAACCGAAATATTTTATACAGTATGTAAAGTTTGGAAAGAAAATACATACTGTCACTGTCCTAAGATCAAAATCAACGACAAAATATAAATGTATACCTATTACATTGTATATTAAGTGGAAGAAAACCAGAAAATTAATATGAATAACAAACATACGTTCGCACTCACACGTGCATACATACATACGTGCATAGATAAGTAGCAGTATGTATGATATATGTATTTACATACGTGCATTCGTATATACATGTATATGTATGCAAGTACAAACATCTATACGTATGTATGGATAATTTCTTGGTAATTAGCGGCAGAGTGGAAATACATTGTAAGGAAATAAATTAAGATGCACTAGCCCCAATGTGTACTTTAGATTATAATAAATTATTAAAATATCGCCCTCAAATCACAATTATGTACACACCTATGTACATATATACGTTTGTACGTACACAGCGTGTGTGTGTGTGTGGGGCTGTGTTTTTGGTATAGGAAACAGTGTGCACACTTAATTTTTTTAAATTCGGTAGAATCGACAGAAATAATATTAGGTAGATTTGAATGAAATTCGGTAGAAATTTTTTTTATTTAGAGAAACATAAAAAATTAACAATTTAAAGAAACATAAAAAATAACAAAATATATGTACTTATATATAAAGGGTAAGTGCAAGCAGTATCAAACAAAACAGGTTCCAAAAGCGCATTTAAAACTTCACATGGATTGGAAATTAAACTTCCATAAACAATGAAGCATTTCCAATAATAATAAAAAAGTGTCATCCCCAGTTATTTGCCCTTACCCTTTATATAGATATGCTATGCATATATGTACATATAAAATAATATACATAACTAACAGGAATTCAGTTTTTGGACATAGGTTTTATAAAGCTACTAAAATAACTTTTATTTGACAAACATTTGTATCTACAAAGATTATATGTAAGATCCATTTATGAATATAAGATTTTGTGCAAAAATTATTAAATCATTGGTAGGAATAAATATTTCATTCCCAAGGCACAATTCTTTGACAAATATTAGGTTACTTATAGTTTCAGTTTTCAACCGATTTCTTTGTTCTGTTTTAATGATTTTCATGACAGAAAATGACCGCTCTGCGGCCGCACTGCTATGTGGCAAAATAGGCAATTAACTTATCGACTTAAATTACGAAATAACAATATTCGGTAGATTTCAGGCCTTGTTCGGTAGAATTGGTAGATAGTTAAATTCACAAACATATTCGGTAGAATCTACCGAATATCGGTAAAAGTGTGCATGTGCACACTGATAGGAAAACAAAAAGCAACAGTTGTTTTATTCGTGCTCTTAATTAAATATTGGAGTAGGGGAATATGAATTCAGAAATGAGAAAGTGTAAGACATCAAGTACCTATTACTTTTTTTTATTGCTACAAAAAAAAATAGTGTTTATTATTGTAAATATAAGTAGTTTAACCTCTTATTCATAAAAGATTATTAAAGTTTATGTACATATGCATTAAAACCCATACAAAAGTCTTAGATTAAACCGACATTAACTCCCAGCGATAAAGTGAGGAAAAAGAAGTAGAAAAAGCACCACATCTAATGAATCAAACCACTTCAAATTTAGGTAAAAAACCAATGAATTTTACATTGACAGTGTTTTCAACATTTTTTAACTCAATAAAAGTCATGTTTTCGGTGCTATAAAAATCTGAAAATTAGATGTTGTTTACATATAACTGGTAGGTATAAATCATGGTACAATTATACTAGGTACATGCACGACTACAACAAAATTACAACACCAAAAAACACATTCATTTTGTTGGTATAAACAAACGAATAATTGTCCCTGCGGAATTTTTTACATAATTGCCCTGACTAATCATTTTATTCACACAAATACACTAACATTTTCGCAGCTTGTAAACAAAGTTTGACAACTATTTGCATTGTATACATTAACAGGCTGGGCTTGTGCATGTACCTGTTATAATTGTATCATGGTATAAATGGTATAATGAGGGCAATTATGAATAAAATTCCCCGAGAAATTTCTCCCTTTTCCAATTAGAATTTTTTTGTTTTCCCTATTACTTGCTATTGTTTGAAATTGTTCCCGAAAAAAAATTCTCGCGTAATTTTATTCATGATTGCCTACAATCAGCGTTGCCATATTTATTTTCTGAAAAATCTTCAAGTCGAACAAAAAAAATCTTTTTTTCTCATTAAAAATCTTTTTTTTGATTTTTACTTTTTACTCAAAATATATTAATATGCATTGGTTTTACTGAATTAAAATTCAGGAAAAATTTATTTTGTTTCAAATGAACTAACAAACGTAAAAGTAAATAACACAAAATATTTACTGAATAGACATGTATAAGATAAATATATGTATGCATATAATTCATACTTTTGATGAAGGAAAGAAGAAAATATGTCAGTAATTTAGTCAAAAGGACCTTAAATAACAACATACTAAAAGTACCAAATATCATAATCTTAAAAATCTTATTTTTAACAAAGAAATCTTTTAGTCTTATTAACATCCCGAAAAACTTCGAAAATAAGATAAATCTTCACATATGGTAACACTGCCTACAATATATATTTTAGGTGTGAAAATAAAATTCACTTCACAAAAGTAGATACATAGGTACATTTCTGGTTTAAGAAGTTTTATTTAATCAGTGGCTTAAACCACTTGTAGTTTTTGCTACATACTTAAAAATTCTTCCGATAATGAAAGAGAGTAATCATGAATAAAATTCCGCGAGAAATTTTTCTCGGAGAACAATTTCAAACAATAGCAAGCAACAGCGATGCCAATTTAGCGCGTTTCGCGCTAGGTTTAGCGCGTTTTAACTATGCCAAGCGCGCTTTTTTCCATCTTAGCGCGTTTAATAAAAAAAGCGCTGAATTAGCGCGTTTTGAATAAAGTCAATAATAACATTTCAGTTCCATATTTTTTAACTTCTTTTGTATAAATTTAACAATTTTCTAGTGTCAAAAACTCTGATAAAATTTTTTAAATTAGTTAATGATCCAGCTATCGCAAACAAAATTCGCTTGCCTTGGTTAGAATTAAAAACGCATTTTAATACTGTAATGGCAAATATTTTGAAATTTTGCAATTAAAAATATGTACTACATACATTGACCCAAGAAATTAACATAAATTACAAAGCATCTCCTATAGCTGAAGTACAAAAAGCATTTGAATCGCAAAACTATTCCACAATTTATGTGTTGTTACAAAGTTTTACAAATAAATTAGAAGTAAAAACGAAGGATTTCGATTATTTGGAAGGCGATTCTGATACTGTATTAAATGATTTTAGTTTATTAAAACATAATGTCTAGGAAGCAATATTGCAAAATCTGAAAAATTAATTGTGATACGAGTACTAATACATACATCGACTTTTATTTAAATTTAATTTAGCGCGTAGAAAATTTCTAAAGACATGTTCTTCTACTAAACAGTAGATGGAGGTTGAAATTTAGATTTACTTTTTGGTTTATGACTTAAATAAATAACTAAAAAAATCGGTTGAAAATTTTTGTGACTATAACGCGAATTGTTTGCATACAATTTGGATTTTGACTACCACAAAGTTGGTGCATATACGTCAAATATGACTATATAGTAAATGGACTATATCGTCATTTTTTGAATGAAATTAAGTTCAAAAGTCACAAAAAATATTAAATATGGACTATATCATTAATGTGACAATAAGCGGTAGTGACTATAAACGAAAACTACTGTAATTGGAAAAGGTAGAAATTTCTCGCAGAATTTTATTCATGATCGCCCTGAAAATGATTGTTTTCACAACAAAAATGAAAGGAAACTTGTTTTCGTTTCCGCTCATTTTTGAAATTGAAGAAAGATAGTTTGCAAATTTCATATTTTGTTGTTTTATTTGATTATTATTTTTCAGAAGGGAAACCTGCCTCTTATTCTGTAATTTGCTTAAGCTAAAGCTAAATTCGATCACTAAAATGCTGAAAAAAACAAAATTGAAAAATTTTCGCGATGACATAAAACACTAAAATTTCGGCGGATTACATTTTGAAGCCATTCCCTTATTTAGAAATACGTTTGAAATTGCATTCGTAGCCTAAAATCGATAAATTGTCTTAATACTCGTAATAGATTTTTCGAAATGGAAATAGCACCACTTGTATGATATCCCACAACTTTCCAGGATAATAAAAATAAATAAACATTATTTGATCAAATTTTCAATGATCAAAGTCAACAACTTCAAATGCGTGTAAAAAAAACCATTACATAGTGTCCACACCTGATGATTTTATATCAGACCTCGTAATATGACGCCGGCAGAGCAACTGTCATTTTTTCATTAATATCAACACAAAGGGGTAGACGTTGATGATTTTATATTATGATGAACCAAACAAATATTTGAAAAATACTTGCCAAAAATAAATAATTTGCGTGTTGTTTAATTTTTTGGTCACAAATAATTGTTGTGCCGCATTTTTTAAACGAAAATTGTTTAATAAATAAACGTTAAATACACAATAACACATAAAATGACATTTGAAATAAAGATGAATTCATCAGGCTGTGAGCTCTGATGATTATATCATAACGCTACCATAATGTTAATAAATTGAGTCTATACGTGATGAATTTTCATCATGATATCAATTTGACATTCATCATGATATAAATTCATCAGGTGTGGACACTATGTTAAGGTTTTGTTAAGGATAATGTTAACTTTCATTTGGAGTTGGTCTCATCCCATTCCCATTTTGGTTGTTGCACTGTGCAATCGTTTATGAATAAGGGGGTTAAGATTTAAATTTGCTGTTAGACAATTTTTATTTATTTTATACATATGTATATATGTATGTACATACGCATGTATGTATGTACGTACACATAAATTTCTCCAAATCTCAAGATTTATTATTTCTTTTTTAATTTAAAAACTGACTGCATGTGACTTCCACATCCATTTGTTGGATTAGACTTTTTCTAAACGTTTACTTAAACCCGTTTTAGACACGCAAAGTTTACTTTGCAAAGTCTTAATTCAGCTTAATTCATATACATAATTACCTATAGAAACACATATGTATATGTACATATGTATTTATGTGTCATGTACGAATAGGTAGTTACATTTATTTAGTAATGAAATGACAAAAAAGATTATAAAATGTTGAAACGCTTTTTGTGTTTTTTTTTTGCGTTTGTTGGTTCGGCTTTTTAGTTTTTCCGTTACACTTCATGATGACATTTAATTTAGACATTATTATGTACCTATAACTTTTTTTCATTAGTGGGGTAGAATAGGTATAAGCTACCACAGTTTTTACTTTGTTTTGTTTTCGCTTTTTATGTGTTTTGTTGAACGGCTTCATTTGATAAATCTAGTGTAACTTAATATTACAAGGATTAATTAAACAAAAACAAACATTAATTGACACTATTTTACAACTGACACCCTTTAATATTAAGAACATGCATGCAAATGCATATTATGTATGTAGTAACAATTGCAGGTTTTTTTAATTATGCATTAACCAACAAGAAATTAAAAGTGCACAAATAAATAAGGGCAGATAAAATAAAATCTGTACATTCTACCGTATTCATAAAAAATATTTTAGTTTTATTACAGGGTTTATTTGACAAGTTTCCTATAGAAATATATACATATGTCAAATAAGTACTTAGTTAACCTAAAAACAATAATTTTTTAAATATCAAAATGGCACAAAATACCACAAAACGTGGTAAAGGTTAAAATTCAGTATTTTTTATTTTTTTTTTTATCTAAAAAACGCATCTTTTTTTATTAACAACAAGAAAAAATAATTGAACAACATTTTGCACTTTTTTATATTATTTATAAAATATTCAACATTATTTTATTTAAAATGAATGGAGCATATTCATAGTCGAAATAAATTATACTTTAAATTTATAACTATATATACAGTCGAATCCGCTTTAACGTAACACGCTTTACTGAAAAAAAAAATCGGATTATTGAAAGCGATACAAATCCCCGCTTTGCTGAAAATATCGTATTAATGAAAACCAAAAGCAAGCTCACAACTACGTTTTGTATGAAACTTACTTCGCTTTAGTGAAAAAATAAACAATGACAAATTTATTTATTAGAAATCGATTGCATAACTTAAGGCTGAAAAAATTTTGCATGTTTTGTCCGTTAAAGAATTAAATTGCAAAATTTAATTGTATTTTTCGCTCTTACGTACTTTATTGTATTTTTCTATTATATTGTCAATGCAAGTGGCCAGACAATTACTGATTTTAAGCAGTACGCTTAATTGTAACAAATTTCAGTAATCTGTACTACGTTTTAGAGAAAAATCGGATAACTGAAAAAAATGTGTTTTGGCTATTTCCAGTAAAGGAGTCGACTGTATTTGTTTGGGAAATTTTAAAAAATTGTTTTCGTGTGTGCGATTTTTATGACAACATTAATCGATTTTTTGTTTGTAAACAACCCAACATTCGCCATCGTATGGTGCTAGGTCCAAATTTTGGTTATAGGCCTATAGTACATACGTATTAAGAATGCGATAGTAATACAATTGTTAAGAAAAAGTCGTATAATTATACGGCCCTGTTCTGTAAACCGAATCCGACTGAATTTCTCATTTTCAAGAAATCATATAGATATAATATTTATAAATCTATATAATAAAAAAATTTAAACAAAATCTAAAAAAAAATTTTTTTGTCGGAGTTAGTTTTCTAAAATCGTGCGGTTTCAAATCGATCGGTTTACTGAATAGGGCCGATAAACTTCACTTCTTAATAAACAAAAAACATCACCAAAAAAGACAACCGATAAAAAGGAATATTTATTGTTTTGTGGGATAAAGTGCTCGAAAATTTATTTATTTCCTTATTTATTATTGGGTCTAATTACGAGAGTCGTATTTCGACTACGATGATTTTGTACTAGATTACAGAAAAAATGTTGCAATGTTCTTTAGTCTAGTACAAAACCGTCATATTCGAAGTCCAAATACGACACCCGCAATTAGGCCCATTATTTTAATTTTATGAATAAATTCGAAGATCGAGAATAAATTCGAAGATCCAGAATAAATTCGAAGATCGAGAATAAATTCGAAGACCGAGCGAGCATAGCTGCCGAACTATCAGCTCGGAGTCAAAATAATAGATGATGTATTATTTACTTTAGGTGATGACTTTTTAATATTAAAACGTTTCCTTTCCTTATAAAATTACAGACGTTGTTCATGTTTGTTGTTGATGAAACTTGTAGGAGTGTAATAGCCGATGTGTTCTGGAATAGCTTGATCCTTAAATTATGTAGTAATGTGCATGCGTTGAGCAGGTGGTTTATTGTAAAATTGTGGTTGCAGGTAACTTTTTTTAACATGTAAATAATTATGGGAAAATATTGTAATTACCAAGTCGAAGTCTTGAGTATGTGCTTATTTTCTTTTCATTGACATCCATCGTATAAAGAGGATGTTAAAAATTTGGATTGATATTGGAATAGTGAGGGTGTTGTATTTTGTTATCGTTAATATATTATTAAACTTGGCGTGTTGGATAAATGTATAATTTTAATGGAAATATAAATAATATATATATATATATATATATATATATATATATATATATAAATATAAATATAAATATATAAATTTAACGTAACAGTTAGGATACAGTTGCCTTTAATTTATCGCTCACTTTATATATTAAAGTAAAATTTCAATAATGAAAAAATTTTTCTACTTACGTCCGATAAAATCCTATCTTTAACCAATGTCAAGTTGTAATAATGGTCTTTAATCGGACATTTTTATTTGTTTGAACAATTATATGTATGTATATGGATTTGGCTTTAATATTTCCATTAGTCGAGCAAATATTATTCCAGTGAACGGTCACCCCAGCACAATACATAGTAGATACATGTCTAGTACTTTAAGTTTCTTAACGAAAATAAATATTTGTGTCATTGATGCCACAACAGAAACAAGGGCTTGTTTAGGGTGACAATAAAAATGCACAAAAACAAAACCGTTTGCACTTGAAGATAAGTAAATTTTATTTAATCGTGCAAGTACGTACGTACGTATGTAACTATATAGTGTATAGTATACACATTAGGAGAAAAAAAAAACAGTCCATAATATGGATTCCTATGATGTCATCGTGTTATTTTTTAGTTTTTTCTTTACGCCGTTTCCCTTTTAAAAAAACAAACACTTTATTTACACATGCGGCATACATAGACAATGAATATTTCTAAAGTTTAATCTTAAATGTACATATCGCTCCTTTACTCAAAAAATATCATAATTGAAAAAGAAACAGTTTGCCAGAAAACGAGTTTGAAGTTTTGAATTTACACACAACTTAATTGAAAAACTGAATTTAATTTTTCTTCCCAGGATTGAGTAAACAAGATATTTCTATGAAATTTTTACACAATATGAAGAACGATATGAGGATTAATTCTGCATCACTATCTCAAAACTTCAACTTTTTGAGTTATGACGTTCTTGGAGTAAATAAAGCGATATCTATATCGATGTATGTATTGGTTTTTGATGTACATACATATCGCTCATTTGCTTCAATAGTGGCATAACTCAAAAAATGAGTTTTTTGAGTTAATAATGCAGAAAGATGCGGCATTTTGTATTTTATCTTGTGTAAAAATTTCATATAAATAGCTTGTTACATCACCTCCTGAGAGAAGAATTTTTTTTCATTTCTCCATTGAGTTGTATGCAAAATAAAAACTTAAAACGTGTTTTCTGCAAAACTGTTTTTTTTTTGAGTTGTGCCACTATTGAAGTAAATGAGCGATATGTATGTATATTCCCATATATGTATACAGTAGTTTTCCGATTTAACGAACCATCGGTTTAACGAATTCGGGATTTAACGAACTCATAAAAATTTTCAATTGAGTACCTTATATTACGAACACCGTAACTTTGTACCGTAATTTTGTACTCGATATAACGAACAAATACATACAAACAAAAATTAACAATTTTTTCCGTTGAAGCCATTTAAAATAGATTTGTATTAGTAGTAGTTCTCAAAAAAATAAGCTTGGAAAATTATTATTTTTTTGTTAGATTAAAAATGAACTTTTTGTTTAGTTATTCTTTGTTAACACGATTCTGATGCAAGATCTTAATACAAATTCATATGAATTGCATTTATTTTATTTATTACTCTGTTTATAATTAAAATAATAATAAAGGCATACTCCAAAAATTTTAGAGTTGTTATTTCCATAGTTTTTGAGTAAACAAACTTTGTCATAAATAGTACTCGGTTTAACGAATTTTTCAATTTAACGAAAGGGCTGACAATATATAGTTCGTTAAATCGAAAAACAATTGTACCTACAAATGGACATGATATTATGGTTTATCGTATACAGTAGAATCTCATATATAAGAACTACTTTGTGCACGGGGCAGTTCGAATTTTCGAAAATTTTTAATTTCTGGAAAATGTCTTTTTTACAGCAAATGATAAAATTATAATAAAACTAGTTATGTTAGCTTTATTTTAACATAAATCAGTTTATAATTCAGGGCTATCATGAATAGAATTCTACGTGAAATTTTTCACGGGGAATAATTCCAACTAATAGCAAGTAATAGGGAAAACAAAAAATTCTAATTGGAAAAAGGAGAAATTTCACGCGGAATTTTATTCATGATAGCCCTGAATAAGAACTTTAAAAAACGTAAGGTATTTGCTAATTTTTTTGGCATTTATTTTTGCAACTTTCACACGTATGAACTAATGTAATCGATTATTCGACATTATCCAGAAACTGGTTTTCGAATAGTTCAAATATTTGAAATTTTGAAAAATCCGGTTTCTGTTTTTAAAATTCAGGAAAAACCGGTCAACCGGTTTTATAGTGTGAAAATTATTATACAAATGTTTTGAGTTTAAATTGCTTTATTAAAAAAATAGTTAACAGTTCATGTAAATCCTGTAAAATTATATAAAATTTAAAGGTAAAACATGAAAAAATTACTTCATATGCATACATATCGCTCATTTAATCAAAGACGTTCTTAGAGTAATTTCATAGAATCACAGGTTTTAATTTCGAGCGTCCAATACATAGAAATGGCCGGTTCTAATCTCTGGATGGTTCGAATTTGTGAGGGTTCGCATTTGTGATATTCTACTGTATATATAGTATGTATGTTTATTTATTCTAATCGTTCATATTTTTATTAAATATCATTGCAAGTGCGAACAGCACCAAACTATCCACTGCCGGTTAACACAATTTCTCAAGCTAACAAAAACTCAAAAAACCAGAATGCTGCCATACCACATCATGGATAATCACCCAAATCGGGTGTTGTTTTGTATTTGTACATACTACATACATACATACTTACATATTTACTGGTATCGTTTAGACTTGGGTCGAACTCGTTCACTAGTTCATTTTTGCCACAGACTTTACGTACATACATACATAAGTAGTTAGGATTAATCATGGAAGGGTTAGTCGAACAAAATTTATTGAGAAACTTTTTTATGCCCTAATTGTCTAAATCACGTCATCAAATTTATATTTATACCTACGATAACAAAATTTAAAATATGTTAAAAATGTTTTTAAATTTCATAGAAATTATTCACCGAAGAAAAGCAAACAACTTCAGGGTTTACTTAGCTTTTATAATTTTTGTGAAAAACAAAAACAGATTTTCGTTCTTGATGACGTGATTCAGGCAATTAGGCCCTTAATTTTTGTAATACTCATAAATAACATTTTTAGTTTAGAATAAAAAAAATATTCTATGAGTTTTTATAAGAATTAGAACAAAAATAATCACCACTTTAACACAATACCAAAAAGTTGGGGATTGTTTACACTCGCTCTTGAAAACAATTTTGTTCTACTGACAATCTATTTCCGTTCCCTAAGGTCTAGAAAGTAGCATAAATCTGCCAAGAGGAAGGAGTCTGTTGTTTTTTATAAGGGGTACACAAGCACCAATTTATTGGTATTGTGTTAAAGTGACGTCGATGTTGAAAACTGAAATAAGGTTGATTTTTTATAGACAAGTCGCTTGATTGTATTGTGGAAACTACACATGTGTTTTTTCTTGGTTAAGCACATCTATTTCTATTTCGTTTCTGCTTAAGAAACTCCTCATCAGTAGGCTTCAACCAAAAAGTTTGTAAAAAAAAAGATGAGAGATGTCTTAGGACACCCGGTTATAGCGATTGCTACTTAGCTATATAAAACAAATAACAAATAACAGTTCAATAAAATTATATTATATGATGATGTCAAATTCGCCGCAAATATACCAAATCGTTTCCATTTATTTCCCATTATTATCTTTTCTAGCGGCGCACGATTAAATTAATGTATTGTTTGTGGCCGCTTTAATAATAATTTAATAAATTTGGCTGTCGCATACTGCCGATGTCAAAGAAGCAGGACTTTAAAAAACAAGCTAAAAAAAGTTAAAGATGAGATATTTTCACCAAATTCTAACATTTCGCACAAAAACCCCGTGAAAGCGCCACAAAAAGGGGATTTTTTAAAACAAGTGTCATCAAAAAGGGGATTTTAAGAAAAAATAGGGGCAACCTTAAAAACAAGAAGAAATAAAAAAGATCTGCTTATTTTTGAAAACATCAAGAATAAAAATTAGGTTTTGCATATATAAAGAGTAAAAATTACTATTTTTTATGGTACAACAAAGCTAAAAAATATAAAAATACTTAATATACGGCCCTGTACTGTGAACCAATCGATTTGAAATCGCACGAATTTAGAAAACTAACTCCGACAATAGGAATATTTTTTTAGATTTTGTTTAATTTTTTTTACTAAATAGATTCTTAAATATCATATTTGAAAAAAAATTATCGTGTACGATCTTAAACACGTCTGCTGGATCATTATTAATTATTTGAAAACGAGAAATTTACCCGGATTCGGTTTAAAGAACAGGGCCGATAATCTGCGCTTATAATAATAACTTACTTGAATTTTCTGAAGATACATACATATATATTTTTAATGCTTTTTTGGCATTGTCACTTATTTATAAAAAAATTAACTCATCTTATTTACTTAAGAAAAAATGTATTTAACTTTTGATATCTGAGTATTGAATTCTGAAGACACTGGCATATTACAATTATGTAAATTTTTTATACCTTGCATTTTTTAATTGACGGAAAAATATCGTTTTTAGAAATTTCTAATAGTTATTAGTATATGCCAATTTTTTAAACTGTATATCTGCACTTTTGAATAAGTTCATTATTTGGAATCCAGTCCCCAGATATGACACGAAAAAGTGTTTTCTGAGGTCTCGTTCCCTCAGTCACTGCGTCTTTCTTAAACCAACTTTAGTGGTGGAAGTTTTTAGCTTATTTTCATTGTATACTTTGTAACCTCATTCGCTGTGCGATGTTTGTAAATAAATCTTAAAAATTAAAATTGTACAATGAAAATGCTTAAAGTCAAATCAGGAATCATTTGGAAATAAATTTTAATTACTTTTTAATACCAAAAATTTTTTTCACACTATTTTTTTAATTCAATGCAACAAACTCTCATTTAATTTTGTAAATGCGTATATATGTATGTACACGTTTTCATTTCACAAAATACACATTTGCTCTTGTTTGTTTTGATTATGTTGTTAACATCTTAATAACAAATATACTACAGTTGTTCCTTTCAGACGCAGAACCTGCGTCATAGATGATTCTAGCTTTTTTCAGAAGTCACTTCCTTTAACTCTGGTATCCTCTGTGTCCAATCTTCTAAATCTACAAATACTCGTAACTTTAACTCAAGTTCGCTTATTATATTACTAAGAACGGAAACAATTTAATAGATACCGGGTCTAAATAAATACTTTAATAAAAGCGGTCTTGTATCGCATCTATTAATTTTTCACAAAACTTCACTACATAATTTAACTAAAACAATTTTTAACTAAAAATTTTTTTGAATATACCTACTACTAAAACCGAAAGTCCAAAAAGTATATCTTCGTTCAGTGAAAAGTATCAAAAAGTGGCAAAAATTATAAAAAGTGTAAAATTTGGGTGCATTTTGTAAAGGTAGCACAATAGTAGCCAAGCAGTCGAAAAAGTGGCAAATTGCTAAAAGTACTAAAGAGTAGCACCAACGGTAACGCTGAATTCATCTGGAATAAAAATGTATACGTGCACACAGCTTTGTGTTTACATCGATGCCAACTTGGTGCTTTTGGCACTATTTTTAGTGCTTTTGAAATACTCAAAACGCCAAGTTTTGAGCGTTAGTGTCAAACTAAGAAAAAGCACTAAGTAGTGCTTTCAAGAAAATTGTGTATTTCTTAAAATTACTTTAATAAAAACTTAAACTTGCGTGTATTTATTATTTCAGTGTAAAGCATATTTTTTTCGTCTGATATATTTCATTAAAGATGATACTATTGCAGAAATAGAGAATTGCTTAGAAAATATTAAACATTATTAAACCTTCACTCGTTTTCGCCGTTAATGCTTTTTACGCTTTTTAGATATCAAAATTACGCTTTTAAGTGCTTTTTTAAATTTTGATGTGCTTTTAGAGCCAAAAAAGTTGGCATCACTGGTTTATGAGTGTTTTTTGCATTCTTTTAGCATTTGCTGTTTTTTAAGTTGTGTGTGGATTGGTTTTGTGCTGCTGTATTGAAAAATAATGCCAACCACTCCCTCTGCCTCTCTCACCCACAAACTGGCATGTTATGCCAGCACACTTGTTCTCGTTCTCAATGTTTTTGTTTTGTTTTTGTGCCACTCACTTCAAAGAACGAAACAAAATAAAATCAAACAATTTGTTTCGTTTATTTTCGTACTCTGCTCTCAAGTACATACAAGGAAATCAAAACAAAATTAAATTTATATCTGTAATAGTGTCGATTATTTTGTTACGAAAATCATTTTCTAACTCCTGTACCGCGCCATAAATAGCAATAGCTATAAAAAAAACAAAAAAATCTTCATATGTTTATAGAAAAACTCCCAAATTGTTATTGAGAACTGCATACACTAACTGCCAGTTTATTGAAGCCAGGTAAAAATTCTCGTCTGCCTATTTATATTGAAAACAAAAACAAAGTACTCAAGAATGTTTTTGTTTTGAATATAAATAGACAGACGGGAATTTTTACATGGCTTCTATAAACTGGCAGTTAGTGTATAGTTAGTTATAATTCAAAAACACAGTTTGACTGTGTGTTTGGTCGACTCATAGGCGACCAAACTGAATTGAGTTGAGAATGGCCCGTTCTTTTTCTTCGTGCTAGTTGGGGCAAACACAAAATCAATCAGCTGTTTGAAAAATAAACAATTACAAAGAAAAATTACATTTACCTAAAAACTAAAAATGGAAAAATGTATGAAAAAATTTTTGAAATTTTTTTTATAAGTTTTTATATGAAATTAAGATAAAAAACCTATATGAGTATGCTGAATCATGTAATAACTACGTGCGTGTGTATGTACATAAATATGCGTTTAGCTATGTGCATACATACGTATGTTTCTTTTCGTGTTAAAATTATGGTTTTTCGCGTTCCCGTACTTTTGTGAATTATAGTATATTATTGAGAGAAATTATCGTTTACTCTCATTTTACCGAACTTTACCCAAAAAGGTAAGAAACAAACCCCATATATAGTGTAAAAATTTCATACAAATACGTGATAACGATATCTTGTTTACTCAACTACTAAAAGAAAAATTAAATTTTACTTTTCCATTAAGTTGAGTGTAAATTGAAAACTTTAAACTCGTTTTCTTTCTATCAAACTAGTTTTTCTGAGTTATGACTCATTCGGGAGCCGAAAAGGCATTTTATCCCGAATTCTCCAATAAAAACCCCACCAACTCTCTTCCTCTTCTTGAAGAGAAATTTCTTCTCGAAGATAGGTAATGGAATGGAAAGGGCTCAATATCTACTACGCATGCAGGAACTCCATTGGATGCAGCTGGAGTCGGCAACCGAAGGTGGTAAACTGGATTTACACATCGGTTGTCAGGCCGTTTATTTCCTATAATTGTGTGGTATGGTGGGAGACATGAAGGAAGGATTGTCGTAGGAGATTACTTCCTAGGGTTCAGAGGTGTACCTTTCTGGGAATCACTGGCGCCCAGAGGAGCACACCTCAGGCTACTTTAGACGTCATTCTTCACCTGCTTCCAATACAGAACTTTGTGGTGCGAACGGCGGCAAGAAGTCTCCTTAGACTCTTAGAGGCACAATTAACAGGTCATACAGCAATCTTGAATGATATAAGTTTTAGCGGGCGGATCTCTGTAATCCTTAGGTTCATTGACTATAATATCGTTGAAACTGATTTAAGTAGGATATTTTCAATGGTAATTCCAGATACATAGGTACTCTTTGATCAAGTCTGATAAGCTATGTGTAGTGGGGGTGGCGCGATCTTTACAGATAGATCCAAAAAGGCATAAACATGGGTGCTAGTGTCTTTAAATATGGGGGGGGGAGGGGCGGTCATTCGTAGTCCTATCAAACTACCGGACGAATGCAGCGTTTTATAAGCTGAGATCTTGACGATACTCAGAGCCACGGAGCTGTTGGCCAAAAACATAACTGAAAGCGAAGGATAACCTTCTACGTCGATTACCAGGCAGCTCTAAAAGCTTTTAAGGGGCATAATGTAAACTAGTTCGTGACTGTAGGAGAGTCCTGAACTTGCTTATGAACAAATGTAGTGCCAGCCGGTGAGCTGGCAAGACCGATGAGTCATTGCTATAGGAAACTAGTAATTGACTGTTGAAGAGGGCCAACCGTTCATGGCTGAGAAGGCAGTATTGTAGAGTCGAGGGATATGTGGTCAAAACATGACTTAGCAACATCCAGCCTGCTAATGGATATGAATCAGAAGGTGCTAGGAGTATTGAGAGGTCAGAGCTAGCACCAGCATTTGGAAAACTTATACTTCCAGATGAAAAAGACCCACAAATCATCGAACATATTATCTTCCATTGCCGGAGGTTGCCACGCTGTAGGCTTAGGTGGTTGAGCAGATGTTTTCATGAAAGCATTAGTGATACAGCAAAGTGCAAATTGGAAGACATCAATGGTTTCGTGGCAGGTAATAGAGTTTTTTTTGGGTACAAGTCGGTTAATTTTACTAACGGGTTAACATTGGCTCTATGTACTGTTGTCAGGAATGAATGTCGTATTCTCCAGAAGTCTGATATGTCCACAATTCCTCGGGTTCCATACGAAATTTTGTTGACTTACAACAAAAAAAAACTTCAGTATTTCGTGAACGTGATTGAAAGTGAAATTGGGCGCTGGTTCAATAATTTGTTTTGCTGGGAAATTAACTTTAACGTGAATAGAGAATTACGAAACTATCCATCTCCAATTTATAATTCACAAAAAATTCAAATAAATGCCAACATGTAGATTGTTTAGATATATGTACATAGATACATACATACGTATGTCGACATCTATGAATGTACCCAGCAAACAAACAAGCTTGATCTCCAATTAAGAATAATTTAAAATCGAGGTTAACACCATGCATATTTGCTAGTGTAAAATTTCCAGCGGTCAGAAAATTTCCGAACAACTGAGAATCAGCTGCTGAATTGGGATCACCTGGCACGTTTATTTTAATATAGATAATGCTCGGAATACAACTGGGACGAACTTTCGTCATAAAAAAAACACATTTGTGCATATTAAAATGAACACAACACCGCCGTCCAACGAAATTCTCTCTCTCTCTCTCTCTCTTTGCACAAACAATAACCAAATTTATCAGCAGCGTTGTCAACTTTTAAATTTCAAAAAGCACCGAAACCAGTAAAAAAGCGCGTAATTTAAGTAAAAAAGCACTAAATTTAAAATTTTATTGTTTTATTAAAAAAATTTTACACATCGTCGATTGGTTATTGATTTGCTGCAAACATGTATAATTATACATTATAATGTATTTTGAATATACTGTGCCGCAAACGACGACATGTACATAAAAAATATAGGAATCGGTTGACCTTGCAATATATTCCTAAAATATCGAATTTGTGGCATCCGATACACATTTTATTTCTATAAGAATAAGTGAATTCTTAAATCAATTTGACGAAGTAATTATAAAAAAAATTAAATTGTTTTTTCGCCAATGAACAAACGAATCTCTCGAATCAGATGAACTATGTGACAAAGATAATAAATTTTGATCGAAATAAAAATGGTGTCAAAAGTGTTGTGCAGCAAAAACAATATAAATAACAAAGTTAATAATTAAAAAAATGACTTCCAATCTTATCAAGTTATATATAAAAAAAATATTCATATCGATTGATTAGATAGAAGTTTGATGGGAATGCAAGTTTTGATAATTGCCTTAAGTTAATCAATCTTTCTCCATCCATTGTCTCTACTAGACAAAATATCGCTATTAGACTATATTTGAGTAAATACTTGTATTATGTCTTCTTTGTTGTATGGCAAAACACTGCTTACATGAATTATGCTTAAAATGTTAAAGTTTAACTTCAGAGCTTATGTTTTTGAATGAAAGACTTCCTCGAAAAAAAAATGTAAGGAACTTTTTCTATGAATTTTTCGTTTAGTGCCACCGCCTCGAAACAAAAAGCACCGAATATGAATTAAAAAAAGCACTGACCACTAAATTCAAAATTTGTCGCGTCGAAAATTTCAAAAAGCACTAAAAACGGTGCGAAAAGCACCGAGTTGACAACGCTGTCTGTTTATCAGTTATAAGAGCTGTTATTTATTAGCCGTGCTGTGTTTCACACGACGAATTCTTATCAACGATTTCGTTGCCGTGGACTAAATTCGTCGTTCATCCCAGGGCGCGGCTTACTTCCCAACTGAACGATACATACTTATGTATGTATATCAATAAGGTTCCTTGACTTTCCAATAATAGAAGTGACAAAATAATAATTTTTCAGGCGAGCAAAAGTACAAATATATTTGAAGGGCAAAATTATTTTTTATTTATTTTTTAGCTTATAAAAAATAATGATAATCAACATTGACTTTTATTTTTGTATCTCTGTTACATTTATCAACTACTTTCGACAATTCCTTTCGCATGATAGTCCTCGTCCAGACTTGCAAATTTTGTTGCTGCAATTTCTTAAAATTCTGCTCTCAAATTGCATAAGTGTCCACATTATGAAATTCTAATATTGCAATTATGCATTAAAAAAATTATTTTCACCACAAATTTCCTTGAAAAATTAATATTTCTATTTATTTTTTGTTATATTTTTTTGTTTTTCATACAACTGAAGAAATAAAATTATAAAAAACGTCAAATACAACTAACAACTTCAAATTAATAATTACGAATTTCAATTCAAAAGAGAATTGCCGAGCACATGAAACTGTGTACCCCTCCCCAATCTTCTCACCTCTCTTACCAATAAACTCAAGAATTGCTGCAACAAAAATTGCAAGTATGGACAGGGACTTAATTTACAAAGTTCTTCCAGTGACTGATTCTTGTAATTATATTTTAACGGTGATAAGATGCATAATTTTGAATGGTTTGATATTTGATCAATACAAGAGAATAATGTTAATGGTAATTTGTAAAAAAAACAGGTTTTTGAAAGAACGTTATTCGCGGTTTTGCTTCAATTATTAAGATTTTTTTTTTATTAAAGTTTGTCACACTAATATGAGAATAAAATTTGTTAGTTATCAAATTAAGAAAGTGGTATTGCACTCATTGCTTCAAACGTCTAACATTGTGCTTGCTGGGTTAGCATGTACATCTTTTTATTTTATTGTTTTAAAAACATGTGGACTAGAAAGGAATATAAATTTAACACTGTCTATTATTTGCATTTTTTTTTATCTGTGCAAAACAATAGCTTTGGAATTTTATTTGTTATAAGATTAATTATCAGATAGAATTTTTCTTAAGGTTGTCGCAAGGCATAAAATAAATTGATTCTGATAATAAATTATAATTGTATGCAAAGTTATTTCTTTTTGATTGCAAAATCCTTTTGTTTCTTATAAGGTTTCTTTATTCGTTTCCTTTTTTTGATTTCATATCTTTTGACTAAACATATTTTTATTCTTTGATAGAAAACATATTAATTTTTATTATAACAGTAATAACAGTTACATACATTCATACATATATCCAAACCTGTAAGACTTTACAGAAACATATAAACTGCCATGTCTAACATTCTAACATTTGTAAAATTTTACAACAGAAGAGAAAAACTAGATTAGGAAATGAACAACTATAGCATTGGGAAATTTTATTATGTTAATAAAGTCGTTATTTTATTGCAAGGACAATTTGAATTTTTTGTAAGATGTGTTTATTTGGTAAAAAAAAATTTATTTATTTTAAAATTATTTCCTAATACAGCTTGCTTAAAATCAACAACATTACAACACAAAAACAGCATGTGCCTCGTTCCTTTAAAGAATGTGAGAACTTTTCGAGTCGAAAAAATTGATGTGATCGTTAAAGTCTGCTCTTAAATTAAAAAAAGGAAAATGAAAAAAAAAGCTGCATAAATATTTTTATATTGGAATTAAACTGCCGGTTCATTAAAGTGGAAACGAAAGTTTCGTTCAATATATAAATACTCGAACAAAATTTTCATTCGCGATTAGAGAAATAGATAATGTAAAAATAAACATTTGACTTGATTTATCTGATTTCACATATAATCTTTGCTCTAACACTAACAAATACATACTTCATTTAATATTTTGCAAATTTGATTTTTTATTTATTTTTTGATATAAAATCCAAAAATGGCAAAGACAATTAATTTTAATTGTATGTATGCATATATACATGTATGTAAACATGAAAATTTATAAAAACTTGCTGTTATGGGCGTGTCTAGTTTATATTTTATAATTTTGACTACTTGTTTTGTGATTAATTAATATTTATGTACACACATGCAAACCTAAAATCAAACATATCAAAATAAATGTTGGAATAATTTAAAACTTAAATAAAAAGAAATTAAATAATCAATAACGTTTAACTATTTAATTTAATGTTTTAATATGAATGAAGCACATACATAGGTACATACATATGTAAATATGTATGTATCTGTCATGTAAAAGCATCAAATAGCAATCAATCATTTCAGATTTAACAAACTTTTTGATAATTTTTTTTGTCTAAACAAAAAATCAAAATAAAATTCCATTTTACGTTCAACAATTCTTTTTTTTTTTAATTGACAATTTTTAATCTAAATAAACTTCTGTAAATTTTAATGTCTTTAATTTTAACTTGAGTAGAAAATTTATGTGAACACCACAAATTTTGTTGAGCAATTTTCATAAAAATTTTCTAGACTAGTTGCTTGCCTGGTTTCTAGAAACATGGGGTAAGCAGAAAATTTAATTTAATAATTTATATGTAATATATGTAATATATAACGATTTTTAAGTGTGTATGTACTACATTTGAGAATAGGCGTGCCATATCACTTACAGCTCAGACAAAATACATAATTTTAAAATATTTATAAATTCATTTACACATCCATACATATGAATTTGAAGGCGCACTGTACCTACAATATCTATGTATGTAAGTGAATACTGGAATTTATTAATAACAAATAAATTATCTCAATTATAAATGTTATGTCAGAGACTTTGGCGCTACCATTACGGCATTGTAAAGCAAATGTATTAGGTGTAAAGTGTGAATTCGTAATAATTTACATTCAATTTAAAACACTTACATTCTTTTAAATAAAAACAATTTTCTAGACAAGCAATACGTTTTACTATGTATGTTGAAACGTGACTGGAAATAAAAAGAAATAATTTCAGAAATGTTTTTCTACACAAGTGAATATGCTGGTTTACATACAAATATATCTATATACATATACATATTAAAGGGTTGCATTTGTATACTCGTTTGTATAGCCAAAACAAATATACCATGGTATGTACCATGTAATTGTAGTGTGAGCGAAAGAACTAGTATAAGAGTTATTTTGTAAGCGTGCTTTTCCAAATTACAATACAATTAAAAACAAATAACAATTGCTTATTGTATTACTGCTGAGCAACTGTTTGATCGGTTTTTGCTTAAAAATACATATTGTAATACAATTATATGAAAAAAACCATTGTTGAAACAAGTACATGACGGACAGATGTATGTGCGGACGTTCGTTATGTTATTTTGTGGTGCAGCCAAGTATAGATAGAGAGAGAGAGAGAGACAATTTTGCTCTGAGAGTAATTACACTTGCATATCGTGTGTCATTTTTTTGTATTTGCAGCTCATGTGTTTCATGTACATGTATCATCTATTTACATATGTATGTGAAATTTTGCTTTTATTCATTCATCATCAGCCATGTATTTTTTTCTCAACACAACATAAGGCACTTACGGTAAAAGCAGTTTTATGTATCTTATTTGTTTTAAAAAAACAAAAAAAATAAATGTGTTGTTTTCATTTGCTCATTGCCCAACCATACAATAATTGCTTTAAAAATCAACATTTACAACTACTAACAGAAAACGCTAAATAACATATTTGTTCATACCAGAACCAAAAACACGCAAAAACTAGTGCAAACAGATGTATCTGTGCAATGCTATAATACATATATGTATGTATGGATGTACATAATTTGAAAAACTGGGCACAAGTGTAAAAGCTGGCATAAAACCAAATTACAAACTAGAACCCATTACATTTGTGTGTGTCGTTGAGAAAACATACATACATATGTACGTATGTATTTTATTGCTATTTCCGGAATGTAAAAATCATAAAATAATTTATGTTCATTAAAATATGTTTGTAAATAAAAACCAGCTAGAGTACAGGCATACTAAAAAATTATTTCATAAAAAAATTTTTTATATGCCAGCCAACCAACATGTTGATTTGAATTCTTAAAAGAAATATTTTTGCAATCCTTTTAAAAATATTAAACTTTAGGTTATGAAATTGCATGGTAAATTTTAATGCAGTTGGGCGGGCCGTCCAATTTTTTGACGCCGACACCAATCTACTGATATTTCTCAGAAAAAAATACAAAAACGTAGAAAATGAAACCGAATTAACAACCATCTCGTTTTTAAAGACCGCTAAAACACGACTATGTAGAGATGACAGATCTTACAACCTAATCTTTATATATATAATTCCATGGTGTAATTATACAGGTGACTGCGTAAGAATTTGTTATACAAAAATACGGCAACCATAGCTGTGTAAAGAAACGAAGAATGTCAAAAGCACAAAAATAATTGTACTAAAACCAAAACAAAATCGAAGTTTTTGACATTCTTCAGTTACAAAGCACAAAGAGCAAAAAATTTTCAGCTGAAGTAGCGCTGCCACCTAGTTAGATACACCTTGTATAATTCTACTGAACTCTACTGAACTCCTCCTAAACGGCTGGACCGATTTGAATGAATTTTTTGTATGCGTATGGGTGGCGACCTGCATTGTTTGGATTCACAAATAAGCCCTGCAGGTGGCGCTGTAGTCGGTACCTAGATTATTTATCTATAGTGCAACTAAACGGCTGGATCGACTGAATGAATTTTTGTGTATGCATTCATGTGGGGGCGTAAGACAACGTTTGCCGCGCTCAGCTAGTGACAATCCTGCTTGGAGAAATTAAATATTAAAAAAAATATTTTTATTCATATAAAAAAAATAAAATTCAAGAAAATTTAAATTTGATTTCGAAACTATTTTGAACAACTAAAAGCTAACTTTTCATTTATTGGCCCTTATCTCTAATCTGTAATTCGAAACGAAAGAAAATGCTTTCAAATTCACATGTTATAAGCATACAATTTCGAAAGCATTTTCTTTCGTTTCGAATTACAGAGTAGAACCCCGAGTTTGTTTATGTGAAACTTTGGTATTTTGTTTGAAAAAAAAAAACAAAATTTCACACGAAAAAATGTTCGCTCTTTTTCCTCCCGATAAGGGGGATCAATTTGGACCATTTATACCAAAATTGGTACAACAGTGGTCGCCAAACTTTTTTTCTTATGAGCCACATTTTTTCACATACGCCAATTATTAAATTTTTACCCTTCCTAAATATGGACTCTTTTTCATCGCTGTATAATGGTGTTTCGTCCAGGCAATTAATTTTCCAATGAAATAATTTAGATTTTATTTTTTATTTTATTCAGTTGTTCCAAACATTTTTCATGGACCTCAGCTATATATTAATGAATTTTTTTTATCTTTCAGAATTTTAATGAAAATCATAAAAAATTTTAATTTAATACATACATACATATGTGTCGTAAAGACCGCTTACTCATGTTTTAGACAATCAAAGCAATTCCAAAAATAATTAAGAAATCTTGATTACGCCATCGAAACAAGTAAACGAAAATAAAAGATATTGAACAAAATTGCAATAACATATCGATGTACACTAGAGAGCTGCGTAAACAGTCTTGAAATGTAAAAACGTCATGATTTTTAAATGTATTCACGTCGCATGTATTATACTAAACCAATAATAAATGCTGTCGTAATATAAGTAAGCGAAGCACTATGGATGTATTGGTGTACGTGTATACCAGTGTTACCAAGCGATGACGTCAAGACAGCTTGTCTGCAGCGTGACCGTTTGACCGACTAAAGTGGCAATTTGCCACTTTTTCGACTGCCTTGCCACTTTTTGACCCCCTTTATTTAGGGTGAGTTATATGAAAATACATTAAAAATAAAAAGTTTAGTGCAGTTTTCTCGTTTTTTTTAATTTTGCCCCTTTTTTTGATAAATCCCCTATTTGGTGCCACTTTTTGAAAAATGTCATCGGTCACCCTGCTTGTCTGTAACAAACACTCCAAAGAAGTACTGTTGATTTGTGTATGCATGTTATTTTTCATATTGTACGTTTGAGTGTGTGTGTAATATGTAGATGGTAATCTATTATGTGATTAACCGCATACAAGTAAAGTTAATGCATGTGTGTGCCTTTGCATGCGCAGAAAAATAAAAAATCATACACACATACATGCATGACGTTTGTACACGCGCTTATGCATAGAAAGAAGCTAGTATCACAAATTCTTCCGTCACGAAGTGTTTTCTTCTTTACTCTTATACCTACAATACTCCATGGGTGACCAAGATAAATTTAATGTTGTGTAAGTGAGCGAAGAAGATAAACACACAGACAGAAAGAATTAATAAAAGTAATTCGTATATGATTTTTTTATGAAAGAATTTTTTTCTATAAAACCGTTTCAACAAAAAGTAATAAATAAACATTATTATTCACTTTAATTCTGAGTTTAAAACTACTAAAAACCAATTTTTAAGAGAAAATAATTTTTAATTTTCACGTAAGCAAAAGCATTTTTTAACATAAACAGCATACACAATAAATTTCTCGCTGTGCGTTTGAGAAAAATGAGTAAAAAGATAAGCAAAAATTTATTTCAGATAAGACTAAATGAAAGAGAATAAGAATACGTGTGAATTCGATTTGCAAAAATTTGCTACATGATGTTCACCCATGCAATACTCAAATAAATTTCTTGCAAACAGTGTTGTTAACGTTTGTTTTATAAGATTTCGCTTTAGCAAAGCATTTGAAAAATCCCTCATGTCTTAAAAGTTCTTATAAGATATCTTGTGCAGTAGAGCTGCAAAACTATCGATGGTACTATCGATAGTATCGATAGTTTTATTTTAAGTGGACTATCGATATTTTTTTTCGATAGCGATACTATCGACAAACACTCTACTAAAAGAGAAAAAATCAAAGTCAATAAAAACGGAATGATGGCGACTGTGTAATAAAAAATGCAACATTCAAATTTCGCCGCCTGGTTTGGTAATGGTTATCATTACATATATAAATGTGAAAACAAATTAATTAGTTTTGATTTGTTTCAACATAGATGTCAGTTTTTATCTACTAGATGCAAATTGCATAAAACCAACGGCTTTGATACTTGAAGAAACTTGACGGCGGCTAAATTTGACGACTACTGGACTGTCTACGCTCTTTACTTTTAAATAAAAGGTGACGCTAAATAGTTTGCTTCTCCTTCTTTTAAATGAATAATTTTTAGCTAACTGCAATAGTTTAAGTAATAATGAAAGATTTTTTTATTTTATTCCTTTTTAATTTATTTTTTATTGATCCATCTATCTATCTGTTTGCTTTTTCGTTTATTTATTTTTTTATAGAACTGTGTATATATGTTTGTTGAATATGTGTATTAAAAACATTGGAACTAAAAGTTTTAAAAAAATCAACTTTTTTTTTAATTTATGGAATGATTAAAAAATTTAAGATTTTATATTAGAATAACAAAAATTAAAAATTTCAAAAATCCCCGACTTTTCTCAGAAAAGATGTTATATCTTCTAAACGGCTGGACCCATTTTCTTCAAACAAACAGCTAAGGACCCTCTCGATCAAGTCATCTTTCAAACAGAAAAAACTAAATGAAAATCGGTCCAGCCGTTTGGCCTGTACGTGGACACAGACAGACACACAGATACACAGACACACACTACAAACTTATTATACCCTTTTTTTAGTCGGGGGTTAAAAATACACAATTGATAAGTTTTAGCCCTTATAGACACGGAAACTTTACTTTGCAAAGCCTTAATTCAGCAGGGAGAAAGACAGAAAGAGATAGTATTTATCACTCTGTCTTTCACACAGCTGAATTAAGACTTTGCAAAGTAAACTTTCCGTGTGTAAAAGGGGTGTTTCTAAGAATCAAAAACTATCGATAGTATCGATGGCATCAAAAAATACTATCGAAACTATCGAATGGAGCCACTATCGATAGTTTTGCAGCTCTATTGTGCAGGAGACTAATGTACACTAATATAGGTATACATACATACATACTTATATATGTAAGTATGTATGCATATGTACATATCGCATATGTACACATCCAGTTCAATAGAGTCATAACTCAAAAAAAAACTAGTTTTCCAGAAAACACGTTTACAGTTTTCAATTTACATACAACTCAATGTAGGCACGAACAAATATTCTTCTCTAAGGAGGTGATAGTACAAGCTATTTATATTAAATTTTTACGCAAGATAAATGCATTATTATTCTATATGCATTATTATTCTGCAATATTAACTCAAAAAACGAATTTTTTTTGAGTTAGGTCACTATTGAACCGAATGTGCGATAAGTATGTATAAGTATGTACATATGTTTATTTCATACCTATCGTTATGTTCATAACTTATTTTTATAGGAAAAAAAAATTTAAAAAGCACAAAAAACTGTTTCCAGCAGCTAAATTAGTTTTGATACGGCTTCAAAAGTAATAATGACATCATTTTTCTATGAATGAAACAAGAACAAGGCGAACGTTTTGTTTAATTGTTAAGTTCTTTTTCAAAACATTTCGGCAGTTTTTTTCCTTTTAAATGTGTGCTTTTCTGATTCATAATCAATAGTTAAAAAAGTCAATTTGTGCAAAACATTTTTAAATACACATGTACACACATATCGCTCTTTTGATGAAACATAGTCATAACTCAAAAACTTTTGTAAATAACAAAAATTAAAAATTTTAAGAACACCCGACCAAACGGCTGGAACGATATTCTTCAAGTATAGGCAATATCAAGTCACTTTTCAAACGAAAAAAAAACAAAATTAAAATCGGTCTAGCCGTTTGGGAGCTACGGCGTCAAAGACACACAGATTAAACTAAATATATCTAGAAAAGATGTGATATGTATACATATGTATGTATGTAATAAAAAGGTCAGCTACTTCATACCGAATCAGCGAAGAAAGTTTAATTTTTAGAGCACTTTTATCCACTATGGATTGCATAATATATGTACATATATGTATTTGAACTTTGACCTCAAATGTACATACTTATATGAAATTCATTCGATATTTAACACATTCGCTCAAGAACATGAATATTTACATATATTTCTATCTTACTATGCATTGAACTAACTTTAAGCGATCAGACAATTTATTATTTAGTTTCGTGTTATTAGTCCTAATTTACACTAAGCAAGTCTTATTGCTAAGCTGATTAGTTTGTCGGAGAGAGAGACGAGGGGAACATAAATTTTTCTTTTCCCCTCGTCTCCCTCTCATAAAAAACTAATCAGCTTAGCAATAAGACTTGCTGAGTGTAAATTAGGACTTAGTAATGCCCGTCTGATTGATTAGCATATTTGGTTTTAAGAAAATTATAAGTATTTGAAATTTTTTTGTTTTGTTTCTCTTTTTGTATTAAGTTATTAAAATTAAAATGTGCTTTTTAAATTTAAATTTAAATTAACTGCAAAATATGGATTATTGTCTGTTCATCCGTTATAAACTTTCTCTTCATTGTCTGTTTGGGAAGAAATTACTGTCAAAAGCGATTGATGTTTTTAGTGTGTTTCTTTATTTTAAAACCGTTATGCAATAAGCAACACAGTTAAATTGGGGTTACAAGGTTATACATACTGAGAATGTTACAAAAAATTCAGGCAGGTAAAACGTCTTTGACAACAAATTACAAAAACAAAAAATATGTATATATTTTGTATGTATTACAAATATATTGCGACATGACTGTAAACTTCAAACCATATTTGTAACAAAAACTACCATTTTTAGTTAAACTTCCCCTTATAAATAATTCTATCAAAGTGGTATAGTATGTATGTGTGCATGTGTGTATGTGTTTTCATTTTCTGTTTTTGTTTAATAATTTTAACATTTTGTTTTTTTAATAGAAAATAATTAGTTTTAGGTCAAACTGCATGGACGTTTACAGTATGACATGAGTGCAGCTTAGGGTGGTCCTTATTTTTCAACTTTGTTGTTTCGAACGTAACTTCCCCTTTAAATGTTCGTTGTAGTGTAGAGATACTATGTATGTGCATAAAAATTTCTCGATTGGGCGAGATTAAGAGGTGGCGCATCGGTCATGAAATTTGGTAAAAGCATGCAAATAAGACCCACTTACCAAAGTCGATAACTCTACTAACTTTGAATAGTTTATTGATGGCTTATTAATTATTAATAATAAAATTTTGATCATTGTGAAAATTATATTTATTAATGTTAACAATTCAATTAAAAAATGTTTATATATGTACATATTTAATTTTTTTTAAAGATTAAATAGAAAATCTTTCAAATATGTTATTATTCGTTGCAGTCATATCATTGTGGTACATCATTTTTCAAAAGAGAATATTTGTTGACACTGGGGTTGAGTTTACCATAATCCGCTATAATTTGCATTATCAATTGTTTTTCTTCTTCATTTTTGGATAACACTAAATTGAAATCTTCCATTAGCTTAACTGCTCGTTCAGCGGAGTCATTTATAACACTCATATTTCGAACGATATTTAGACCAACGTTAAAGCTAGGTTCATTTACACACTCCTTTGGATCTTTTGTTAAAAAATCAGTTGGAATACTAAACCTTTTAAAAAAATTACGTGATTCAATCAATTGCAATCAATTTTTTTTAGTTCGCAATCAGGGATTATTCAGAGCTTGCACCATAAATTTCTTCGACTCATATGTCACTTTTGGATCAAAAAAAGACAATGCTGCTGTTTCTGGTATTAAATACCACAAATGATTACTTAATTTGCTTAGTGATGCACGACTAATATTTGCATCAATAGTTTTATAAGCGTGTAAGTCTTTAATCAAATTTAAATCCTGCATAGGGGCTTCTGCAGCAACTGGTGCTTGGATCCAATTTTTTAAATAAATCCTTACAACAAAAATGCAAATGTCTCGGATGCTTTTTATCTCCAATTTTGTCATTTTAAATTCTTTTCGAAATAAATATATTTTAAGACAATAAATAGCTTTTGCCATCTAACGGGCATGATGAAATGCTCCAGGCTTTTTGAAGGTAGAGTCCTGAACTGTACCACCAAGAAAAACTATGCTTAGTTGAATAAGTTGTCTATAATCATCACGTGGTTGCTTTAAGTTAAGACTTTGAGATGCAAATTTTAAAATCTCGCAAACATTCCCAACTGCATCGTTAACTTTCGCATCTTTAACTCCACTCATAAAGCTCATTTTGTCAATTTTTGTCCACGTGTCTCTAAATCTATTAAATATTTCTACATTAGGGCCTTTTGATTTTTCCATTTTTTCATCGAAAACACTTCTTAAAATTATTTCATAGATATGATGGCAGCATGGTAAATATAGAAGATCTTTGCCGATCGCTTGTTCTAAAAGAACGCAAGCACCTTTAAGCCGGCCTAAGTTAGATGCTGTGGTATCACAACATAAAACTTCTACTTTTTCAATGAGGCTCCATTCTTGCAGTAGGTCATACACTGCTACCGCTTGTTGTTGTCCCGTCCCAGATGATATAGCTGGGATTCCAAGTAATTGTTCCTTGTCATTATATGATATAACTACTGGAATCCGATCAATTGATTCTTTTCCTATTAACGATGGCAAAATTTTTCCATCCCAGTGAAGTGTAATGGTACTAATTTCTTCATCTTTAAATTTATTTTTGATTCTTTGTCCAGTTTCAACTCGAAATTTTGAACGAATGTTGCGAATAGAAGTTTTATTTATTACTAAATCATGAACATCGTGGTTTAGAGCTTGAGCGGTATCAACAAGTATTCGTACAGCGTCACGGTCACTTACTTTACATTTGTCCAAAGCTGTTACAAGGTTTGCCGTTATAAAATTTGTTTTTCCTCGCTTTCTCTTTGGGTTACTTGGTCCTGATTCATCTACGAATTCATTCGAAACATCAAAGTCAAACTGGTCAGTTATTTCATCTTCACTATCGGTTACATTGAAGTCCACTTCAAAATTTTTTTCTGCAAAAATATTTTTAATGAGTTATTAACTCCGTCAGAAAAAATTTACAATATTTAACTAAAGCTCAGACACTGCCTTTCTCAAACAATTATTTGTTTTAATCTACCATTTACATTTACTATTACAGTTTGCATTTTTATTTTTATATAACGGGTGTTTTTTTTAGAGGTATAGAACTTCGAATTGAAATAAAACACAAGAAAATCGTTTTAATGTCCATCAATTTGGCTTTATTGGAAGGATAATTTTATGCCATTAATGTTTAAATATGATTTCGGGCATGTGGCCGCCGCGTCTGGCTCGAATAAAGCCAATTCTACAGGTCCAATTTTCAACCACTTTTTCGAGCATATGGGGCCGTATGTTGGCAATAACGCCACGAATGTTGGCTTCCAAGTCCCCTAACGTTTCTGGTTTGTTGGCGTAGACGAGCGACTTCACATATCCCCAAAGAAAATAATCCAATGGTGTCAAATCACACGATCTTGGTGGCCAATTGACAGGTCCATTCCGCGAAATTATGCGCTCATCGAATGTTTCCTTCAATAAATCGATTGTGACGTGCGCTGTGTGGCATGTAGCGCCGTCTTGTTGGAACCACAACTCATCCACATTCATGCCATCCAATTCGGGAACAAAATAGTCGGTTATCATGGCTCTATACCGGTCTCCATTAACGGTAACTGACTCTCCAGCATTATTTCGGAAGAAGTATGGCCCAATGACTCCACCAGCCCATAGAGCACACCAAACAGTCAGTTTTTGTGGATGTAATGGCGTCTCAAGGGTCTCATGTGAATTCTCTTCACTCCAAATGCGGCAATTTTGCTTGTTGACGTAGCCATTCAACCAAAAATGAGCCTCATCACTGAACAAAATTTTGCGATGAAAATCAGCATCGAGATCAATCTCATTTTCGGCCCATACACCAAAATCACGACGCATTGCATGGTCTCGCGGCTTTAATTCTTGCACAAGCTGGATCTTGTAAGGTCGCAAGCCAAGATCTTTGCGCAAAATCTTCCATAAAGTTGATGGAATAAGCTCCAATTGCTGTGCACGGTGGCGAATCGATTCATTCGGGTCCTCTTCAACACTTTGCTCTACAGCGGCAATTGTTTCTTCGGTGCGCACTGTTCGACGTCTCTACGGATGCGTATTATCACATAGAGTAAACGTAGTGCGAAAACGATCCATGGTTAACCGAATTAATTGCTCTGATGGACGATTATGTCGACCATAAAATGGACGGAGCTTGCGGTAAACTTCGCGAACTGAACCATTATTTTCGAAATAAATTTGCACGATTTGCAAGCGTTGTTCTTTTGTCAACCTGTTTATGATAAAATGGCAAACCAAACTAAATATTAATCACTTAACAGCTGACAAAATGGCCGCCAGTTAAAAAAGTGATGCCAACTTAAAGTTCTATACCTCAATAAAAAACACCCTTTACTAATACATACATACCATACAATTTAGCTTCATAAATTTCACGCCTACGCTTCTCTTCCTCTTTCCAAAAAACTTTTTTTTGTTCATTTTTAAATAGAACACAATCGGCACCTCCCATTGATCCGGGTCGTCCTTTCATTCTTTGATTGAGAAGAAACAACTTATCTTCCTCAATTTTCATTTCATCTAAAGCATTTAATATGGCAATATCAAATAAATCATCTAGTTTGTCTATAAACTCCTTTTCCCATTTTTCTTGCAATCTCGATTGGCGTTTGCTTGATTTAAGCAATTTTTTCCATTCGTTCTATAACGATTCAACTTTTATAATGCTTGTTTATCCTTTCCTTTTATTGGAATTCGTTCCTTATTCCCCTTTATTTCTACTTCCTTCACTACAAGGTAAGCACTTGATCTTAAATTCAATTTGACTTTGTGCAGATTGTAAAATAAAACTCGCAAAACTTGACCGTTTGATGGTAACTTTGCACCAATAATTTGACATTCATCATGGTCAATTAAATATAACTTCTTTCTGAGATTTGTTGTCATTTTTAAACTTTTTACACAAGCTCTTATTCTAAGCACTATTGCTTTAAAGTAATACTATTCTGATTGACAAAATTAAACAATAATAAATTAATGGGGGGAAGTCCCTTCTTGCTTTTCTTAAACGCTGTGCCACAGTGTTGAAAACTTGCTTTTATCAGAATATGAAAATAATAAAGTTACTTTTAAAAAGATATAAAGCTTTTATCAGAATATGAAAATAATAAAGTTAGTTTTATAATCAAATTCTTGTTACAAATCGTACAAATTTAAGTTTATTACAATAAAGTAACATATCAATGTGTGTTAAGAAATAATACCAGTAACAAAAAAAAAGTTATATTTTTGTTAATTTTAGCAGCAGAGATCATCTTGGGGGCAATGCGCCACGCCTACCCTTCATCCGATATCCATAATTTTTTTGTATATCGTATTTTTACGCAAATCACGCATTTCTATAGGGAGTTACGGTCAAAAACTTAAAAAAAAATTTTCTTCCAACATCATAAGACCACACTAGTGCAGCTAGATAATATTATTTGTAAGCATTTATGTTAGTTAACATACATATATACATACACATATGCATATTTGTTCGTGTAATATGGCCACAATGTTATTGTAAAGTATGCGACTGCACTGTATGCCATATTTTAATTTCTTAAAATGTCTGGTGGATATAGAAATAAAAAAATGCTTATTTAAGGCTGGAAAACAACAAAAGCTTTAACAAAAGCTTTTAGGCCAAGATTTTGGGTAAAATTACCTATTGTGCATTTAAAACTCGCTAACATGGTACAATTATCAATCTATTGTAGTCTACTTTTAGAGTACGAATTTGATTCAGACTGCGATTATTTGTTATTCTTATATTATTCCTCATGGGAACATATGGTTTTCACAATTTCTTTACATCTATTTATGTACATACATATATCATTACAAAGAGGTACTATTTCATTAAATGATAAATTTATTGACTGCGATTATAGATTACGTTATTTGCATGCAAAACCAATAACTATGCAATCTATAATAACATTAAGCTTAACATTTTCATTACAAGGATTCAATTTGTTGATGGGCATTCAAGATTCGAAGTACATAGACGACCTTATTTAAATAATAATAAACTTTTGTTTTGTTTTGTACTGACATAAATTTAATATTAATTGGAATGTAAATTAAATTTATATTATTTTTATACATACACAAAACTAAAATATTTAGGTTGATGTCGTTTATTTTCATTTAAGTACGAGTATGTTCCTTAATTCACAAAAAAAGCCAAATTAATCATCAAGTGATAAATTTGGAAAGTTTTCTTTTTAATGGTTTTAGTTGCTGGTAGAAGGAAAAGAGAAACAAAAATATTATGCAATCATTTTTATTAAGTTTTTTTTACTACACATACAAGTATATGTATTTAAATTACCGATAAGCCGTTTCGGCCCTGTCCAGTCATTCGTTTTTGGTTATCAAGTTGCCTATTTTTATGTGATTTGTTGCTATAAAATTCACCAGATTGGCAAAATGAGATCATCTGCACAATTATAAATATGGAATGTAATAAATAATAAATGAAATAATTAAGCATGCAAGCGTTTACGAGAATTTAATAAATAATTTAATATTTTAGTTAAAACAAACATTTCAGAATGTCACATACTGTTTTAGCATTTTCAGCAAAAAAAAATTAAAAACGAAAAATGTTTGTTATTGAAATTTGTCAACATTGTCGGCAGAAAAATGTACATGGCCATTAAAATACGTAAATGAATAAAAAAAGTATATAAAAATACAATTAAATGTGATATTCTACTCTCGTTTAAACTGTGTTATTGATTTGTTGTAGTTTTTTTTTTTTCTTTTATTTTGCATAAACATTTTTTTTTCAGAAAATTAAATGCGAATGCTAAATAAGGTAAAAATAAATTTTACAAGACTGTAATAAATAATTTAGCAACAACAAAAAAATACACAGTGGTTTTTGCACAGTTTGGAAACTTAAACCGCAATTTTTATGGCGTTTTCTTTTCTCAAAATTAGGGTGACATTTTTGTCCTCTCAAAGGGAAAGAAATAAAGTTAGTTATTGGTCATATGTAAGTGAATATTTTTTTAAAGGGTGTGTATACTCATGCGTTTAGGCCAGTGGTCGGCAATCTATACCAGTGAAAGTTCGTCTCATTTCTCTAAGTTGAAATTTTAAATCAGAAAAAAACACTCAATTTTTGTTTATAAAGAAATACATATTTTCTTGTTGCTATTTCAATGCAATAGTAAGTAAGAAAAAGTGTAGAAAATATTCTTAAAATAATTTCAATATATGCTGGAAAATGCCATTGCATGTCACGTTTTTTCATGCATGACAACTCGCGTGGTGAAATTAAACGTTCTCACACATATTTTCTTATTGTTGGGACAATTTTTTTTTCTCTGGCAACGCTGATTCTTAACAGTATGTGATACACACAACTTGTTCCCAACAATGCGTGTGTACACATACATAAGTAATAGAAGAGTATATTAAAGGTGGCGCCGCCCTTAATTCTCCGATCACTGATTTAAGCTTAAATTAGACGTGACATAGCCATAATGCCATAGCCATAACCAAACCAAAATTCAATTGGTTTCTATGGTGAGAGTTATGCCGTTATGGCGAGTCACCTATAATCAAATACAGTGTTGTTAGTTTGGTTCGAACGGCTGTTCTCTTTGGCTATGGTTATGTCACGTCTGATTGAGCCTTTAAGCGCACACTTACTTAATGTTGCGCTACTTTTTAGAAAAGAAAACGCCATTAAGTATTTGACAGATTTCAATAAAAAAAACTAAAGTTTTCAGTATTGGATACCATAGTTTTTAAGGAGCCACATATCGCTCACATACTTCAAAAGTGTTACAACTCAAAAAAAAAAAAAACTAGTTTTGTTTCAAGTTTTCAATTTACATGCAACTCAATGAAGACATAAAAAAATATTCTTCTCTCAGGAGGATTAGTACAAGGTATTTATAGGAAATTTTTACACAAGATAAAACACGAAATGCTGAATCATTCTGCATTATTAACTCAAAAACGCATTATTTGAGTTACGACAGTATTGAAGTATTGAAAAATAAGCGATATGTGCTTTCAAATGTCTTTCGCTGATAAGTAGCTAAAATTACAATCTACACTGATTTGGTTTCACTATCCCTTTCCTAAAGAATGTGTTACTTCTCTTTAAAAAAAATTAAATACTTATAAATAATCACATGATCGTCGATGATTTTACGCTTCTGTACAGAAGTCCTTATAAGCTTTGATTAGTTTTTCATTGCTTATAGTTTTAATACTTTTATACGAGTAGTTTTAACATCAAAATGATTCAACTTCAATATCGATATGTACAAATGTAGGTCATATAATTTTTATGCTGTTTAAACACTCTGGACACGATCTAACTGGATGTGCCCATATTCAAATCTGATCGACTGTAATAAAAACAAAAAACATTAATTTTTAGAAATAATATTGACGTTTTTATTTATAGACTGACTCATTACATACATACATACATACATGATTTATTGAACAGTAATCGCTGCTTCACAATAATGCTATAAAAAAAATATATTTGCGAAAAAAAGCAAACAAAAAAGTTTCACAAAATTATTAAACAATGTCAACAATATATCCAGTATGTGCAAATGTTTCTTATTTTTGCCATTTTTGGAAAACAGCTAACATAATTTTTAAATGTGTTTTCAATTATTTGAAATTTTTGCTATTTTAACCATAATTAGAGCCTGAGGTTACAAATGTTGCCAGGTAGATAAATGTACATATGTATACACATAAGAGTACATATGTATGTACATACGTCCTTTGTCTTACCATAATATTTATACCAGGGGCCTAATTCCCGCATTCGATTGCAAGCGAGTTATAACTCGAATGTGCGAGTTTTGTAACTTTTTGTATTTTCGCATTCGGTTTCGAATAACTCATATCGAAATTTCTAATGACATCATTCGATAACAACGTGCATACACTTGAATGCAACCGTTTGTGTCTTTACTAGCAAGCAAAAAGGCATTCGAAATCATGTTTAACATAGAAAAAGCAAAGGAAAAGAAAATTTATGTTCAATATTTTACTTATTTATTTATACTAGATATACCAAACGGACGACACACTCGTCCGTATTCTAGAATCAAAATGTAAATAATTTAAGATTCAAAGAAAATGTATCTAAACGTCATGAAAAATTCATTAAAACACAGCCACACACAAACTTACATACATATGCAAGCATAATTGAATAAAGGCTCAGTTAGCCGACTGTAATGTAAAGTAACTGCAACAGTAAGAAACAGCTGATCGATTTTGTTGTGTGAAAATTAATAAAAATGGTTATAGAGATGTATGTAACGTAACCTAATTTTCATATAAAAATGTCGATCAGCTGTTTTCTACGTTACAGTTACATTACATTACAGTCGGCTAACTGAGCCTTGACACATGAAATTAAAAAAACGTAAACAAAATCCCTTCAACCAAGTTAATTCAATTTATTCAAATCTCTTCCTTTAAGTAATATGGCTTTCATACAACAACAAATAAGAGAGAGAAAAAATTGTTAGATCAAGAGAAATACTACATACCCACACACCTACACACACTCATGTTTTGTTTCTTTTTTTACTTGTAAGCTAATAAATGCGTGTATAATATGTGTGCATGTAGTAGTAGCAACTTTAAACGCTTATAGCTCCCAAAATACTGAACCGATTTCAATACACGATTTCTGCACATCTGTACGAAAAATGCTTTAAAACCATATAAATCTTTTTGAAATCGGTGGTACCGACGTAAAAGGGATTACAAAAAACATGTTCGACTATTAATTAAGTATATAGATATGAATATGTGCACAAATGTCGTAAAAAAAATTAATATAAAGAATTTCTAGTTGACTTTAAATATAACAAAACACAAATAATGTTTTGCCTAAGAGTTGTCGGGGAAAATAAAAAAAATCAACCAACTGTGGGAGCATCTAAATAACAAATTAACTGCTTCTGGTCAACCACTAAAAGAATCGAAAATGTGGCTAGTGCTCTATTCTCTAACTTTACACTAATTAATTATTATTAAGTTATTAATTAAATAAAAATGAAAATAAGATTTGTGTATATTCGTTTCTTTTTCCTGCATATGTATGTACTTAGATACATACATATGTTTTTGCACACATTCATTCATAGTATATACAAACATATCCTTTTGCTTACAATTTATTCAGTGTTGTCAAATGAATTTATTTGCCTTTTTCCAACACTGAAACAAAAAACTCGTTTCGCTTGGTAACGAGTGACATCATCGGAAAATTTCTTGCCATCGAAATTAATTTCTATTCGAATGCAATTCCGATCACGGGTGCAGGAATTAGTCTCCAGCCTTATAATTTAGAAATTAAACCTGTTATCTATACACTCGTGTGTCCAAAGTGGGTGACTGACAAAAAGAGAAAGTATTTCCTCTTCTGTCTTGCACACAGCTGAATTAAGACTTTGCAAAGAAAACTTTGCGTATCTAAAAGGGGTGTCACATCAAAGGAATGAATAAATAATGAAATTAGCGAACGATATTATTGCTCATTTTTTTCAATAATGTCATAACTCAAAAAATTCGTTGTTTGAGTTAATGTTGCAGAATAATTCAGCATTTTGTATTTTATTTAATTTATTTCTCTTATTAGTTAATTATAATAATTATTTATTATTGTTATTTTTATTAATTTCATATACATAAATAGCTTGTAACACCACCTCCTGATAGAATAATATATTTTCTTGTCTCTATTGAATTGTATGCAAATCAGGTACGGCATTGAGAAATTTAAAATTATACCAACAACTTTAAAAAATTGTACTTTTTTACCTCAAATGTACTAAAAGTTTTGTTTTGGTTCAAATTACATATTTTTGTTTGTTTTTATTAAAATAATCGACTTTGTTCCTGGCTACCGAATTGTTTTCACAAATTTACTTGTGAGTTGGGATGTTAAAGCATATGGTTACACTTGTTTAAGTTGAAATTTAATATATACAAATTATTAGCATGTGCTCTAGCATCCGAATTTAAAAGAAAAATGATTTGGAAATGGACGAGTTCACATTTTTTGATTTTCTCGCTGCGTTTTGCTTTCACAAGACTGTTTTCAAGTGAGAAGAATATGGGTTTCATTGTTTAAAAGTGAAAATTGACAAATTCGGAGTGAAATTGTGGAGATTCCTTAAATGTACTAAATTAGTCATTGGAGTACTATTGTACTTTCCGAGTTTGAATAATACTTTAAACGGGTCTACTCGCTCTCGAGAACAATTTTGAGATATTAGACAGTCTATTTCTGTTCTCTAAAGGTACGGTCACACTTGTCAAACATTTGCCCAAAAAAGCGTAACCAACAAACACTAATGAAAAAAGTTTTGATCCAGACACTTGTTTATTATATTAAACAGTTTCGAACACAATTAACGCACAATGTTATAGAATCCAACAATATTGGCCACTATTTAACTTGACAAACTTTTGTCTGAATTGAACGATTTTTCATTAGCATCTAGTGGTTACGCTTTTTTGAACAAATGTTTGACAAGTGTGACCGTAGCTTAAGATATATAAAATAGCATGAGCCTATCAATAGCAGTCACGTGTAGACATGCACCAACTTTTTGGCATTCTATTGACGTGAAGTCAATGTTGACAACTGGAATAAGCGTGTATAAATCACAAATGATAAATTACTTAATAAAGTATAATTTACATATATTTAGTATTAACATACTATGTAGGATAAAATTGGTCTTTGGTTATTTTAATTTTGCATTTAAATCAATTACAAATTGTAAAATGTGAGTCATTTTAAAGACATGACGGAGTACATTTTTTCATAATTATATCATTTACAAATTATCAAAATAAACAATTTGCTGTTATTTATTTATTTAATTAATAATGATTGGTAAATTGCTTTGAAACACAAAACAAAATGTCATAGTTTAAAAAGTACGGCTGCTGCTGATCAATTACATATGTACATATCGTTTGTCTGAAGTAGAAAGGCCCTAACTCAAATAATTACAACTTTACAGGTTGCAAATGGTATTGCATCGTAGGTAGCATGTGCAAAATTTTTATTTTGATTGATTTTAGATTGATACTCACCACTTAATAATAATTAGTGGTGGGTAGCAATATACTATACCATTTTGCACATGCAACGATGCAAGACCATTTGCGCAATATTGTGAATTGGGCTAATAATAAACAGCAAAACTGCTTGTACAACTGCTTGTAAAAGCGTTATTTTTTACAATATTGTAATACATTTTTGTGAAGGGGTGGGGTGTATTTGTGTGAAATGTATTGAAATCACTGAAAAATTCAATTTCGTATAAAATACGAGTTAGTGCCTTTTGACTAGTGACCATCGATATACACTTACATATGTATATGTGCATACATATTATTTTTTTGGATTTCTTTTGCTCTCCCACCAAATCGGTTCAGTTTTAAGTTAAAAAAATACAAAAAAATTTCATCGCAATAAGTTGTGTGCGTCCGCCCCTCAAAGTTGGGGCGACCGACCATGTTTTAAAAAAATCATTTTACAAGAATATGAATTATGGCAATATTTTAGCTCTTTTAATCAACAACATTAGTCTCAAAGAAAGTTTTTTGCTAAAATTAATATTTTAGAAAATAATGAAGAAAATAACCAAAAAAAAAATACCAAAAATTGTAACTAAATGTATACATACAATAATTATATTTATATGGAAATTATTTATATTAAGCACGTACAATAAGAGCTTATATCTGTTAAATTATTTCATACATATAAGTATGTACATAAATATAGCCCAAAGAGAACTAAACAAAAAAACAAACAAAAAATTACATTGAATATATGGGCTTGAGGGCCAACTTTGAGGGGCGATCGCACCCCTAAAACACAACTTATCGCTATGAACTTTGTTTGTATTTTTTTTTACATAAAACTGAACCGATTTGGGGGAGAGAATATAAGAAATCAAACAAAAAATATTCTCCATACAACTAAAGCCTACAGTACACGGCATGTAAAAAACCACATGCGCATGTGATTCTGACGTAATTTTGACGTCATCACGATGCTACATTTGCTACATGCCATCTACTAGCAACATATGTACATGTTGATATTCAGGGCTATCATGAATAAAATTCCGCGTGAAATTTCTCCATTTTCCAATTAGAATTTTTTGTTTTCCCTATTATTTGCTATTAGTTGGAATTGTTCACCGTGAAAAATTTCACGCGGAATTTTATTCATGATAGCACTGATTAACATGCTTACAGATGAGCTGCCCCAGAAAATGTCTTCTATTCGGCTACATGTGCCATATATGTATTTTGGAACAAAAATACTATAAAAATGTTATGGCATGTAGCCACTACTAGTAATTTTAGAAAATGCAACGAACATGCTGAAAATGCTCGTGTCGTCATCGCCACATACGCCACATGCGTACTGTAGGCATAACGGCCACTCTAATATATATACATATGTACTAAAGGGTTGCATTTGTATACTCGTTTGTATAGCCAAAACAAATATACCATGGTATGTACCATATAATTGTAGTGTGAGCGACAGAACTAGTATAAGAGTTATTGTGTGTGCTTGCTTTTCCAATACAATTGAAAATAAATAACAATTGCTTATTGTATCGCTGCTGAGTAACTGTTTGATCTGTTTTTGCTCAAAAAATACATATTGTAATACAAATATATGAAAAAACCACTATTGAAACAAATACATGATGTGCAGATAGATGTATGTGCGGACGTTCGTTATGTTATTTTGTGGCGCAGCCAAAGTATAGAGAGAGAAAGAGACAATTTTGCTCTGAGAGTAATTACAAATGCAATTGTTTCATGTCCATGTATCATTTACTTACATATGTATGTGCAATTTTGCTTTCATTCATTCATTCATCAGCCAATACATATTTTCCAAACACATCATAAGGCAGTTTTATGTATCTTATTTGCCTTGAAAAACAAACAAAATAAATGTGTTGTTTTCATTTGCTCATTGTCCAACCATACAATAATTGCTTAAAAAATCAACATTTACAACTAGTAACAGAAAACGATAAATAACATATTTGTTCATACCAGAACCAAAAAACACGCAAAACTAGTGCAAACAGATGTATCTGTGCAATGCTATTATATGTACATACACATTCATATTAAAAAAATTGGTATAAAAATTCAATAAAGTTTAAAACTTAATTTTTGTAAAAAACAGCAAAAATACCTGATAACAAAATTAAGACACTAAAAGAAAAATACTTTGTTAGCACAAACAAAATAATTTAATTAAATGATTTTTTCGATAAAGATTTCTATTATTATGTATTATAAAATACGATAAATTTATTCAGGGCTATCGGGAATAAAATTCCACGTGAAATTTTTTCACTTTCCAATTAGAATTTTTTGTTTTCCCTATTACTTGCTATTAGTTGGAAATAATTCCACAGAAAAATTTCACGTGGAATTTTATTCACGATAGCCCTGATTATTTTTCGAAGAAATTTCCGAAATAAGTTTTATGTTGTTTTAATGCAATTGAAAAGTTTTTGCGTTTAAGACGGACTATTTCAATAATATGTATGTATTTGATTTCGTCCGGAAATCATGATATTGCTAAATAATCATTTATTTTCAATGTTGAAACTAGCCCTGAAATCATAAGAGAAGCATTAAGAATTTAAAACAAAGCAGTGTTTAAAAAAAACACACACACACACAATTTTCATTTAGTGTTTAACGATGGGTTGGGTGTTATAAAATGAATTACATACATAATTGCTGTTACTAAGCACTTCCGGACAAAATAAATATGTAAATACAAAAATAGCAAATAAATAAAAGACGATTCACAACACAAAGTCCTTAACACGTCTTAAGCCTAGTGCTCTGTTAAAATTTATGAAAAACTTATGTAAGCAACATTGATTAATTTGCATTTTTTTCAACTTTTCTGAAAATTTTGTGATTCGCGGTGGTAACAAGCCGTAAAAAACAAAACGGCCGAATATGGTTTAATATGTTATAAACAGGGAAACCGCAAATATGCAATTGCAAGTTTTTTCTGGTGTGACGTATTAATGAGGAAATAAGCTATTTATACGTTTCAAAACTTTTTAATGAATTTTGGTACCGATTTGTTAGTGCATATTTTTGCATATACATATTACCCTTTAAAACATGGTTTTGCATATTTTAGTCTTACACGCATATTTTTAGCATATTTTTTAATCTTGAGAGCATATTTGATTTTTTTAGGGCATATTTTGATACTTTATATACAGGGCAATTATGAATGAAATTCCGCGAGAAATTTCTCCCTTTTCCAATTAGAATTTTTCGTTTTGCCTATTCAGGGCTATCATGAATAAAATTCCGCATGAAATTTTTCCTTGGGAACAATTCCAACTAATAGCAAGTAATAGGGAAAACAAAAAATTTTAATTGGAAAAGGGAGAAATTTCACGCGGAATTTTATTCATGATAGCCCTGATTATTTTGTTTTAATGTGCTTGCAAACCATCTACTTACATATGTATTTGTTGGCACAAATTTTTATTTTTCGCCACCTAAATATTACGAATATTTTATACAGTGCAATTATGCATAAAAATCCGCGGGACATTTTTCCCGGGGAACAATTCCAACTAATAGCAAGTAATAGTGAAAACAAAAATTCTAATTGGAAAAGGGAGAAATTTCTCGCGAAATTTCATTCATAATTGCCCTGATAGTGTATATATTTTTCTTTTTTATTACGGATGTTAGTTGCAATAAACATTTGGTTTTGCTATTTGTGACAGACTCTGCCCCGATTACATCAGTAGACAGACATTGAAGGAACATTTTCAATGTATAAAAGATTATTTAGATGAGATAGAAAACGATTTTTATTTGAATATCTAGGTCAATAACAATTATAGACAAAAGGCTTGTCTCATTTATCCAAAATACAGTTTCAAAGATTTAATTCTGATATCATGATCTCTTTTGAAGTTGAAATTAAATTTTTCGGCCTTATCAAAAGAAAAAAAATTATTTCTCTTAATACGGGAATTATTCTTTGTTATTATTTTTTTATTGCTTCCTGTTTTTAGGGTTCCGTACACCAAAGGTGAAAAGGAACCTTATTGTTTTCGCTACGCTGTCCGTCACAGGCTATTTTCTCAGGAACCGTAAGAGCTACGGACCTGAAATTTGGACAGAGTATGTAGAACCTTGGCCGCTACAACAACATATATATATATGAGAGTTAAAAATTAAAGGGTGTTCCAAAACGAGCAACGAAAAATTTTAAAATCCCATGTAATATACATACATATGTATATTGGACACTTGAAATTTGTAAAACTAGTGTATTTTTATACAGACTACAACAATTAACACTAAAGTTTAAAAAAATATAAAGGGTGGACTATCAGTTAATGCAATTTTGACTATGTAATTTTGAGAACTTGCTATATCTTGGAAACCGTAGGAGGCAAACTCTTGAAATTTTCAAAAACGATAAAACTAAAAAAACCGAAAATTATAAAATCGCCAAACCAAAAAAATCGCCAAAAACCAAAAAAAAAATCGCCAAAACGAAAAAAGCACCAAATTAAAAAAAAATTCTAACAATAAAATAAATCGGCAAAACCGAAAAAATTACAAAATGATAAAATCGCCAAAAACCGAAAAAACCCAAATACTAAAAATAAATTCAGTAAAGTGCGACTCTGACTCGCACACGAAGGGTTCCGTACCAACACTAGATATGTAATTTAATACAAACTTCATCCTATATAATATATAGTTTTGGCATTTTTTTTCGTTTTTGGCGTTTTTTCAGTTTTTTTTTTTGTTTTGGCGTTTTTTCGGTTTTGGCGATTTTTTTAAGTTTCGGCTCTTTTTTTTAGTTTTTACACTTTATTTTCTCGTTTTGGCGATTTTTTTTTATTTTTGGCGTTTTTTTTTTCATTATTGCGATTTTTTTTTATATAAAAATTTTTTTAGTTTTGGCGACATTTTCGCGTTTTGGCGATTTTTTTCGATTTTTGGCGTTTTTTTTTTCATTTTGGCGATTTTTGTCATTTTAGCGATTTATTTTAGTGTTAGAATTTTTTTTTAATTTTTGGCGATTTTTTTTTTTTTTTTTTTTTGGTTTGGCGATTTTATAATTTTCGGTTTTTTTAGTTTTACCGTTTTTGAAAATTTCAAGTGTTTGCCTCTTACGGTTTCCAAGATATAGCAAGTTGTCAAAATTACATAGTCATAATTGCATTAACTGATGGACCACCCTTTAATTTAAATTTTTTAAATTTTAGTGTTAATTGTTGTAGTCTGTATAAAAATACACTAATTTTACAAATTTAAAGTTTCAATATACATATGTTCATACAATTTTATATGTATATTACACGGGATTTTAACATTTTTCGTTGCTCGTTTTGGAACACTTTTAATTCTCATGTATTTGTTGTTGTAGCGGCCAAGGTTCTACATACTCTGTGCAAATTTCAGGTCCGTAGCTCTTACGGTTCCTGAGAAAATACCGTGTGACGGACAGACGGACAGCGTAGCGAAAACAATAGGGGTGCTTTTCACCTTTGGTGTACAGAACCCAATGGTTATAAAAATAGCAACAGCTGACATTAACTCCGAAAGAATCTAAAATATTTACCACAAATATTCTCAAGTTTCCCCAAATTCCCCCCCCCCCAAAATTATGGGTACATGGTGAGTTTATTCCTTCTTAGTTACGATTGTTGAGGGGAGGTTAAATATTGGGGAAAAATGCTTTACGTAATATGTAAACGGTCTATAATTGCTGTATATATGTATGTATGTATCTTAGAGCTTAAGCCTCCTTTCGCGCCAAAGCTCTTACCTGTCGTAAGAGTGTACTAAGCAACCGTTCTCTTTTTGGCCCTGTGTCACTTATTTTGTTTCCATGATAGCTGGGAATTCTGTGGAATTTCAAAATAATGTACCTGTATATCTTTGTGGTAAATAATCCAATTTTGTTACTCCTAGACCACAGTCCATGATGACCCCGATCCCCCTTTGCTGTGTATAATAATCAAAGCAGAAACAAAAAATCAAACCCCATGTTTCTTTTAACTCTAAACGATTTTAAAAAATTGAACATGTTAATTAATGAAGTACATATGTACATACATACATACATACACATGAACATTGTACATATGTACATACTTACAATCTTTTTCCGTTTCAATAAAAATAATGAAACTGGCATAGATTTCGAACATACAGCTAAAATCAAAAGGAAATTGTTTAAAATGGAATTTGATATCTTATCACAAGAAAGTACGATGTACTATGTATAATAATAAAATATGATAACTTAGAAATTTGTTTCTTTCTCTGCGACAAACAAGTAATAATAATTTGCCCACCTTATAGTTGGCAATTGCACAAGTAGACTATTGCATTCGCATAATGTATAAAGCAAAAGTAATATTTCAAAATATATTTAAGCACATTAAAATTAAACAAAAAATTTATATGTAATTTCTTTACAGATTAATTCCAAATATAGCGAAGAATTAGCTCAAGAATGCTTGGAATGGATAAAAATCGTTACAAGTGAGCCAATTAACACCTCCGGCGATATGGATAATTTCTTTGAAGTCTTGAAGGATGGTGTTTTACTATGCAAATTGGCCAACTGTTTACAACCCGGCTCTGTTAAGAAAATCAATGAAAGTAAAATGGCCTTCAAATGCATGGAAAATATTTCAGGTACATACATACATGCATATATATTTCAAAACTTTCATAAGTTCATGTGATACGGAAAGTTAAAAGGGACCTACCTACCTATGCTCAAAAAATAAGTTTTGGAGAAAAAAGACTTTGAAGTTAACAAGTTGATTTTGACGCGCCTGAAAGCATTTACTCGTAACTCGGAGATTTTTGGGGTGGGTGATTACGAATCTGATATTAGGTTATGAAAATTTCAAATTGCGGATCCAATATGGTGGACTATTTTTTGTAATATTATTGGAATTGCTTGAAACTCGTCACTCAGGGGTTTTAGGGGTCGCTGATTACGAATCTGATATTAAATTTTGATAATTCAAAATAGCGAATGGTGAGAAATTGATAGATAATAGCAATGAAAGGAATAAATTCTAGTTAAGAATCAAAAGTGAAATCGAAGAAAACAATGGATAGTATAAATGAAGAAAGCATTTGATTTTTTTAAGAATTTTTTTTAAATAAAACACACATGCATACATATTTGGGGTTTTAAAACAAATTTTTAAGTAAAAAGGAAATACATACAGGCCAATTATGAATAAAATTCCGCGAGGAATATCTCCCTTTTCCAATTAGAATTTTTTGTTTGCCCTATTGCTATTAACGGGAAAAATTTCCCGCGGAATTTTATTCATAATTGCCCTGATACTGTTTTTTATTCATACTATCCAATATGTAAGAAGCAGAATTAGTTTTAGAGTCCAACCTAAATTAGAGCGTCAATCGTTGCGTTAGCAGCAAGTTACGTATTTTCAGTACATTCAAATAATATTTTATACCTTTAAGGCTCAAATTCACAGTCTTTAGTTAACTAACCAAGATGGTTTAACCAATGAAATTGATAAGGAAAATCTTTAGTTAAACCACGAGCGTTAGTTAACTATAGACTGTGAATTTGGACCTAAATGTACTGAAAATACGTACCCTTACGGCCTTACGGTTGTACTCTTACGGCCTATCCCACAATGTCGACAAGGTTCGACTTGTCGCACAGTTACATTGGAAACAACAACAAGTCGAACGTTGTCGACATCGTGGGACAGGTCCTTAGTCAAGTTTTTTTTAAGTTATTAGGTTTGATCATTTACTAAAAATTGTTACGAATTTGTAACAATTGTTATTGGAATGTGTTCATTAACTCAAAAAGTTTGCAAGGAGAGAGCGCCAAAAGAGGTAGAAAAAAATTGAGAGACAAAAAAATTCTTACAAATTGATTGCGTTCGCGTACTCAAAAGTTTTTCCAAATTTTTACTGAACTTTACTAAATTGCGCTCGTTTACCCAAAATACACTAAATGAGAACACAAATTGAGAGAGTAAAGTGGCAGTTCTTGACCGAGTGTTTTGCAAATTTTTACTGCAGAAATTTGTCGTAGTAAAGTTTAGTAAGATAAAAGCATATGATTTCATTTGTAAACAAATGAAATGTAATCAAACGAAAAGTGTACAAGTTTAAGAAAAGGTTAAACAAATATTGTGAAATTGTTTAAAAAATAATTAATTTATAGAGCATAACAATAATAAATGTTAATATGCATATTTTGCTGTTTATTTTATTACTACTTTTGTTTTGCAAATTATACTAATTACTCAGAGTTGTAAAACTGTGAAGTATCTGGTTACTTGGTATTGTACTTGCTTTTATGGTAATCAGTAACATTAACAAATAATAAAGTAATTTTCATTAATTTAACCAACAACAAAACAAGGGAATGAAGAAGAAATGAATAACAAATATTACATGAAGCAAATTACAAAATTTATTCTTAGATTGTTCGTGTTATAAAAATATTGTATCGAGTACAGTTAAGCCACATAAATTCAATTTTATTGTCAAGGAATTTTGTTTGTCCCAGTCCAGACTTGCAATTTTTGGTGCAGCAATTCTCGAATATGTGGGAAAGTGTTGAAATAGAAGTATATTCATTTTGTATTCCTCTCGTTCTTTCTCACTAAAAAGTAAATACTTGCTGCAACAAAAATTGGAAGTTTGGACCAGTGGTGTACGAAAGTAAATGAACACACCTATTGTATTCAGTTTTAGTTTTTCAAGTTATTGTTTTTTTTTTTAACAAATAGTTACATCAAAAATCTGCTGTTCGTTTCATTAAAAACATTGGATATATATGTATTTATTACAATCATCCATATTAAATTTTCAGAACCTTCCCGATAAATTAAAAAACTAGTCCGCCAAATTTTATCCGCCTTAAACTCATAATCAGGGACCGCAAAAACCTTTGAGTAACGATTTTAAAACAAATCTGATAAATTAAAAAAAAAACTTATCCGCCATTTTGGATTTTTAAAATCTAATTCGTAGTCAGCAACAAGATCGAGTGACGAGTTTCAAGCAAATTAGATCGATTGCAGAAAAGTTTGTCACATGGATTCTTTCTTAATTTGTTTTTATCAAAAGTATATTTTGAAGCTAATTTATGACAAAACTAATGCAGTCAGAAAGCTGCGGTTTGTTGTATTAGAAAAGAAAGAGCACGTTGTCTACTATAAGAAGCACCAAAAAAAGTAAAAATCAATTTTATCGACCTATCGGTCCTTTTAATTTTCCCTGTCACATATAAGTATGTACATAATATTATATTATAATGCTCAGCTAAATATTATATTAAAAATAAATGCCTTTTAATTATTTCAAGCATTCTTGGAATGTGCCAAAAACTTTGGTGTTCCCACACAAGAAACTTTCCAAAGTGTTGATTTATGGGAAAGACAAAACTTGAACTCGGTGGTTATTTGTATTCAATCTTTGGGCAGAAAGGTAATGTAGAAAATTTCACAGAACCTGTGTTTATTAATTAATACATATACATATATAATTTATATAATTAGGCCCACAACTTTGGCAAACCTTCAATCGGCCCCAAAGAAGCTGACAAAAATGTGCGTAACTTTTCTGAGGAGCAATTACGCGCCGGCCAAAATGTCATTTCTCTGCAGTACGGCTCTAACAAAGGTGCCAATCAATCTGGCATTAATTTCGGCAACACTAGACACATGTAAAAGAACTCGTATAAAGTTGAATTAACATTTTCTCTCCATCATCTGTACAATCAATTTATTTTTATTTAAATCCCAAAAAGAAACAGCATGGTGGTTATGTTTTGTTAACTGATTAGACATTCCATATGCTATGCATTCCTTTTTTCAATTATTGTTTTTAATATATCAATTACAAAAAAATGCCAGCAAACAAAATGCATACATACATATGTATACCATCAAATGTACATATGTTTCAATTAACTACTCAAATTAATTAACTTGTTCTGTCGTCTTTATAATTTAAGTACATACTTACAGTATAGACATAAATTGAATATATTTACTATATAAAATGTTGACACCTTTTATACATTAATAATGTTGTGTTCTTTTACTTTATTTTTTATGATCACATCAATCAGTATCAGTTATTTTTCTCTTTCAATTTAATTGGCACCTAATCAGTATCACCGTATAAAAATAACCAACCAACCAACAAAATCTATTGCAAATCGCCTTGTTTTTATAGTATACATCATGATACAATACATAATTATTATTGTTGTATCATGGTATACATTTATGAAAAAGAAAAATATAAGCTCACATGATGATGATGATGTTAACGTGTTTACACTCAGACACTCATATATACAAACATATATTTTTTTTAAACGTATTTTATAAAGTGCCATTAACAACAATCTTTACCCAAGTTTAATACATTCAACATATACATACAATTAATAAGTATTGAAATCATTTGAAAGTGTCCTTATCGTAAACAAAATCTTTCTTATTGTTTATGTGCGTTACAAAATGATCCGCCAAATTTGTCTTCTATCCGTTATTTATTCTATTTTTTTTTTTTTTTTTTGTAATAAAATAAAATTATATTTTATTAAAAAATATATACAAATTTTGTTTTATTTAATAGGAATACTTCCAGATAAAAGTCAGCGTACGGTTGAGGCGGACCAATACGAACAGACTCATTGAAAATATGTATGCATACATATAGTTAGCTAAAATGCTAAAATGGCCTAACTAACAAAAATATAATTTTGCAGGAGAAACAAACTAAACAAACTTGTAGTTACATAAGTCACCTTGCGTTTTTTTTTTTAAATAAAAGCGTAATTTTTGATCGCAGAAGTGTAAAATTTTGTTAAGACGTAGTTTAATAACACTCATAATAATCAAAAACTTGATTTTAATTTTTTTTGTTAATTACGCCTTTTTGGATTTTAGCTAACGATATACGTACATATACAGCTGTAGTCAAAATAAAAGCACCATGACAAAATGTTTATTAAATCCACTTCTCTTAAAAGCCCGAGGAAATTTTACTTAAAACACAATGAAAATTCTTAGAAGTGCCCAAGTTTATTTGATCGGGATTTGCTCTTCTTTTGCATTTACGTTCATAACGAAAAATTTGTTCGATCAGCATGAAAAGTAAAAAATATAAGTGATCAGAAATTAATTAAAATGTTCGAATCCGTTTTCTTAATCAGCGGAGTTGAATTGGAAATTTAATTTCAGTGCAATTGGAGTTATGAATAATAAAGGTATTCACGTCAACTCTTGCAACTGTGAAAAAATGGATAATTGCACTTTCTGACGTGAGCAACCCATTTTGTTTAGTTGTTTATAAAGCAACACAATATGTGCATAGATATATTGTACTCGTATGTTTCTTAATTGTTAAAAGAAACGAAGAAAACAAAGTGTTGTAACTTCGCTGATTAATTCTGTAATTAATTCACTTATAAAAATATCAATATTAATAATATTGGTATTATTTAACAAAATTCTGATAACAATTTCACCCATAGGTCTTTCGAAAATAACAAAATTATGTATTTGTTATATTAAAATCGAATTTGAAGATTTCTTTATAATTTCTAGCTAAGACTTTTTAAAATTATTTAAATTTTATAGTTTTTTAATTCATTTATTTGTATCGAAAATATCTTCAACGACTTGTTTTTTCATTTAAAAGAATAAACATTTTAGGAATTTCTGCGTTGTAATTTGGTGTATGGTTGATTTTATAACTACTTTTTGCCCATTTTTTTTGGATTTGCAATGCTATAAAAAGTTGCACAACTTTGCAAAATTTACTCTGATAATCTTGCACTTACTCAGACCCTGACAATTTTGCATCATTTGTGCAAAATAATTTTCTATGTGGTTGTTATATTTTTTGAAAATTTTGCAATTTTGCTTTTCTGCAACAGTGCAACTTTTGACGTGAATACCTTTAATGCGTTCTTAAGAAAATAAATATGTACAACAATAAAAAAGTCCCTCTTTTCAGATTTTTTTCCACCATTTATTAGAACAAATTGAAATTAACAGAAATCGCTGAAAACTACAAATAACATTATATTAATTACATAGAAAATATGAGTGCACACTTTAAGGCTTTTAGTTTCTCAGGTTTTCAAGTTGGCAAATTTATTTATTAAAATTCTGCGATTGGCGGTATGTCTCTTAAGTCTTTGAAACCAGGTACTCAATAAAATGTATAACGAAATTCGAAAGACTTAAGACAGCAACACAATTGATGAACTTTTCGAATTTTCAAGTTTTTTGTATTGACCCGCTTGACCTCATACGTGCGAATTCCACCCGCTCAATCCGGAAATCACCATTAAATTTTGATCCGACCGAATTTTCACATTTTCCGAGTTTGGGTCTTAAGTCTTTTGTGATCTTTCTTCCAATACAGCTACAGCTTGAACGGCAAAAGACTTAAGACACATGCATGAAATTTGTAGAATTCAAAGAAAAGCATTAGTAAGAACCAGGTATTAGTAGTTTTCAATAATGTGGTGGTACAAAAATTTCGGAAGAACGTAATTTTGTATTCACAGTGTTGTGTGGTTACATATTTTTTGCGAAAAAAAATCACATTTTCTGCCTGGGCTGTTTCAACTAAGTCAATCCCAATGGTAGCACTGCCAACAGCTGTTTAATTCAGACTTGCCAATCATTTGGCTGCAAAATATATGAACACAGTCAACAACTGAAGAGGTTATATTTATCTTAATTATAGGCATGAAATAAAATTTGTTAGTTTTATAACAGTATATCAACAAAAACCTAAAGAAAATGCCTACCTATGAATTGTCTTTATTATTAAGACAAATGACCCGGGTAAGTATTAAACAAATTATTGATTTACGTAACTAAATCAAATTTCCTTAGCCTGAAGTGGTATCAGTCTTAAAACGCACCGCAGAATCGATATTTGATAAGGGAGGCATTATAAGACAATTACAAAATTTGGGTTCTAGAGCTTTACCTTATAAGATAAGTGAACATGGGTTAGTGCACCGTGAAGGTACCTATTTTATCATCAACTTTGATGCTGCTCCCACAAAAATTGCAGACTTAAGAGAGGAGTTCGGTCGTGATATTGACATTATTCGAAGACATATTTTTAAAGTAGAAGAACCCGAAAAGTATGAATGTACCCTGCATGAGGAATTGTTACCACCAGCCTACCGTAAGGATGTTCAGGAAATGATTGAAATAGCTAAGCGAAAGCAAAAACCTAAATATAATTATAATTCTGGATTGGACTATTATCCTTTCCAGAAATAGTTTATTTTATCAAATAAAGAATCATTAAATTGTGTGTATTTGTAATGTAATGCTTATTAATATTTGTATGTACTCGTATGTACATAAAACTTAGAATCTTCGTGTTGGAGCTGAAGGGGCTGGTGCTTGCTGTTGTTTGGCCGGATCATCGAGTACTCTAACTAACATGGAATTTTTAGGACCCGTACACCAGGTTATTCCCTTCTCATCAATGACATACGTTTCCAGAGTAACCTGCCACTGCCCGCCTGATGATATAGGCACGAGAAAATTTCCAGATAAAAAATCTCTTTGGGGCTTCACAGTTTGTGTTAGTGTAACAGTGTCACTTACAGGCTTCATACATTCACTCTGTGGCCGAGGAGTTAAAAGCTTAGACATCAAACTTAACTGTACCGACTCAACACTACGGAACATAGACGGCTTCTTTCCATAATGCTGTATAACACCTTCTACTTTTATCACTAAATTACTGCCCGATTGTACATTAACCGGCTTGCCATCACTGCGTGGTTGGGGACTGACAGATAATTTAATTTGTGTTGATTGCAAAACTTGGAAAAAATATCGAGGCAAGCATAATGGGGTCTTAGTAATGATTTCAATTTCCGCCAATATTATATCTAAATGGAAATTGTTGATCGTTTTGTTATTGGCGGATTCATCCGGTATTGACTTGCTTAATTCCTCCATACGGCGACAACAGTTGATTAAATATCTTGTTTCGGGACATTTACCTTCGGCTTGAAAATCAGGTGGGTCCGAAGGCGTGGCAAAGCAAATAGTTTCCACAATATGAGCAAACAATACACATTGGTATTGTATGATTTCAAGAAATTCCAAAGTAGTAGGATCGGCATCGAATGCCGACTTATATAAACGTCCAAAAGATTCCTCGCACGACTTCAGTTCCTTAACCAATTTTCTCAATTGATTTGTGACATGCCCAAACTTTTGCAAATAGTCTCTCGAATTCTGTGCTAAGCTTCCTGCTATAGCTGGTGGAGGAACTATAATTTGAGCATTTTTTATAGTAACGGCCGAGTGAAGCGTTTGCAAAAATTGCGCTCGTAACTTCAAAAACTCCAATTGGAATGTAAAAGGATGTGATGGTGACGAACTAGCTTTCAAGCTCGCCAATGCTTGCCAGCACAAATTTATTGCCACTTCCAGACGTTGCATTAAGGGCATCGACTGCTCTAAACTCGAGTTGCGCACAATGTGTTTTTCGCACGATTCATAGTTGTTATGCATAAAATCGTACGTAACGCCATAATTTAGAATGCATTCCGACTGAGCCAATTGAGCGAGACCAGTTAAGAAAAAATGAAGTTTATCTACAACTGTACTGCGTGATATTTTCACATAAATATGAGCCGCCAAAAAATGTTGACCGTAACGGCTTGCTGAACGAGCCATGCGATATTGAGTCCACGGATTTGATTTTGAAAGTATTGTTTCAAAATTTCGCATAACAGAAGTTGGTATAAAACAACCCATCATGGCTTGTAAAGCGACGGCTGATAGTATTTCAGTTGATCTAGTGCTTTCGCCCGTAGTTCCACGTTCCGTTGTTGTGGTTAGCTTACGCATAATCAACAAAAGGTTTTTAAGCACTGGATTAATCTACAATGTTTAAAATAATGTATAATTATCAATTTTTTAATAAATGTAATTTTTACACGCTTACCTTTTGCGTATTGTTTTGATCAGTTTCCATTTTATTATTTAAAGGGGCAAACTTTTTTAATTGAAAATAAGAACATAGGGATCCCAATGCTTCGCAAATAACTTCCTCGTTCAATGCTGGATAGTCTGCCGGATCATTTAGAAGATTTGCCAATGCAATAACTAATTCCACACCGAACTCGGATTTCACCGATGAAACTTTAATACCACAAGCTAAAATTTTACGCAAATCATCGGCATATTTTTGTTCACGTATTGTACACATGAGTAGACTTTGTAAATGTAAATCAACAAGTTCCATTAAAACATCAATACGTTCCGTTTTATTACTCAGATCAGCATATGTAACAAGGGAAGCCAATACAGTCATTGCCTGGCTAGCTGTTCCAAAATCATTAAGGCATAGACAATTTTTACACAAATCTATTGCCGAAGGTTGGTCATTCTCTTGAGTCAAAAGAATATGACAAGTTAAAGGACAATCACTTAGTTTTAGTATAATACCTAAAAACAAATACTGTTCGCATGAATCATTGCAAGCCACTGCTTTCGCTGTAAGATCTTTAATAGCGTTTTTGGGCCAAGCATGAACACATTGTTTCTCAGCCAATTTATTGAGAGATTTCAAAGCTTGAACTCTTACCGGCTTTCGCAAGTCATTAATAAATTCCAACAACAAAATCACCTGATCTGGTACTCCAATTAATGTTCTGGAGGACAGTTCTGTCAATGAAGCCAATATAGCCAATACAAAACTTTCTCCCGGATATTTGGGTAATAAGTTAAGACACAATTTCTTCACCAAAGCAGCTGTGTTCGCATCATGATGCATGTGCCTCAATACTGGAATAAGTTGCAATTTCATAGGTACAGGTATTTGCAAAGATTCAATCATGTCGGATATTTTTGCACACATGCTAATCGCAAAAGTTCTAGATTGTGCAGCAAATTGACCACTTGCATATATTGCTGCCTCAACTTCCACTGTATCATGGCTATCTAAAGCTCTTCTCAGTGCGTGATGAACTTGTTGCTTTTCAGGTATTACTCGCGACACAGCGCCCAAAGTTCTTAAAGTGAGAGCTCTAGCTACAGGATCATTTGAATGTATGACCATAAATATACGTTTAACAAACGCATCGATATTTAAAATTTTGTCCAAATGATTTTCGCTTTGTTGACACACACGTAGCACCCAAAAACGCAATAAATTGGAACCATTGAGGAAAAATTCCGCCAATTTTAAAAATGAAGAATTAATCAATATTGGAAAGGGATACTTCTCAAACAGACGTGGAAAACGAACTATTGCTTCACATTGCACACCAAGCTTAGTAGAACGCAAACCTTTATCCAATTCAGTAAGTACAGAATTTGCATCCTGTTCAGATTCATTGAGAAAATTCTCATTAAAAAGATTAACGCGTACACCGGTTAAGGACGACATTGTTTACTATAGTAATTATAATTGTACCCCAGAAAAAATATCAATAATGTTTTTACAGGGCTGCCAGAGTAACTGACTTATACCGACTTTAATGATTCGGAATGTAAATTTTGTAGGTGTAATTCGTTTGATTCAATGAGGGGCTTTAGGACAGTTGAAAATAAGAACTTAATATATAAATATTATATAAAAATGTAGTCCTAAGACCGAGCGATTTATTATAAGTTGTGATATTGTGTTTTAAGGTGTTTTGAGAATTGGGGTAAGAAATACTAGGAAAAGCTGGGAGCCCTGTTTAATTTGTTGCGTTGATTAGAGATGAGCGCAAGTGTGTTTTTGTCTCGTGTCAGGAGCCAGCGAACTTAAGAACATCCCAAGGCTTTAATTCCTAATACATAGATAGTTCCGTGCAATTACATATGTTATTTCGAAGAATAGGTTCACTTCGCATGTACACTAAACAAAATAATTTTTGAGGTCCGCATTGCGTCTGTTCAGTGAGCAGATTTCATCAAATATGTCCAACTTCATACAGGAAATAAACACTTGCTTCGATTTGCAGATGTATGAATATTTGGCACAAAGTATATATTATTTGGCTAATCATAGGGTGCTGATATATTTTCAATCAAACAAATATCTGCATATAATCAGCTGTTCTCTGAGGCTCCCCTCGAGTTCAACTAGTTTTACGTGCTATTAGTTGATACTGATTTTACACTACGCGAAGAAGAATTTAAATCTTTTGTCATTTTCATTAATTTGCATTTTCACTAGATGAATTATTTGGGATTGGAATAATAAAAAAATTTGACAAACAAATTAAGGAAATAACAAGGAAAGATTGAAATTTACTTCTAAAATGAGCTTTTTACGTTACATGTTGGGGCCTAAACTTTATATGGAATATGGCCTAGGGTCTGCACAGGTACGTAACACTTTCTATGTAATTGGAAAAATTTCTTTTGGTAGAAATTTTAAAAATGTATGATACATTTTTTTTTTTTGCAGAAAATGTATGAGCCAGGTGGATTAGAAAAGTTTGGAGATCAAATATTATCAACGGTGCTGTATATTTGTACATTCTACATGAAGTTTTACTATTGATTATTTTTTCTCGTAGATTAATTTAATGTGGAACATAGGGTTTTACTCATCACCTTTGTTAGCAACTTTTCTGTATCGTCGTGGGTATTTTGTTATGGACTCAATAACAACATTGGTAAAAATAAGTACAAGTATTGGCTTAATTATTATTGTTTCAATGGTAATGCGTGGTTTGGGTCGTACACAATCTGCTTCATATTCAAAAATGATTAAAGCCATGGAAATGTTAAAGTCCACCAAAACTGAAGAAGAGGGAAAGAGGGCCTTAAGATTGTTTGATTATGAGTTTAAATGCTGGGCTATAGATTTTGATGCTAAAGCATTGCAAAGGTTGGGAAAATTCGAATTAATAACAAAGAAAATTTTGTATTTATTTATTTTGTACTATAGTGATGACAAGAAAAATAAGGTCATATTAAATAAGAACCCTACCAGAAGCTTCCGTTTGGCTACTGTACCATGTGAAATTGCAGCTTATGTTGCTATGCACTCATTTGGTATACGCTTGATGTACCCGGGTTCTATTAAATTACTACAAAGCTATATGAGTAATTGTTTGGGATAAAAGCTAGCTTAACAAGGAATTATTAACATATTCCTTATTACTTTATAGGGCCAATGCTAGTTGCTGGCCGTGCAAAACTGATTGAAGAAGAAAATGCTAGACGTTATAAAGTTCGTACTATTGATGAAAACGACATTGACACTGCTTTTGTGGATAATCGCATAAGGAGCACCAAAGGAAAAACGTTAGTTATTTGTTCAGAAGGTAAGTTTGACAAAATAGTTTTAGTTATCATTTGAGTGATATTATCCATTTACTTCAAATTTGATAATTTCCAGGAAATGCGGGATTTTATGAAATCGGCATTATGGCCACCCCCGTGGCTTTGAAGTACTCAGTACTGGGATGGAATCACCCCGGCTTTGAAGGCAGCACTGGTAAACCATACCCAGATCAAGATAAAAATGCCATTGAAGCTGTTGTTCAGTTTGCCATCTATAATTTGGGTTTTGCTGTGGAAGATATTGTTTTTTATGGCTGGAGTATTGGCGGTTATAGCTCACTTTGGGCAGCTTCCTGCTATCCCGACGCAAAAGGAGTGGTAAATACTGGATTATTTTAGTAAAATATTTACACTTAAAGTTATTTGTTATAAAGATTTTAGATGCCACATTCGATGACGTTCTATACCTAGCTCAACCCCGTATGCCAGCTAGTTTATCGGGCATTGTACATATAGCTATTCGAGAATACTGCAACTTAAATAGTGCTGAGTTGGCTCAAAACTACCATGGTCCAATTGCTTTGATAAGGCGTACAGAGGACGAAGTTATTGCAGAGTGAATACTTTGTTATCTACACTTGTATAAAGGCAATACATAAAAAATCTTTATTTTTTTTAGGGATAATCAACTTGATACAAATCGTGGTAACTTTTTGGCTTTAAGTATTTTAAAATATCGTTATCCTCATATTTATAAATCATCCCAACTCGAAAGGTGTAAAAAAACTCTAGCTAAGACTATAGAAATGCGAAACATATCAAGTATGTTTTCAAGAAAAAACGAATGAATAATATTTTATTTAAACTTACAAAATCCATTTATTTGCATTTTTTTTTTTAACTTCAAGTTGCTGATGACGACCTGTGCTTATCACGCTTAATTACATATGCCTCAGATCAGGGTAAAAAGTATCCCATGGATATTGGCGAAGATTATACGGAAGAAGTACGACATCAAATGGCTGATTTTTTGGTATTTTCCTCTATTATACATGTTGATGTGTTTATTTATTACTTTGATTTTTAGCTTCGCAAACATTTTCGTGATTTTAAATCTACTCATTGTACTCAACTACCAACAGAATATTTTAACATTCCATTTGATATACCTGTGGAGCATGGCTTTGTATTCACCTAAAAAAACAAAATAACAATCCGGGAGTCAAGTTCGAGATTTCGTACTTAACAGGAAAGTTTAATATTTTAGGTACTAAAACACTTTCTAGCGAAACGCCGAACAAAGTATCGTCGCATTATAAGTAAATAATTAAGCCTTTTTTGAATTAAATAATAATTTCTGTATTTAAATAAAGGGGTACAAAATATAAATAAACATATATACCTGCATTCATAAACGATTGTTAAAGTTAATGTTTGTTTAACATACGAACTTTGTATGGGAAAACCCGTTTAAAGAAAGTTTTAACTTTAACAATTCTTTATGAATATTGGTGATAATCCGTAATTTAGATATTATTATAATAAAATTTGAAAGTAGTTTTTCGAAGAAAAAATCTGGCTTAGTTCTACAAAACTTTTAAGAGTTGCTGTACTGACTAGACTTTTTATGGTTAGTACACTTACACGCAACAAGTCCACAATACATTGTTCTTCTATTGTGTGTCTACTACCTATACCTATTGGAAAAACATATCAGAAATATTTCAAACAATAAAAGAACGATTTAGAATAAAATCTGACAATCTTTATCACAGATCTTTATATAAAATTTGACATTGACCTAGCAAATCAATTCTAGGCCGACTTATAGCTTGTGTTCATTTTCAGATTTAATTATGAAAATAAATAATAGAGAAATTAACAGCTTTTAGTCTTTTATTAATTATTGCAATTAAGAGTACAATTGGTTCGTTAGTTTGTTTTAGAAAATAGTTAATCTTTAATATATTTCCATGTATATTTTTTTTTTGTTATATGTAAAAATTCAAGGTCTCTGCCTTATATCGATGATCCAATGCCGGCAAGAGCCCATGTTGACCATTTTAAATGGCATGCCACATACTTTTTATATAAATTATATGGGCTAATATTTATACATTTTTCTTATATATACTATATCTTATATTGATCCTCTCATACATTATAAATACCTATATGTATGTATTTTTATTTAACTAGAGAAACTCGAGTTATGCTTTCTTTTTTGAACCACCAAATCCAGAGAAACCCATAATGGCTGCCATATTGGCCATATCGTCTGTTAAGCTCATACCATCAAGATCATCTTCAGCTTTTCGCTTACGATCCTTTCGTTTTTCTTTGCGATGTTCTTTATAACGTTCTTCTTCTTCTTTTGCCTCTCGTAGCCGGCGTTCTAACTCGTAATCTTTTTGTTTCTCTTCCATTTTCTTTTTATTCGCTTGAAAGCGCTCCTTTACCTGATCAACTGTGCTTCGTTCCACCTTCATGGACATGCCCAGATTTCTTTGATGTTTTTTGCCATTTATGTGATCTAAGAAATTTATCGAATCCTTAACGACACAATCACAAACATTGCAGTAATAGCCACCCGACTGTGAACTGGGCGTATTTTTATTTATGACCACACTTTTGCCCAATTTACTATCCAAATCAACTTTATAGTCTCGTCGTTTGAGGCTCTCTCTGTGGATGGGTTCTTCAATAAAATTGATAAATAAATTTCGTATGTACTTATACTATTTCTAATTCAAACAAATTCGCAATAAATCTTAAGCATGTACATACATACCTTCATCGCTTTTTTCGTTTCCCTTAGATTGGCTTATTAAACGTTCCTGAGCTTTTTTCTGATATTCTGATTTGTCCCATTTGCGACGATGATCATCCGGACGCATAGACATTATAAAAGATTTCTTTTCCCACGATTTTTTTATTCAAAATTCAAATATTTATTTGTTTGGAAAAAGCCCAAAAATATGTAAATAACTCAACAATTTTCTTTTTATTTACATATTTACTTTTTTTACAATGCGCTATGCGTTGCAAAAACAAGTAGTATATTCGCAATGTGGATTATTGTAGACTTTCCTACCTAAGCCATATGATTCAATTTTTTATGAGATTCCCGTCAAATTTTTCATAATTAATCTTTATACTAACTTTTCTTGATACTTATGCCGCTGATTTTTGACACCTATGAAGTATTTATACAAAATAATTCTGTGTGCTTTCCATTATTGTAGAGCTACATATATCTACATATACACAACATTGAAGAAAGCAATTTGACTCCTTTACACTACGACCACACCAGCAATTTGATGTGTCTTAACACAAGCAATAACGCCGGCAGATTGATGACGTCCGATTGCTTGTGTTCAACAATGTATTTGGAGGTGGTGAACACGTATATTCAAATATATTTGTTTTTATTCACATAAATACTTAAATTGTCAAACATTTTATCATTTTCTAATTTTAAATTGAACTTTTATTGGTTTTATGTAGTTAAAACTTTTGTATTTGACAAAATGTGTTAAGACATTGTTGCTCAGCAATGTATTTTAACATTTATTCCTGAATATATATTTGAACACATATTCATACGGTCCACACGCTAATATCTTGTGTCGGCAATCGAATTTGACAGTTGCCACGGCAATAATTGCCAAGATTATTGCTCGTGTTGTCGGCATGTTAATAAACCTTGACTATCATAAAAAATCAGCAATAAATATTTTAGTTTATGAAAGTACTTTTTTAATGTGGTATGTGTTGTATGTGCTGATTTACACGGGCATAATTGTGCTGGCATAACATGCCAGTTTGTAGGTGAGAGAGGCAAAGAGAGTGGTTTTGCGGTTGGCATAACTTTTCAACCAGCTACAACCCCGCATTAGCAGCATAAAACCAATACATACACAAATTAAAAAACAGCAAGTGTTAAATGAATACGAAAAACACTAACACACACAAAGCTGTGTATACGTATACATTTTGTGCCAGATGAATTAGTCTCGAGTAATTTGGAAAAGAACAAAAATTGTGCCGCTTAAAAATTGTTCTTGTCTAAACTACCTCTATGAAGTGAATACACATATGAAAGATACCGCCCGTTGCAGTTATTTCATTCACCGTCGTTTATTGTCAAATAGCAACGGCCTCATACTCTTAGAAAATTTGGGTAGACGCTAAATAAAATTTGTGCAGTTTTCTAAAAAAAATATAATAAAAGCATAAAGAATATCTTAAATTCCATATAAATTTATTATTTAAGCAAAATAATTTAAGGTTTCGATAAATGTGACATACATAGACCAAAAGAAAATAAAGCAATTTTTGCGAGTATACAGAAAAAATGATGGCTAGACGTGGAGGAAAACGCATAAGGATGGATGATCCACCACCCGATTATGAAGAGCAAGGGTAATATAAAAATTATATAATGCGTATGTAAAGGTCGTATGGATAAAAAATTCCATACTTTGTACAATTGTTAGCTTCCAAATCCATGCATATATTCATAAATAATACAGTAGATGTATGCATATGTACAAAATTCATACATATGTATTAGTGATGCACGAAAATTCCTATTCGAATTGCCCAACATTCGGCAATTTTTAAATATTCGTATTCGTCAAATTCAGGCCAATACGAACACGAGTATTTTTCCAAAAAAATGAAATAATGCATAAATCCTAAACTAAATTTCAATAAATGGATAAAAATATTAGTTTGTTCGAATCCAATAAAATTTTGGGCAGTTTTTATTAACTTTAAATTGCGCCAACAGGAGTATGAAGTTCTTTTTCATAACAATATTTTAATATATCATAAATAGAGCCTTAATTTAATGTCTATAAATTTCACATTAAATATCAAGAATTGACGATCGTTACATCATTAGTATGTTGTATGTATATACCCTGTAGGAAATGTCACTATTGATGTTAATACTAGTGCAGTTTTTTTAAAACAATATTCGGGTTTCTTTCCCTTATGCTGCAGTGAAAATCTCAACGACTCTATATCGGATGGTGATAGTCCAACCAAGCGCATGACACGTTTAAGAGCGCGTGGTGGCGTACGGGACAAACCCCCAATTATTGATGAAGACGAAGATGATTTCTTTGCACCAGTTGTGCGAAAACGCAAACCTCAGGCTCCTCGCAAGCCTCCTGGTGAGGGTACTGGCCGGCGTGAAAAAGTTGATCGACCGCGCAAAGAACATATTGATAAGGAGCAGGAACGTATAGATATGGAACGCGATGTGACAACAGACGAAAACAGTTTGTACTTTATTGTACGTCATTCTAAATCTCCTATTGCCAGCATTGTCGATGATTGGATTGAACAGTATAAAGTAAATCGCGACACAGCTCTCATCGCTCTTCTACAGTTTTTTATAAATGCTAGCGGTTGCAAAGGTAAAATACCAGAGGATACAGAACATCCCATGGATCATACAGCGGTAATAAGAAAAATGACAGAAGAGTTTGATGAGGTTGGTTAAAACACTGTTTTAAATCATTTACTTGTTTTATGCCATCTTACTTGAATTTTAGGAAAGTGGTGAATATCCACTGATTATACCAGGTCAACAGTGGAAAAAATTCAAAATGAACTTTTGTGATTTTGTTCAAACTTTGGTGAAACAATGCCAGTATTCCATAATATATGATCAATTTCTAATGGATAATGTCATTTCATTATTAACGGGTCTGTCTGATTCCCAAGTTAGAGCATTTAGACACACAGCGACTTTAGCAGGTACTTTTGCAAATGATCTACAAACATTAGAGATTGCTTAGTATGGTTTATTTTTAGCTATGAAACTTATGACGGCATTGGTTGATGTTGCTCTGTTGGTTTCAAATAATTTCGAAAATGCAGCCAAACAATACGAAGCAGAACGTCTTAAGGTATTTAGTTGGCATGAATATTTAGGTTTTATATAAAAAAAAAAAACATTTTATTTATATTTAAAAGTCCCGAGATCGCCGTGCTTCTGACCGCTTAGAATCACTTATGGCAAAACGTGCTGAACTGGAAGAAAACATGGACGAAATTAAAAATATGTTGACCTACATGTTTAAATCGGTGTTTGTACATCGCTATCGGTAATTATTATAACAAAAACAAAAATTATAAATACTTTGGAAAAATTCTATTTACAATTATTTTAGTGATACACTGCCGGATATCAGAGCCATTTGTATGGCTGAAATAGGCGTATGGATGGAAAATTATCCTCAGAACTTTTTAGATGATTCCTATCTGAAGTACATCGGTTGGACACTGCACGACAAAGTGGGAGAAGTCCGTTTACGCTGTCTGCAAGCCCTGTTGCCCTTATATGACAAGGAGGAGCTTAAAGGCAAATTAGAATTGTTTACTTCGAAATTTAAGGATCGTATTGTGGCCATGACTCTGGACAAAGAGTTTGAAGTTGCAGTACACGCAGTTAAACTAGTTATAAGTATATTAAAGTAAGCCCAAATAACTTTCTATTTTATGCTCTAAACATTTTGGAAAATCACGTGGAGAGGTTAGATATTCGTATTTAACAACATTTTAATTTCCAATAGAATTCATCCTGACATATTGGCCGATAAAGACTGTGAAATTGTTTACGAATTAGTTTATTCATCGCATCGCGGTGTTGCTCAAGCTGCCGCTGATTTCCTTAATGTGCGCCTGTTTCATTTAACTGCCGACATGGAGGAGACTAAAACAAAAAGAGGCAAAATACGTTTACCCAACACCCCGTTGATACGTGATTTGGTACAATTTATGATTGAGTCTGAATTGCACGAACACGGTGCCTACTTGGTGGATTCATTTATGGACAATAATTCAATGGTAAAAGATTGGGAGTGTATGACGGATTTATTGCTGGAAGAGCCCGGACCCAACGAAGAAGTTTTAGACAACAAACAAGAATCAACATTAATTGAAATAATGGTCAGCAGTGTAAAACAAGCAGCTACCGGGGAGGCTCCTGTAGGACGTGCCAGTAATCGTAAGATATCATTAAGCGCCAAAGAACTCAAAGCTATACAAGATGAAAAGGTACGATTAACCGAACATTTCATTGTAACGCTGCCACCTTTATTGGAAAAGTATCAAGCGGATAGTGAGAAACTAACGAACTTATTGTCCGTGCCGCAATATTTTGAATTAGACATTTACACTACCAATCGGCAAGAGGCCAACTTGCAGGCTTTGTTAGATAAAATGAGTTATATAATGTCTGTGCACACAGATCGTGATGTTCTTGAAACTTGCGCCAAAACATTGGAGTATTTATGTCGCGAAGGCAGTGCCACTTATACCAAGTGTGACGTGGCTCGTTCAAATATCATAGATAACGCTGTAAATAAGTACAAAGATTCCATAGAAGATTGGCGTAATTTAATCGCTGGCGAAGAAATGCCCAATGAAGATGAAATTTATAATGTTATAAGTTCTTTGAAAGTGGTTTCCATTTTATATTCTTCGCACAATTTAAATCCTTGGAATTTATTCGACTCGATGTTTCAAGATGTTGATGAGTGTCAGTCTAAAGAAAATCCCGGCCGCAATTTACCCAACGAAGCATTAACGTACTGCATAGAAGCTTGTTATTTTTCCATTAGTTGGGGCTTGTATTACATAGAAAATCAATGTGAAACTTCTCAAGTAACCGAAGCAGTTACGGAATTAAGAAAGAATTTGGATAAATACATGTTCTCCTGCTATGAGTTGACACGTGATGGTCCCACCGAACAAATTCAAGAAGCGGTAAAATCATCTCTCGTTTATATGATGAAATCCAAAAATTTTCGACTCAATAAATATACTATTTATTTTGAATACAGGCCTATCAATCTATATGTGACTTATTGATAACATTTTCCGATCAATTGGCACGAAGCGAAAACGTTCACGTGCGTCCATTGGAATATAAATCCACTTTGGATGAACAATTGGTTTTGAATAACTTCGTGCAGCACTACGTATTTTCATTAAAACAAGAAGGTACGTATAAAAGCCAATAAATCTTAAAATTTTTTATGGTGAATTTTTTTTAAAACAAAGATCTTCAAGATGAAATTCGCATCATGGAGTTGCACAAGAAACGAAACTTTTTGGCCTCATACTGCAAGCTGGTGGTGTACAACATCATACCCACCAAAAGTGCGGCTGGCATGTTCAAATACTATGTGAAAGTAAGTTTTCGTCGCGTTAAGTTGCAAATTTTAGTGCGAAAGCTTCAATTAAATACTTTTTCAGTGCTACAATGAATATGGTGACATTATCAAGGCCACTTTGGGCAAGGCGCGCGAAATCAATAAAGTTAATTTTGCATTAACTTTACTTTTGAGTTTGATTGCGGTTTTCAAAGACATACAAAGTCAGTCGGAGAATGAAGTGGTTTCGAAAAATTCTCACGAATTTAGTGAATTAAAAGAATTGGCCAAGCGTTTTGCGTTAACATTTGGTTTTGATGCTATTAAAAATCGCGAACCTATTATAGCCTTGCATCGCGCTGGAATTTTGTTTGCGGTGGGCGATGTTCCTGAGGATCCTGTGGCTGCGCCGAAACGTCTACTCTTCCTTGAAGTTCTGAATGAATTCAATCACAAGTTATTGAAACAGGATAAGAAAGTTATATTAAACTTTTTGGATCGTCGTATTTCACCGGGTATGCCTTCAAGTAAACCAGATGAGTATCAACCTTTAACACTGTATCGTAATTCTTTGGTACATGGAGAGACTGATCAGGTTCCAGTTAATGCCAAACGAGCATATGCTCGCAAGAGAAGAGAACATGGTGAGTTGCAGTGAGAAAAAAATGAGAGACATGAGCAAACAAACAAACAGAAATATGTTTACATACATTAAAATTTTCATCATTTTTTTTAGATGATGAGGACGATGAAGAGGAATACGAGGAAGAGCACAATGATCCTGATTATCGCGGTTAATTTTATTATTTAGGCGTAAGTTATTTTTGTTTTATAATTACAGCTAAGAAAAAAAGTGTAAAATATTTTGTAAAAAAAAGTAAACAATAATGTTAAAAAAATAAGAAGTTCCATAAAAATGTGTGTGTTTTTTTTTACAATTGCATAAATTTAAAGGGCTTTTATTTTCCAACTAAACCATTATTAGTGAAGTGCTATGCACTCTCGCAATATAATAATAATAAAAATAAAAAATGTTTTTCCTAATATACTAAATAACAAAAATTCACTTTAAGTTTTCCAGAGCATATTTGTGAGCATTATGCATGGCCATTTCCAATTGTTCTTCAAATTGCGTGGATGTTCTTTTGCCCTTCATATTACAAACTTCATAACGATCTTGACCTTTAGGAGCAGCAACTTGAGCTTTAAAAATTCTGGCAAATTCATTTAACCATTTTTCGGCATTGAAATTTTCACTTTGAAATTGCTGAAAATAAATATATTAATTTGCAATTATGTTTTTATATATTTACATACATATAAAAAATATATATAAGACCCAGTCCAGACTTGCAATTTTGGTTGCAGCAATTTTTAATTTTTTTAATGAGAGAGAGCGAGAGAGCAATACAAATTGTATATACATATTTCTATTGCAACACGTTCAAGTCTGTACCAAGTAAAAATAAATATGCTTTTCGAGTTTACCTTAGGAACGCAGCATCTGGCTTTAACTATATTATCACTTTTACTTATAACTAAAATGGGACGATCAGTACAAAGTCTTGTGGCCTTTTGTAAGGGAACTTCTTCCATTAGTGCTGAGCTCTTGATATAGTGCAGTATAAACGGATCTGTTTCCAAAGGTTTTTCCTGCAAAACGTTGCGCATTTCAACTTGTACTAATTCTCTGCAAATCACATTAAGCAAGAAAAAGAACCAAATGAAAATGTAATACATTTTAAGTAATGAAATACTTATAGGCTCAAATTCACAGTGAATTTGGACCTGAGTTATTATTCACTTTTATTCACTATTTATTAGTTGTCGGCATCGACGTCACTTTAACACGACCAAAAAACTGGGACTGGGGAGAGCGAGTAAACAGCTCTCGAGAAAAATTTTGTGCAACTGAGAATCTAGTTTCGTTCCCTAACTCATGTTTTAGACTCGGCAGTTTTTATTGAAGCAAGTCCGAGTTTATGGGAGAGAGAGGAAAGAAGAGGGGTACTGACTTGCTTGTACGGAAAAGTTACTTCAATTCTCTTTGTTATTTCATTCGCAGCATTAAAACAATATGAAAATTGAACAAGAAATCGTCTGAGTGTAAACAAACGAGCAGTTTTAAAAGAGAATTGAAGATAACTGCTTCAAGAAAAACTGCCAAGTCTAAAACATGACTAAGGTCTAGAAAATATTATAAACATGACAACAGGTGGCAGTTGTTTTCTACAACGGGTACGCAAGCCCCAATTTTTTTGTATTGTTTTCGTAATGTGTATTCGATGATCAGGGGTTCTTCTCCGCGGATAATTTCTTCGAATAATTCACTTAATACGCAAAGTTTACTTTGACAAAGTGTTTGGATTTTTTTTTAATTTAATAATTTTTTTTCAACTTTATATCACTTCTCCACATGCGAAGTTTACTTTGACAGTTTTTAATTACATATACTACGAAGTAACTATACGTAACGAATAAAAAAAACGAAAGAAACGGTCGCAGAACAAAGGAACTTTGTGAGTACAACAAAATTTGCATTCACCACCATTCGTCTTTCCCTTCTCTCCAACAAACTCCAAAGTAAACTTTGCGTGTGGAAAAGGGGTCTAATTTGTTGCAAATCATTTATTGATTCGAAGTTTGATTTGTCCTAGTTTAAACTATGCAAGTCTTATTGCTAAGCTGATTAGTTTAATAGGATAGTGACGAGGGGAACAGAAACGTTTCTTTTCCCCTCGTCACTCTCACTCTCTCTCTCTCTCGCTCTCCTATCAAACTAATCAGCTTAGCAATAAGACTTGCATAGTGTAAATTAGGACTTTGCGACACTTGTGTTAAGAATACTAAATAAAGTCTATTAAATAAAGTGTTTTAGACTTGGCAGGAGATAATGAAGAGGGAAGCTTTCATATTTTAATTTCCAGCCAACGAACTTAAAATTTGCTCAACTAAAATTCGCGTGTTTGAACAGGCGAATAAGCGAATCCCTGTGTGCACTTCTGTATTAAATTTAGGCAATATTCAAATTTATTTGTAAATATACTCTTATGAATGCAAACAAATATAAAACTTACTTAATATTTGTTCTGGCTGCTTCTTTTATTTTCTTCAATATCTCGTCTATACGCTCCAACATGTCTATTTTGAAAGCATATGGCAACGGTATTTCCATGTGGCGGAGATTGTGACGTATTTTTTGTAATTCTATTTCTGTGCCAGTTGCATGTTTGTCAATCTTTAATACTTCTAACATATCTAAACGATGCTTGAGTAAATCCGCCACTTTGAAAACCTTGTAGGAATATTATAATCATATACATATACACACATTTATTTATTTATTATATTTTTTATGTTCTGGAAAACGCTAGATTGGAAAATTTAAAATATTATACTATTAATTGGATCGCTTTGAGCATTATTACGAAAAATCTAAAGTTTTCAAATCGCGCGATTTCCAAAACACCTAATATTTTGTTTTCCCCATATTATAGTAGAAGATATTTATTTACTTTTTCTGCTGCTTCGCCCGACACTGCTGTGAAGGCATAACGTGCACGGTTTGTTTGCTTCAGGCTTGTTATACAAAAATGTTCCAGTTCGTGAGTATTAGTTGCATGTGTTCCGCAGCATAGTTCTTTTGAAAGAAAATCCAAACTATCACAATTTACAGTAACTAGACGCAGACCCGTTTCAGGATAAATTTCCCCAGGCACCATTGTAACATCATTTTGTTGTAAAATGTCCGCAGCAGTGCATAATTCAACATTGACTGGTGTTGATGATGAAACTACTTGGCTGAAAATAATTAAAAATTTTATTGTTCAAAAATAGTGAGAACTTGAAAATTATTTTTGATTTCTACTCCCTTACTTTATAAGTTCTTCTATTTTTTCAACATCTTTTTTTGTTAAGCGCTTTCCTATTAAACCAACTTCAAGTTTGCAACAGTCACTTGTAACGGAACTTGACACCTGATAGGTAACCTTATTAAACAATGATCTGATGGCACCATTTAGTAAATGCGTAGCTGAAATTATAAGAATTTAAAGCAAAGCAAATAGGTAAGTTTTTAATTTTTATTGAAATAAATTAATTTTACAATTTAAGTTAAAAAATATTTATCAAATATTAAATATACAGAAATTAAAAGTTGAACCAAAAGTACTCCATAATTAAAAAATATAGTTGGCAGAAATACAAAATCATGTAACATTTTTTTATAATTTTATAGGACAGGGGAAAAAGTTAAAATTATTCAAGTGGCTTAAGTAAAGTTTCTTCATTTTCATTTTTAATTCGGTTAATTTTTATGATAAAGGTTAGAAAATTAATAGCACATGTGTTTCGATATAATACCCAATAATTAATTAAAAACGCGGTTTTCATTTTTTTTTAGTTACGTTGTTTTGCATTTCAACTGACGATATATAATTTTAACACACAGCAAAATTTCACAAAAATTTGGGTAAAAGATTTATTTTTACTAAAACTTACTTAATTTCATTTAAGCAAAAATCTGAATCACCAAAAATCAAAATTTTGCTAAAATAAATTTCAAATTTACCAAAAAGTTATATATGTAAATATGTTTTAGTAAGAAAATAAAAATTTATTAAACACTAATAACGGTCTAATTCATAAAAAATATTTTAGTTTATTACAGGTTTATTTGACAAATCTTCCATAGAAATACGTCAAATAATGTAAGCGCTTAATAAACCTGAAATATTTTTTATGAATAAGGCAGTAAATAAAAAAATTATTAAAATGCTAAAACTATTATTTCGCTAAAATAAATACAGGGGGTTATTATGTAATTCGATCCGAAACGGAAACTATTCGAATTTGTATGTTATGTGTTTGAAAAACTCCCAGCAGCAACACTAAAAGATCTGCTGCTACTATGCTGCGAAAAAATAACGGGTTTTTCCTCTGCTGAGAATTTTTAAATTTCAAGTTGATCTTCATTATTTTACAGTAAGAAACAATAACTTTTTTGAAATTTGGAACGATTTTCCGTCATGAGAGACGGAAATGCAAGAAGAATACATCACTAATTTTTCACATGTTAAATTTGGCATCAATAACTCGAAAAATAAACAAAAATAACATTTAAGTACCTGTATGATGGCATATATTTCTTTTTCGATGTTGACTATCCACCAGTAAATCAACTTCATCACCAATCGCCACTGTGAAATAAGATTTTTCCAAGGGCAATTCACACGTATGGACCACACAATCATTTATGAAATGAACATTAGAAACTTTCAGTTCGATTGTATCATTTGTGGAAGTTTTTACAACAAGTACTCCTTTGTCGCATTGCTGACCACCCGATTCATAATAGAAATTACTAGATTTCGTTACAACAGACACGATATCTTGAGTATTACACAGGCCATTACAAACGACTTCCTGAACACTGACATCATTATATAGTATGCCTAGTACTTTAGTTCTTAGAGCAGGTATTATATACACCTTCTCCTTTTTATCATAGCTATAGTTATATTTATGTTGATTGTCTGTAGCTGCTAATGTCTTGGTTAATTTAACTAGAGCAGCTTTTATGCTTTGCAGTAATTTGTCTGATTGATGATTTGTGCTTAAGGAGTCTTTGGATTTTTGTTTAGCCCTTGATACAGCCTCTTGATAATCGTCTGCACTATAAGTCATTTCTTCCAGTTGTGCCAATTTTTGAAAGTGTTCTTCAGTTAAGCCATAAGTATTGGCTAGTTTGTGCAGAAAGTCGCCTGGTATACTGTTATTTTCAAATGTATCTTTCATGGCTTGAAATTCCCTATAAGCTGGCACAAAACCGGGACAGTCCATCATGTCGACATCTTCCAATTTTGGAAATTCACTCAGAACGTCTAAAAATGCTTTAGATGAGCTTTTACGCAATGCTCTGAATACTTCTTGTTCATGTTCTATTAATTCTAAAATGGCCGTTTGTTTATTTTGTATTTCGGGATAGGCGGAGCCTAAAGAATCAACTACTACCGGTATCAAATGTTTTAGAAGATTTTCGTTAGCAAAAGTATTATCGGCAACAGTTAGAGCTTTACGTAGAACGCGTCTAAGTTTTTGACTAGAAAATAATTGAAATATTAATCAGTTGGTAGAACGTTTCAAGAAAGCTTTACTTTTGATCTGGTAACATGCCATCCGCTAAGCACACCGAAATCATACGGGCATGATCAGCTAGAATTCTATAGCCTGTATCTAAAGTGGCAGCATCCGATTTGGAAGGAAACGTTCCACTATATTCGGGAGCTTTTGATATCTAATATAAAGTTTTATATTTATTTTTGTTAGAAAGGTATAAGTGCATAAATACCACCTTATGAATAGCATCAAATAGAGGTACAAATATATCTGTATCATAGTTCGAAAATTTGTTTTGTAAAACGGCAGTCAGTCTCTCAAAACCCATACCAGTATCAACATGTTTGGCTGGTAATTGCGTGATGCTTCCATCGTCATTACTGCAAATGAAATTCAAAAATTCAGAGGGCATTTAAATATATACATACATATACATATGAAATATTCAAACTTACCGATTATATTGTATAAATACAAGATTCCAAAGTTCTGTTAAATCTGAACGTCCAGCATTTACCAACTTTGCACGTTTTTCATATGAAGCCAAATCTGGACGATGATCTATATGAATTTCCGTGCAAGGACCGCAGGGTCCAGTAGAGCCCATTTCCCAAAAGTTATCCTTGCTACCAAAAGGTAAAATTCTTGAGGACGGAAGCCTTTAATAATAGAAAAAAGAAACTGAGCATTGCAAAAACAAATTAACTGATTTCCTACCGACCCTAAGCTTCTCCATGTTTGGTAACATTCCAGATCGGCAGGCAAACCTAAAACTTCATCTCCCGCGAAGTAAGTAACATACAAACGTGAGGTATCAATATTGTACGGTCCCGTAAGTAAATCTAAGGCCATTGAACATGCCTCCCTCTACCAAAGCGAAAACTTAAGATAAAAACCCTCTAATTCTGCTTACATTTCTATTACCTTAAAATAATCTCCAAAAGACCAATTCCCTAACATTTCAAAAAAAGTGTGATGATAACTGTCCTCTCCAACAACCGATAAATCGTTGTGTTTGCCACCCACTCTTACACATTTCTGTGAATTTGCTACTCTCTTATATGGCGGTTCAGTTGTTCCTAAAAAAACTGACTTAAACTGTAAAAGATTTAAGGATTTTAGTACAAAATTTAGAAAATATTTTCAAGAATCTTACCTGATTCATACCAGCATTTACAAAGGCTACTGTAGGATCGCAAAACGGTACCACCGGACTAGATCTAACGAATTTATGTCCATGATTTTTTATGAAATACTCGATAAATATTTTACGTATTTCTTGGGAAGATAATGTTCTCTGTAACTTTTTGACCGAAGAAAACATACCGGGATTTATTCCAATTCTTCAATATTTAACAAATTATTTCAGATATTGCCGGTTCACATAATGTTTTCTCACTCATGAGATTTTTTATATAACATATGTTTTGATAGCTCACAATAGCGAATGACTACCCAACAAGAAGACTGCTATCAATTGACTAGCCATTTGACTAGTAGCGATAACCGACACTTCGGTCACACTCCCTCGGTGAAAAAAATTACCAAAACACTTGTGTGCGTGTGGTTTTTAATCTTTCTAAAACTTATTTATTTCACTTAATTAAAACACATATATCTGAACCAGGGATGGCAAAGTTGGTACAATTGTACCTTTTTTGGTACCATTCAAACTCGGAAAGTACAATGGTACACCAATGACTAATTAAGTACATTTAAGAAATATCCCCAGTTTCACTACGCATTTCTTTTCAAACGATTGCATATGTCAATTTTCACTTTTGAACCATGAAAATCATATTATTCTCACTTGAAAAAAGTCTTGTGAAAGCAAAACGCAGCGAAGAAATCAAAATATATAAACTCGTCCTTTTCCAAATAATTTTTATTCTAAATTCGGATGCTAGTGCTTTTAACTTGTATATTTAAATTTCAACTTAAACAGGTGTAGCCATATGCTTTAATATCCCAACTTACAAGCAAATTTGTGAAAACGATTCGGTAGTCAGAACAACGTCGATTATTTCAATAAAAACAAATAAAAAGATGTAATTTGAACTTAAAGAATCTTTTAGTACAATTAAGGTCAAAAAAGTACTATTTTTGAAAGTTGTTGGTAAAATTTTCAAATTCTCAATGCCTTCCCTGATCTGAACTGCTTACTCTGCTACATTTTTGCCAGTCACTGATTACATAAGCATTGGTAAACTATGACTAGTCAATGTTTACATAGAAACTGGTCAACTATTACTAGTCAATGTTTACATAGGAACTTGTAAAATGTACCTTTAAGTAAATAAACATAGTTTTTATGTTATTTTAATTGCTTTTTATTATAAGAAAATAAAGAAATAAGTGATATACATATTAAAGGGTTGCATTTGTATACTCGTTTGTATAGCCAAAACAAATATAACATGGTATGTACCATATAATTGTACTGTGAGCGACAGAACTAGTATAAGAGTTATTGTGTGTGCGTGCTTTTCCAAATTAAAATACAATTGAAAACAAATAACAATTGCTTATTGTTTTGCTGCTGAGCAACTGTTTGATCTGTTTTTGCTCAAAAAATACATATTGTAATACAAATATATGAAAAAACCACTATTGAAACAAATACATGATGTGCGGACGTTCGTTATGTTATATTGTGGTGCAGCCAAAGTATAGAGAGAGAAAGAGACAATTTTGCTCTGAGAGTAATTACAAATGCATGAGTTTCATGTACATGTATCATTTACTTACATATGTATGTGCAATTTTGCTTTCATTCATTCATTCATCAGCCAATTACATTTTTTCTCAACACATCATAAGACACTTATGGTAAAAGCAGTTTTATGTATCTTATTTGCCTTAGAAAAACAAACAAAAAAATAAATGTGTTGTTTTCATTTGCTCATTTCCCAACCATGCAATAATTGCTTAAAAAATGAAAATTTACAACTAGTAACAGAAAACGATAAATAACATATTTTTTCATACCAGAACCAAAAAACACGCAAAACTAGTGCAAACAGATGTGTCTGCAATGCTATAATACATATATAAAAACAAAACAATACAAAATACCAACGCTATGTAGGTGGTACCAACCTCTTCTTATTCACGCTTTTTTCCAGCTCCAACACACTTTGCTTTTTGTAAATATCTAAAATTTTAAAAAGAAATAGATACATATATTTATAAATTAAATTATTTTTGAATTTCTTTCATGTAGTATTGTTGTTACTTAACTTTCTTAACACTTGTATAGATTTTAGTTTCACAGGCTAAAAGAATTGCATATTTTACAATAAAATGCGATGTCTTAAAAGTTCTGGCATATGTACATTAGATGTTTCATATATAGAGGAGCAACTATAATTGATGTATGTGTTGGTCATCACTACCAGTCAATTGACAGGCACTCTTAAATTCAATAGGAAATTATCGCAAATGGATTAGTGAAAACATGTAGTTTGTTTTATTTTCAGTCATTCATTTCTTGTAGGAATACTTCCCCACTGACACGCATAATTCACAATATCCTCGATTTCAACAGTGGAGAAGGGCTTATGTATTTTTGGGTGTGCATAAATAATGTCTATATCCTTATTCGTGTTTTAAATATGAGGTTAACTTGCAAAATATTTCCCTGAATAGTAGAATATATATTTTTTTGTGACACAATTTGTTCCATTCTTGGCGTAAAAAATCACCAAACTCTCCATCCAACCTTCCTCCAAAACCATATGGCATCATTAGGTAGAGATATTAAGACTGCCAGCTGTTGAATGTAAACATGTGCGATAACACGGATATGGTCAGCGTAGAATCTTCATCCAATTTGGCGGAGTGCACTGAAAAGAGACCCAAATTCGGTAATCGGTTTTTGACAAGTAAAGATGATGTCTTTACACATAATGCTTGGTAAATATGGAAAACAAATGGGATTTTTCATAGAAAAAGGCTCCAATCGGGCTGGTGTTTTACATCGAAAATGCTCTCTAATAAAAAATTGGGAATTCACCAGATATCGTAAGAAACCAGCTGGTGGTGGGCGTTTATTGACAAATCCTAAAGAGTTTAACAGATGTAATGCCTGGTCCGTGTGATGTGTTAAGTAAATGTTATATTCTTAACAATTTTGTTTTAGGGATAATGTGGAATGGGACGAGCAGCAAGAACAACAAGCTCTAGAAGCAGTTGCTAAGAATTCTGTAGTTAAAATGTCAGAAACAGATAAAGTGAAGTATATAAGCCAAGCAGACAGCTTTTGGAATTCCTTCTATGGTGTACATCAAAATAAATTCTTCAAAGATCGTCACTGGTTATTTACAGAATTTCCTGAACTGGCTCCCAATACAGATACATTGGAATCAAGAAGTATATTTGAACTAGGTTGCGGTGTTGGCAACACAATATTACCTGTTTTAAAATACAGTAAAGAGCCTGGACTTAAAGTATATGGCTGTGACTTTTCAGCAAAGGCTATAGAAATTTTGAAACTAGATCCCCTTTACGATGGCAAACGTTGCGAAGTATTTATAATGGACGCTACTATTAATGATTGGCAGGTGCCTTTTGATTTAGCATCACAAGATATTATTGTGCTAATATTTGTACTTTCGGCCATAAAACCTGAGAAAATGGAACGTGTTGTTGAAAATTGTTATAAATATTTGAAACCTGGTGGTTTGGTAGTATTTCGTGATTATGGACGATACGACTTAGCGCAGTTACGTTTTAAAAGTGGCAAATGTTTGGAAGATAATCTATATGTCCGTGGTGATGGTACTATGGTATATTTTTTCACACAAGAGGAGGTGAGAAACTTATTTACCAAAGAGGGTTTTGTAGAAGAACAAAATGTAATTGATAGACGTTTACAAGTAAATAGAGGCCGTATGTTAAAAATGTATAGGGTTTGGATACAAACGAAATATCGAAAACCTCTAAATTCAACATAAATATATATCGTTCGGAAATGTATATAAAAGATGTAATAATATTTTGACCCACACCCAATTCTATCAAATTCAAACTAGTGTTTTAAATGTTGTATCTCTAACAGTTGCAAATGATAATGCTTGTCTTGCTTGTTTAACGAAAAGAAAAGTTTGTTGAAGCTATGTAAATAAAATACAAATGTTGCTTATTACGTGCCTAGTTGTTAAGTGATAAGAATAAATTCAGTTTTATATTATAAGGTTCATGATATGTATTACTTATTTATAAAAGGTTTATAGGGCAAATTTTCCTACAAAATTTGTTTGGTAAACGTTTAATGAAACAAAAATGTTTTTTATGAACAAGGAATAAATGTATAATATTGCTCTAATTTTAAAGTGCGTTATTCGTCTTTATGAAATATCATAAGTATTGCTATATGATTGTTGTCATTCCAATACAGTAGTTTTATCTCTAGAATTAAGTGAAAATGACTATGGCCACACTGGTTCCCAAGACGTGCCGTATTGCCATTTGGGTGTACAAGTATCGAGTTACCAATCCATTAATTTTGATTTACATAGTTGTATTAACAAGTATGAAGATAAAGCAACCAAGCGCCTAAAGATAAAATTTACAACAAAAATTAGTTGATTGAGTGAATTGCAAGGAAAAATACCTTGTTGCGGAAGTAACGCCCATTGCGAAGCCAATTTTTGTGGGATTAAAAATTCCATACACAAAAATTTAAATTGTGGTGTCCATTTTAATATAAAATAAATTGCCAAATAAAGCTCAAACAAGAAAAAAAGGTGTGAGTTTTGATATAAATAATGAACAGTGGCGTAAAATGTAAATGAAAAAGTGAATTTGGAAATAGTGTCGTCTGCACTCAAATTTATATGTATATCTTTCCACATAAACTTCATCTTTTTTTTTGTGCAAGTAGAGCACCTACAAAGTAATTTTGGTGATGCAAATCAAAAGAAAAAGTTGAATTTAATACGTTTTGCAAATAAATGTATTAAATGAATAGATGGAAATAACTAATTATATAAATACTTTTTTATTGGCCACAGAAAAAAAGAAAATTACATATTTTGAAGTAAACAAACAAATTTTTCATGCTGCCAATTTTTCTACCATTGAACTAAAAAAAATAAAATAGTATAATACATGCATTTATACTAAAAGTACGAAATATATATAAAAAATTTATATATAAAATATATATAAATTATTTGCCATGAAGTGAATTTTAGTCTATTGTGCAATTTTTAGTGTTCGCAACTAGTTTTGTTAAAAAAACTCGCTCAAGCAACACTTTTATACAAACATACGTACATATATATTCATATGCACATTTACAGATAATTGGAAATTGGCAACGCCATATTGACGTCAGTAAAGAAAGAATATTTGAGAAAGAGAATTTCAACAACTTTTCGGTCTCAAAACAATTTTTCTTAAAATAAAAATTCTTTTATACCGGTTTTAACTGCAATTTATAATTAAATTTTTGTATATAAATGTTCATTTCTAAATTATCACAAGAGCTATATACGTAAATTGTTTTTATTCTTCTTTTTACCTGTTTCTTAAATTTTTTGTTTATATTCTCATCTACCTGTGTTATTTCTGTTTTTGTTTTCAACTTTACTGCTCAATTGCTTGCATTCGTGTTTTCGTTTATGTGTATGTTTGTTTCTTTAAGATGAAAATTACATGAATCATTTTTTCTTACTACATACTTGAATCTTCCGCCTCTGTTCGGAAATTATTTATGTTTCTTCGAGTTTTGTTACTAATTAAATACGAATTAAATCCTCAAGTGACCAATTTAATAAATATTGCTGTCAATTCATGTGTATGAATAATATACAGATGTATATGTTTGTATATTGTATATGTATGTATATTAATTAAATTACCACCTTTTAGTTTTTTTCTTTACTGGTGAAAAGTGAAATTCTCTAATTTAAAAAGAAATAACTAAGCGTATGATAAGATTTTGCAAAAATTGCAGAAATACTAATACGGTGGATAACACTCGCTTAACTTTTGTTTGGATAAAATTTCTTCTAAAAATTTTTAAAACTGGCGGAGGAAACAGCTGAAAATTCCAACATGAGTTGGGGTACTGAATTATGGGTAAGTTTTTTTTGTTGTTACTACTTGAAGAATTCTACCATTTGAATAAACTACGATTGGCGCTGTAGGATAAATTTATGTACATAAATACATATCGCGCTTTTTTAGTACGTATTACACCCTGCTTCTACAACCCATACAGTTAGTTGATTCGTCTAGCATTTTTATATGAAAATCTCTAGAAAAAATTAATGCTTTTCATACCTATAAATTTTCTACCTAAGTCGACCGTCCGCGTTGTAGAATCTTGTGTAAAAATATCATATAACAATCACTACTTGAGAAAATAAGATATTTTTATAGGTTTCTTAATTGAGTTGTATGTACATAAATTGAAAATTTTAATTTGAAATTTATTTGCTGGTGGTTCAGCGTTGTCTATATATTTCATTTTTGCTGTAACAAATCATCAGTAGACTTCCACCACACATTTTGAATAGTCATCACAAACCTCTTATCTTATGCACAGACTTTCAAGAACTATTTGAGAATTCACAAATAATAATATTTTTTGAAAATCACAAAAGAAAAATAAGCGTAGTAGGCTTAGAAACTAATACAAAAAACCAAGCAAATAATTTATATTCGATTTGAATCTATTTTAATTTTCTACACCTTTAAACAATTAGAAATCCATTGGATAACAATAAAAGTAATTATAAGGCAAAATGAAAAATAAAATCTAAATTTAACATTTAAGAAATTTAATAATAGAGTTGCAAGAAAATTGTAATTTTCGTATAGGTATGGTGTTCAAGACTTAGTCCAAGGCAAGGTCCATCAATACACATATACACATATTTATATCAGAGCTGCCCACAGAGAGAAAACCGAGAGAAATGTATAAGCGTATGTGTATTCACTTGTATAAAAAGCCGGATGTATCTATGTATTAGGGACGTGACGAATGTTCGCATTCGCTTTCGCACTCGCTTTCGCATTCGCAAATTATTCGCTTACTATTGCTATTTGCATTCGCTTTTGCATTCGCTAAAATATGGAAATATTTCAAGCGTATACTAAAGACAAAAAAAAAAAAATTGTACTTGTCTTACGAAAATAGTTTGCGATTAACAAACGTCAAAAACTTCGTATTTTTTTAAGCCAGCACGAAAAAGATACATATACTTACAAGTAAAGCATTATAATCAAAGCTTTACAATTTTAAGGGGAAACTTTTTTATAAATAAGTTCTCATAAATAAAAATGAAACCAAAATCCAGCGGTGTTTGGAAATATTTTTCAGGTTTTGAAAAAGAAAAAGCAGTCTGATTTGCGAAAAAATATTTTGAAACGTTGAATAGAGTACCACGCTTTAGGGCCAAAGTACTAATGACTCGATTGCCTAACATTTTGAATTATTATCTATACTTGTTAACCCCCGACCAAAAAAGGGGTGCTATAAGTTTGTAAAGTGTGTCTGTACGAGTCCACGTACAGACGTAACGGCTGGACTGATTTTGATTTAGTTTTTTCTGTTTGAAAGGTGCCTTAGTCGAGAGGGTTCTTAGCTATGTTTTAAGAAAAGTTGTTCAGCCATTTAGAAGATATCACATCTTTTCTAGATATATGTATTTGCGGGTTTTTAAAATGTTTAATTTTTGTTATTTTAATATAATTTCATATATCTTTCTGTTTTAAGCATTTGTATTTTTAATAAATTAACAAATATTTGCTCAATTTTTTGTTGTACATCAACGTATTGTTTTCGTATGATTTTTTAACGTATTGCACTATTTGCATTCGCTTTCGCTTTTAAAATGTATTATTCGCTTTCGCATTCCCATTCGCTAAACTGGTATTCGTTACCTCCCTACTATGTATCTAAAATATTTTAAAACTATTTTAAAGCAAATTTCCTCTAAGCCTATTTTTGCTAATCATATTATTCATAAATTAACCATAATAAATAAAAAAAAACATAACATGTCAGGTTATTTATTAACTCGTCTTTTGTTTATTATTAAATGTTGCACTTAATATAAAACGTGGTCAATATACTTTAATGTTGCTTTTTCGTTTCTTGCAACTCTGTATGAAAAAGTCACTTTAATATAATAAATGTGTTTTAACTTTATTTAATATGTATTTGGTTGTTTCCTTTGGTTGTTTTTTTATTTTTACTAACTTTATAGTCGTTTATGAACTGGTTTTACGAGTTTCATGTAAATCTTTTTCCATCTCAACTTCTTAACGTTTGAATTTTTGGGCAGTTTTATTCGTTGTTCATGTAGCTGAAACGAGCAACTCATATATGAAGTGTGTATTTTTTTATAAATGGCTGAGAATTTTTTGAGTTAAAAAAAAATATTTAAATGTGCATTCTTAAGTTTACAAACGATTGTATGATTTTCTCTAAAAAGTAGTGGATTGTTATTTAATAAATGTAAATACATATATAGAATAAAGAATTATCATATTTACATACATACATGCATATGTACATATGTGAGTGTAAAGTGCGCCCAAGATGTTGCATATTTATAATCCCTTCTTTCTATTTTATTTTATAACTATGAAATCTATTTAATACCCATTAACAGGATTTTGTAACAAAACTCTTAATTTCTTGTTCAAATTGGAATTAAATAAGAATACGAACATAAATTGATTAAAACTAAAGTAGTTCCTTTAACTATTGTTTAAGATTATATATTACGTAGTTTTCGGTATGTTAGTTTTTCTACATACATACATTTATTAAATTGGAGACCCTTTATTAACAAGGGTAGTTTAGTTTCGTACGTAATTTTCGTGGTTGCCGGACCTATGGGGATTTTGAAGTCCGAATAATTTGAAAAAATTAAAATTAAATTAAATTTTAAAAAATTAAATTAGATTAAATTTTGAAAGTGTGATTTGAAGCTATCCGATTTTCGAAGCAGTAACGTATCTACCCCTTTTGTATAGAAGTAGTGCCCCTTTTTTATGCGTTTTATTTAATTCGGTTTCCTTTGGAACATTATTCGTATTCCTTTTGTTATTTAAAATATTTTTCTTACAATTAGTATCTTAACAGACAAATTTTGTATCGTTAAATTTTACAGACAATTTTCTGTTAAATGGTGTCTGTTAAAAGTTATACTCCTTTTAGACACGCAAAGTTTACTTTGAAAAGTTTTAATTCAGCTGTGTGAAAGACAGGGAAGAATACTGTCTCTTTCTGTCTTTCTCCCAGCTGAACTAAGACTTTGTAAAGTAAAGTTTTCGCGTCTAAAAGGGGTATTACTTTTGCTTGTTTACTTTACTACGAAAAACCTTGGAAATACTCTGTCAAGGACAGATAGCGAAGCCGATGTATAATTTTGGTTGGCGGCGGCTGAGACTGATGGGCACTACTATGGCAATTCATTGCCACACTCTTCGGCGGCGGCTAACAAATTATAAAAATTATGGGCGGTGTGGCCGGTTTGAATTTGTGTTCTTATTTACTGTATTTTGGGTAAGTGAACGCAATTTAGTAAAATGCAGTAAAGCTCAGTAAAAATTCTAAAAACTTTTGAATGCTCGAACGCAGCTAATGTTATATAATGTTTGCTTGATTATATACAATTTTTACTTGAATATTTTTGAATAAAGATTATTTGTTTTTAAACCAGCATATTTGTCCTAATTTGTCCGATTTTCAGGTAGGATTAATCGATTTTAAAATCGAAATTGAAAAAGTTAATTCAAAAATCGATTTTTAAATATATTTACTATTCCCTAGTACTATAATAATAATAATTATAGCCATACAAATTTAAGAAAAGTTATAATATGACTTATAAAGTCTAGTAGTGGACTTAACTCATTTTATAAAAAAAATATCAGTTAGGTTTGTTAGTTGAAAAAGCGACGATTTGATGGTAAATCATTTTTTAGGTAAATTCATATCTTTATCGATTGGGGATGAAAAAGTACCTGGCAGCACTGATTCTTCTGTTATTTTGCCTGCTCTTTTAAATCCTCCATTTATGAAATAAGTTGATGTGTATGTTCTATATAATCGTTATTTTTTTTCATTCACTTGCTGTATATTTTGATGTCTAGACGTTTTTGATTTGAACTTTTTTGAATAGCTCTGTGTACGTACAAATTTCTTTTTTTTTTTCTTAAAAAAATGTTCTGCTGTTTTAATGCAAAATTACATTTTAGAATTAATTTTTTTTTTTAGTTTTTTTTAGTGTTTTTCATTTAATTCATTGAAAAACTCTTGATGTTAAGGAATTCTTATGGCAGGTTTTAAATTGTTATCATTTTGCCTTTTTATATATGTACTGAGATATTGACTTAGTGCCTAAGTATTCTTTGCTTGTAGTATTGTTATTAATTAAGTGTTTTTATAATATATGCATACAATAATTCTTGTGGAAATTAGTTTTATAAATCAGAAGATGCTATCAACAAAACGCGGCCAAGTGGTTAATAACTAAATTGTAGCGTATTAGCAATTGTTATTGTTAAGTATAATATTGCACTAAATTGGGCAACTACTTTGTTCACCACATTTACTAATGCCACAATGTGCCTCTAAATTAGGTATGTACTTATGGATGTATGTATGTATCACGTACGTATTAATATTATTGTTATTAATAAGTGCATTGTGATAAGATCTAGAAATTGTCTTAATCCATAATAAAATCTTAGTCTGGCTATTAGGTTAGGCCAGGGTGGCAGGTTGTTCAGAAGAGAGAGTAAGTTTACAGCTCACATGGGTTCAAATAACAGTCTCTTTTAAGTACACTAAACAAAAAAAAAAAGCATTCTTAACATAAGCATTTTGAGTTTTCGTCTTAAAAATGGTGATTTTTTAAAAATAATTTTTAAAAGAAGAATATTTCTTTTAATATTAATAAGAAGGGTGGGCAAATTTGAGGTTAGGAAGTAAATTGGCTGTCAAATGATGAAATTTCAAGAAATGAGCTGTCATCCTTTGACACTCTTGAACAAAGATTTATAATTTGAAATTTAATTTGAAAGATCGGGCTTTCGTGAACAAACCAAAAACAACTGACGCTGTCAAAGATGAAACGAGTCGAGATAAGCGAAGCTTTATTGCAAAATGTGGTTCAATATTTTGTGAAAAGGGCGGACGTCTTTGGACCTGCTAGAGGTGGACATTAGCCCGACATGATAATCCATTATCAATTCGCATGTTTCTACTTTACATTGGCGTCAATAAAACTGTATTTGTCCAAAAAGTGTGTTTTTAAGCACACAAACACACAAACACAACGACCACGGCTTTCGTTAATGATATCGATTTCGAATATATCTCGAACATTTATCGTGTAAAACTGTCGAGAGTGACACTCAAAAATGAATCGAAAAATGTTCACCTCCGCTCAGTTTTGTCCCAAAAAACATTCGATTTCGAAGTTTCGCTAGCAATTTCAAAAGTGAGAGATTAACGAATTAATTTCGATATCGCAAAATAAACAGCAGAAAAAGTAAAAAGTCATTTTTATTTATTTATTTTAACTTACTTATTTTATTTTATTTTATTTATTTATTCATTTATTTAATAATAATTCAGCCAATGGATTACAATATCCTTACAGGCTAGCAATATAAATTAGTTTAATTATAAATCCGTTTAATAATATATTAGTTTAACAATACGTTCACTAAATCCATATTCTCTAAATAAAGTTTGAAATCATCGTGAGGTGAAGAAAAATCTAAATTAACAATATTATTTGCTTTATTAAAAGTATTTAAAGCTCTTAACATTGGCTCATTCATAGCATAATTTGTACTATGTGTAGTCACATGGAATAAGTCATTAGATCTGAGAGATCTAAAAGGTATACAAAAGGAAATTAAGTTAAATAAATATTCACAATCAGTGTTACCATTAATCAAATTGAAAATAAACATAAGGGAATGAAAGGTTCTTGTCAAGTAAAGCGCTTTTAAGCCTAAAAGAAGGGAACGAGCATAATAGGAAGGTGGTAAAAGGGTTTCTTGATTTCTATGAAGAGCAAATTTCACAAACTTTTTCTGAATTCTCTCAATTCTATTGACATGGATAGCATAAAACGGGTTCCATACAAAGAAGCAGTATTCTAATTTTGCGCGAACAAAAGCAGTATATAATATTTTCATAGTCAAGGGATCCACAAATTCATTACAGTTCCTTCTAATAAATGCACACGCAAAATACGCCTTGGGGATTAAATAATCAAGATGTGAATTAAAATTTAATTCACAATCAAGCACAATGCCAAGATGTAACATTTGACTAAAAATCTTCAAATTTTCATCATCTAACTTGTATTGATTGGAAACCCCCTAGAATTACGCAAATTTGATCTACTAAATGTCATCTGGTAACATTTATTTATGATTAACGATAAATTATTAATAGAACACCAATTATACACTTCATTGATGCAATTTTGTAGAATTAAAAAATCACTTTCTGAATGAATTTCTTTAAAAATTTTTAGATCATCAGCATACAACAAAATATGAGAGCCCGAAATAAAATGTCCAATATCATTGATAAAAATTAAGAATAACAAAGGTCCAAGTATGCTACCTTGTGGTACACCAGAATCAGCATAATAAGGCAACGACTCAAAATCTTCTACGATAACTGTATATTTTCTGTTAAACAGATATTATTTCAACCAATTAAGGGACATACCGTGAAAGCCCATAGCTTGAAGTTTAAGGTAAAGAATATTATGTGCTACTTTATCAAACGCTTTACACAGGTCCATAAAAATTGTATCTACACGATTATGTCTCTCAAATACCGAGATGCAAAAATGATTGAAAACAGCACAATTAGTAGTTGTTGAACGTCCAGGAAAAAAGCCATGCTGTTCATTACAGATATGACGCTTAAGTGAAAAAAACATTTTTTCTTTGATTATATGTTCAAAAATTTTGGAGATATTAGACAATTTAGCAATTGGCCGATAATTAGAAATATCTGATTTCTCCCCACTTTTAAAAATTGGTGTAATAGAAGCATCTTTCCAACTGTCTATAAAACAGCCATTAGCTAAAGAGTTATTAAAAATAAGCTGCAGAGGTAAAGTTAAACATTCAGCCAATTTTTTGATTAAAAAAGAACTCAGCCCATCAATGTCGATACCATAAGAATTCTTAATGCTTTTAATGCCATTTTATTTATTTGTTTAATTCCTTAACTTACGCTGCAGGCTTTGAACATTGTACCTCCATTCTAACAGTACCTTCATTCTAACAGCGTGTGTTCCAATCTTTTTTTTCACTTACAGTGCTGTCATGCCTTGAACTTGGTATCTTTAGTCTAATAGGCTGGCACACGCTACCGTCACACATTCGAAAAAATATCGCGAGAAGTTCGAAGTTGGAAGCTTTAGCGAACATTCGTTTTTTTTTAGATTTGCGAACAAATATCGAACAATTTTGTGTCGAAATTTCTTCGCTTTAGTGAGCATTCGTTTTTATCGAAGCTCAGGTCAAGTGGGTTAGCTTTTCTGCGAAAAACACCCAGTGTCTATGGTGGGAATCTAATACACGACCTCTGGACTGACAGGCTAGCATCGCTACCACTCAGCCACAAGGACCAATTTACTTCCTAACCTTAAATTTGAACACCCTTTATAACTATATGTATAACATTATTATATTTATAACAAATCAGCTTTAAAACCAAATCGTGCATTTTTGTTTCAAAAATGAAATTGAATTCTATTTCATAAAGGTTTATTTTTAAAAAGAAATTGTTTCTTCCTGATTTTAAATTATACCTAATTTACATTAAGCATTTTTTTTCATGAAATTAGTTGCATGAAAATTTTTTATTTGTCAATAGGAGGCCTCGAGGAGCAACTTATATCAAAAAAGTTGTCTAAAATGCATCAGAGATTCAATCTACGCCCTTTTTTATATAAAATTCTCTTTTATAGCGATGCAATTAGCAAATAGAAAAAGTTGCGTGCAACAAAATTCATGAAATTTCATGAAAAAACGCTTAATGTAAATCAGGTATTACTTTTGTTTTTGGTGTACAGACCAGAGAATGAAAAAGTATCGTTTTAAGTAATCTTTGAGTATAGGCCGTCAACCATGAATGCGTACAGCGAAAAATAACAACACGCTCATATGCAAACATAGGCATTAAGTTTGAATTGAATACGTATAAATATAAAAATTAAACAACTATGTTTTACCCCTTTTAGACACAGAAAGTTTACTTTGCAAAGTCTTAATTCAGCTGGGAGAAAGACAGAAAGGGATAGTATTCCTCTCTCTGTCTTTCACACAGTTGAATTAAGACTTTGCAAAGTAAACTTTGCGTATCTAAAAGGGGTATTTGTACACATTTTTGAAATAACGCAACACAAAGGACAAAATTTATAGACTTTACGCGCTACAATCATATGCATGAGTATAAAAATACTCTGACTACTTAGCTTCTACATATATATTATTTACAGACACACATGAGGCATAGCCACACTCACATCCCACACATTTGTCATTCCATTTTATACACACACAATGTCTGTATACGGTGGATGTGCGATAGCTTTCCGTGAGCACCTGCCATTACGGCCTTATCTCACGGGTGCCAAAGCACCGGGTGTGGGTTAGACGCCAGACCAACGCCCCCATGCACCCTATTAGAATGAACCTATGGCCCACTCCATAAGGCACATAGGTTGCAATCTTTGAATATAGTTATCCCTGTACTATATTCAATTACCTTGCTGAGCTAATTTGAGCTATCTAAACTCTGCTGCTATGTCCGTGCCCGTAGCAGCTTCTGTTGAATGGCAACAGCACCTAGAATAGTGTCTGGCTGACCGCGTCAGACCAACCACTAGTATTGATTTCACACTGGGAAGCCAAGACTATTCTCCCAGCGATTTTGGTAGCAACCACAGCCACCACGATAATTCTCCGGCTTCCACGCCAAGGTGTTGTGTATACACCCATAGCGAGGTCCCCATGAGAATTCCTCAACCATTGCCGGCACAGCTCAACCACTCGTCCGAGATGAACCCATGCCTGTGTCGCCAAATAACCAGTGCCTACTCCACACATACCAAAATCATCCTTTTAACCTCATGAGGTAGGACGAACTCGGCATTTTAGCAAAGGAAACTGACGACCGCTACATGCACTCAACTCTAAGCAGCTCGGCTGTCGGGCCACCGGCACCCGTGGCACCAGAAGTAGCCTCTGGTTAGACCTCGAAGTTCCACCACAAGGGCTTCACCTCTATCGTCTTTTGAACTCAGGGGCAGTTCTAGGTGACGCTGCACTTAATTGACATCAACAGGACCTGTCTTCCTTTTGTTATAAATATGTGCACATCCTTTGCTCTGTTTATATTCAGAGATTGGGTAGTAACACATAAGTTCTATGGGTAATGTAGCAAAGGTACGTCAATGGAAAAAGCCACATCACCCCAGCTGGGGCCCCGGGGTTGCCACACCCGTAGTCTATATAGACTCCCCTGGGGGGGGGGGGTATACGGTGGATAATGATGAATAAATATCCCGAGTATCATTCGAATATTTTTTTTGTGCGATTAAATATCCATAGCCTGAGTATAACCAATTTTGCAGCCAAGAGCATACATATATTTTATTACTAACCCTTGTAAAGTTGAAAATATCTAATCTGTTTTACGACTATACATATTTGAATTTTCACAAAACTATTGACTAAAAAAGATTCTTTCTCATTAAAGAAATATAATGTATATATAAACAACTTTTTTACAAATGCTTTACAAAATATAGCTTCAACGAAGCGAAATTTTTCATACAGTTTTTTTTTCTTATGAAACAATTAGTAATCTTAACTCAGTTATTTAAGTAAAGGTTACAGCTATATTTATTTAAGCTATAAATAAGATAAAATTAAAATTTATGAAAAGAAGTAATTTACATAGTCAGTAATTAAGTACAAATATGTACATTCAAACATATACACATGCACAAATAATCATGTACATATGTATATGTATATGTGTGGATATTCCCTGAAGGAAATGTCGATGGTGAAAATGTACTGAGTCGCTTTTGACTTTGTCACCAGTACTACTCTACAATTATTCCCCATACAATACTTTATGCTACAGACATTTAGCATGTGCTTGTCATTGAAAATCTACTAGTAACACTAAAACAATTGACTAGATAGTGAATTCATAGTTCTTATGGGAACATGGAGACATACCAACCAGAAATTTACTGGTACATTTCTATACCTTAATTTATGTATATTGACAAGTTGTTTCAAAATTCACCAGAAATACACCACATCTGTTTTCTCTCTTTATTTTATACTGACGAATAAAAGAGAAATTGTAGACAATGTAACTACTACTAGAGTTTTAGTGTTGACATAGAGACACTTGGCCCCAGTCTTACTGCAGGGTTGTTTATCTTAATACATTTATCCGAAAAAAATACAATACGCATACATATGTACATACATACATATGTATAAAATAAAATGAAATGTAAGTTATTTTCGTTGTATTAATTATATTAATACAAACATGCTTACATTTTAAACTTTCTTTATATACCAAAAAAAAAATTATTTGAAAATCAAAATACAAAAATTTCACTTTAATGTGCGTTTTTGTTTGTTAAAGAATTAAATTTCTTAAAATATTTCAGTGTTTTTATTTTGTTGCTGTTGTAAGTATTCGAAGACGTTAATACTGGCAACACGTTAACACCAAAGCAAAAACAAAACACTTGAAAAGAGCACATACTACATGTGTACATACATTCAAGATGAAAAGCAAATTTAATGTTACAAATTGTTTACAAATATTAAGAGTGTACTCATGAGTAGCGAGTAATAAGTACTCATGACTGTCTTTGTATGGCTTGTCATTTGAAGAAATTTTAGTTAATTAATCGAGAGTATTTTCTTTCAGTTAATTTTAATTATTATCGTTCGAAATTCATTTGTTTCTATTAGAGATGCCAAAAGGGAAATCCCGAACCCGAAAATCCCGGGATTTTCGGGATTTGGCAAATCCCGAATCCCGGGATTTGTAAAATTCAATCCCGGCATTTCATTTTCGGGATTTCTTAGGTATTTTTATACAAAAACTTTATAAATTCAAATTTTCGTTGATTTTAAGCATAGCTGTTCAGTGTGATTTTTTTTTATTTGAATTTTTTCATAAAATTAAATTAATTTTAAATTTTATTTCTGTTTACCAAATAGAATTTCCTTGAAATCATTGAAATTTCTCATGAAATGAATTAAAATTTGTTGTTATTGATTTGAAATAAAATTTTTCAAATGTAAATTTATTTTTTTGCCAGAAAATTTAAAAAAATCACGCCTTCAGAAATTCAAATAAAAATATAACAAATTAATGCTTTATTTGAATTCAGCGACTGAAATTTTTTAAAATTATATTTCTATAGTTTGAATGAAATTTAATTTTATTTCATTTGAGTTTTTGAAATTCAAATAATTTTTTGTTAATAATTCAAATTTATATTATTCAACAAAAACTTTATTGATTATTTCAAATTCATAAAAAATAGTTTCAAATAGTTTTAAATTGTAAAAACATATACAAATAAAAAAATTTTCTTTTATTATTGAAAATACTCCTTGTGAGATGATTTCTAGTAATGAAGACTTTTCCTGCGACGACCCCTAGAGGAATCCACCTATTGCCTCAATTATATATCATCTTGGATAATTGAGAAATATAGTTAGCGCCATATCCGTGCTTTGTCTACTTTTAACGTTATTTTCATATAACAAAATATTTAGCTCAATAAAAATAACAGACAAGGTATTGATTGGGTTTTTGCAAAACTTGCGCGAAATCATTATGTGTTAGCTAAGGAAATTTCTTAGTGAAAAATATAATGAATACTAGAGGCTCAGTAGTAAGAAAAGAGATAAGAAAAACGCGTTCGCACAAAAAGTGCTTTTTTCCATTGCTGATACCATGAGTCCGTTTCAAAAAAAAAGTTCAACTATAGAACTCTCTGAACTAAATATATCACAAATGGGTGTTATATATTTTTAGGTCTAACAAATATTTCTTTTTATTTTTCAGAAATAATTTCTATTCAAGAAATAAGAGCCTGATTTAATTAATTTATTGTTTTTTTTTTCAAATTAAATTCTGAGAAAAACTATTTGATTTTTTGTAGTCAAATAATATTGAAATGAATTTTATTCAAATTTTGGATATTTAAATTCATAAAATTTTCTTTTGTTTTAAAAATACGAACAAAATTGTATTTCGAATATTGTAAATTGATTTAATACTCTAAAAAATGGATTTGAGCAATGTATAAATTTAAAAAATTTCAATTGTTTTAAAATAAATAAATTGTATTGAATTTTCACATAACAAATAATTGTTTGAATTTTTATTATTTCTAATTTAAAACAAAAACTATAACTGAAATAAAAATATTTTTATTTTTCATTCCATTCACTTATTATAATATTTAAAAATCCCATACAATTTTATACGTACAGTTTTAAAAATTTAATGACTATTCGTGACATATTTTTTATAAATTAATAACAAGAGCAAAATAAATAAACTACTTTCTTACGGTTATTTTCATCAAAGGTGCTACAATATATGTACATTTTAGAATTATTTTGAAAACAAAAGAAACATATTACCTTTGGAAGGGAAATAACATTTGAAAAATTCATAAGTTGGACAAATTTATTCTATATTATGAGGGCAATTATAATTCAAATTCCATAAGAAATTTTTCCGGGGAATAATTTCAAAAAGTAGCAAAAATAGGGAAAACAAAAAAATCTAATTGGAAAAGGGAGAAATTTCTTGGGGAAATTTATTAATAATTGCAGTGTATAACTATCTGTATGTCGACTCCTCAACGCTAAAAAAATTAGCACTTATCTACTTGTCGGTAACAATTGAGTACTATTGACAGCTCCTTACAATTGGAGTAGAATACAATACCAGGCAAGTGAAAACTTTTTGTTGTCGAGTTGACGTAAAAGCGAGAAATATTTACAGAATAATGCGGAGTATTTTGTCTAAAAAACTGGTCGAGTGTGTATGTATGTTTTTTACATTGCAGTTCACGAAATCGATAAAAAATTAGTCCCAAATCACACTGTGCAAGTCTTATTGCTAAGCTGATTAGTTTCAGGGAGAGAGAGATGAGGGGAACAGCAACGTTTCTTTTCCCAACGTTTCTCTCTCCTAATAAACTAATCAGCGTAGCAATAAGACTTGCATAGCGTAAATAGGGACTTAGATAATGCTTGGTATACATACATTATGTAGCAACCGTCATACTTGTTGTTGATCAATCGCAATTAAAGAAAACGTTAGTAGATATATTTTTAACAAAACAATATTGTTCTTGCAACTCATTTGTGTGAAAGTGAATCTAAAAATTTTCGTAAGTCAACTTAAGCGGTAGTGCTAAAAGTCCACCGATATGTATATTCGTTTTGGTTTATACTATGTTCACACTTATATTTTAAACTTGTTTAACGCCTCATTCGTGTTTAAGAGCTTAAACACGTTGATTTTGAGATGTTTTACCATACATTGACTTGTTTTGTTAAACATCTCAAATGAAGTGTTTAAGATTAAAACACTTCCTTAAACACGCAAATGTAGTATGTTCAGTCCGTTTTTTGATAACTCTGGCAACTTTGTGTTGTTATTAAATTAAATCAAAAATTATTTTGTAATTAATTAGTTAAAAATTACTCAAATATTTACAAGACCATTTGTTGTTTGAAAATAATAAACCAATAAAAAATCATAATTGTTCCCAATTTTTTACAAATACAATAACTTATTGACAAAACGTCAACCTTAAACATCTCAAATGTAATGTGAACGGTTATGTTTAGTTTTTTAAAACACTTGCCTTAAACACGTTTAAGATCATAAGTGTGAACATGGTATAAGGTTCAATCAGACGTGACATAACCATAGCCATAGAAAACAGCCGTTCGAACCAAACTAATGGGCAACACTGTATTTGATTATAGGTGACTCGCCATAACGCCATAACTCTCACCATAGAAACCAATTGAATTTCGGTTTGGTTATGGCTATGGCATTATGCCTAAGCTTTAATATTACTAGAACTGTCAAGTGATTAACAGTTAAGCTGTTAAAGTTTGTGGTTTTTGTCTCTGCTACCACAACTCGGAAAAAATTATTGTTTTACAATAACTGCCTTATTCATAAAAAATATTTCAGGTTTATTAAGCGCTTATTTGACCTATTTCAATGGGAAATTTGTCAAAAAAACCTGTAATAAACCTAAAATAGTTTTTATGAATTAGACCGTAAGCATTTACTTGTATAGAAAAAAATTAAACAGTAATTAATGATCAGTTGGTTTTGTTTATAGAAATCAAATTTATTGCTCGTAAAAATAAATCACAAATATCGCAAAAAGTTGTGTTTACAATTTTCTGCCTTGTTCTTCCTTCTTGCTCACATTTTTCTTTGTCATTTGTGTGCGAGTTTAAAGGTTCTGCCTTATAATCGGTGTATATTTTTTAAAGATGTGTGAAACTGTGATATGCAGATATTAAAAGTATCAGTAATTGTATATCAAGAGTACCATTGTTCCTCATAATTTTTTGTCTCGCATATACAAAAGAAAAATATATCCACCCACCACTTCTTGTCTGCGGCAACTTTCGCGAGGTTAAAAGAAAATCATTTTGAATACATTAAGCAGCACAGTAGCAAAAGCTTATGAATGTTGCCTCAATTATATAAGAGACTGCACAAATGGGCAATCAGAATATCAGACATGTACATATGTATGTGTAAATATCAAGATGCAATTCTTTTTTAATAAACTAAATAACAAATACAAATAATACACATAAATACATACATGTACATCGAGTGCAATGTGCTGACTTGTAGTACTCTTAAGTCCAATGACTTGAATGTAAAAGTGTTAATTGTTTAACGCTTAGTAAATATATTTGTTTATTTTTTATATTCTGTAAATTTAAATTGCTGTAGTGTCTAGTGTTCCCTTACAAACAGCCCAAAAAACCAACAACCACATCTAAGCAACAGCAATATAAATTGCCACTATTATTAGGTCCTCCATTCCATTTTCTCTCTCTTTCTAACTGTTCAACTGTTTAATTTCATTCACAGTGTCATTAATTTGTTTTCACTATTTCCCCCCCCCCCCCCCCCCCAAGTGCGGAAGATCATGTGTGTTGTCTAGAAAATCGCTGCATTGCGGTTTGTGTCAATGATCTTGAAGATTCGTGCTGCTGGTTTAGGAAAATGTATAAAGTATACGGAATATCTAAATGGTTTTGACCTTGTTTTAAATTTAATTTTAAACATGCACTCACTTCCGCGATATTTCCTAAATGTTGGACTAAATTTTCTTTTATTTTTAAGAACTATGGGCCAAAATTTTATAAAATGCAAAAATACACTAAAAAAAGTCTGCATAGAAAGAAGAAAAAAAAATATGGAATACGGTTTACCTTTCGAACTAAAAGCGCTAAAAAATCTATAGATTTAAAATAACTAAAAACTAAATAAAATGAATTTGTGGAGTTCACAATAGCGTTTTAAAATACATATATCTGAGTATTGCAACTAGGGTTTCTAATTTCTCGGACTTTTCCTATTCCCGGGAATCGAGAAAAAAATGTTATATTTCCTCGAATTCACGGGAATTTTAAAAACATATGAATTTAATTAAATGGCCTCAATAAAAAATATAATTTTATAAAATAAACATACCATGTTTAAATTAAAAACAAAACGACTTCATTCGTTCATTTCAAGAACAACAATATTGAAAAAAAAAAATACAAAAACAAATAAACTCATATGCTTTGAGTTATAGCATGGATGTAAGTTTCCTATAAAGAGTTTTTAGGTTGAAAATATTTCGTAACGCTTGAAATTGTTGGGAGTCAACTCGGAAACCTCAATTACATCTGCTTCCATGCTTATATTATACATCGTTACAAAATTGTATTTTTAAGTAATAAAACAACGAACTGCAATGTAAAACAAGCAAATTCCAAAAAAGTAAATATTAAATTTCTGAAAATTACCGTTTAAAATTTCCCGCGATTTTTAAACAAATAATTACCGAGATTATTTTCCCGCGTAGAAACTCTAATTGCAACGTTTACAGTTTAATTTCTTGACTAGATGGCACAATGTTGCCACATTAAAATTTTAAGATACTCATTGTGAATTCCCTAACTGTGTTTTATTTACATCATTGCCTGCTCACAATGAAAATTTTAAGATGGCACAATGTTGCCACATTAAAACTTAAGGATACTCATTGCGAATTCCCCAAATATTGTTTATCAGATGAAAATAAAATTGGTGCTAATGGCGAAAAATAAAAATATTCATATTGAAATCAACAAAAATTTGTATACATACCCCCATATGAAAAAAATAACATGTGCTTGAAGTGTATGTTAAAACAAAATTTCCATACAAAAACCGGTTTAAACGTACACTTGAAGCACACTTTATTTTTTTTGCATATGGGTGATAGTGTTTAAGACAATTAAAAAAAAAATCTTCAAAACAGTGGCTATTTTCAATTATTATTAACGTTGTTGTCACAGCAACTCACACAACAACTTGTAACTATTTAAAGCTTGTCAGCTATAATTAAAGCAAAACTAACAACAAAATTATCAGTCTCAAACGGCGGCTCAAAAGAAACTTATTGAAATGATTTTTTTCTTTAACTTTTCATTTCTCTTATCACCAGCATATTCAATTTAACCACCTGAACATGTGTTGTACATTCTAGTATACTCGTACATACTCTTTAAATTATTCAGCATTTCACTGAATTTTATTAAAAATACATACTAGATGTTATTTTGTTTGTTTGTTTACAGAACTTGTTATTTATAAACAAAGTAAAGAATTTCACTACCAACCTAGCTGATGGCCGTTTAATACAGGAGTTTTTTTTTAAAGATAAGATCAAGTTTCAAAATATAATAAAAATAAAAAATAAAAACGGGGTTCTTTTTCAAGATTTCTGTTTATTTCTTTTACAATAATCATAAAGTAGCACTTTCTGAAAAATTATCTATTTGGGACAATTTTTAATAACTTGTCCATTAAAAAAGTCATCTCCAAAAATTTTAAATTAGGAAAAGAAAATTTTTTTTAAGTAGGTATGTAGTTTTAAGAAAACAATAAATTTCCAGCTCATAAGATTCTTAGAAAGAAACTTTTCAAAATAGAACTTCTAAATGTGTCCCATCCCTTAATATGTCTTACTTTGTTCACAAGTTGCAAAATCCTTCCGAGAACTAGTAGTGGGGTTGCCAAAAATTAAAATTTTTTTAATACAAGAATGGATTATTGCTGTATTTTAAAAATAAATTGCAATAAAAAGATAAAATAGTTTTAAAATGATCTGGTTCAAAATCTATCCGAGTTTGTTCATAAGATTCAAAATCCTTCAAAATATGCATCTTTAAAAATTTTTCTTTATAAAAAGTATTAAAAAAAATAAAAAGTACCTTTTTTTTAAAAAAAAGTACCTTTTGAAAAAAGTATCTTTTGAAATAGAACCTTTTTAAAATTACCTTTTAAAAAAAGTTTCCTTACGAAAAATTTGCATTTTGAAAACCTGAAAAAATTGTTTGCTACGTTTATGATAAAAAAAAATCGGTGTAAGAAAGAAAATTTGTTGTACACCCAGAGAAAAAACAGCTTAAAATCAATAAAAACCATATTGAATTAATAAGAAACATTAACGAAAGTCGAGTCATGTTGAAACTTCTTATTTCAATATGGAAAAATATTAGTTTACAGTATTAATTTATTAATTTTATTTATTTTTAACCCCCGACTAAAAAAAGGGGTGTTATAAGTTTGTAGTGTATATCTGTGTATCTGTGTGTCTGTCCGTGTTCACTTACAGACCAAACGGCTGAACCGATTTTCAATTAGGTTTTTTCTGTTTGAAAGATGACTTGATCGAGAGGGTTCTTAGCTATGTTTGAAGAAAATCGGTCCAGCCGTTTAGAAGATATAATATCTTTTCTGGAAAAAGTCGGGGGTTTTTAAAATTTTTAATGTTTGTTATTAAGTATCTCAATAAGCATTTTCAATTATATGTAAAATTATTGAATTAATATTACGCGTTCTTATTTTTAAGTTGCAGCTTTTATCTGAGTGTACGAACTTTTATATAATATATATTTGCACTGTTTGGAGTAAGAGTGAGTGGCAAAGAAAAAATATCATAAAATAAATCACAGAAACAAATATTTTTCCCATCAGTACATATGTAAAATTGAAAAAAAAAACATCAAAACATAATTAAACATGCAATTGTGTTAATTAAACTAGAGAAGGACGCGTGTTGTGTTTTTTTCGAAACGCGAACACGCAAAAAGTTCGACACTGTACATCTTTAAATTAAACATTTTACCTAAAAATTTATAAACTATTTATCAAAATTCTTATAGTTGACTAAATTAAATTTTTAATTAATAAAATTGTTAAACAAAAGTTTAATTCACTCTATTAAATTTTTAATTGATTAATATTTTAGTTATTTTCAATTAAAAATTAAAAAAATTTTTTTTTATAGATTTAAGATTTGAATACTTATTGTTAGTTCATATGTGAAGATACAATAAATAATAAACATGCATTAAAAAAAAAAAAAAAAAAAAAAAATTTTCAATTAAAAGTACAATTTCAAGAAAATTTTTTCTTTAAATTTTATTAAAGAATTTTAGCGATTTTATGCATTTAAATTCATCATCACCCCAATTATGAATAACAAATCCCCCGGGATTTTCTTCTCATTTCCCCTATTATGAATTACAACTTTCCTGGCAAAAAGTTTTCCGGGAAAAAAGTAGGTATTCTAAATATGAGGGATGGGTAAATTTTTGCAAGTTTTCTCTCCCAACATTTTGAAGGGAACTAAAGCAAAATATTTAAAAATAAAATTACAAAATGTTGTAAAACAATGTTAGAAGGCAGAGTTGTAAAAGAATGAGTGGTACTTTCTAAAAAAATAAGCATAACAAAAAAGTTTAAATAAGCACTGGAATGTTATATTTCTCTCTTTCTTTAGGAATTTTTATCCAAGCCGTGAACACATGGACTTCAAAAACATGGAGAGCAATAATGAATAAAATTCCGCAAGAAATTTTTCCAGGGGTACAATTCCAATTAATAACCAGTAATAGGCTGAGTTTACATCTGGCATTTCTTGTGTTTCATTTGTCCAAAAAAGCGTAACCAACTAATCATAATGAAAAGCTGTTTGATTCAGACATATATTTATTGATTTAAACAGTTTCCAATCACGTTGGATTCTATAAAATTGTCTATTAGTTATGTATGAAACTGTTTAACTTAATAAATACGTGTCTGAATCAAACTGTTTTTCATTACTAATTAGTGGTTACGCTCTTTTTACGCTTGTGTGGCACATGGCACACACATGTGGAAACCCGGCCATAGGGAAAACGAAAAATTCTAATTGGATAATTGAGAAATTTCTTCTAGAATTTTATTCATAATTGCCCTCATAAACTACTTCTGCCTTCAGAAGAACTACTAAAACACACTAAATTTCGTAGGAAGAATTGTTTTGGTTTGTGTCCTCTAACATTTTTTAAAACCTATAAAAGCAAAAACTTTATAAAATTAAAAATAATCCATTCGCATCTTCACCTGACTGAGTTATCGGCTTCACTTCACTTTATATTTTTTATTTAAGCAGAAATATGTGTTTATATTAACACCAATCTCATTGGCAATGATAACATAAATTGTTTGTTAAATTTATATTACTAAATAACTCTTGCGTTATTAGTGCAGAATAAAATGCAAACATTAAACAGTTGATCCAGATTTTTCCCTATCCCGTATTTGCTTATTTCCCAGTTATTTAGAATTAGAGGTTTTTTCCCGGTAACAAGTGTTTAGGAATTGTAAAAACTACCAGGGAAAGTTCATAACTTGACTAAATATAAATTATCTGTTACTTCATCAATAAGTGTACATGCACTAAATTTACCTTAAAAATAACATTAAAAAAAGGGACATTTTAATAAAAAACTTCCTTAAAATCCTCTTGAATCTTTTTTAATTATGCTCCGAAATCAATATTTACATAATTTTCTTATTAAATAACTAAAACAAAAACCCTCTTTTATATCCTTCGGCATTTAATTATCTCTTCTGTTATAACATTTAAAGTGTAAAAATTGCAATTTCAAACACACTTGTCAAACACTTACCCTTGGCAAGTGAACTGAAATGCAAAAGCTTTTTCTTTCTTTGCTCTAAAGTTGGCATTATATTTAGAAAATATACTCGTACATATTTACATCTGCATGTGTACATATGTACTTACGAACATCATCCCTGAAAGCCAATCCTGCCATACAATATGGCCACTTCCTCTATTGTAATTAATAAAAAAAAGGAAAAATGTTTGAATTGATATTGTAAGAAATAAAAACTTCATAAACACTATGCTCAAGGCCAAAGACATAAAGTGCATAAATGTTACTTTAACTTGAAGCGCAAGCATTCAGACGTTTACAAATAACCACCCGCCACAATAATTCAAGGTTTTAAGGCTTTTGCTAAGGATTATTCCTTCATATATTTTCTTCCTTCTCCAGTTTTCTTCACGAAAAACCAATATATTTTCTGATTTTTTTTTGTAATTGTCTGCTGTTTGCTTTTGTCCGGACCACACCCTATCGCAATCATCGATTTTCTACTCATTTATTTTTATTTCTAAAATACTATACAATGCAGTTTTTTCCACTTTACTCACGTGGCTTTTGTTAGTAAAATACACGTATTGAATACGTCGTATTCATACAGAGATACATATTTAGATCAATAGAAGTTGTTGTGTGAGTGTGTTATTGCTGTGTATGCACTATGAGTCTATAATAATCATGGTACTTAAATTATTTATTCTAGACAATCAAGTTTTTCCTTGGGGACGGACCGCTTTTAAGCTAACGTAGGACAATTGTTAATGCAGTGTAATAAAAGTTTGGCAATTCAATGCCAAACTATACGATATATTACAAGACAAATTCACACAACTTATACCCGGCTGAATTAGCCTTAAGAAATTTATACTTTTAATAAAAAAAAATTACTGAAAAACGTGTGTTGATCAGGGATGTCAGATTTTTTCCGACCTATTTCGCCAAATTTTTTTTAAAAATCGTCAAAAGTCGCCAAATTTTATTTTATGTAGATTTTCTTAATACATATATTTGATAATAAACTTGTTTTTATATGAAACCTTTTTTAATAAAAATTTTTATAAAATAATCGCATCAAAATTTAGCAGAAAATCGCTAAAAGTAGAAAATCGACCAAAATTATTTCTTTTAAATTTCTCTCAACCAAATTCAAAACGCATTAAGTAATAAAAGAAAAATCATTAAAATGAAATTGTTTTAATTTCTTGCAGACAAATTTTGATAGGATTTATTTTTGAAACTACTCTTTCAACAAACTAATTTTATTTATCTCCAGAAAAATCACCATGTCGCCAAATGAAAAATTTATGCGCCAAATAAGTTGATAAATAAATAGCCACGTTTGGCGAAAAATCGCCATATCTGGCAACCCTGGTGTCGATATCCACCGTATGTATGTATGTATGTACAATCAAATTACAAGCGGCGAAAATAGTCACCCAGTATGGATTCGCCTTAGAAACGATTTGTTTTAATTTCGACGTTGCCAGCTTGTGAAAAAGATAGAGCGGAAATTGCCATAAAAACGGAAGGAAGTTTTCATTGCATGAGCATTTGTATTGAAACAATCTCGTACAACTATATAAAGCAAAAAGAAAATTTATTCAATACTCATTGAGTTGCAACAAATTAAAATATTTTTTAATCTAACAAAACACAATGCATTCATTTACTCACTACCTTCCTACTGGAATTACTCACGCAATTCTGTTTTTTTGCATTCTTTACAAAAATTTTTTTGTTTTAATAATATTTTTTTATCGCACCAGCCATTTTTTTCCTTAAAAATCTTCCTGTGCATCATCATCTTCATTAAGATTCCGGTCACTTGTTTCGCTGTGTGTATTTAATTCTAGTTATAGCATGAAAATTTATTTTTATTAAAGCTTTTTTGCCTTCAACCAATTTGTGCAATGCGAATATTAAGTATGAGTAAAAAATTTATATTGTACTACTTCTATAAATTTTAAACTTGTTGCAAAAATCAATGCACCTAGAAAAACATGTTTAAGTTTTGTTTGTTTTTTTTGGCGTTTTTCTACATGACATTGAAAGAATGCATTTTTTTGGAATTGTAATTCTTTAATGAATTGAAATAAGGAAATCAATTTTTGGTAGAATATTTTTGAATGTTAAATGTAACCTGATGGGGTTTTTAATAATTTTAACGTTTAAAAACCCTTTTTCTGTAAAAAGTTAAAATATTTTTATCCTTATTTTGTACAAAGTGACGCAAAAGTAATGTCATAATTAGAACCGTCTGCCATTTTGCTATAAATGAAAAAAAAGTTATGTTTTCAAGAAAATTTTATTTCGTTTTATATTTGCTTTGTGTTGCATGGCGTTACAATCAAACAAAAAATATAATGCGAACAGTATTGCATACATTTTGAAAATGACACCACGAAATGAGAACAAAATAAATGCCAAATATGTGTACTCAGCATAATTCTATATATACTTCATTAAATAAAGTATCGTTTTAAGTACTCTTTGAGTATTGGCCTTGAAACAGCTATGAATACATGTAGCTAAAAATAAAAAACACACATTAATCTTAAACCGAATGCGTATAACTATAAACATCTAACAACTTTGTTTATATGCAGTAGTCTCCTGCACAAGATATCTTATAAGAACTTTTAAGACATGAGGGATTTTTCAAATGCTTTACTACAGCGAAATCTTATAAAACAAACGGTAACAAAATTGTTTGCAAGAAATTTATTTGAGTATTGTAGGTAAATATAAGAGTAAAGAAGAAAACACTTCGTGACGGAAGAATTTGTGATACTTGCATCTTTCTACGCATGAGCGCGTGCACAAAAGTCATGCATGTATGTATGTATGATTTTTTATTTTTCTGCGCACATGCAATTAACATTAACATTAGTTGTATGCGGTTAATCACATAATAGCTTACCATCTACATATTACACACACACTCAAACGAACAATATGAAAAATAACAAGCATACACTAATCAACAGTACTTCTTTTGAGTGTTTGTTACAAGCAAGCTGTTTTGCGACATCGCTTGTTACAACTGATATACACATACACCAATACATCCATAGTGGTTCGCTTATAGTACGACAGCATTTTTTATATATTGGTTTAGCATAATACATGCGACGTGAATACATTTAAATATCATGACGTTTTTACATTTCAAGACTGTTTACGTAGCTCTCTAATATGCAGCACAAACGATATAAACTTAAATCTATAGACTGCGTGAGCTACAATCACACTCACGAATATAAATTTATTCCGAATTAAATCGACATACAGGGATATTATATTTACAAACACATGAATCATGTTTTCAAACAGCCACACACACACACACACACCCACACATTTAGCATTCCATTTTATGTACACAAATTATTGTATACGGTGGCGAATGATGTATAAATATCCCGAGTATACCTGTATTTTTGACTGATTAAACATTCATAGCGTGTGTATAAACATACTCAGACTGAAAGTATGACAGATGGAGAGAGTCAATTAGTTTGATACGCATGTGCCTTTTTATTTTAAGTTGTATCGTATTTTAGTTTTTTGCATACTTCAAGATGCTCTTGTATGTTGGAATCGGCTTTAGTCCGATTATGTGCAGTTGCTAAAATTAAGACTATTTACTTATGTATATTTTTTAAGTACTAATTGTCATTCTTTGATCTACATCACAAATCTTAAATTACTGTGACATTTACCTTCATGTTTAAAAATGGTAGCCGATTAGAATTTTGACATAACTTTTGCTTCACCTCATATATGTATGACCGTATTTTGTTGAAGTACAAAACAAAACGATTAGATATATAAGAAACATTTATCGTAGCTTTATTACAAAAATCGATGAAAATTTTTGTAATAGTTTCATGGAAAAATTATTTATTCAATGTGCTAAAATAATGTTTGAATATGGATAATGTCATTGTGGCTTCGCATCTATTTTCGAAACTGCATCATAGTGCTATATAATGTGATTAGCCTGCAATAATTTTGTTAATCTTCTGTTTGTGATGCTTGCAATTTGGTCATTCATTGCATCACACTTTCTTCTGTTTATGTAAACAAACAAAATTGTCACAAATGTGGCTCACAAAATCCACAAACAGTCCTCCCGGTCGCGTAATTTCTCGATTTGGCAATGTCAATTGGCCGCCGCGTTCTTGTGCTTTAACGCCGCTGGATTATTTTCTTTGGGGCCATTGAAAGACCGGGTTTAAATAACCAAACCACAAAAAACTTAAACTGAGCTGACGTCTGCCGACGTGCGAGAGGTGAACATTTGACCGACATCATATTCCATTATTAATTCCCATATTTCAACTTTGCATTGATATCAATAAAACTGAATTTGTAAAAAACCTTAAATTTGCCCACCCTTTATATGTATATACCTGATTCTTGTCTGGCAACACAAACGAATATCTCAGGGCTGCCCACCTTCTTCAACTCAATAGTAAACTTGTTGTTCTGAGACGTGAAAGTTGTGTAAAAACGATTCATGGTTATTTGAATTAATTGATCTAATAGACTATTGTGGCGTCGAAGTTTTTCGTTAAAAAACCTGTACAATTTGCAGCTGTCAGTCTGTTTGTGATGGAATGACAAATCAAACCAAATAAAGACCGATAAAATCACCTGCCAAAATGACGCACATATCAAGCAGTATTGCCAATTTGTAGTTTATATGCCTCTTAAAATTCCATTGTTATTCTCTGTTTATTTGTAATAGGAGGAGTGACGAACCAAAAATGCTTCGAAGATTCAATAAAAGCTATTTTTCTACCTATTTAGTAAATAGAAAGAATTTCATGATGTGAATTCGCTACTACTCGTATATCGCTCACTTACTCATAACTCAAAAAAATTAAATTTTTGAGGTAACAATGCAGAATTACTCCTCATATCGTTATTCACATATTGTGTAAAAATTTAATAAAAATATTTTGTGTATGCAACTCAATAGATGAAACTAAAAATTGCTTCTTCCATTAAGTTGTGTATAAATTGAAAACTTTAAACTCGTTTTTTTTTTGAGTTATGACGTTTTTTGTCTTGATTGATTTGCTATCATATTAGATTATGAATTACTAATTGTTTCTTCTCTTTTTATAGAAATCGAAATCGAGCTTCAAAACTTTCTAATTTTATTTTTGCACATTTGTGTTGTATTTTTTTTTTGCCTAATATTTTTTATTTTGTGCCAAAATTCTCTGGCATCAGTGGCTGAGCAAAATTAAATTATAATTGTGTTGATGAGTGAGAGAAGATGTTACTGAATAAGATAAGGCTCTTCCAGTTTAACAATCTAACAAGTGTTGTTTACATAACCCAAACGTTTGTTCTACTTGCTAAAACTATAAATTATATGATTGATTTCTAAACAAATTGGCTCAAATCTGATTTTAATTGCTAATTCACACGGTGAAATTTATGACGTCTATTTTTCTTAATTCTCTTTTGAAGTTGCTACCAAAAATTCCTTGCATTCATACGATGTTTTTTAGGACGTCTAATTTTACTTCTCTCCACTCATATAGCCAATAAGCTAGAAGAGTAATAATAAAAAATAATAATAAAGGCTTCATTAAGGCTCAGTTAGCCGACTGTAATGTAATGTAACTGTAACGTAGAAAACAGCTGATCGATATTTTTATATGAGAAAAGTAGGTTACGTTACATTACATCTCTATAATCATTTTCATTACTTTTCACATACCAATATCGACCAGCTGTTTACTACTTTTGCAGTTACTTTACATTACAGTCGGCTAACTGAGCCTTTAGTCTTCTTTACTTTATGTTGCTGTTCTGTGCCGTTCCTTTCTGTATAAAATATTTTGCAATTACTTTGTCTGCGAAAAATCAGCTGGCAACAAATAGAATTGATTACACTTGTACACAAAATATCACAACACACTAATACATACACACTTTTGGCTGTCACTTAACGATGAATTCTATTTTCAACAGATTTGTCCGCAACAGAACAGAACGAAAAAGTAAAAACTAACCACACATACAGATTTTCAACTCAACAGAAACAAAACAGCTGATTCAGAACAGAACAGCACGTACAAACTAATTCTGCCTTAAGATAGAAGAGTAACATTGAAACGTAACAACAATAACAACAAGAGCAATGTAAAGAGAAATATGAAAAAAACCATGGAAAACAGAAATCAAGTCATTTTTTCTACCCCTCTTTCTTCTCTACCCCGTTCGCTAACAAACAAAAAGTGACGTCGAAAAATAGACTTCATAAAAGTCTTCGTGTGAATTAGGTGTAATTATGTCATTTGTATACATTTTTGAATTTTATGTTAACTTTGAATACCGGTTGCAATTAATTCAGACACATTGGGTTAGTGCACCCAGTATGTATCTGAATTATTTATACCAAAAAATCCCAGTTAAAATTTATTTTTAAAGACACACACTTGATACTGGTTATAATTATTTCATTAGATTGTTTTGAATTTAAATTTGTTAAATTAAATTTTTCTTTTATTCTTTTTGCTCGTTCTTATATTGTTTTATGCAAGCAAATTCAATTCCAAACTGCATACTTGTAAGTTTTACTGAATGTTTTAAAAAAAAATGCTAATGACATCAGTAATTAAAAAAATAAATATAAAACATGTGTACAGTACATATAGGCCCAAAAAACCAATGTCAATTCTAAAGCGACTTTTGTTAAAAAACATACTTTACAAATTAATTAAATTCTCTTTTAAATTTCAATAATTAAACAATAGCAAAACGATTTACTTTTGTTCTCGTATAAATTGCGTTGAATTTACAAAGAAACAAATGTTTTCTGAATATTTAAATATGATTCACTTTGCCTATACCTACATACATATATAACGAACGTGTCTTCATGACACATTTCAACATTCGAGAGAATTTATTAATTTTTATATTTGTAATTTTTAAGTCACCTATTGGAAAAAAGCCCATTAAATATTTTTGTTATCACTGACGATAAGATATTGAAAATTTCAAAAGTTCGTTTTCAATTAAAAAAAAAAACAAATCCACACCTTAATAAACTAATGCACATGACAGTGCCGAAGAAATTGTTTCTGATAAAAGTAAAAAAAAAATGTTATTGTTAATACATACAAGTTGCATAAAAAGGAGAGGTAATGGTTGCAAAATGAGCAGAGTACGAATGCCTTATTTTAAACAAACACGCAGAGGAGAAAATTGCTAAATTTCCCTTTAATAGTTAAAACATTAGTTTCCCGCAAAATTTGTTAAAAAATCGCAAAATGGTAACAGTGTGCACTAGTCGATAAACTAACACACTGGCAACTATGTATTTGAATATTCTATGGGTGTGGAAGCATTTAACCAGCTGGCAGCATGAGAACTACAACTACAACAAGAACAATGCAATAGCTTGCAGTTTTGTTTGTGTAAAGTGCTAGTGCTAGTGCTTATTAAAAATATAATAGGACATAAATTAAATAAATTTTTTTAAAAGCAAGCGCAAATCTAAAAAAATTATGCCGCGGAGCCAATATGCACTTATTACAATTGACTGATTTGAATAAAAATTAACAGATTCATCTATTAAAATTATTAAAGGCTTAATAAGCAAAATTTTGTATGAAAATCTTTTTTATAAACCCTTTATAAAGCCTTAACATTTTTTATAAATAAGGCTGTAAAATTTTCTTTAAATTGTTCATCAAAACACAAATCCAAATGAAATATTTTTTCTACCAACCACAAGGTGCTTTTCAATCCAAGAATTTGTAAATTAATTTTAAATGAAAACAACTTTCGACAATCTGTGGCATAACCAAGAGATAGTTAGGTGCGTTGTGCTGCCACCTGGTTTAATTTTCTACTTAGGTGCCACATGAAATTGAAATGGATCATCAATATTCTACTTTTATTAATGAGATTTCAAGCTTCTAGATAGAACTTAATAATAAAGTTGATAGAGAATGCAAAAAAAACAAATAAACACAATTATGTATGTATATATTATGTACATACATACACAATGTTATACATATGTATGTATTTCTACATATGTACGTGTTAACAATTTGCCTACATGAACAAAGTATAAAACAAAATAATCTGCTGTTTTCGTGATGTCAACTTATAAAATAAATTCGCCTTAGTTTTATTTATAAATAAATAATTTATATATTGAAAATATATACATACATATCGTATATACATTAGGACGGGTCGATTTTTTATTGCAAAAATCGTATAGCAAAAACGTAATCTCCACGAAAATCTGAGAAAATTTCCCGAAGAAACCACTTGTCTAAAATCAATCCCTATACCGCACCTCTAGAGGTGATGAAAATTCATTTCCTCTTCTTAAGAAAAACAATTTTTTTTAAATTACAATTTTTTCGAATAGAAAAATTGTATAATTGTATATTTATTTTATTTTTTTCATCCATACAAATCGACCCGGCCTAATGTACGTACATATATGTTCTGTATTCAATTGAATATATTTTTATAGTATAGAAAATCTTTTAACTTAATTATAATTTTCCATAAAAATATTTTTGTGTATAATAGAATTTTCTATGATCTAATTTCGTGTATAACAAAAAGAATTAAAGTTAAATATAAACAGCATTTCCTATTCAAATTAGGTGCACAACAGGTTTTCTTAATATAATTTTGCCGTTGGAAATTCTTTTATAACTGCATTTTATCAGATATTTATTTCATATAAAACTCATTTTGAAGAAAGAGAAGAAGAAAAAAAAACAGCTTTATCTTATTAAATGCTTTCTTTTTTAATTGAAGCTTTTATGCCCTTTTCTCCATCATACAGACCAGCATTGTACAAATCTTGAATAGCCATTTGCTCTATAATTTATTTCCTTATTTATAATGTAGGTATATATTATGTTTTTTATTCATATTTTGCGTATTATAAATAAACCATCCATCAATTAATGTTAAAATATGATCTTGAAAATTTCCTTTAAATCACTTAGTAAGTAGGTTTTCCCTGATAATGTGAAACCTACTGTAAGATGTTGTGATACGGCAAAAAAACAACATTATGAAGAAATATGTTTTATTAGTACTTAAAATAATTTAAACAGAAAAGGTATCTGAAAAATATTTAAATTCACTTCAAACATGAACACAAGTTAATATATTTTTTTTCAAAAACATAATTACTGTTTATAAAGATTTTCCTACTTGATAAAATGAGAAAACACGATGAAAATACTAAATAGTACGAGAACATGTTAATACATTTATTTATTTTATGGTGGCGAACAATTTATGTTATAACCTTATGGCTCGATTATGAATGTCAACTGACAACTATCGCAACTGACAACTAACAGCTGCGAACTTTAGT